>JAQSUU010000120.1:12920000-14143750 GCA_038087645.1 Saccharum hybrid cultivar R570 | reverse complement strand
TCGGCTAGACGCCAGGTGATGGAATGATCCATGGCTCGCCGCTTGGGGGCCACAGCCACGCAGTGCAGGGGAGGGAGGCGACTGATTCGGGGGAATAGGTCGGGGGCACTTGTAGGATTGACCTGAGGCGCCCGATGTTGTTTCGACACGTGCCTCCCCTCCGAGCATCCTCCACCTGTGTAGTGAGCTTAGGATCGGCCGTATGAAGTGGGCGTTTTGGTGGGCTGAGCGCTTGGTGGGCCTGCTAGCAGAGTCAGCTTTGCCGTGGCTCCTTTCTATGCAGCGTCACGTATTCCAATTTCTGTACGCCGCCGCCTGACGTTTCCTTGCTGGTGCCTCCAGCGATGCGTGGCACCCTCCCCCTGGGTTCCTAGAATGAGGCCTACCTGCCATGGCGCTCAGCCCCAACAACCCCACCGCGCACACTGCCTCAGGGATCTGTCACGTGGTCACGCCTGTCTTCGACGAAGCGATCTTCACGGTCTCGGTTGTGCCTACACGCAGTTCTTCCTCTATCATTTATGGTCTTTATTACCCAATCTCTTGCACTCCTCGATGACGTCTTCAATTGTCATTCCAAGGGTGGATTGGCTGCCATTCTCATCTGTGTGCCTTGCATTGGACTCCAGCAGTAAGCCCAGGAGATCATCGCTGGTGCTGCTTTCACCTTCTTCCATAGCTTGCATTCTTTTCGCAATCAGCCCTCGCAAAATCGAGTTAACCTCCTTGTTGATTTGGCGCATCCTTCTGTTGTTTTTTAGAAAAGGAGGTTTCCCCTGCTTTACTGATTATAAAGCGTCAACAAAGCGTTTACAGCATAGGCGTATTGGCGCGCCCGCCCCCAAAGAAGCAATCTAAAGGTTCTCACGATCACACACGATCGGATCAAACAAAGAAGGTTCAATAGGACTTGAGTTAGAACTCAGCTGAATCACATCTCTTGAGCCCAAAACCAAAAGCTGGAATCCCAATGTTGGTCGACTGGATTGATGCCAGCAGATTCTTGGCGGCTGGGACGCTTCCATCTCCATCCAGTGAATGATCAGTTCTAGCTTCGCCTCTTGTGCCCCGAGAACAGTGATATCCATCTTCTCAATGTCTCGGAGATCCACAGCAATAGCACCTTCACACCTGTCCAAACTCCCCCCTGAAAACAGATATGGTTACGTAGTTTCCACAGACACCATAATGCAGCAGCAATGACAGAATTAGAAACCAAGTGTTTTTTATTAGTAATCCACATGGATGCCACAAATTCATAAAACTCACACCCATTCAACTCAAGACAATCCCGAAGGAAGCACCAAGGAACTTTGGCAACACAACATTCAAAAAACAAGTGGTGGATAGATTCAGATTCATTACAGAACAAACAAGTTTTATCCTCAACATGTCTTCTTTTGCCCAAGTTATCTCTAGTGAGCAATCTATTCTTCGAAAGCAGCCAAAAAAGACCTGAACCCTAGGTGGGACAGTCAACTTCCAAACATTATGTACATACACAGGTTTTACTCCATGGTCATTAATTACCGCATACAGAGAATGAACAGAGAATTTCCCATTCGAGCTAAAGCTCCAAATGATTTGATCAGATTCATCATTCAGATTTACCTCTTCCATGATTTCTAACAATTCAAACCACAAGTTCATAATATTCTCAGATATAGTTCTAGTAAAGGAAAGCATTAGATTCACCCCATCCCAAACTTGGTTAATGGTTTTTCTTTTTTTATTACAGATCACATACAAGGGCCAGAACTGTATAGCTAGGCTTGAGTTGCCGAACCAATGGTCCTCCCAAAATCTCACTTTTCTCCCATCACCTACCTTCCACAAGATACCCATATGAGCTGCCTGCAAGGCCTAGGTCACACCTCTCCAAAAAGGAGACAATTGGGTATCTCTCAGGCAGCAGATATTTGGATTATCCGTTCTATACTTAAAATCAGTAATTCTCCTCTAGATGGCATCATTATTGAGACCATATCCAAATATCCAGGAGCTCAGAAGGGAAAGATTGAGATTTCTCAGATCAGGGATGCCTAAACCTCCTAATTCTTTCTTCTGGGCAACCAACTGCCAGTGTGCAAGATGGTATTTATGCTTATCCTCATTGTTGTTCCACAAGAAACGCCCCATATGGGAGTTGATCATATTAATCACCCACCTCGGGAACTTAATAATGGACATGAGATATATCGGAATGCTAGCTAGACATGCTTTTAACAAAGTCAAATGTCCTGCATAGGACAGCAGCCTACCTTTCCACCCTGCAATACGTTTTATAATCTTATCAATGATTGGTTGGAGATCTTCTCTTCTCAGCTTTGAATGGTACAGAGGTACACCAATGTACTTAATAGGGAATTCACCTATCTTACAGCAAAAAATCTTAGCTAGTTCATTCACCTGCTCTTCCTCAATGCCTATAGTTAGTAGATCACTCTTATCGTAATTGATTTTCATACCAGTCATTCTCTCATAACACATTAGTAACCACTTGAGATTATTAGCCTTATCAAGATTATCCTCCAGAAAAAGGGGAGTATCGTCCGCATACTGCAGGCTAACGACTCCCCCTTCCATGGCTCTTGGCAAGAGACCAGAAATGAGACTACACCTAGAAGGTTTTATAAGCATTCTTGTGAAAATGTCCGCTACCAAATTGAACATTATAGGAGATAGAGGATCTCCTTGTCTCAGCCCTTTAGCAGGCTTAAAATACACACTGTTTTCGTCATTAATTCTAACGCAAATTGAACCCCCTTGAATTACCTTCTTCATCCAACCTTGCCATTTTACCCCAAAACCTCTAGAGATTAGCATATCCTCTATGAAGGACCAGCTAACCCTATCGTAAGCCTTCTCATAATCTAATTTGAGGATAATACCCTTCTTGTTATTTCTATGAATATCATGGATGATTTCATGCGCTGCCACAACACTTTCTAAAATAAAGCGCCCTTTCAAAAAGGCTGTCTGGTTAGCACAGATCAATCTGTCCGCTACTTTAGTCAGCCTATTGTTCATAGCTTTAGCAAAGACTTCGAAACTGCAATTAATTAGGCTAATGGGCCTAAATTTTTTCAGATTTTTAGCATCGGCTTCTTTTGGAATTGAAGTTATCATCGCATAGTTTAATCTGTCAAGATTCAGATGGCCAGACTCGAAATCTTTCACCAGGTTCATGAAATCAAATTTAATTGTATTCCAAAAGATTTGATAAAATAAGAAAGGAAAACCATATGGGCCAGGGGCCCCTTCGGCATAGGAATCAAAAATAACGTCCCTAATTTCTTCTTCAGTAAGAGAAGCTTCCAACAGCTCATTCTCGACAGTAGATACTCTATCTTCTTCATCTCAAAAATTCTCACCCAAGTGCACTCCTAGATGTTCCTCTGCTCCAAACAAGTTCTTATAAAAATCTACAGCAAGGTTCAGCATATCTTTGGTATCCTCAAGGATGCCATCAGGACCTTCCAGGGCAGAGATCCTTTTTTTCCTAGCTCTTTGGTTAGCTACAGCCTGAAAATAGGCTGTATTTTTGTCACCTTCTTTTATATATCTATCTCTAGATCTCTGCCTAGTTTAATTTCCTCCAGACGCCAAATCTTTTCTAACTCACCGACAATTCTATCCATCTTCTCCTTATCATCAGGAGAGAGGAGGCCAGATTCATATCTTCTATTCAAACTATCAAACTCTTTAAGTAGTTCATTCTTCTGCTTCTTAATATCAACATTAATGTTGATAGCCCATCCTTTAATCTTTTTTCTCAGCAATCTAATCTTAAATTGCCAAATCTCCATTGCATCCTCAAAGACACAATCAGTGTTCCAGATTTTATTCGCAAGTTGTTTAAAACCTGGTTGCTCAAGCCACCACTTTTCGAACCTAAAGAGGTTAGGTTTCTTAACCTCATGACACCCAAAATCTAAGATGAGAGGAACATGATCACTACCCACCCAAGATTTCGCAGTTACAAAGGCCAGCGGGAACTTTTGTTCAAACAAAGTATTGCATAGCAGTTTATCTATAGCAGCCATAATGGGCCGATCCTGGTTATTAGTCCAGGTATAGGATCTAGAGGAATTCTTTAATTCTAGTAAGCCAAAAGTATGAATCCACTCTTGAAAGAGATCCAACCACCTATGATTTACAATACCATTATTTTTGTCTTTCACACTAGACACCAAATTAAAGTCACCACCTATAAGAGTGGGACCATCCCAATTATCTAGAAGAGAATGAAGTTCCTGAATAAAATCAGATTTGCCCTCATCATACGGCGACCCATACACACTAATGAACCTCCAGACAAACTTGGTATCTATATTTTTAACCATCACCGAGACATAATAAGTTATGTTTTGCCAGGCTAATGCCTCAAACTTCCTAGAATTCAGACCCACTAATATGCCCCCTACAGTGCCAATGGCAGGAAGGCAGTGCCAAGCAAAATCTTTATTTGCATATGAAAGGAAAGAGTCATCAAAGGACTCTTTTTTTTGTTTCCTGAAAACTCACAAAATCAAGTTTATTATCATTGATAAAATCAGTAATGCACTGTAATTTGCCCCTTTTATTGAGGCCTCTAATGTTCCAAGTTGCACCTTTCATTGGAATTATTTGAATTATTTGAGGTCTCAAGACCATTGGCTACTACTTGTGCCCAAGAAGACTCAACCTTTGATTTATCCTTTAAAGGGGCATTAACTACTTGCGAAGCATTGCTACTTTCAGGCTGTTCATTATCTGTCAAAACAGAATCTAAATTCACAGGCAAAGTAACCTCAGGGTTTTTATCAAGAAAATCCATCCTACCACTCAACTCTTTCTGTTTCATTATGTCAATATTATGATTAATCATAGAATCATTTAGCCCCAAAGCAATATCAACACAATTGGTTTTCCTAATCAAAGAAGCATTACTCTCAAGAGCAATAGACGAAACATAAGTGGAAGGTTTAGTACCTTGTTCTAAGTTGATGTAACTCTTGTATTCTTGGGCTCTTTGCATTACCATCTTTCCATCCTCTAGAAATCTCCGAGACATGGGAATCCTTTGAATAGGTCCCCATTGAGGCTTCCTTTTCTGTTTCTTCTTATCTTGTTAACCTTCAAACATATTTGCCTTGATCTGAGCATTATCCTCCTTTAGAGCGGCTTCTTCCAAGGATACCAGGTCCTGTTCCTGTATCTCCATTTCTTCATCTGAGTCTTGTAATTCCATTTTGCGCAGCAGCTAAGAACACTCGTCATGAGAACTGTCCATCTTAGCCATTCTTCTAAATTCCTCCCATTTTGAATGGTTTGATTCATCCTCCACAAGGCTTTGCCACTTGTTTCCCACCACATGGCAGTCTGAATAATTTGAGCAGATGGGATCCGGGGTACAAAAATCATTTAGGTTAGGAACAATCTCCGAGGGCCCATCGACTGTAGGAATCTTGATCAGATCAATCAGAGAAGAGCTCCCCTCCAGGCCAGGCTGAGTAACAGGAGTAGACATATTGGAAACCAAACTCCCCACAACAATATTTCCAAGGGAATCAGAGAGAGATTTGGACTCAAGTCCCAGATTAACAGAATTAACTTCTATGGTACCGGACTTAGTACTGACAAACGATGAGCTCTCAAGAGTCTTAGACCCCCAGCTATTAACAACTCGGGTACAGAAACTCCCATAAGATTGATCAACTGTCTGTTCTGGTCCACATCTACAGTAGACTCCACATGAGAAATGGTCTTACATCCAGAGCTGGAACTGGTTTTGTTGATCGGAGTTTTTAACTTAGCACTTTCCCTAGCCTGTGCTTCTTTCAGCTTTGACTTCTCAGGATTATCATCATCACTTAGATCATCAGCCTCGTCATCATTATCCAGGTTGTCATCATCCCCTCCATCTCCTCCATTGTTACCACCATTTCCTGATTGCCCATTGTCTTCCTCCCTCTTCACTTCAAAATCAACCGGGAAGAGCTTTCTATCCATCTCAAAGAGCCTTCCTGCAGGAATTTTGGTGGGATCCTTACAAGCAACTTTGACTCTAACCACCTCATAGAAAGTCTTGAATGTAGTAGACCAGTCCACATCAACCATCAACCCGAAACCAGAAGCTATCTGTGCAAAAAATTTCCAGTGACACCATTTTGGAGGGATACCCCTCATTTGAACCCATACATCCTGCAGCTCACCAACAGGTTTCAAATCTCCAATCCATTCCAAGACTTCAACCTGCACCCTTGGTTTTCTCAAGTTGAAAGAAGGGTAATTCTTGATATCAGAGACTCTTTTGTGAGGTGGGAACCTGACTAGAAAGTTACCAGGCTCCAATTCCCTAATCTGCCAAGGCCATTCCTTACAATAAATCTCAGAGAGTTCACCTTCCAACTCAACAAGCGTGACAGAACCAGACTTAACTCTGACCACTCCACAATTGGTGAGATTTAACCACTGAGTTGACTCCACACTCGGCACCTCAAGATGATAGAACCCTAAACCCAGACTTGAACTACCAACATACGCAGCAATAGGATGCTCCTGTTTCCAGGCCGGGCAATCATTCATATGGTGCCCCGCAATCGCGCAGATGAAGCATATCTTAGGTCTAGAGCAGTTACCAACGAAATGCCCAGGCTCCCCACAGTTGTAGCATGCCAGCTTTCTGTACCTTGGATCGATCACGAAGGGAAGATCCTAAGGATGGCCTCTCCCCTGCTGAGCCCCCTTTCCAGGCGGCTGCTGCTGACGGGTTGGCTGCGACGGTTGCTGACGCGGTTGTGGTGGCGCCTGCTGCCAGGGTGGAGGCGACGGTTGGTACTGCCGCAGCGGAGGAAGGGGACGCGGGGCTCCTTGCTAGCTCCGCCCCTGTTCCTGTCCTCCCAGCTGCTGGGGTGGGTACCTCGCCGGATTGGGTGGCGGTGGCCTTTGGGGGTGCGGCTAGGGGCGCTCAGGCTGCCACACCCAGCGACCACCATTAGCCATCGGAGTCTTGAGCGTGTCGACGTAGGTCTGCTTTCCTTCCTCGGCACCCCACACGTCCCTCGCGAAGCTGATGGAGACCGGCGGCTTGTCAAATCGATCGGATCGACGAACTGGGAAACATTCCTGAGGGGTGATCTTCGATTTGGGCAGATCCTTCCTGACCCAGAAAAGCTGGCTAGAGGGATTGAAGTTGGCGGCGGTGGCGCGGACCTTAGGGTTATGCGGCAGTGGCGGCAGGGCGTCGATGGCCCATAGTTGGCCGAAAAAGTCGAAGATAGCTTCACCCTCTTCGAGCGCCGCAGCCGAGCGATCTCTACCCTTACGGGACGACCCCGCCTTCGGATCTCTGGCAGGTGGAGGCACAGCCTTCCTTGCTTGACGAGCGACCCCTCTCGCAGGATGGGGACAAGTCGTCAGCCAGGGTGGGTGCGGCCATGGCGGAGGGTCGAGGTCGCTATTTTGTCGCGACGTAGATGACGAAGTTGCCCGCATCTTCTCCTCCATCCTTCTGTTGTTTTTCGTTGGCAAGTACCTGCATGCAGTCATCAATAGTCTGTTGTTTTTTGTTGGCAAGTACCTGCATGCAGTCATCAATAGTCAATACCCAAGTCCGATCCCTGATAACACTGACGACCAGGCGTCCTAAAGAAGAGAGAATTTGCCTGAGCAGTCATACCAAGCAGGCAGGGCAACTCACATGTAACCTGGAATTGCAATCTTCTGAACGGCGCCTACGAAGCGCTCAGCTTGCTCGGACTGGAGCTCGAAAATCCTTCTACCTTCAAGGTAGCTGCTGCCAAATGCGGTGCGGGAGATGACATCTCCTGTGAGGGCCTGGAGCTCCGGCCAGACGTCCAACTCGCACCAACCGTCGGAACCCCATCTGCTGACAAGCTCTTCGCAGCATGCAGAGAACGCAGGCAGCATGAGCTGCAATGCAAGGTCGCATACACTTGATCCAGCGATCAACCAGAGACCAAATCGTTGCATAGCCGGAAGGTACGTAATTGTACAGATGAATCTTTTATATACAGTTGGGAATCGAAATTTTGACATCCAACTTACGTATGCCAAGTCTCACCAGCGGATGGCGAAGCGAGCACCCCGCCCTTCCCGCTCCAACGCCGGTGACCACCCGTCCACCCCGCCGGCGCCAGGCGCGGCACGGCCTCGCCTGTGCGCCTCGTCCTGGCGCAGCCCTCGCCTGCGCACCTCGCCAGGACCATGGGCCTCCTCGCCACCCAACCCCGACCCCGGCGGCCATCGCCGTTGCTGCTGCCTGCCTCGGCTTTGGCGTCTGCCTTTCTTGGGATTTGCTAGTGTCCAGTGAAGACCCGAGTTGGCTCCTTGCCGTCTCTTCGAAGCTGGAGGAAGCTTCTACGAATCTTGCTTGCAAGGTGTTCGAGGTTTTGCGGCAGTGAACTGCGGCGCCGAAGGATGAGGATCTCGGCGACCTCGCCCGCTGCCCTCCGTCGCCGATTTGCTGCCCGCCGTTGAGGTGCTGCTACCGCGACTCATGGATTTCCCTGGCCTCAACACCAAGCTAGGGAAAGTGGTTGAAGTAGAAATCCAACGTAAGTTTGGTCTTCCGGTCAGTTTTGATCCCTCGTTCTCTCCTCGCCAATTCTTCTTGGTCCTTTCGTTTGGCCGCTGCAAGTTCAAATCAACAGAGGCCTCATCAGCTGTTCTTCTCCAATCTGTTATTGGTGGTATTGTTGAGAATTTTCGGATTCTTTCTCTTGGTGATCGGGTTTTTCGTTTCTCTGTCTCCTCCCATAACGTAGGCTTTCATGTTTACCAGCTTCGTTCTTTTGAGTGCGCTCTTTTTAAGCTGTATTTCAATCTTTGGCACGGCGGTGGTCCAAATTATCTATCTAAATACCGCCGTTGGCGAGACATTGAGGAGGCTCAATGGACCACGGTGGGGAAGAAGAATAACAACTCGCCACTGGCGAACCCTCTGACCGGCGCAAATACAATTCCGTTAATGGTTGACCGTGGTTTGAATTCGGTTCGTCAATCAGTGTTTACTCGTCTTAACTCCGGGCCTAATTTTCCGCCTGTGCTTAGTAACAGTTCAAATTTTCAATCCAACAGAATTTTGGGGAAGTTTCCGGCTTCTCCTGGACTTGGACCTTCTCAGCCCGCTCCACCTTTCTATTCACGTTGCCTGGCCCATGGTCACTTGAGACCCAATTGCAGAAATCGTTTAAGATGTCTGGCCTACAACCGTTTTGGGCACTCTTTTGGCAATTGCGGGTTCCCGCCTCAATCTCCACACCCTGCCTTGGAGCACAGCCGCCGTAATCTCGCTGCGCTCGAAGATCCTCGCTTGCACCGGTCTATGACCACTGTCCCCAAGCGCCCTGTAGTCACGCCCCGCTTCGCTTCCTTCTGGGACTTTCTTAGTCAACTAACCGGTACTGTGCCACCCCCTCCGCTAATCATACCCTGGTCTCGTCCCTGGCGCATTGCGGCGCCAGCGTTTGAGGATGACGACGACGAGGTGGTGCAGTCTCACAGTTCTTCTCTGGTCTCTCCGGTGATCACGTGCGAGCGTCACTTCAACTCCTTTGGTGAGTTTGCTGCTGCTTTTCTTCCTTCTAGACCTTTGCATCCAATTCGTCATGTCTTTTGGGAAGAGAAAACCCCATTTCCTACAGTAACTCCGGACTCGTCCTTGCAGCAAGCAATGGCTTTTCGTTTTGTGGATCTAACTCCGTTCCTACCACCAGGCACCCAGCGTCAGATGATCAACTATAGACCAATCATGCGTCATGTTGTGGTTGGGCATGTGCCAAGGCGCAACAATGATCTGGCGATTGCAATCCTGAATCCAATGCCTCAGGGACCAGTGGACTTTTGGGACATCCATGTGCTCTTAGATGATTTCTTGCGTAATCGAGCAGAGGTTGAATACCAGAGTATGCAGTCGTGTCCTTTTGGGCAGGCTTTTGTGCGTTTCAACCATATTCATGAAAGAGACCTGCTGATTCAAGGAAGCCCACACCAGTTTGGGAATGGAATTATCAGTTTTGTGCCACATGATCGGGCCTGGAACAATAGAACGACAATCATGACTCATGAGGTGTGGATGATGATGTTGGGACTTGACATAGACCTTTGGACTCGCTCACTTGTGGAGAAAGTTGTCTTCTTTTGGGCAGTTGATGATATGGGAGGAAGATCATTATCATCTGTCCCGTGCCATAGTTAAAGTCCGTGTTTCCAGTTTAGAAGATATCCCCTGGTTTTTTGCTTTTACAGAGGGGACCGGCTTCAAATCTGATGGCTGGTCGGTTCAGTGTGAAGTGCTCCAAACAACCATGTTGGGTAATGCAACACAAGATGAGGAATTCCCTCCAGTTAATGGTGATTTTGACCCCAGTGTCTTTCACTTCTATGGATTTGGTCAACCTGGGCAAGGCCCCCCACCCCCACCACCTGCTCAACAGCCCTTTGAACCAAATTTAGAAGCTCTGCAAGGTTTGGGCTGGGAACAATGGCCTGTCCATGTTCCTCATATTCAAGAGACACACCAACTTCCTCGGAATGTTGATGAGGACAATGCAATCCTTGTCTTGATCCCTATTCAGCAGGCTCCTATCCAAGATCATGATCTTTTGAACCAAGTACCAGATCCAGTCGAGGAGATAGTGCAGGCTGCTACACCAGTGGAAATTCCAGATTTCCCTAATCTTCAAAATATTCCACAATTTCAAGTTGATGAGGTGCAGCTTGAAGATCTTACTGCTTTTGATGACCTCTAGCCTCAGAATGACCTCCAGCCTCTGAATGGGCATTTTGACCTGGGGAATTTTCAATTGGGCTTTGTTGAGACTTTTGTGCCACCTGTTGACCCATTTTTAGCCCAGCCCTCTAAAGGCCCAAGTGCAGCTGCAGTTAGGTGTTGGGCAAAGCATTTTTCTTCTGTGGACCGTTCTCTCCCAACTGTCACCATCCCAACCTAGTGGGTGGATTTCTTCACCTTGCTGCTTTTGAAGCCTGGATCATTTGAGTGGGCTCAGAGTTTCCTACAGTCACCATCTTGGGCTGCCCTCAATCAACTTTTCACGGGTAACTCCTTTTCCTGCTCCCTTCCAAAATCAACACCGTCAGTAGTTATCTCTGAATATTCTTGCTTTGATCCTCCTATACCTATTTGTCTTGATCTCCTAGAAGATGATACTGATGCTGAGACCTCTCTGACTGAGCCTTCCTTGACTGCGATGGTGGAGCCAACTCAAGCAGATTTGATGGGGTCAAACCAAGGGACTGATGGAGCTGATGACATTTTCAAGAACACTGTTGATCTGAAACTCACTAAAGTGGTGACTCCACCTCCTGCTACTCCTTCCACATCTGCCCCATGAGGAAAGCGTGGTAAGCATCTTCATATCTCTGATGCATATGTTAGACGCAGTGCGCGTGTACATAGTAAGAATCAGGGATTCAAAAGTCCTTCCTGCAGAGATAGAAATTGTTTGGGATGTTCTACTAATCCCCCTTCTCTTTCATCATCTGTAGTTCGCGAGCTTGGCAGTACCTTCTGTCAGCTTGACCTTGCTGCCCTCACTGATGATCAGCTTAATCCAAAAGATACCAAGCCAAGAACTGTGGGTCTCCCGTGAGGAAGCGGTAGGACGTGCTGCGGAGGCCCTGCACGCAGAGCCCGCTCCAGCCACCGAGGCTCCCACCATAGCTTCTTCAGCAGCCGGCCGCCCTGCCACAACAGGACAAGGCTAGGGACACCGTAGTAGATCAGGAGGCTGCGTGGTGCTGAGGCCACAGCTGCCAACAGCGCTCCAAGAAACATTGCTGGCAATAATGTACAATGCGAAGTGGACTTTGATTGCATGTGGATGTGCATTGTACGGTAGTTGGAGGGAGGTTAAAATGTTAAATAGGGGTGTCAGTGTCACCTTGTTTGGGGGGGGGTGGAGGGGGTTCCCATACGAGCTTGGCGCAGAAGAAATTAATTCGAACAGATATGGCATATGTCACGGTTTGTTCGGCAGGCTACTTTTTTAGTTGTTGGGTGCTAGCGCCCTGACGGTGGACGGACACACGATGCCCCGCTCCTGCAACACGTTCCCCCATCTGCATTCCGCCCCCGTATCAGCCCAACACGGCATCTACGCCCCACCCGACCCCACGGGGCGTCTGCGCCCCGTCCGACCCCTCGCGCCCTCTCTAGCAGCTGCAGCAGGCGGGTGACATTGCAACATGTGCAACACCCAATCTAGTTTCGAAACATCTAGATACAACACTTGCAACAAACGTCTGAAGACAGATGAAACTCTTGAAACATACTTCTGAAACACTTGCAAAAGACACCTTAAATGCTTGAAAATCATTACAAACATACGCAACATCCAGATAAAACACTTATAACATATCTGTGAAACATATACAACATATAGATAAACACACTTGCAACATAGTCTGAAAACACAGATGAAACATTGGGAACAAATGGTTGCAACATACGTGTACAATTATTGCAACATATGCAACATTCCCGATCTTTTGCAACATCCGTATGAAACACTTGTAACATACCTCTGGAACACTTGAAATATACACTTGCAATATATGTTTTTTAGCGCAACATCTTCTTACAGCTTGAGAGAATGGAGGCTCGTTGGCGTGCCCGAGGCAGCGGCCCGGTGGCGCTTCTAGGTGGTGGGCTGGCAGTGGCGGCTCCACGACGCGGCGGGGAGGCAGCGGTCACACGACTTGGAGAGGGCAGCCGCGCGCCATGTCGTCCTGTAGTAGCACCCGGTGGTCGTCCCCGAGATCTAGCAGATCGCTGAGGCCAGCGACGTCGAACGCCCAGAGGAGGAAGCAGCAGATGTACCCTAGCAACAGGAGGAGGTGGAGCATGCTTCTTTGAGTGCACCAGCTCTGAGTGGCCCACCGGAAAACCCATGCCAGCCGCGACCAGGGCAACACTTGACTAGATTTGCTGGCTTCCCTTAGCGTGTTCATGCCTCTTAGCTTGCGGCGGTGGTGGGCATTGCCCCTGCAGCAGATAGGAACAAATGGACGAGAAGATAGTGGACGACAGTTCTGAGAAACTCCGATGGAGGGGATAGTTGGGCTGGCGTCACAGCCCCCCATGGAGCGTCTGGGCAGACGAACGCTCACGCCGTGGCATTGTCGTTTTTTAATTGGCTGATTGATGCTATTATGAGCTCAGGGCAAGCTGAGCTTTCACTTTAGTGGGAGCATTAGTATCTCGAATTCTCGATATAGTATAAAAACCATTTCAGAGCTTGATTTTGGAGCTCAAGATGCGTGAAAAAATAGAGCTTTAGTATTTACTTCAAAGTGATGACATTCTATAGTCTTGTCTTTTAGATTCTATATTTATGATCAATTACTCCTCCCTCCGTTCTAAATTATAAGTCACTTTGATTTCTTTGGTACATCCATTGTAATATGCATCTAGACATATATTATATTTAAATACATATAAAATAGTTGTACCAAAAAAAGTCAAATCGACTTATAATTTGGATCAGAAGGAGTACTACTTAGCAATTACTAACAATATTTTGTTTGTAGGTAAAAAACAATCTTTTGTTTGTACTAATTTTTGTTTTTGTGTCATCTAATAAAGCTTACGGGAAAACTCTTACCACTCCTAAAAAAAAGCTACTTAGCAATTACTAACCAATTGCATATTTATCTTGAAGCCAAGAATTGGTCAACAATAGCTCTATAAACTTTGTGCCAATAGATGTAGCATGGGAGCATGAAGGAAGGCAATTACAATCAAACAAATAAAAAAACTATGTGCATGTTTAAGTAAAAACAAACTCAAATATTGCAATAAATTAAAAAGCTGCTACCTACACTATGTGTGGCCTTGCTAGTTAATCTGATTTTATCCTTAGTCCTTAGGAGATACCGCCAAAATATAATGGAAAATGTACAAATTTGGTACCTTCTCAAGGACCATAAATGGTTCCAAGTTTAAAGCGACAGTGCTGCTACGTGGCTATGGGTCAATGACATCCCACTTAGGGCGTCTCCAACAAAATAGCTCCGAGCTAGCTTGCTGCTGATATGTAGGAAAGAGAGTGCTGAAAAACAACTCATTGGTGACGGGATATGTCTCGTATGGAACCTAATGACTTTCTCTCACACACATAGCTCTTTTGTTTCTCTCCATCGGTTTTCATTCTTTCTTGTTTTTTATTTCTTCTCTCACATACAAGTCAACCAGCGGTTTGATGAGATTGTTGGGGGCACCCGTAATATGGTAAACACATTTTACCAGGTAACATTACATATATGTGTAAGATACAAATCCACATGTTTACAATGAGTAAAGAAACAAAAACCAATAAAACACCAATGATACATGAAAAGCACAAAGGTTCCTATGTGAAGATTTTTACATCCGACGTTAACACGGAAAGCCCATTATTTGATTTCTAATGTTACATCTACAATAACAAGACCACTATGATGAAGATGAACATCATATCAGGCTCATATTCCTCTGAGCTTAAGCTGCGCACCATGCATAGGATGCATCGTTATCACGGTATGCGGCGCATGAGTATACGACGGCGCGAGCTCAAACTCAAATCGCTGAAGGATCATGCACAACGCCATCTTGGCCTCTAGCAGCGCGAAGTTCTGGCCGATGCAGATGCGCGGCCCCCAGCCGAACGGGAGGAACGCGCCCGGGTCCTTGGATGCCTTGGAGATCCCCTCGGCGAATCTGTCGGGCCTGAACTCGTGCGCGTCGCTTCCCCAGATATCTGGGTCATGGTGGATGAAGAGCACGGGCAGCTCCAAGATCACGCCAGCGGGGTAGGTGATGCCGCCGATCTCCATCTCCTTGTATGTTTTCCGGACGAAAGAAATAGCCGGCGGGTACAGCCGGAGAACTTCGTAAAGGACCATGGTCACCTGCAATATACGTTGCCATTTTACTCATCGTTTTGCACGGTAGCTACCAGCAGGGAAAAGAACAAGTAATCTGAATGAAGAAGCACTCACGATTTTGAGGCGGCTTAGGCCTTCGTACTCGGGCTTGTTTTTGCCAAACAGGCCAAGGACTTCCTCCCTTGCACGGTCCTGCCACTCTGGGTGCATGCTGAGTACAGCCATTGTCCATGTGAGCAGCACCGATGTGGTCTCCATTCCTGCGAAATAGAACACCTTGCACTCCTCGATGACATCTTCGATCGTCATCCCCATGCCGGTGGATTGGCTATCCCCGTCTGTGTCTCTCATGTTTGTCTCCAGCAATAGGCCCAGCAAGTCATCTTTGGTGCTCTCGCCTTGTTTCATTGCTTGAATTCTTTTCCCAATTATATCTCGCAGAATTGATTCCACCTCTTTGTTGTTTCTGCGCATCTTTCTGTTGTTTGCGGTAGGCAAGGACCTGACAAAGGTAAACCCGGTCCGTAAACATTTTATTTAGCAATTAACTGTTTAATCAGTACTAGTAAACTGCAAGGAAGTTGAAGTAGTACTAACTCACATGTAACCAGGAATCATAATCTTCCGAATGTTCGTCATGACAAGCGAAGCTTGCTCGGCTTGTAGCTGGAAAATCCTTCTTCCTTCATGGTAGCTGCTGCTGAACGCGGTGCGAGAAATGACATCTCCAGTGAGGTTCTGCAGCTCCGGCCAAACATCCAGCTCGCACGAACCGTCAGAGCCGAGGGACTTCGCCCATCTGCTTACCAGCTCTTCACAGCACGCAGAAAACGCTGGCAGCATCCGCTGCACATTTCGCGCCAATAGATTCATTCCAAGGATCAACTATATGCGATAATATATGCAAGAAAAGGAAATGGAATTAGCACTGTATCAGAAATTGTGTGTGTACCTTGAGCTTCTCAAGATGGAAAGCAGGATTGAGGATCCTCCTGTGTTTGACCCACTTCTCACCCTCGTGGCTGGCCACGCCGTCGCCCAGCATCTTGGACAGCGCCGGGAACTTGAGCTTCTCGAAGTGGCCGAACTTGTTGGACAGCACGTCCTTGGCCAGCTCAGGATCGACGATGGTCACCTTGGGGCTGGGCCCAAACCAAGACATGCTCGTCTTCCCGTACTCCTGGACAAGCTGATGCACAAACGGCGTGACTCGTTGTGCGATGTCGTGGCAACGCAGCGGCAGGGGCTTAGACCAGGCCTCCTTGGCCAGTCGGCCGTATTCCTTGAGGTCGCCGGCGGGGAACTGGTACGACGTGCCGCGGATGCCCTGTGCACGCAGCGCACGCTCCAGACGCCGAGGCTGCCACCACAGCTGGTGCAGCAGCCGCCCGGCCTGCCACAGGAGCACCAGGCCCGTGACACCCCCGAGCAGGAAGATCCATGGCACTTCTGAGGCTGCAGCGGCAAACGACGCTTCAAGAACCATTGCTTTGACGAAAAGATAGAGTGGTATAAGAAAGAGACTGTAATTGTAAGCTAGTGCGATCGAGTGGATTTGACTTGAGATGGGTATGGTACGGTATTTGGGGTGAGGTTAAATAGAGGTGCCGCTTTGGCTGGACTAGTCTCTTGTGCCCATTTGTTAATTAATAAGGTGAGTGTGAGACTGATGGCAATCTGGTCAACCATGCCCGCCTTGCTGCAAAGGTACTTGGTGGAGAAGCTATTGCGATGCGAATATGAATCATAAATCATTGGATTGGTGAGGAGGCAATGACGCTCGATCGGGCCGCGGACGGCGCACCGGCCCTTTCCTCGCTGCTTCCTCCTGTTGGCTGTTGCTATGAGCTCAGAGTTTGTCTCAGACGCATTGACTTCGAAGCAGGGCAAAGTCAGACTGCCATCGTATCTTCCTATTTTTAATTAACTAGCCCCCCACATGCTCGGCCCGGGCTAGAACCCTACAAGACAGAAGCATTAGATGTTGATTTATGTTAATACCTATAACTAATATATAAATTACTTATATTAGTTTGAACTTTTTTTTTCATTTTATTCATTTTGTACTATGTAGTTGTGATAAACTTATCTACAAATCCATATGCTTTTTCATCTGTATCCATAATTTGTTGATCTTTGGAAGGCACCTCTATTTATTTTGAATATGCAGTTAGTTAAAACCTTAGTTTAATCTACGGTGGTTCTCACGTTTCTTGTGAAGATGCCAAAAGTCTAGATTTTGATTTTTCAGATCTTAATCCTATTAGTTGCTATATTTTTTTTACCCTGAAAATGGCGGAGGCAGGAATGTTTTTCAGGTGTGGCAGGTTTATAAAGGTCAAACATGTATAATGTAACTATCAACTATACAATGACGCACTATTACATTATCTAAATATGTATATTACTTTGTGATTAACAAATATAGCAAAAATCTAAAAGTAAAACATTGGCACTTAAAATACCTCACTAAATGAAGATTACATAGATGATTTTTTTTGCGAGAAGATTGCATAGATGATTGACCACCAATTTACCATATATGTTAACTAGACCAACCTAGAGATGATCTGCAAAATATAGACACATAGGTAAACCATGAATTTCTGCGGAATTCGAAGCCGTCTCTCTGCAGAATTTCTGCGGAGGTAAAACTTTGCTTCGGTTATTCCCTTCCCCAGACCCCACTCATATGGGAGCCTCTGGCACTGGGTCTGCCCTTTTATAGGTAAACCATGAATTAGCAACCTAGAGATCGAGTCATAGTAAGTATATTTTATTCAAGATGTTGGAACAAATACATACCCATAATAAAGCTTTATTTAGGTACAGACCTTGGCAATGGCATTCTTCTATTTTTCTTTTCAAATTTTTTCTTAATTTCAGCAAGATCAAGTCCCTTGAATAAGCCTCGATCAATGTAAAATACATTTCATCACATATTTGCTCTTCTTCTTTGGTGCCATCGTTGCACTTGTGCAGCGTCCGCCGGCCGCGTCAAGTCGTCAAGCCACGCCTCCGTCCGCCGGCCGGCCACCGCTCGAGTCGTCGCGCTGCCGTCCGCCGGCCACCGCGTACGCGTCGAGTTTTCACGGGGCGCTGCCTTTGTACACTCTACGCCCTGATCGGATTCGAATAGGAAGAGATGGATGACGGAGCAGACGAGCAGTCGTGAGTCAGTCTCTATTCCATCAGGCCGTCATTAGCTACCTCCGTTCTGGACTTCTGGTAATTGAGGCCCATCAAGGGGAGCCCAGCAGGCCACAAGCGCATCACCAGAAGGTCCAGAAGACCACAACCAACAGAGTAGAGAGTCAGACTAGTTGGCTTGTATTGGCGTATGTATTTTATGTATTTACTATTTATACAAGTTTTAGGTATGGAGACAGCCAATGCCTCCGCCCTGCCCTCAAGCTAGGTTGAAATTATTATTTTTATAAATTATAATTATAAAGTTAAAAGCACATGATATATGTCTCAATATGCAATCAGAGCTTGAATTATATTTTTTATTTGGAATTTATTGTACATGTCTCAATGGTTAAGCAAGATATTGCTTATGAGCAAATGCTTTTTGCCGTTTGCATGGCAAGTTCCATGGTGCTTCACTTTGCAGTTTGCAGGGATTTGTCTTGGTTTGCATTACTCGTTTCATATTTGGCTCAATTTAAAATTTTAGGAGTGATTTTTTTAAAAAAATATGAAAGTAGTTTCATATTTTTCTGAACTAAAATAAAATTTCTATGATTTTTCTAATGTTAATTAGGTTTTAGTATTTTTAATACTTATTCAAAAAATATTCAGATAATTTTTTGGATTATTTTTATAATTTTTTAATAAAATCTAATTGATATCACTGAACTATCATGAAAGTCCGATTTACCTCCCTGGCTGGTGTGACACCAAATAGAACCTACCATGTCATAGCTTCAAAATCAGGGAGGAAAATTAGATGGTTTGAAGAGCCGAGTCTAAAAGTCCATATTTTCAATTGAGAGAGACAGATCGGACTACACTAGTTGAAGGAAGTCAACTGACTTTTTCCTATCTCGAATGTAGCATTGAAAAAACGAAAACGCTTAGACACGGCATCCTACTCAACTTTGCCTGCCTCTCTCGTAAAAAAAACAAAATTTCTAACTCCACCTCGCACAGCTCTACCGCCATCCCCCGCAGCGCCTCTATCTCGCACCATGGCCCACTTCGGCGCGCCGCCGCTGCCATCCCCCTGGCGCCCGGCCCCATACCCCGTGGCGCCTCCGTCCCCCGTAGAGAGGAGGAATCCTCTGCCAAGGTATACGCAGCCAGCCACCCCACCGACTGCAGCTGCTGTTGAACCCGGCCACCGGCGCCTCGCCCTCCGCCTGGAAGCTCCATGCGCTTGTGCTCGATGATTGTAGCGGCGCCTTCGTCCCTGCCGCGTCATGTCGTGCTCTGTCCTTCGCCACGCCCAGGCCAGGCGCTAGAGAGGGGGGCTGTCGCTGGCGGGGCCCATGCTAGGTGTAGGTGCAGCTGGCTGCTGCCAGGCTATGCCACCATCCTCTCGGCAGCCGGTGGCCGGAACTGGCCGTTCCCCGTTCTGCTCTACGTCGCACGGAAGATGGGTGAAAAACACATGTTGCAAGCGTACATTTCAAGTGTTTCAGACATGTCAGAGGTATGTTGCAAGTGTTTCAGATGGATGTTGCAACAGTAGATCGGGATGTTACATATGCTATATTGATTATACACGTATGTTACGAGCTTCTGTTATCAATGTTTCATCTTTTTTTTCAACGTATGTTGCAAGTGTGTTTATCTGAATATTGCATATATTTTCACATATATATTGCAAGTGTTTTATCTAGATGTTGCGTATGTTTTACAATGGTTTCAAGTGTTGTTCAGGTGTTTTGCAAGTGTTTCAGACTTATGTTTTAAATGTTTCATTGTTTTTAGACGTATGTTGTAATTATTGTATATAGATGTTTCAAAACTAGATCGGGTGTTGCATCTTCCTCCTCACCTACTGCTGCCTCGCCACGGTGTTAGACGCCGAAAGCAAGGGCAGGCGGAGGCGGTCCCCACTAGCGCTGCCGGTCCCCATATGCATGCGCGGGCGTGCAGCAGCATGCAGTATGTGTAGCAGCAGCAAGTGGGGACGTAGCAGCAGTAGGTGTGGGCTGGCGCTGCAGGCAAAGTGTGGGCAGGTAAGCGCAGCAGCGCGGGTACAACAGTTCGAGGCAGGTAGTGCCGCAGCGCCAGCGCGCGCGGGCGTCCAAATAGAGCTATCTACGCCCTTGAAAAAAAAATCCTGAATTCCTAACTTTTGAACCCGCGTGTAGTCTATGTTCACACTTCACGCTCCAGTTCAAACCGTGACAACCCAAACGCTCGTGTTCGAGCCTGTTTAGTTGCCAACTTTACCCAAAAAAGTTTGCACAGTAACTGTCACATCGAATCTTTGGACGCATGCATGGAGCATTAAATGTAGGTAAAAAAAATAACTAATTGCACAGTTTGTCTGTAAATGTCGAGACGAATCTTTTGAGCCTAGTTAGTCTATGATTGGATAAATTTTGTCAAATAACAACGAAAAGTGCTACAGGAACTTTACCTAAACTTTTTCACCATCTAAACAGACCCTTCATCGAGTTGGCCAACAGGTTTTTTTTGAGCTGATCATCGAGTTGGCCAACAGGTGAGTGTACGTGTGCGAGCACACAGAAAAGCACACGCCACTTGGTTGAGTTGAGTGGGACGTTTGCAGTCTTCTCCCATATCTCCTCTCCAGCCTTCTCCGTATCTTTAGCCGCAGGCCCGCAGGGAGCAGCACTGCTAGTGACTCCGATCTCCCTCTACCTTCCAGAGTCAGTGGCCGGCCTAGGAATTTAAGGTTGGGTATTCAAAATATAAAGGGATGTTAAAAAAATAATTTTACACTCTAAAGCCTAATATTTAGTGTGTATAATATCACATAATTGTAATTGTATAATATATAGCAATATAACACATAATTAAATATAATTTCATATATTCATAGAACTGTGCATATAATTTAAAATTAATTAACATAAAGATGTACCAATTGTTGAATATACCAAAGTGGCAGCACTTGAACTATATAAAGTATACGAAACAACAAAACGGCCGGTAAAAAGCATAAAAATTATAGATCCTTCATACTTGAAACCTAAAAAATAAGTAAAGTCAATTGAGTGATGAGCAGAGAGCCATGATAGGTTCAGTCACCCATAGCATGTGCGCTTGTGCAAAAAGGGCATAGTCGTACTGACGCAGTGACGAGGGAGAAGCTGGTCTACTGACCATTGGGCCTTGTTGGGCCAATGTGTGAGGAGGGTTGGGAATTGGAAAGGGTTTGTTTTGGGCTGGTTTCAGGAATTCTCTATTATAGTGGTCTTATCTTCATGTTTTCTAATATATACATCTATGTATACACTATATGTACAAAATATTTTGATAAAAATAATGGGTATTCAACTGAATTCCCTTGAATAAAGGTGGGCCCGCCCCTGCCCAGAGTCCCAGTGCTCCCATCTCACCTCTACTTGCCATCTTCATCGATTCAGCTGCCAGCCGCCGGTCGATGAATGTTACGTTCTGTTTGGTCTCTGCAGATTTGTTGAATTGGGAAAGGAATCCAATTTAGGCCTCATTCATTTGGGCCTGAATTGAGGCTTGGTCGGAGGAGAAAGTTCTTGGCCTGTTGGGGGATTCTTGTAGCGAAAGGTTTGACTCAAACTCCAAATCTTTTGATCTCGAATTCCTCTCACCTACTCAGATTAGGAATCAGGAACGTGACCTTGGCCAATGGCTAGTGATCTATATATAAGTGTGTTGAGTTGTATACATATTTGGATTGTGTCTACCAGGCCCAAGAGGCCCATGTTTGTAACATATATAAACCTGTAACTAGTGAATAGAGATACTAGAGTTTTCAAAAAAAACCAATTGTTTCAACATGGTATCGGAACCTTCCGAAGAGGGGAGACTCGTGGTACTGTAGCAACCAAGCTACAGTAGCGACAGAGGAGTGCAGCGATCTCAATTGGGGATGGTAGTCGGTACTCAGGGTGAAGGGAGTTCGTGTGTAGTTGAAGAACCTCTCCAACGGCAGGATAAGTTGAGTGTTGCAGCTGGGTTTGAAGCTAGAGGTGGCTGAGCAAATCTGGTTCTATTCCTCCTCTCTATTCTAGATCTGTGCGACTCTTGCTGGCCATTTGGAGCTACATAGTTTGCTAGGTGTTGAAAAAATAGGGGTTGCATACAGGGGGAGGATTTGTTTTTTTTTCTGACCTGATTTCGAAGGAGAAAGGAGGTCAAAGGGCAGCTGTGCCTACTGTTCTGCAACAGAGGTTGTGGGGGCTCTTGTGTGGAAGTGATTGTTTGCAACAGGGCAGTAAATCATGGGTGAAAATGGGGGCATTGAACAGGTTCTTTGGAAGTTAGTGGAGCTCCTTACAGCAAAGAGAGATGAAGCTCCATCTTCAAGCTGGAAGGCACAAAGAATTATTTGGCATGGTCCAGGAGGGCATTGTTACTGTTGAAGGCCAAGAAACTTGAAGGCTTTGTTAATGGAGAAATTGTTGAGCCAAAGAACAAAGCAAGCGAAGAATGGAAATCATGGGATGCTACTAATTCATTGGTGTCTGCTTGGTTGTTAAACTTGATGTCTCCAACAATTGCTGGGTCAGTAGATACTAGTGCCACTGCTTCTGGAATATGGGAAGTTGTATAAAAGATGTTTTCAGGTACTAGGAATGTTATGCTGTTAGCAGAAACAGATGATAGAATTTATCACTCAAGCAAAGGGAGCTATCTTTGATGGATTATGTTGCTAAATTGAAGCGATTGTGGGCTGATTTAGACCACTATGACCCTATTGAATTGCCACATCCTGACTATGTGGCATGGGTAAAGAAATGGCTGGAAAAGAAAATGGTGCTACAATTTCTAAGAGGTTTAAACACAGAATTTGAGGGCAGATGAAATGCTATTTTCCATCAATCCAGTCTTCCTAGTCTAGAGGAAGCTATAGCTACCATGGCACAAGAGGAGAGTAGACTAAACTTAATGGAAAACAATGTTTCACCTCCACCTCGTCCAGCTTTTGTGGTGACAGAATCCAATGAGACTAGGGTATGTTACAATTGTGGTGAGAAGGGTCACTTGAGTCACGATTGTCCCCAACAATCCAAGTTCAACCATGGGAGAGGAAGAGGCAATTTCAGAGGTGCACCAAGAATAGGTGGAAGCCGTGGTGGAAGAAGAGGGTATAAAGCTAATTTTGCTATGACTGGGAAAGGTACATCTGATTTGGTCACAATTTGAGCTGCTGAATTGGAAGAATTGAAAAGGCTACAAAAGGATGAGAAGGATCTAAAGTCAAATGATCAAGGGACGACAACTTTAGTGGACAATGTTGCTAATCTTGTTCATTCAGACCTAGGTATATTAAATCAAGCTCTTGCGCCTATTTCAAATTCTAATTCAAATTGGATATTAGATTCAGGCGCATCTAGACATGTCACGGGTATGCCTAGTGAATTTGCATCATATACACCATACCCATATTCTCATAAAGAAACAATCCAAACCGCTGATGGAACATCTCGACCCATTAAAGGTATTGGCATGGTGCAATGCACTCCATCTATCACATTATTGTCAATATTATATGTACCATCCTTCCCAGTTAATTTGGTTTCAATAAGTTCATTGGTTGATCAAATGGATTGTCCGGTCTCTCTTGATCATGAAAATTGCTTAATTTAGGAAAGGAAGACTGGAAGAAGACTTGGGACTAGAGTTCGACATAATGGATTGTGGTCTCTTGATAGAAGTAAGGCAGATGAAGCAATATGTCTTGCTCTTTCAGCTATTGCAAGTGAAGATGAGGCTAAGGTAATGCTTTTACACTATCGATTGGGACATATATCCTTTGATACTATGGGTAGAATGTTTCCTTGTGAAATGAATATGGTGGATAGACGTAAGTTAGTATGTGATGCATGCGAGTTTGGCAAACAAACTAGAACCTCATATGTTAGCAGGGGGTTGCGAAGTTTGTCACCTTTTATATTAATCCACTCTGATGTATGGACTTTCCCTAGTGTTCTTGTGAGTGGAGCAAAATATTTTGTTACCTTTATCGATTGCTACTCTCGCATGACATGGTTATATCTTATGAAACATAAATGTGAGGTACTTGAATGTTTTAAGGATTTCTATGCATGTATAAAGAATCAGTTCAATGCTCGTATTCAAATTATCAGAATTGAAAATGGGACTGAGTATGTAAATAAGGACTTCGGGACTTTTCTCTCCAAGGAAGGAATTTTACATCAGACATCATGTCCTAGTACACCACCACAAAATGGTGTAGCCGAGAGAAAGAATCGAAATCTCTTGGAAGTGGCTCGCTCACTTATGTACACTATGAATGTGCCTAAGTTCTTATGGAGTGAGGCAGTCATGACCGCTACTCATCTTATTAATCGCATGCCATCTAAAGTACTTGGGATGAAAAGTCCATATGAAATGTTGTTTGGAAAAATGAGTTTGTTGTTCCCCCAAAGGTTTTTGGGTGCACTTGCTTTGTTAGAGATCATAGACCTTTAGTTGGGAAGTTAGATCCTCAAGCCATTAAGTGCATCTTTGTGGGCTATTCTTCTGGGCAAAAGGGTTATAAATGTTGGAGTCCATCAGAGCACCACATGTTTGTCAGTATGGATGTGACCTTTAGAGAGTTTGTTCCTTTCTATGGGGAAAGAAATGATTTAAGTGATCTATTTGTCAATCTTGACTCTCCTTGTAGTGTTCAGGAGGAGAGCAAAATACTAGGGGACAGTCATAATGAGAAATCAAAGAGAAAAGGGGTTTTGATTGGCTCAATTCCTTGTCTTGTGACAACCGTTAATGAGCCCATACGCGAAGAAGGTGGAAGATCACATGCAGAGAAAACTTACGAGTATACACAAGGAGAAGGAAAGACAACTAGATACAAGCAACAACTAGTTGTGATGAGATCACTCGTAATGAAGATCAACTAAAGATAGTGGAACAACAACAATTTTCGGTAGCTGATAACCCAGAGTTGGAGACAGGGGGAGAAGAGGCTGATACTTCTATGGATTTGGATCTGCCTATTGCTCTAAGGAAGGGAGTAAGTAGTACTACTGGAAAGCCTCCAGCAATGTACAGTTTTGAAAGTGGAAATGATGATGATGATGATGGGAATCACATAGCTAACTATGTATCATATGAATCCCTATCTCCTATTTATCGAGCTTTTATGGCATCATTGCAATCAATGATGATCCCAAAGGACTGGAGAGAAGCTAAAAATAATCCAAGATGGAAGGAGGCAATGCTTGAGGAGCTAGCAGCTCTTGAAAAGAATAATACTTGGGATCTTGTACCATTTCCTATGGGAAAGAAGATAGTTAGCTACAAATGAGTTTACACAGTGAAGCAAAATCCTAATGGTAAGATAGAGAGGTATAAGGCAAGACTGGTGGCAAAAGGATATAGACAAACTTATGGGATTGACTCTGATGAAACATTTGCGCCGGTTGCAAAGATGAGCACGGTGAGGACATTAATCTCTTGTGCAGCTAATTTTGATTAGTCATTGTACCAATTGGATGTTAAGAATGCACTTTTGCATGTAGATCTTCATGAAGAAGTTTATATGGAAATTCCACCTGGGTTTGCTACCGCACAAACCAAAGGAAAAGTACTAAGACTGAAGAAATCTTTGTATGGTCTAAAACAGTCGCCAAGGGCATGGTTTGATCGATTCAGGTGTGCAATGTGTGGTATGGGCTACAAGCAGTGTAGTGGAGATCACACCCTGTTTTATTGTCACCCTGGAAATTGTATTACTATTCTTGCAGTGTATGTTGATGATATTATTATTACTGGTAATGACACTTTGGAAATAGCTCAGCTTAAGGAAAACCTAAGCAAAGAGTTTGAGGTCAAGGATTTGGATCAACTTCGATACTTTCTAGGCATTGAGATAGCTAGATCTCCTAGAGGAATTGTCCTTTCACAACGAAAGTATGTTCTTGATTTGCTAAATGATACAGGTATGCTTGGATGTCACCCTGCTTCTACACCTATGGAGTAAAACCACAAGTTGTGTGCTCAATCTGGAGAGCCAATAGATAAAGAGAAATATCAAAGACTTGTGGAACGTTTGATTTATTTATGCCATACAAGGCCTGATATAACATATGCAGTTAGTGTGGTAAGCAAGTATATGCATGATCCAAGAAGTGGACATATGGATGCAGTTTATAGAATCTTGAGGTATTTGAAGAGTAGTCCTGGCAAAGGACTGTGGTTCAAAAGAAATGATCACCTAAATATGTGGAAGACTATTGTGATGCAGATTGGGCAAGTTGTCTAGATGACAGAAGATCGACCTCAGGCTAATGTACTTTTGTTGGAGGAAATCTAGTATCATGGAGAAGCAAAAAGCAACCAGTGGTATCTCGATCGACTGCAAAAGCAGAGTATAGAGCCATGTCTATTTGTTTAAGTGAAATGCTATGGATAAAGAATTTATTGTCAGAATTAAAACTACGAGAAGGTCTCATGAAGCTTTGGTGTGATAATAGGTTAGCCATTAACATTGCTAATAATCCTGTCCAACATGATAGAACTAAGCATGTGGAGATTGATTGCTTCTTCATCAAAGAGAGGCTGGATGATGGAACACTTAAACTAAGTCATTGTTGACGGCAGTTATCATCCATCATAAACCGTCAACATTGTGTATAGAAATGGTCACCAATAGAAACTTAGGGGTTATTACTGACAATTTCTATGAGTTTTGGTGAATTATTATTTTTAGTAGGGATATTACAGACAGAATTAAAATGAGGATTGAATTGTTAAAAAAGCACGAAACTTAACTGCGATGAAATATGCACCAGAAGACACCAGAAGGCACAGGACCGAAGTGGAGGACCAGCAGCTGCCAGGTGGGGCTGGCCGGCCCCACCACCATGCCGCCTGGCCCCCCTATGGGATTCTTCCACGCCCTTCTGGAGTATTCCTCCACCGCCTCTTAGGATGCATGTCCACCGTACGTGAAGTCAGTTTGATCCAAGGGCTGACGGTTCTTCCTCAGAACTATAAATATAGGCCCTGACCCCCTCTGAAGCACTATCATAAGTCAAGAGTAGTCCAAATATTAGGATTTCTAGAGATTAGATAGAGAGTTCTAGTTCTTCAATTTCTTAGTATAGGCTTTCTAGCAAGGTTCAAGTAGAGTTGAGCGATTGCTTAGGATTTTGAATCTGTTCGTCTGGAGATTGGTAATTTGCCTTTGTATCTCATTTAAGACTTTGTTCTATTTCAATAATATGTTCCTCTTTATTATGTTCTTAGTTTGCTCTAGTTATATATTGGATATAGTATTATTTGATGATTTGCATTTGCATATTATTCGTAGAGTACCTAATTCAGTTCGCACGAGAGTTAGGTAGCTTTGATTATGTAAGCATGGTGCTTAGATATGAAATTCCCTGTGAATGCCGGCTATGTGCCGGGATGTGTGGTAGATCGCTAAGGTGACAGCTTGGTTGAGTCCTTTGTAGTCCATCCCCCGTATATAGATGACATGGTGAGCCCGGTCTCGAAGGAGAAGAAGATTATGTTTCCAATTCTCCCTAGTAGATGTTCCTTATAATTTTACTTTGATTCAGTTTTACTAATAGATGAAGATATATATGCTAGAGTGAGTAACAAGACTTAGTGTTTAGGAATAACTTAGGAATTCTTCACTCAAACCGAATCTCGAGATTAGTCATACTATTTTTAGTGAGTCTCTGTTTCTCTAGAATACCATTATCATGCTACATTCATTTATTATTTATTTATCTTTTATTTTTACTTACCCCTGCTAAAGCATAAGAGTGATTGGTTTATCATAGGTCTGCACATTTATTTAGTCATATAATATTTACCTCATGGTCCTTCCTTTGAGATTAAAATAAATAACGATACTCAGAATACTCTAGGTAGAATGCTACAATAGGTGATTTATCTGTGTACTTGCGGATACTTATGTTTAATATTATTTAAAGTTTTCAAGTGTAGTTATAATTACCAGAATTTTGAGCATCATGCTAGGGATGACAACTTAGTATATAGTAATATAAGAAATATCAACAAGCATTCTTAGCGCCATTGCCGAGGAAGGAGGAGTAATATGGCAATAGAAATAAATACTTATAGATAAACCATAACCTTTGCTTTAGTAGGCTTACCCTTGTTTATTTTTGTTTATGTATTTTATGCAGGGTAAGTGTAGGACTGGTTGTGATCCACAATTCTTTATCAATCAGAATCAACCAAATTGAGAAAAAGCTTAAGATCAGTTTTTGGAAGCCATGGCTCAGAAGACTCTCCGTGAATTCTCTGCTCCAAGCACCGAGAATATTCACATTGGACCAACACTCGACACCAATGATCATGAATTTGAGCTCAAGCCAAGCCTCATCAATATGGTGCAAGCTAATACATTTAGTGGAAAGGCATATAAAGATGCTAGTGCTCATTTGCAGAATTTTCTAGAGATTTATAGCACCGTTGTCATCGACATAGCTAAAGATGTCGTACTACTTCATTTGTTTCCGTTTTCACTGGAGGGAAGAGCGAAGTAGTGGTTCTACACCAACAAAGATCAAATTAATACATGAGAAAGATGTTCTAAAGTTTTTCTAGAAAAGTTTTTCCCTGTAGGCAAGACCACTGCCTTAAGAGGAAAGATTGTAGATTTCTGTCAGCACAAAGGTGAACCTATTCCAGAAGCATGGGAGTGTTTTCAAGAATATATCTCAGATTGTCCTCATCATGGAATGGAAGAATGGTTGCTCATGCAAACGTTCTATCATGGATTAATTCAGAAATCACGTGAACAACTTGATGCCACTGCTGGAGGATCATTTATGTCACTCACTCCTAAAAAAGCTAGAGTACTTATGGAGAAGATAGCAGCAAATCAGAGCTAGACATCATATAATACTCAATCATGCCATAAGACTGAAGAAGTTCCAGAAGAAGTATATGCATTATCAACTAAGATGGATGTACTGTTGAATTGGCTAGAACAGTGAGACAATTACAAGAGAGATCGTCAAGCCATTCAAGATACATTCAATGCTCAGAACAAATATGGAGAATATTTAGGAGTTAAATTTGCTGAGTCACCAGAATATATCAATACCATCATCAACAACTCCGCTCCATAACAACAGAAGCAAGGATGGAGTCAACCTCGGTCCACCAACTAAGGTAAGTATCAAGGTACTAATTATTATAATTCTTTCAATTTTAAACAACCACCCTTGAGAGATCTAATCTCAGAACTAGTTAGAATTAATGACAACATTGCTAAAAGGCTTGCTTGTAATGATAAGATCTTAGAAAGTATAAGTGCTAAAATGAATAGTTTTTCTTCTGCTGTTAAAGAACAAATAATTTTTAATAAAAAGGTAGAATTGCAATTAGCCTAGTTAGCTTCTACTCTGCCTGTTGCCACTAACCTAACCACAAGAGGTGGCAAGTCTACTCATGATCCACCATACCCAAAAGGGGTAGGTAAGACACCGGTGGCAGTGCAGGCAGAAGCAGAGAAGGAAGACAATGAACTTTTACCATAAGAACATGAATTACAACAAGATTTTCGTGACACCACTCTCATACCGTTTTTGCACAGAAATAGAAAGGCTAAAATGGACGAGAAGTTTGGTAAGTTTGTAGAGGTAATTTAAAAATTATATATCAATATTTTGTTGTTAGATGCCATCCAGGTGCCTACATACGCGAAGTATCTTCGAGACATCCTCAACAACAAAAGACCTCTGCCCTCTACTGAAGTGATCAAGCTAACAAAGGAGTGTAGTGCGGCCATCCTCAACACATCACCTGTCAAGAAGAAGGATCCATGATGCCTTACTATTGATTGTTCAATCAGAAGCCAGAATTTTGAGAATGTATTATGTGATCTTAGAGTAAGTGTTAGTGTCATGCCCAAGAAGGTTTTTGACAAGCTCAACTACTCTACGCTAACACCAACTTCAATGTGTCTACAACTAGCCAATCAGTCGGTCCGCTACCCTGCAGGAATTGCTGAGAATATTCCGGTAAAAATCTAAAACTTTTTCGTTCCTATAGATTTTGTAGTACTTGACATGCAGGAAGACATAAAGACACCTCTCATCCTTGGGAAACCATTCTTGAGTACCACAATTGCTCACATTGCTGTCGGAGCAGGAGAGATTAAATTTAACATTATTAGAAAAGAAGAGCGGTTCGCATTCAAGCCAAGACCAGAGCAATGCTCAATTTTGGAGTGTCATGAAGAACAAGAATCAAGGTCATCATCTCCGGGACCGGAGAATACACCCGAAGAATAATTCAACTGGAAAAGTCCAGTTCGGTGGACTTAAAATTCCCGAACCCTTCGCCGGAGGTAACTCGGTAGTTATCTGTAGTTTAACTTTTCACATTGCATTTACATATTTACTTTTTCAATGAGTGCATTAGAAAATAAAATAAAAATTCTCATCATGGCATAGTAAAAGTTAAAGCCCTATGTAATTAATATTTACAGAGCGTAAAATCCCCCGTAAGTAATATTTACTGTGGTGGTAAAAAAAAATAAAAATATCATCATTAGAATTCTATTTCTCGTAGTTTCATAAAAGTAATTTTGTTTTGTATACTTGTGTGATTATACGGTATAAATACAGGAGACATGTGGGGTCCACTTAACCACCACCTATCACCTCCACATCCACTCACATTATCACCATCCATTTCATCTTGTCATGTTGTCCATCGAAAGGAGCACTCACAAGCTGAATTCTGTTGTGGAGATGAGGCCAGGAACATGTCATGCAAATCATAGAGCAATTGGCCACCAGGTGGGGTCGGCCAACCCCACACCCATGCAGGCCGGCCACCCCCTCCTCCTCTTTAAATACCCTTGTTCCTGGATGCTACACACACCAACACAAGCCTCAAACTTCATTCCTGAGCTCGTGATTCTGTTCTAAAATTTCAAAGTAGAGAATTCCATCTTTTAAGTAGAAATTGGGAGGATAGAAGTGGAGTGTAGTTGCAAGAGAGATTTAGTGCAAGGTACTAAGTGGAAAAGTAAAGGAGTGCTATTGAAAATCTAGTGGACAAATTAAATATTAGAGGGTAGGTGCTGCCTAAATTAATCAAGAGTTTAGGAGAAGTTGAATAAAAAATTCCAACTTGAATGACTGACTTTCTGGACGGCTAACTCTCTAACATTTATTTTCTAACCCTCACTTGTTTCACTAGTTTTTTTTTTATTTTTATTTGTATTTTTATTACAGCAAGGATGAGCACGGCAAAGAAGGTGAAGAATGCACTCACTTCGATGATCTCCTTCCATTCGATGAGAAGCTATACTTCATCTCGGGCAAGCTCTTCCCAGACTGACTCTGAGATGGAAGTTGACCCGCCATCTCCCGCTGTTCGAGGATCATCATCGCGCTAGCAAGCTGAGGTTTATACCCTTCTTAGGGATAGCCAAATCAAATTTTAAGACGATCGAGAGAAAGAAGTCTACAAGCTGCTGAAGGATAAGGAGTTTACATCAACCCCTGTCATCGACCCGGACCTCCTGCACACCATAGGTATAGACTCTGAATTTTAACCTATTTTCTAAAATGTTGGTTGGGAGGATGCCTAGACTATAATTGAGAATGGATGTAGACTACTTACAATAGAATTTTTGAGCACTCCGCAATTAGATGAACAGAAAATTTCATTTAGGCTTTTTAATAAACCATTTTCACCTACCTGGAAGAACTTTAGCAACATCTTAGGATTTCATGAATCATGCAATGTTGATGTTGATGATGCTTTAAAAGAACTTGATAGAACCTGTTTCTAGCAAGATATATCTGGAGAAACCGTTTGTCATAGACCCTGCACTGATGAAATTCATAACCCCACTCTAAGGTTCATACATAAATGGTTAGGAGTTACTCTTTTTCCTAAAGAGAACTTTTGGATTGCAAGAGTAGAAGAACTTACACTGATGTGTGCCATGGTAAAGAAAGTAAAAATTTCACCAGTTAAATTAATGGCACATTATTGGCTAACCATTCCTAGATTAAAGAAAGGGGGAGTAACATGCACATCATGGGTAACACGTCTTGCCAATGGGTTAGGACTTTTAGACAATGCAAACTTTACGTACATCACTATGCCATGACGAGTCATTGATCATTCATTCTTTCACCATGCTCACATACTTAAAATGAGGAATAAAAAATAGTCATCATGTATAAAGGACACACCAATGAGATAGAGCTGCCAGACCAGAGCCTCGGTCTGTATGTCGTGGAAAATTTTGCTCTTGAATTGTAGAAACTAGGACGGAGAGTGAGGAGTCCCTCTGCTCGCATAACCAGGAACCAAAAACCTGAGGTACCAGGGTAAAGATGCTACTCCTCTAGAGCCAGCCTTCACCAGTTACTTTGGATTTGATCAGCTGGGACCGTCTCATGCACATCACCAGGCCTGGGAGGATCACACTCCCTATGAATCAGAGACATCTGCAGGTGCACGTTGGGGCCAGGTAATTTTGATCATTATCATCCGTAGGATTATGAGGAGACCATGAGCGGCGTACAGAGAGGGCGCATGTCTTTCTCTGCATGGGGCATCCACGATACCTTCCATGGACCATTCCCATACCATGCTCCTCATGACTACTACTAGCCTACTCCGCAACATCATCATCAACCACCGCAACATCATCATCAATCGACGCAACATCATCATCAACCTCCGCATCACCATCGTCATCCACCACCTCCGATGGGCTATGATGAGCCCGGTTTCTATCAGAACATCGACAACCGTCTCACATCCCTCGAGGCAAGACAGGAGGAGATGAGCAACATCCTTCACTAACAAGTTGAATGGCAGCAGCAGACGACCCACATATTTAATGAGTTACAACAGTATGAGCGATAGCAACAAGCGAACTTTGAGTACCTGTTCAGTAGGATGGGTTTGGAGTACCCACCACCACCACCACCGCAGTGATCCAGCTTGGGGGAGGACCCCCGCATATTGAGGTAAATATTCTTTTCTCTTTCTTGTAAAATTCTGCGAGTACTATTTTCTTTAGTTTAAATTGCTGTTAAAAAAATGCATAACTAAAAAATCAAAAATAGAGTGTGTACATAAGTTTGTTTTAATTTTACTTAAGTTTGAATTAGTGTGTTTCCTTATTTTAAGAGTTGAATAAATAAGTAAGTAGAATCTAAAGATAGTCTCTCTCAAATAAAAAGATAAAAAAATGCTCAAGTTATGATTCCTTTCAAGTACCTAGTTTTTAGATTTGAATTCTCCTACGTGTTTAATGAAGTTGATTTAACTTGAGAATTTGCTCTAACACTTGAAACCCGTGGGTAGCGTATGCTTGAACTAAATCTATGTAATTAACGGATATAATATAAAAGAGTTTGGGCTGCTATTTATCTTATTCTAAGTGATACTTGATTTCTAGATACTTATCTTTAAAATTTAAAAGTTTACATGATGAGATTCTACATGACAAAGTTTGAATTCCAACCAGAGCTAAAATGAATATATTTAGACTAGAAAAACTTCTACTTTCATGCTACTTGTATTTCATTGAGTTTGGTCAAACTTTATTGTATGCCTTATGAGAGGCTTGTCATACTTTTAAAATCAAAATCACACTACACACATCCCATTCACACTTTATTTTGTTCCACCAAAATAATATTTTTCTCCTACACTTGGAGGAAACATAAAAATATTCTATTTAGGTTTCCCTCAAATAAATGCTCTAAATGCTTTGTATTATCTCTCAAATATTTTGTATGAAAGAAGCATGTGACTATGCAAAAAGAAAGAATATTATTATTAAAAAATGGATAAGTGTCTGAAATATCAAAACAATGGGTACTTTGATGCCCGCCTGAAAGAAAGAAATAAGAAGAAAAGATAGCCCATGTTCTCTTACATTTATTTCCAAGTTCAAAAGAGAGATTCTTTTAAGGAGCATAGTAGAATTAGGATTAGCCACCTTAAACATCCACCCCATTCCATACACTTACATATCTTGATTTGATTGTATGACTTAACTCTCTTTGGATCCATTGTTTGACTTTACAATATATGTTTGAAAATATGTTTTCTCATAAGAATGTCATTCTTATAAAATCCACATAAGCTTTAGTGCAGGAATGAAAGCATAACATTTGTTGCCTTAGTGAGATCCAAAAATACCACATATATGAGAGACTTGAGTGTGTCATGCAATGAATCTCTGAGTTTTATTTTGAAAACTTATAAAACTCCGGAATGAAGGTTGAACGAAGAATATGAGACATAGTGCTTACTTGATTGTTCTATCTCTCAACTGCTCAAGATCAGGTAAAAAACTCGAAAGCTCCATGGTTGAAAGAAATATGAGTAAGTTTGAAGGATGGATCAATAAATTGCAATCCGGAGAAGAATTTTTGTTTGAATGCAGGTGTACTTTTGAGGAGTTGTACAAAAATTGTGAAATCCTATACTCTTAATTTTCATTACTTAAGTTGTTTTGCTAAGGGACTAGCAAAAACTTAGCTTGGGTGAGCTTGTTGACGATGGTTATTATCCATCATAAACCGTCAACATTGTGTATAGAAATGGTCACTAATAGAAACTTAGTGGTTATTACTGATAATTTTTACGAGTTTTGGTGAATTATTATTTTTAACAAGGATATTACAGATAGAATAAAAATGAGGATTGAATTGTAAAAAAGGCACGAAACTTAACTGCGATGAAATATGCACCAGAAGACTCCAAAAGACACCAGAAGGCACAAGACCGAAGTGGAGGACTAACAACTGCCAAGTGGGGCCAGCTGGCCCCACCACCATGCTGCCCGACCCCCCTGTAGGATTCTTCCACGCCCTTCTGGAGTATTCCTCCACTGTCTTAGGATGCATCTTCGCCGTATGTGAAGTCGGTTTGATCCAAGGGTTGATGGTTCTTTCTCAGGACTATAAATACAGGCCCTGACCCCCTTGAAACACATGATCATAAGTCAAGGGTAGTCCAAATATTAGGGTTTCTAGAGATTAGATAGAGAGAGCTCTAGTTCTTCAATTTCTTAGTATAGACTTTCTAGCAAAGTTCAAGTAGAGTTAGACGATTGCTCAGGATTTCGGATCTGTTCGTCTAGAGATTGATAATTTGTCTTTGTATCTCATTTAAGACTTTGTTCTATTTCAATAATATGTTTCTCTTTATTATGTTCTTAGTTTGCTCTAGTTATATATTAGAATAATATTATTTGATGATTTGCATTTGTATATGTTCGTAGAGTACCTAATTCAGTTCGCGCGAGTTAGATAGCTTTGATTATGTAAGCGTGGTGCTTAGATATGAAATTTCCTACGAATGCTGACTATGTGCTGGGACGTGTGGTAGATCGCTAAGGTGATAGCTTGGCTGAATCCTTTGTAGTCCATTCCCCGTATATAGATGACATGGTAGAGCCCGGTCTCGAAGGAGAAGAAGGTTCTGTTTCCAATTCTCCCTAGTAGATGTTCCTTATAATTTTTCTTTGATTCAGTTTTACTAATAGATGAAGATATATATGCTAGAGTGAGTAACAAGACTTAGTGTTTAGGAATAACTTAGGAATTCTTTACTCTAACCGAATCTCGAGATTAGTCATACTATTTTTAGTAAGTCTCTGTTTTCTATCTCTAGAATACCATTATCATGCTAAATTTATTTATCATTTATTTATCTTTTACTTGACTTACTCCTGCTAAAGCATAAAAGTGGTTGGTTTATCATAGGTCTGCACATTTATTTGGTCTTATAACATTTGCCTCACGGTCCTTTCTTTGGGATTAAAATAAATAATGATACTCGGAATACTCTGGGTAGAACGCTACAATAGGTGATTTATCTGTGCACTTGCGGATACTTATGTTTAATATTATTTAGAGTTTTCAAGTGTAGTTATAATTACCAGCATTTTGAACATCGTGCTAGGGAAGACAACTTAGTATATAGTGATGTAAGAAATGTCAACAGTCATATAGCTTCTAGTGAGCAAATAGCAGATTGTTTAACAAAAGGTCTAGGATTCAAAGATTGTGTAGCAGCATGTAACAAGATGGGGATGATAGATATATATCACTCATCTTGCGGGAGAGTGTTGAGTTGTATACATATTTGGACTGTAACTAGTGAATAGTGATACTAGAGTCTACCAGGCCCAAAAGGCCCATGTTTATAACATATATAAACCTGTAACCAGTGAATAATGATACTAGAGTTTTCAAAAAAAACAATTGTTTCAACAAAGTGCAACCAGGATTGCGTCCTCCATCATCCAGATTTGCAGGTTTGCAAGTATTATTCCTGAAGAAGCTGTTCACCTTCCAAGAGTGAATTTTGCTGATCTGCTCCAATGGCGACCTTTAGCTAAAGCTGCGACTATGAGCAGACTGTGTGGTGCACTGGTGCAGTGACTATGCAGCCGAAACATCTGTGGAGTCTCTTCAGAATCTTGCCTAAGCTGCTCGGTCTTCTTGCTAGTTTGCTGAAGAAATTTCGAAAGGAAGGGCTGATGGAATTGGATACTGCAATGGGTAAATTGCCAGAGCTGCCACAGGATGTGTTGATGAACATCTTAGGTACACTTGAGGCCCCTGACCTTGTACGAGCAGGCTCCGTCTGCTCATCCTGGCATGCTGCCTACACATGTCTGCGTGACCTGGGGAAATACAAGCAGTCCCAGACACCGTGCATGTTCTACACTTCTGAATCTGCCGGTGACAATGTTGGGTTTCTATACAGCCTCAAGGAAAATAGGTCCTACAAGTTAACTCTACTCGAGCCACCCATCCGCAGTAGGTTCCCGATCGGGTCCTCGAATGGCTGGCTGATTACTACAGATGAGAGGTCTCAGCTGCACCTTGTCAATCCCATAACTGGCGAACAGGTTGCACTTCCCTCGGTGATGACCATCGAGCATGTGAAGCCCATCTTTGATGTATCGGGTACTATCCATAAGCACTAGTTGTCATATGACATTGGGGAGGTTTACACGCCACCCTCGCTAAATGATCCCATTGATCTGCGCGAGTGCCTCTACTTCAAGGCATTTGTGTTTCCTGATCCATCCACTGGAAGCAACATCGTGGTTCTCATTCACGATCCATATTTACAGATTTCGTTTGCACGACCAGGAGATGACAAGTGGACCTGGCTGGGACAAGGTTACGACTATAAAGATTGCATATGTATGGATGGTCTTTTATATGCACTGAATTCAGTAGGTGAAATTAATGCATTTGATCTTACTGCGTCCCCTGTTAAAATGACAGTAATTATGGACGAGTTGAAGTATCCTTATACATGAAAGCATGTACATTATTCAGGCTCCATGGGGTGATCTGCTGCAGGTTTGGAGCATTGTTGAGGTTCCACCGAATGCTCCACGGTACGTCCCTGGAAAATGCCGGGCACGAACCTTAAAAATAGAAGTATATAAAGTGGACTTGGTAGCAAAAGAGCTAATGGAAATAAACAGGTTGCCGTACCATGTTTTATTTCTTGGGCACAACAATTCACTTTGCCTTAGTGCTGAAGGACACCTAGGACTGAAGTCAAATCATGCATACTTCACTGATGATCCTAAAGAATTGACTATTGGATACAAAAATGACACTCGTGATATGGGAGTCATGGACTTGGAAAATAGTGTCAAGAAGGAAATTGTGTCTCAAATTTTGTCCAACTGGCCTTGTCCCACTTGGATAACACCCAATCTTATGAAGCTGAATTTGGCATTCAGCAAATAGGCTTACTTTTTAATTTGTTTGAGATATTGGATTTTTATACCTTTGTTTTGTTATTTTTTATGGAAACTGTGTAAGTCAGACATCAGAAAAATACAGGGGGATTCTGGATGCTCTATGTGGTGTATGCCCCTGTTAGAACCATCCATCAATCTGTTTTCATGTCAAGCATCATGAAGCTGTTACACTCTAGGCCTCTGATTTGCAAAGAAAATAGGCTATCAGTGCTCGATTGGATAGCCGCCTGCTATATGCCTATTAGATAGATCATAAGATTATAGAGGTGCAATCAATATCATAGTTCATAACCTTGTTAGTGTTGCAGCAAAATCTGTTGTAAGTGTACTGCTATTCCATGTCGATGTTAGTTTGCCTATTTTCTCAATGGTTTCAGGTTTCAGGATGAGGTATTGAATTTCCACTCTTGATGATCTATGAATGAATAGGCATGCCAATTTGATGGTTCCTGTATATGTCATTGATGTATGAATGATTTGTATCATTGAGTCATCAAGGGAATACCAATTTTTTCAATGGCATGGAAAGAAGTTATTCATTAATACAAACATAACTAATTTATTATACACAGTTCCACCAGTGAGCAACCACACTTGCACCAAAATAATTACTACAGAAAAATGGATTCGAATTTAGAGGAATACCATATTCGCCAATGTTAGATCTGGATTGTTGCAGGAAACCGAAAACGTGCCGGACTGCCACATTAAAATGACCATCCTCTTCCAGCAACTTCGCCAATGATTTTCAGGCTGCCCCCATAAGTTTGTGCTAGTTAGCATCTATTGCACCGGTACATTTGGGTCTGAAGAACACAATGCTTCTTCTTTTTTTCATACATACTCAATTCTTGCATTCACAAAATGTTTGACTGCATACTACACATTTATATAAATTTGATTGCATATGATTCAAAGAAAGTTACAGGGACACAGAAAACTTACTGGTAGCCAAATGTACATATAATATATAGAGATGCAGTATTTTAGCAACACAAAAGAACCAAACCTGATCATTTTAGCTTTGAAAAGCCAGAACTAAACCTGATCATTGCAGCTCAGAAAAGCTAGCAATTGAACTCATGTACAGTCAGGAAATTGTTGAGCATTCATGAATTCGTTCGTTCTTCCTTATCTATCGATAATGCGGTTGGCCAGCGGCAGCAGCAGCCACCTTCGGAGTTAAGATTAACTAAACACTATTTGATATTTTGAAAACTATGTATGACATTGTTAAAATCATAGATTATGAATTGCGACGTAAGTCGTGTGTTATGATCTTGATCAGATCACGTTGTCACACACTCACACTATTAGAATCGTCAATTAACACAACAATTTCAATCATGAAACTAATGATAGAATTGCATTCTGACAACCATACAATAGCATGTGCAGACATTATGAAATATTATCTGTAGATAGTAACAGAGATCTGCAAAGAGACAGAGAGCTAGACCCCTAACCATTTACAGATTCAGCAATCAGCATGCCACCAACAGATAGAAAGACTGAACCTCCTCATGCAGCTCAGGAAAACATCTGTTAGCTCCAGATGCATCACTATCAGGATACAGTTTAAATGTTTTAGTAATCCACCGCGAGGCTGAAGCTCCAGGGTGTTTTTGCCTAGGTTTTCACCGATATGTTCTGGTCCAGTGAGACCTCACTAGCGATTTGCCTAAAGGTTTAAAGTTTAAACTGCAGAAACCGGGAGCCTCCTCCCTCCTCTTAGTCGTCGGTCATACATCAGCAGTACACACATAACATCCTTTTGCATCTTTATAAACCTATTCAGTCATTAGCGTCGTCCAAGCATCAGGTGCTGATGACTTAGTAGCAAATCAAACAGTGCACATATAAGTTTTGAAACAACAAAACAAAGAGCTATCAAACAAATGGAATCTGTCAGATAGAGCGAAATTAAGTACTTATTGTTAGATCTATAGGATAGTTCTAGGTGTAGATCAGTGGGTAAGTTCTTTGGTATTTGGTATAAACAGTGACAGTTCGATCCAGAGAGAGGAGAGAGATGAGTGGTAGGTAACATTACCGACCATCAGTTGGAGAAGGAAGATGAATACGCCATGGCTTCAGTGTCGGAGTCGAGGACGTGATGACGACGTCGGGTAGTGCAGTGGCGGCGTGGAGACGCTGGTGATGCTTCCCACCGCTGGCAGTGCACCCTCGGGATCGGATTAGGGTTAGGACAGTGGGGTGGCAGCAGTGAAGTGAACCTCGTGACCCTAACCACTGGCCCCCTACCTCCTATTTATAGCACTGCGCGACGGGGGCCCACCAGCCACGTCATTGGGCTGGACGTCCCCGATCAGGACGCGAGATTAGGGCCTAGACATGGCCGTTGGGCCAAGTCCGGTGGAGATCAAACTAACATTCTCCCCTTGATCTCTCATCACTTTCTTCGTTGTTCAATTTCTTACTCAAAATTTCAATTCATATTTTTCTTCCTTCTTTCCTATTTCATCATAGATTAGTGCATAGAACTGTTCCATCGTCATAGCAATTAGTGCTGCTAGACTAACAGCCACAATACACTTCTCCATTTTGAAATGATACTTTCTTCGGGCCCTATGTTGTCCGGAATTCATAGGCTATACCATAAACCTATGTCGGCTGTGCGTTCTCTGAACACACTGGGTGGCAAGTCTTTATAAGCTGATCTGCAAGTACTTGCTTTTTACTTATACATTCGAAAGCTTTTAAAAGATTCCGGACTTTCTCCTTCACAACGTCTAACTTTATGTCAATGTGTTTGGCAGCACACTTGACCCGTTGTCATAGGAGTCAATCACTTTAAATGGTAATTGTTGTTGTGTACCATTACCAATTCCGGGTATAAGTTAACCATTTTGCCTGTCCTATAAGCCTCATAATAAGTTGTACTATAGGTATACATCATTGATGACACCACAACTGTTTCTTTGGAGCTTTTCCACAATAAAACTCCAACTGCGAGAGTTAGCTACTATGTGGGTTTTACTAAACATCTCGTCGAAATTCAACATTCTTGTACCCACAACCATTTGAGAGTACTTGTTCTTTCTTAGTCATCATGAGGCTTATTAAATCTTTACACAATTGCAAGACATTCTCAACTCCATTCCAGTGATCTATATCTGGACTGGAGTTTCTGCCAAAACATCTCGGATAAATGAACTATGTTAGGGTAATATCATACTTGTGCACTCATTAAACTGTAATATCATAGTTGTGCACTCATTAAGCTTCCAACAGCTGAAGCATATGGATCCATATTCATTTGATCTATCTCATGTCGGTTCTTGTAACACTAAAATTCTCAAAATTATTACCCTTGACTATATGAACAGGCGTAGGTTCACTTGCATGCATACTTTATTTCTTTATAATCTTTTCTAAGCATGCCTTTGTGATAATCCTAATACCCCTTTCATCTGTCTCGGTGAATTTCAATTCTTATAACGAGAGTCATTTCACCGAGAACATTCTTATTGAGTCTCGAGGACAAGAGCTTCTTCACATATAGTAGATTGACATCACTACTAGCAAGTAAGGTGTCATCCACATATACAGGATTAGGAAATGAATTTCCCATTCTATAACTTTGTACAGATGCAATTGTCCTCTCATTCTCTTTAACCCAAAATTTCTAGTTGACCTTTCAACTTGAAATGCCACTGTTTAGAGCCTTGCTCTAGTTCATCAAAGATTTTTACAGGTGGCATCCCATTCGTTCGTTCTTTCTTTCCACGACAAAACCTTTAGGTTGTGCCATGTAATTATTTTCATACAAATTCCATTGGGAAATGCTGTCTTTACCTTCATCTCAGATCATGATGTGCTACTAGCACTCATTGTAATATATTCATTCTCTTTGCGTAAAATCTTTCGATTCAAGTCATGCTTTATATCTTATGTTCCCTTTGGAGTCACATTTCGTCTTGTAGACCCTTTACAGCCTACTGTTTTGGCTCCATTAGGAATTGCTTCTGTTTCTCAAACTTTGTTGGTATTCATCGATTTCATTTCAATTTCCTTAGCTTCTTGCATTTAGACGTGTTAACGCCTCTCATGGTTTCTTCAAATAGGTGGGATCACCCTCCATTTGAATTTCTTCATTAATATATAATTTATAGTCATCAAAAATATCTGATTCTCCTATTCTTTGAGACTTTCAGGTCTTTAGCTAATGACACTTCTTTCACATGGGGTTGTTGTTGCTCTTTCATCGTCAATCGATTCTATAGGGTCCTGTAGAACTAGATCATGTTTTCTTATTCATCTTCTTAAAGGGCTAACAACATGTGTTGTATGAGTCATACAACATCAACATGGTGTTGAGCATTTGTCGATCTTGAGTCATTGGAGTAGGCACTGGTCCCACTTCTCTTCAAGTCATAGATCTTTTCATACCATACTCCCCCAGATTACTCCATCTTCTATAAGGATAGTGTATTTTTAATCTTTCTTATTTTGGGTTTATTCTGTTAAAATCTATCTCATTTGGTGCTTTAAGCACCGTCTTAGTATTTCTTAGTCTCATTACTGTCTTCCTGTTGAACTGAAAAAGGTTCAAGAATTTAGCCATTTATGTATTTAGGGGTATCTTTATTATGACCGTTGTACTCCCTCAACGATCACCTTCATCTTTTATAGATCACTTTTTCTCTAAATGCAAAGCATATAATGGGGAATTTCTTTCAATTATCTTTCTGAGTTTCTTTCATTGTCTTTCTATCTTTCTCAATTCATGTCACAATCCTCCCCCTCGAAATGTGGCACAAACTTTTCTGCCACAATTTCGAAACCTTCATAACTCTTGTGAGTGAGGAAACTTTGATTACTAACTTCATCCACATGATTACATCATGGAAGATGAAATTATTTCTTAATTCATATGGAAGTATGTATCCTTTTTCCTCATTTCACTTCAAGAACTTAACAGAGTCCTTTTCATCAGTACTTCTGCGAGTCATGCTTGCATGTCATTCTTATCATGAGGTTCGTTTTCAACTTCCTTTTGTTCTTAAACTCATACTAGGATAGCACAAAAGCTACCCTAAACTTCTCTCCCTGTACGGGATACACATCGTCATCTCACTTTCTCCTGCCATGCAGGACAAGTACTATACCAACTTCATCCCGCAATGCGGGTATTTTCTTAAAATTTATGCCGCCATGCGAGACAATTCTCTTGAAGGGACATAAATGCCAGGATTGGCTCATATTCAATCATTAAATTCAGGAATAAATCTGATATTCTTTAACACACATGCTTAACCCGACGTTGGTCAAATTAAACATGCATGCCACTCATTACAATTCATATCATATTAATAAAAAAAATTAATTATTTTTCATAGAGAGTACATAAAAAAATTTCTCAAACTAAACTCTTATTGTTCTATTTCTTTCTTGGATCAATATCCCTGAAATCTTTGAAAAACATTTCTTTTCAAGCCACTCTAAAGAGGACACAGTCTCTCATGTCACGGCCTCCTTTTATATACACAATTTGTCCTTAGGCTTTTCATCATCTGAGTCACAAAGTACCCAGTGCTTTTCTTTTTTTTTCTTTTCTGCCTTCCAGAACGAAAGCATGAAGATCTTTGTCTGAAATCATTCAACAATAGTTATCAACATTAAACTCTGATTTCTTTATGTTCTATTCTATATCACCGTTGGGCAGATATAGAACAAAACAACTTTCTTCTACATTAATTCTATATCACCGTTGGGCAGAAATAGAATAAATGCATAAAACTCATAGATAAAACTCATAAAATTTTATATCAATAACTTTTGCTAAAATTAGCAACATCATGAATACAATATTCTTGTACATTAATTCCACATCACCGTTGGGCATAAATGGAATCAACATATGGAACAACTCAATTATCATTAACCCTCTTCAAAATTAAATTCTCCCGTTGGTTCGAATTTAATTAGAAGATCATCATCATCATCATTGCAGCGGAAAATACATCTTTCTATTTCATGAGCATTTCTTGATCTTTATCTATTCTCTGAAAAAATTGGTCACTTTGATGCATAATTTATCAGAGATTTAAATTTCAACCTCAAACTCATAAATAAGCTTATAACATTGTTATCATCAACGTTGGTCAGAAAATAACAATATCATAATTTCACTTAAATCATAATGTGAATATCCCTCTAATTAAAATTTTCTCGTTGGTTCCAATTTTAATTAGAGGATAAACTTTTCATCATTTTCTGAACAACTGTAACTACTCTTCAAATTAAATCCTCCCGTTGGTTCGAATTTAATGAGAAGACAATATTCTTTTCTTTGCAGCGGAAAATGTGACAAAATTCTTAAAATAATTCTTATTTAGAAGCATCACTTTGTACTTTTCTTCTCTCTAAATAAATTACCAAAAAAAATTTGAGTAGAGATTAAACACTAGGCAAAATACTTCAATATTTGCTTCTGAAAATTCTCATAAACTTTACTGTGTATCGTGGGCCAGTAGCAGCAGCTCGCGGTCAACTGCCACCCCGCGCGGCCCAGCCGCTCGCGCGGCGCGCGCGCCCGCGCCCAGGCTGCAACCTGGGCCTGGGCCGGGAAAGTGGCATCCCTCTTGGGCTGCTTTTGGCCCGATCAGGCGCCAGCCAATCGCGGCCGTTATTCTTGATCGGACGGCTCCCCGTCGTTCTCGCAGAGCAAAAACCAGAGCCGGCCGACTCCTGTAACCCTAGAGATCATTTCTCTCCCTGCCTTTTCCCTTCCTCCGCTTTGCTCGCGTAGACAGCAGCCGTCGCCGCCGTGTGAAACAGCAGCGGCAGCAGCGGCCAGCTATGGCTGTCGGAGGAGGAAGTATGGCGCCGCCGCGGGCCCTCTCGCCGGTGTGCGCGCTCCCCGACGGGAGAGCGCGCCGCCGTCGAGTGGCCTTGCGTCGGTGCCCTCATACTGCGTGCTCGACGACGACTGCTCGGAGAAGTCGGAGCCGCCGCAAGGCCGCTCGGGGCTCGTCTTCCCACGCAACGGTGGTGGTCCACATGCCGACGAGCGGTGGCTCGGGATCGAGCTCTACCCGCACGGCAGCAGCTTCCTTCCCGCGTGCCGGCAAGGCAGCTTCGGTTGTTCCCTTTCCCGCGTGATGGCGGGATCTGTCCCGCACGACGGCGGTGGTGGCGTCGAGGTAAGCCACAGGTAGGCCCCTCCCTCCACCGACCTTTCTTTGCCCTTTTAGGGTTAGGGTCAATTTAGGGTTTCAGTGATCTTTTCCGAATCAGATTCGGTGGATTTCTAGGTGCATCTTCCCGCGCGCCGGTGGGGCTCCGTCGAGCTGTGGCTTTCCGCATGGCGTCAACTGACATCGGCGGTGGCAACATCGCCGGGAAAACAAGTTAAATCCCGCGTTTCTATTGGTGCTAGGGTTAGGGTTTCAAATTCATCCGATTCGAAAATTGTTTCCTCTGTTTCTTATCTTTTCTTTCCCCTACCATATCTACACGATAGAACACAGGCTCTGGTACCATTGTTAGATCTATAGGATCGTTATAGGTGTAGATCAGTGGGTAAGTTCTTTGGTATTTGGTATAAACAGTGACAGTTCGATCCAGAGAGAGGAGAGAGAGGAGTGGTAAGTAACATTACCGACCATCAGTTGGAGAAGGAAGATGAATACGCCATGGCTTCAGTGTCGGAGTCGAGGACGTGATGACGACGTCGGGGTAGTGCAGTGGCGGCGTGGAGACGCTGGTGATGCTTTCCGCCGTTGGCAGTGCACCCTCGGGATCGGATTAGGGTTAGGACAGTGGGGTGGCGGCAGTGAAGTGAACCTCGTGACCCTAACCACTGGCCCCCACCTCCTATTTATAGCACTGCGTGACAGGGGCCCACCAGCCACGTCATTGGGCTGGACGTCCCCGATCAGGATGCGAGATTAGGACCCAGACATGGCCGTTGGGCCAAGTCCGGTGGAGATCAAACTAACACTTATAAGAGTTGCGAATGTGGTCAATTTAGCATCATTCTAGTGCACAACGAAGCAAAAAAAACACTAAATCTAACTTTTCAAATGCTCGCGAAGTGGTCCATTTGTTTGATGATGCCTAATATATCCCTTTGTTTTCGTTCCACCTTCAAAATCAGATACACAAAACTAGACTCCCTAATACAATATTACTTATAAGAGTCTATTATTTTTGCACTGTGACATACTCATTGACAACGATAGACGATGTCATATAAGACGATCAGATCTTGTTGAATATAATTGGCGCGCCATGCTGAGGATGCAGCATAAGGATAGTGTATGGTGCATGTGTGTACGAAGGGGACAGTCGGAACTCAAAGCGCTGGAGGATCATGCTCAAGGCCATCTTGGCCTCAAGCAGTGCAAAGTTCTGGCCGATGCAGATCCTCGGCCCCCACCCGAAAGGGAAGAATGCCGGTTGGTCATCCTTGGTCGCCTTTGAGATGCCCTCAGCGAACCTCTCTGGCTTAAACTCGTGTGCGTCATTCCCCCAAACATCAGGATTGTGGTGGACGACAATTATGGGAAGCTCGAGGATTACCCCTGCAGGGTATGTGATGCCTCCAATCTGCATGTCTTTGAATGTTCTTCGGTTTAGACTCACTGCCGGCGGGTACAACCTCAGCACCTCATATAGTATCATCGTCACCTAGATATATAACACATTGACAACGTTAGCAGGTAATATAACATGGAATGGGCTTGAAACAAACATGCATACATGTGTTTGCAATATATTTACTATATGTACTATGTAGTAACAGAGGTATTGCAAAAAAAAAAAGCACTTGCCGTTCTGAGTCGACCTAGGCCGTCGAAATTGGGCTGCTTATCGCTGCCGAACACGCTGAGGATCTCCTCCCTCGCGCGGTCCTGCCACTCAGGGCGCATGCTTAGGATGACAAGCGTCCACGTGAGCAGCACCGACGTGGTTTCCATCCCCGCAAAGTAGAAGAGCTTGCACTCCTCAATCACATCCTCGGTGCTCATCCCCAGGCTGCTCTCCATGCTCGACTGCAGCAGCAGGCCGAGCAAGTCGTTGCCGCTGGCTTCGCCGTTCTCGATTGCGCGCTCCCTCTTCTCGATCATGCCTCTTAGAATCCCTTCGATCTCCGTGTTGATCTCGTTCATCCTCCGATTGTTCTTTGTCGGGAAGAACCTGTATATTATACATATATAAGTAAAACATCGGTATGCACATGACTACATGAGCACACCCAAATGAATATGATGCCCTTTAATGAACTAGAATTATTGTACTATGTGACATATCAGAAAATGCTTACATGAAGCCTGGGATGTACATATACTGGAAGGCCTTCACTAGCCGCTCTGCTTGCTCGCCCTGAAGTTGGAAGATCCTCCGTCCTTCCATGAAGTTGCTGCCGTGCCGTGCGGGAGATCACGTCTCCAGTGAGGTTCTGAAACTCCGGCCAGACATCCAGTTCATATGATCCGTCAGAACCAGCGAGCTTGTTCTCCCAGCGATCTATAAGCTCGGCACAACACGTCAAGAATGCTGGCAGCATGCGCTGAATAAAAAAAACTTGTAAGCACACATATCTATATGCTTGAGGCCATGCATAACGTAACTGAAGCTGATTTCCTGTATGAAGGAAGTTAGCTAGAGAACCTTGAGCTTTTCGAGATGGAATGCGGGGTTCAGGATCCTTCTGTGTTTTGCCCATTTCTCACCGTCGTAACTCGCAATCCCAAGGGCGAGCATTTTTAGAAGACGCTCGTTGATGTTGAACTTCTCGAAGTGGCCAAACTTGTTTGATAGGATGTCTCTGATTAACTCTGCCTCCGTGATAACCACCCTGGGAATTGGTCCGAACCAGGTGATACAAATGTCGCCTGCAGTTCAGCGTTTGCATGTGCAGTTAAAGCTATGAAACTTTCAATTCAACTTATAAAATTTAGGGAACTTTCCATTTGTAGGAATGGACAAATTTAGGGAAATGAGCATGACAAGGACTATCTGAATTTGTTTACTTAAACATGAAAATAGCGACAAGTCAGATCTTAAAGGGTGATACAAATCCAAAACCTCCAGGGTCAAGTAGGCAGTCTGGACAGCCACGCATAAGCATGGTCCAAAGCACGACATGACCTATATATCCATGTCATGCCTCTACTGGCATGGCCCGATACCCAATGTTGTGCGTGGGTCATTGATGTGGCACGATGGGTAGGCATGGGTACAGCCTGTATAAACAATCGGCATGATTGACCCGTTAACCACCACATGGTATATAACCTGTGTCTTCGTGCTCTCAATCCAAACCCAAACCCAAACCCTAACCCAAAATCCCTAATTAGTCCCTCATTTTCCAACACGAGTGCTCTTCGTAGCGCCACCAACTCACCATCTCCACGACCTCTAGCCCTTTATGCCATATCTCCTCACATCTCGTAGTATCATTGGCTCTTGGTCTCTCTCTCATGAAAAATCATATACGTTGATCTCTTTATGCTTAGCTTGATTGAAGTATGAAGGTTTGAAGTGATTGAAGTACGAAGACTTGAATTGAATTACTAATGTATCAAGTATTCAACTATGTACTATATTTTCCTGTGTATTCATGTATGAAATGCACCAAAAAAATTATAAATTTCCAAGCACTCAGTTTAAGAGGTTTCGTGGCAGACTCGTCACGTCACTCCGCGCCACCAGAATTAATTAACACGATGGCTGGCTAAACAACGGCCCACAAAAGCACGGCCCACGCGGCGAGACGTGATGAGTCTGCCAGACGCCGAGCGCATGCTCCCGTAATCACGTTACGATTCCAGACGCCGAGCTTTTTTTTTTCTGTTGTTGTTTTTTACTTTTCTATTTTCATTTCTTTTTTGTTCTATGTTTTCCTTTTATTTTTTCATTTCCTTTTTCTTTTTCGGTGGTCTTTTATTATTCTTTTTCTTCCTATTTCTATTTTCATTTATTTTTTATTGTATGTGTTCCTCTTCTTTTTTCTTTCCTTTCATTCATTTATTGTCATTTTATTTTTTTCTTTTTCATGGACATTTGTCATTCTTTTCTTTTTTTTATTATTTTACTATTTTTATTTTACTATATTAATTTTTATCTTTACTAGCAAATATGCCCGTGTGTTGCAACGGGGAAAAAACCATTAAACATTCATATAAAACGATAACATGAATGGTACATATATACTTAAGTTTTAAGCTTTTATAATTTATTTTGTGATGACAATGACGTGCATAACATAAGTTAGTGCTGACAATAAATAACAATGTCCTATTAAACTTGTATTGAATTAAAATACACATTGGTATGTTTTTTGTTCCATTGCAAAGTGCATAATTATTTAAATATAAATATATCACAATTTATAACTTTAATTTTCCATACTACCCATATGTTTCGATGTCTCAATGTCGACCTTTGTAGGTTTTTTAACGCAACATTAACCTCTTTAACTTTTTTTATCGATGTGTAAATGATTGGTCTGTCCGCCAATGATTATGATGCACAAACAAACATAGGTGGCACGTTCTCGGTCATCGTCGAACCTATATACATGCAACAAATGCAATGATGATTTAACAAACCTATAAACAAAGCTCAACCTAACAAGTTTCATAACATCTATGGATAGATCACATTTCTATGAAGCTAAGTGGCATTTTTCTGCTTTTTCTATGATTTTTGGCGTATTTTGCAAGATCTTTGTTTTTTATAGAAAAAAGAAAAATGAAAGAAAAAGAAAAAGACTTGCATGGGCTTGGTCCAGCCCACAATGAAGCCGTCAGTCCAGGTCGAAAAAGAAGTCCCACGAGGAGAGGCTCACTCGGATCTGGACATTTTGCATCAGGAATCCCGATATTTTTCAAAAACCATTAAGGCCCTCCCACCTTTTATTTCTCTCTGGCATCTTTACATCTGGAACCCCGTATTTCTATCTGTTGGCTTCCCCACTCCTAATCTCCCTTGGTTATAACCGTGAACGAACACAGTCACGAGACCAAGCCGAGACGGACGAAAAAAAGACCAGAAATTTTGTGCGTTGCAACGGGATAAAAAAGAATGTACACGTCCAACTCCAATAAATAATTAAATATTTTTAACAAATACTAAACAATTTAACATGGCCTAGACCTAATTGGGTCACCTCCTTTTAAAGAGAAAATTGTAAATATGCTCCAATTCTTTTTTTTTTGGATACATTTGTTCGCGGTCAAAATTGTTTCAGTATATAGTTTTATGAGCAATGGGCAGTACAACGATGGAAATCAATAATAACGGGTTATCATATGTAGATTGAATCCTGGTGACAAGGTGTTGATGATTTTCTGCGCATGTATAAGAAACAAACATGCAAGCAAGAGCCGATATGCAAGTGACATACGTCTAGACGAGAAACAGGCAGGCCTCGTACTCTAGAATCTATACGACTACCCCTGAGTAAAGAGAAGGGCAAGAATTGCAAGGAAAGGAAAGACATACATGCACACCAAATAATGATTATTTGAATGAAAAAAGAAACGGACTTCAGCCAAGTCTAACGATTGCATGTTGATTTGGTCATTTGCAAGGGTGCACGTGGAAGGTCCCGACTCGGTTTAAATAAGCTTTTACCATATATTATTTATGGTAGGAAACACATAGGAGTATAGGACACACCTTTGGTTCCACCGCACATGGAAATAGTTTTTGCGCTGTATATACGGCTGCTATAAAACATGACTTCTGCCTTACGTATTGTATAGGACTTTTGGTATGTGACTTGTTAGGATTTTTGGTACGTGACCTGGCCAAAAAAATAGAAAATAAAATTTTTAGCCTTTTGTATTTAGATTAGAACTCTTATATTTTTCTAGTTGGATCAGGATTTCTATTTAGGTTACCTGGAATTGGGAGATCTAATTGGATTAGGATTCGTAGCTATCTAGATTATCTTAAGCAGTTTTACACTGTTATATAAACAGAAGGGCTATATATGGTTTTCACATCCACAAAGTTAGTTAAAGGAGGGATGGACCAAAAAAATATGGGTGAGAAATTTTGCCTATGTATAGATTTCCTTTTTTCATGTTTCCATGTTTTTTCTTTCTTTTCTTTTATTTACCTTTATTTTCTATTTTATTTTATGTTTATGTAGATTATTTTCGTTTTGTTTTCTTATTCAATTTTTATTTTATTCTGATTAGTTTTTATTTTAATTATATTTTACGTTGGTACATGCTATGACCGAGTAGTATGTATGCTGACTTTTATATTTTCTATTCCTTATTTAAGTTTTTAATTTTTCTATTTATTTAGCATTGGTTATTCATGTTTTTTATTTGCAATTTTGTTTTTTTATTATTTGAGTCATTAATTACTTCACTCATTTTATTTTTCACTTTTATTGTTTAATTTAATGATATATGTGATGTTCTATGTTATATTTTGTAATGTTTGCGTAGCATAAATGTGATGTTCTGTGATGTTCAGTAATATACATGTGATGTTCTATGCTATATTTTATAATGTTTGCGTAGTATAAATGCTTAGTTCTATGATGTATTTGTGATGCTTAGTAGTATACATGTGATGTTCTATGCTATATTTTATTTTTTATTTCATTGTTTCTTTCATATTTTTTATTTGCAAAGGCTAGATGACCTTTCTTTTCTTTTTCTTATCCTTTTTCCTTTGTTTGTTTTTCTATTATGGATTCACTCTTTCAATTTGCATATTTGTATAAGATAGATATGATGTTCCTGTAGTATACATGCGATGTTCTACGATATGTTTTTGAATGGTCACACAATATAAGTTTAATGTTCTATGATTATCTTTAAGTATCCACATAATATTTGTGAGATGTTGTATGATATATTTTAGTTGTACAAGTAATGTCCATGTGATATATTTTCTCGGTCTTAAATTGTTTGATGTAGTTTACATGACCTTTCTTTCCTTTATCTTGTCCTTTTTCCTACTCTTGTATTTTCTATATTTTTATTCCCTTTTGTTTCCTTACTTATGCTTTGTTCCATCATTTATTATTTTGGCTTCTACTTATGTTATTTATCTATTTTTATACATGTTATAGCTCTTGTTATTCATCTTTTCTTTATTGTTATGGATATTATAATACTATTTTCTAAAATGCTTTTGTCCTAAATATGAAACATTGTTTTTCTGAACTTAGAACATTTGTCTTATGAAGGTGGAACATCTTATCTTAAGATATAGAACATCGCCCTTTTCTCAATAAAATAAAAATGTTCTATCTTGATAGCATAAATGTTCATTAATAGAATGTAAATATATTCATGTGGGATCTTGTTTTGAAGGATTTATTGTAACAAACACAATGGTGAAATCAAAATTTAAATTCGATTCTTAGTTTAGCAATGATAGCTTTTTTAAACTTTATAGAAATATCTGGCTCACTTTCCTAGGCAAGTGCATGCACAGAAAAGACTAGTTCAACAATTTACATGCTGATTTTGGAATTGGGTCATGCGTGGTGTCGTACAAGTGGGCCCATGAGGGCGCAGAAGGTGAAAAAGGTGACGAGAAAATTATTTTTTAGGTGGACGGTGCGGTGCACGCTGCCATCAGGGTGGGCGCATAGGCGCCCCCACAAAAGTTTGTACACCTACCAGAAAGCAGGAATAAACCATTCAAACTCCCAAAATAGATTTTACCCATGACCTACGATTCGAATCGGAATAAAAGTTTATTTGGTGAAACAACAATTTGTGTAGGAAGAACAAAAAAATCCTACGCCTAGAAAAAGTCAGGCAAACTCGTGGAATAAAAAGTGTAACACGCGCAGAACAAAACATCATGCTGTACACAAGGTTATAAATCATGGGCAAATATTATTAACACAAGTTCATTAGACCTTTATATACACTTTGAAGTAATAATTTGTACAGTTATTATAACCGAGTTTGTACAAGTAGACAATAATGTTTTGCAAAACAAACAAAAATATTATAGAACATGTTTTAAAAATATAGATAATTGAAATTATATTTGCGTAAGAATATTGTTTTACAAATGGGATGAAATATTGAAATATAACATGGAGCAAATTAAACTTGCCATAGGTCCGGTGACAGGTGAGACGCCCTAGGGAAGAATTAACTTGCCATGTGAACAAGACTGTCGGGTGGCCAATAATTCACGACACTAGCTAGTCAAGCGACGTCAACCTCAATGTTCACGTTGGATCAGAAGCAAACATTCAACAAATTCGATATGACCCATTCGTTGTCCGAAAGGTCTTATGCAAATACTACTAAACTACTGATGGGCATAGAGAAATGCAAAATCTACTACGTGACCAGTCGCTGGTGTTAGAGCTTAGGAGTTAGAGGATCTACCTACCAGCGGCTGTAGAAGGGGGCTTGTGGGGCGGCAGAGACGTCACACGGCGATGGTGGCGGTTGAGATAGCGGTTGGACGGGGATGACGGTGGACGCGTCGCTGCGGAGTGGTCGCTTGCAACCTAGTGATTAGGGGAGGGTGGGGTCGCGAGGGGGGGGGGGGGGGGGGGGCGTGGGGGGTGGCAAGAGGTGGGTGGCGCGGCGAAATGGCAGGAGCTAGCCGCCGATCGCTGATGGTGGAAGAGCACGGGAGAGAAGAAAGTTCGACATACCGTGCTTCTTGACAGTGTTGAAGAGATGCGGCATCACACGGGGAACAACGTCATGGCACGGCGGCATAGACCTCGATCTTGCCTCGTTGTTGAGCCTGGCGTTCTCCTTGAGGTCGCCGGCCGGGAAGCAGTACTCAGTACCGGTGAGCCCCTGTGCTCGGAGCGCCCGGTTGAGCCGCCATGGCCGCAGCCAGAATGTCTCCACGGCCCGGTAGCTCCCCAACACGATCAGCAGGGCAAGGAGCCCCTGGAGCAGGCTCCACGGTGATGGCAAAGCTGCTGTAGCTGCTACAACGCCGTCGTCCATATCGTTTCCTTTCAACTTGACAACCACAAGGCCACAGTTGTGCAGTGTGTGCTTGGTGAGAGAGCGAGCGCGACATATGTAGTACTGGTAGTAGGCACCGCACGGCGGCACGGGCGAGCGAGTTGCCGGCCAGTGATTGGTGCGCTCCGTTGGCATCACATGTTTTTTTCTACTCCTGTTTTTATCTGCAGTTGATGCCTGTGGTTTCTTGGCGGACACGTGCTTGTGGATAAGATGCACCACACAAAACACCGGCCGAAGCTAGCAAAATCAATTTGCTGGTTGCATGTACCTAGTGTCCTGTGGCGCAAATTCGCCACAATAAAGATGTTGCTAAGGCTAAGAGAGGAAACGTTCGTCCCTATCCTCTGTTTCTTCTCTAGAGAGTGAATATAATAAACGGGTTGCACTGAAAGAAACTAGTGAGACTTACGTGTGCAAGTACGTATGATCGAATCTAGAGGGCTGGACGACAGCTAGGAGTATGGACATTATCATCATCACAGCGTCAGTACGTATGATCGAAACTAGATAGGAGTACTAGCCATCACATTATCCTCACGAATACTAGATGGACAATACTACTTATTAGACCATTATACTTGATTGAATTCTGGAACATCATGGGAACAAAGAAACGCTAGCATGCAACTGATCTTCTAGACAGTATGGACATATTATCATCATGGATTCAGACAGGAACAAAATTATATAGAAAATTAGAACAAGATGCACGTGCCAGTTACTTTGCAGATGAATAGCTGGTGTAGAATTGATGTTATGTGGCGCAAATTTGCTAACAAGGCCGATAAGGATACTATAATCGTGTCAATAAAGATTAAAGATGTTCCTAAGAGAGGATACGTTCGTTCCTATCATTTGTTTCTTTTTTTATTGATATGAGGAAAATTATCCAGCTTCATCCCCCATAAATGAGAAATCACATCAAAATTATTATAGGACACAAATGCTTAAAATATTAACAGTCTCATAAAGCAGAGAAACGTAGTTTTGTAATCCTAAAGACATAATAACACCATCCACGGCAGTCGAAGAAGATCATTGCCGTCGACTCCAACATGCAGCAAGCAAAGATGATGTGTTCGTTCTTGTCATCACCCCGGCACAATAATTGACTCCGAAGACGGAGCCAATAATCTCCTCAGAGTAAAACCTACACAAAGTTTTTAGGTTCACAATCATCAAAAAATAATTCTGTTTCTTGTGAACCAAAATAGACCAAGGTTGCTGCCCCTGTTAATAAAAAACAATATATTTCCTTCTTCTCTCTATTTTCATCGATGAAAGGATATACAGATGGCTAGAGAGGGATGAATAGCCTATTAAAAATCTACAAAGATATAAACACTAGGCAAGTTGATTAGAACAAAAAAACAATCCTATTCGCAACTACTTTGCCTAGCCAACTCACCACAAAGCAAGCCCTCCTACACAATCCTAGCTGCTAGCTTAATTAAATAATCACACAAGCACACAATCAACTGGAGACACCTCCTAATAAGAGCAACTTAGCTACACTACTCACTAGAGAGCTAAACTAAATTAGCAACTAAACATGCTACTAGCTATGAAGGATTCCTACACAACAGTTGTTGCTAAAATCCCCCCAACCTCATGTGGAGCTTGAGGCAGGGCACCCTGGACCTCCCCAGGCGACGCGGGAGAGACAACAACTTGCCTTCTCCCTCCTCCAGAAGCCGGTGATAGTGAGAAGACTGATGATGATGAGGAGACACAAAAGAATGAGTGCACTAGGAGGGCCCGAACCTAGTAGCCAATGGCGAGAAGGGGGAATCCGCCCTCTGCATAGCTCTGTAGTCACAAGAGAAGCACATTATATTCCTCTCTACCTTGACGCTAGACCGCCATCGCTACATGCAATCCCTCCTACCTCATGGAGACACAACCGTTGCCAATGCGATGGAAGATTTACATGGAAGGCATCACTGTCCCACTTGGGAGGCACCCTCATCTGTCGAGGAACTAGATGAAGATCCCCTAGAGGGTACCTAATGCCTACCTATGAGCTCTCCCCTTCCTAGTGGGACCTATTTATTGACATGATCTGGGAATGGACAAGGTGGCAAGGACCTTCCAATCGGTCGCGAATGTGGATATCCCTTTCCGCCTCCTAGCTTCTCTAAAGGTCGTGCCTTGTTTACGCCAAGAGCCTTGAATGATGCATTCATGTACGGGGTGCCCTAACCATAATGGCGAATTTGACGGGTGTTGATGGCCATTATCTTGCTAATCCTGACTGTCAAATTAGTATAAAATGACAACTTCCACATCTAACATATGCAACACCGTAGCTATAGGGCTTTAATCTCACTAGTTTCACAAGTTTTTATCCTAAAGTGTTACACGTGGAATGTAAATGATTTGGTGCACAAATACTATGAACAACATCAGTCCATATGGACAATGATCAATGAGAGATAACTAGGGCTTAGTTAGTTAGTTAGTGTGGCAAAACCGCCCGATTTAACACGCTGTCAGGGGCACTTGTCTTCCACTAGACACTAAGTACCCTGAAAATGAGCTAAACCAGACAATTCTGTTGAGCACACCCAACAGGAGAACTTGAACAATCCACATTTTATGCCCGGGATCCAATAATGAGTACAAGTTTACAATCCTTAGTCCATTTCATACAACATAGAGTCTCAAAAAGCATTTATTACAATACCAGGGTTCAGAGTGCAATAAATTAAACAGCGCAAATAAAATAAACATCTAGCGGAGCGAAATGAGAATCCGTCTATGCCCACCAGAAGAATCCTCCACACAAGACCTATCTGCTCAAGGTGCACCTGCAACAAGGGTAAAATAAACCCTGAGTACACAATGTACTCGCAAGACTTACTCGACTAGAATATATTTCCCGACTTCCAAGGGTTATGATAGGCTTTATGGCTTGTGGTTTCTTGTTTGCGAAAAGCAGTACTAAAAGTATGTCCTTAAATCCATAAATCTTTAGTAGCCGTGTTTTAGTTGTTATTCAACATTCTATGTAAGCACCTGTTCTATAATCAAGCAAGGGTTGAGCAATCAGAGCCATTTTTCCATCTTTCCTCTGTCATTTCTTACTACGGTGCCAGAGCGTAGTCAAGCCGTACCGTCACGTAGAAACGGCGATTCATGAACCAATGTGCCCAGCTGGGTACCCCGAAGAACACACGCCTCGCTTGTGCCCTAGGCACAAGCGAGACCAACCCGTTCCACCCTTATCACGGGTTCCAGGTCCCCGTTCAAACTTAGACTCCAAGCCCCCACATTTGAGGCTCGGCCTCAATGCGATGCTTAGACCTCCACCTATCTCCACCTCCAATCAGTCAGTCCGGAAAGAGCCAGAGCCTATGACAAGAGAGTAATAAGCCTTCCCGCTCCCATAAGCAAGTATGTGCTTGGGATAATAAGTCTGTGACTTGACCAGGGTCCATACAACGAATGGTCCTTAATCGACGCGGACAGGAAAAATAGTGCAACCAAGCGATGCCCCGTGGCCACGGAACACCACCTGTTACACCCACCAATACCCATACCACATCCCTGCCTGGTCACCATTTCATTTCCACCATTTTATTGTGGGATTTATTATCACAATAATCCTGTTGTGAGTAACGACAGGTTACCCACGCTACCGTCAAACCTAAGCAAAGCAACTACGCGATCCTGTACTAGCAAGACTGATGGGTAGATAATATATATGCATGTGGGTATCATAAAACTCTTGCAACGTAATTGCACAACACACATATACATAATGATTATCAAAAATATGGGTTATGCACCGGGGCTTGCCTTGGGCAGGCGCAAGGTCAGCAGTGTCAATCACGAACGGCTCCTGGAACTCCTTTGGCATAAAGATCTCGTCCTCGTACTCTTCAACGATCTCCTCGTAGTCCGGCTCCTCCGCGGCCACGTACTCAACTATCTCGCGATCTACATATATGAAATGACAACGTGATACTTAATAAAGTGACAACAACAGCTCTTAAAATAGCAACAACTACTAAGCTATTTAGCTAACTCTAATGGCTAACATGCTAAGTTATCCACTACTTCTATGAAGCAAGAGCTAACCGGTTTAAATATTTTCTACCCATTAGATTGCATAACCTTGTTTTGTTATCGATTTAACATATAACATGACTAGGAGAACTTAGATACCACATCTAGCAAGCTATTAAAGTGCTACAAAACTTACAGTAGGCATCTAATATTGCCATTAAGCTACTGTAAAATTTTTAGGGTTAAAGCTATCACGGTTTTGGCACAACAATTCCTACAAGATTTAATATCTTAATAATAGTTGTTTTTGCATCGATTTAATAGACTTAGTATCGCTACAGATATATATGAAGTGATTTCATTAACTGATAGAGCATGAATTTACAAATCTAACAAAACTGGTTTCGTGATTTTTGGATGCTCAAGTGATTTATTACGACTTTCCAAAGTTTAGTCATTCACATGAAATAATAAGCTAATATGCTTTTCTTAAGGAAATGGAAAACTCATTTCGCCAGTGCGGCCCAAACCTCGCCACCACAGCCCAGCAACGCGCGGCCCGCACAAACACAAGGCGGCCCACGCGCACGCTGGCGGTTTTGCCAAAACAACCCCACGCTTAAACTAAACTCACCCGCGATCCTAGGCACTGTTCTCCGAGTCTTAAACCTTTCAAGAAGACCCCTCTGCTCTACCTCCTTTGCAACAGGAAGGTCCCTGGATGCCTCCCCGCACTACGACGCGGCGCCCACCGGCACTAAGCCGCCACGCTGGCCACCTGAGACCCATCTACGCTTATCTAGGGGGCCGATACTCACCAGGTTAACAACGCGGGACGATGGGCGGTGGTATGGGGACCCAAGGCGGACCAGCGCAACCTCACCACGACAACGGCCGAACTATAGAGCAGAGTACTGCCCGAGGCGATGGTCCACAAGGGGAAAACCCACACTGAGTTGGCCATGTGCGACCCGAGGGTGCGGCGGCACAACCATGTCACTGGCGCTGGGGGTACGGTAGAGGCTCAGCTAGGGTGCGCGGAAGGGAGAGGGAGGTGGGGCGAAATTGGCGGTGCAACCAATTTGGCTCGCGGTGGTCCGAAGGAAACTGTCCACGACGAGGCGCGGTTCGGCCTTAACGACACGGTGGCGAGGCAGCGCTCCAAAAATTGGAGCTCAGTGGGGCATGGCTCGAGGTGGGGCGGGGTTGGCTGGCTGGCGGGCTTCACTGCGAAGCGGTGCGCAAGGCGGAGTGGACCCAGGCGGCTCCACCATGCCGGAAAGACGGTGCGGGTCCGACGGCCATGGTGGTAGAGGAGATAGGGGAGGTCAACCCTCGGGTCACCTCGCAGGGCAGAATGGGGTCGACGCGGTCGGGGCGACACGCGCACTGGGGTTACGTCCAGATGTGCGCGAGCGATGCGGAAGTGGCGTGCGCGAGCAGTGGTCGGCAGACCAACAGCGGCGCTGGGGGCAGGGTATGGGCGCGACGTCGCAAACCTGGGCAGCGGCCGCGTAGCTGCGCGCGACGTGGGGGGGACAGCGGGGCAGCACGGGCCAGCGACTGGCTGCGGCTGGCCACGGCCAAGCCAAGCGGACCTGACTCGACTGGACCGACAGCACGTCCAGGCGCTGGCACAGGGTGGCCCGCGGCGGTGACCGCGCACACAGAGGCCGACAGCCGAGATAAGGTTATGTGCACGGAATTTAAAGCTCATGAAAAAACTAACCTATTGACTCAGACGCCCGACCACCTGCACTACGCACCCAAAGGGCACCTAGGACTACCCAGAGCAACCAAAACCCGACCTTGCTCCTTAGCTAACTTTCTCGAAAAGAATTCGCCAAGGTAGCGCTGTCAAACTGTTTGCAAGCTTGAGATCCTAGGCATATTTTAGGTTTTCCAAATTCGATTTCCAAGCTACTCGAATTACTAGCTAGCCAACATACTTTTCCACAGCAAGGGTTGCATTTCAATCTACAAAGTTAGTACTTCAAATTTTATTAAAGGGTTGCATATATGTTCTATAACAGTTTTGCTAAACAGAATTCGTTTTTGAACCTTAAGTGATATCACATGTGGTAAAGAATCACCTTTACTTATCATTCGCGTGGATCATTTTTGGTTGCAATAAATTTGTTTTTCTCATGCAATATCACACAATCATGATGCTTATGAATGCTTTGGTGAGTTGTTACACGCGGTAACACCGAGGGTGTTACAGTTAGACAACTCCACGTGATTCCAGGCAAGGAACAAATGGATACATGAACATGGTCCAATACTTTCTCAAATAAGATATTTGAACCTACCATATCGAAGAGCTCATCGAGATACACTAAATGGACATTGATCTCCTAATTCGGAGTTCGTACGCAAAAGTTATGCTTCATGAAAGATGACGGGCGGAAATGGAGATAACCGAGGTCAGGTAACCTGCCAGTAAGCCCAATGGCTCTCAACTTTGGTGTGGGGCCTCCATTGTCATCCTAGAGCCCAAGGGAAGTGTGCCTCAAAGAATAGTCCCTAAGGGAAGGTTGCCAGACCTATAGTTGGGCCAAACCGCCTCAACTTTGGATAGATGCAAGGAAACACAATGTGGAGGAATCCTATGCGTGGGTTAGAGGTTAGTTTAATCTGATGGCTATCAGGATGCATCACATGGATTGAAGGCCCCATCAAAATAGAATATTCTTGAGGATCAAGGGGAGTATCTCCACTCTCCCAATCACTTCCAAGCTATAAATAGGACCCTTCAACTCACTTGTAACACACCTCAAGAAGCTCTCCACTCTCTCAAGATATAGCAATAGTGTTACCGTTAGTGGGAGTTAGAGTGAGTGGAGCTATGCCTTAGTATTGGAAAAGGTGGAGTAGAGCTATAGCCTTGGTCTTTAGAAAGCTGAGCTAGCAGAAGAAAAACACAAGTGAAACATTAATGAAGTCCTAGACATTACAGAAATTTACAATAAGACAATAACAGGACGACCATTGCCCTATCATTCAAGCACTGATCATTGTTTTTTTGTAAACAATGCCATCAATGTACCAAATAATAAATATTTTGAAGAGCTGATGAGCATAACAACAAACAACGTAAATTCAAGATCAAATGTACCCTACCCTAGTCACTGCCGTAGCACCCAGTTGGCTGTGTAAGATATGCATAAATGAGTAGTTTGCGCACCTAGAACTCAGTTAGCTCGTGCACTTGAAGTACAACTTGGCCAGCCCCCCTGCCCTGCCTGAGAACCTCAGCCTCATCCATACTAGAGAAAGTGATGACGGGTACGGTAGAGCCATGGAGGATACATGGTGGATGTAGCAGCTAGCGACGGCTGGGTGATACGGTACAGATTTGCTCACGCTCCATGCCACTAAAATTCTAAGATGAAGCCTTCATCACAATAGTTTTTCTTATTAACCGTCTCCTTTCCATGGTCATCAATTATGAAACTGATCCATGTGAGCGCCTTCTTGGTCAAAAGCCCGACTACATGTTTCTCAAAACGTTTGAGTGTGCCTGTTGGCGAAACCTTCATCCTTACAACACTAGAAAGCTCCAATTTTGCTCTCACCGTTGTGTGTTCCTTGGGTACAACAACTCTCACAAGGGAGTCAAGTGCTTGGATCCCTCAGAAGGGTTTGTGTATATCTCCCCAGACATGGTGTTTGATGAACATGACTTTCCCTTCTCGCAATTGCATCCTGACACAGGCGCTAGGCTAAGAGCCGAGCTTTCCATCCACCCCAATGTACTCCTTAATCCTTCTAGTAGTTTTGGGGATGCAATTTTGCATGATTGACAAGGTTCTGACTTCACCCCTACTAATGGCGTGCCAACTGCTGGTGATTCTATTTTTGCTAAGGAGAAAATATGATGATTTCTAGTGAAGATTTACGCCTGGACGGGCGTTATTTCATGTGTTCCTAGGTGGTGAACAACCTGGGCGCTGAACCTGAGTGGAGCCATCAGTGCATCCAAGTTCTAGCGTTGCATCTAGCTCGGGATCGCTGTCTAGGACATCGACACACGGGACTCATCAGTGGCTAGATCATCTGTGGTGTTTGTCCCATCGTCTGTATGCTCCACCTACCACATGTGGCCGCACAGACGGATCCGGTCGATAGGGGACAGGAGTCCTCGCACCTGTCTCGCTTATCTCCGAGGTGGATCCTGCCGTGGAGATTCTCTCTCCGGATCGTCTGTGGCCGGGACTTCTGCATCAACACCGGTGGCCGCCCCCCGCACGTCCTGCAACCAGGCTTCAATGAGGCATTAGCAAGCCCAAGCTTTACACCAATGGGACGGTCCGGTGGTGCATGACAGCCACCACAATTGAAGGACCTGCCATGGTAGAAGAAGCCTTTCAAGACTCCAGGTGGATAGCTGCTATGGATAAAGAGCACAAGGCCTTGCTACATAACAACATGGCATCTAGTCGCTCCTCCCAAAGGTAAAAATATTTTTTGATTACAAATGGGTTTATAATTAAGGTGAAAAGGAAAGCAGATGGAACGATTGACAGGTACAAGGCTCGACTTGTTGCAAAGAAATACAAATAGAGGTAAGGGATTGATTATGATGACACCTTCAGTCCAGTTGTCAAAGCTGCAACCATTCGATTCATGCTGTCCATAGTTGTTTCTAGAGGCTGGTCACTCCGTCAGCTTGATGTGCAAAATGTCTTTCTTCACGGAATTCTAGAAGAGAAAGTGTACATGCGACAGCCACCTAGATATGCGCAGACAAGGCAAGACCGAATTTTGTCTACAAGGTAGATAAGACCATTTATGGACTCAAGCAAGCACCACGTGCTTGGTATGCTTGAGTGTGTGGGAAATTGGAGGCTTTGGGATTCATACCTTCAAAGGCAGATACCTCACTGTTCTATTATTAGGGAGGTAAACATACCATGTTTGTCCTGGTTTATGTGGATGGCATAATAGTGGCAAGTTCCTCGCATGAAACGATAAATGCTTTGCTCAAAGATTTGGAGAACGAATTTGTATTAAAGGATCTCGGTGATCTTCACTATTTTCTGGGAACAGAAGTCAAGAGATTTCGGGATGGTTTGAAATTGTCGCAAGAAAGGTATGCTGCTGATGTGATACAGTGAGCAGGTATGAGCAAGTGTAAGGCCATAAATACTCGTCTTTCCACCACGGAGAAACTTAGTGCTGCAGAAGGACAAAGGCTTGGACCCGAAGACTCCACAAGATATAGGAGTATAGTGGGGGCATTACAATACCTAACCTTGACAAGAACGGATATTTCATTCTTTGTGAACTAGGTGTGCCAATTTCTTCATGAGCCAACAACGTTGCATTGGAGTGCTGTGAAGAGCATATTGCAGTATGTTCAAGGGTCGTTGAGTTTGGGACTCAGAATTGGTCAGTCTCAATCCATGGTGGTAAGTGCTTTCTCAGACGATACTGATTGAGCAGGATGTCCCAATGACAGGAGATCGACTAGTGGTTTTGCTGTGTTTCTTGGGTCGAACTTGATCTCATGGTGTGCCAAGAAACAAGCTACTGAAGTTGAGTGCATGGCATTAGCCAATGCAACAACAGAGATAATGTGAGTCCAAAAGTTGCTTGATGAATTGGGAATTCAGCATCCTCATGCAGCTTGGCCGTGGTGTGATAATATTGATGCTACTTATCTCTTGACAAATCAGTGTTTTCTTCATGTACTAAGCATATTGAGATAGATTTTCATTTTTGTTAGAGAGAGTAGCCCAAAAGCAGCTAGAAGTTTCGGTTGATACATTCTGAAGATCAGTTAGCTGATGGATTTACTAAACCAATTGTGGTAGCCAGGATGGACTAGTTCAGAACCAATCTCAACCTAGTGGCCGGCTGAGATTGAGTGGGGTGTTAGAAAACGTGTAACCCAAGGGTTGTTAAGCATGCACCACGCCTTGTACATCAAGATAGAAAGTTTGCTGGTTTGTTATAGATGAGTCTATCTCTATATAAACCTGAATTGTTGTACAAGCCACACCAGGAGATGTTCCTAGTCTCTATAAACATGGAACCAAGTTGTCAGGGAGAGGCAAGTCGTTCACCCACTTTCGCAATCCATACCGTATCCTTATTCGGATACTCAAATTTCGGATACTCAAATTTGGATATACATGATGTCAAGATCCATTCGTATCTTATCCAAAATATCCGTAACCGAATTCGAGTTTGAGGTTTACAATAGTTTTCAGTATTCGTCTATAGTTATCCAACCATATTCGATTCGTTTACACCCTAGCTCCAAGCAATATATCTCCCGCCATTTTAGTTCCACCTCCAAATTCAGATACTCAAAATTAAAGTCCCCATAATAATACAGTATTACCCATACAAATTTATTATTTTTGCACTGTGACATACTCATTGACAACGATCAACGATGTCATATAAGACGATCAGATCTTCTTGAACATAATTGGCGCGCCATGCTGAGGATGCAGCGTAATTACAGTGTACGGTGCATGCGTGTACGAAGGCGACAGTTGGAACTCGAAGCGCGGGAGGATCATGCTCAAGGCCATCTTGGCCTCAAGCAGCGCAAAGTTCTGCCCGATACAGATCCTCGGTCCCCACCCGAAGGGGAAGAACGCCGGTTGGTCCTTGGTCGCCTTTGAGATCCCCTCAGCGAACCTCTCTGGCTTGAACTCATATGCGTCCTTCCCCCAGACATCAGGATTGTGGTGGACGATGATTATGGGAAGCTCGAGGATTACCCCTGCAGGGTAGGTGATGCCTCCAATCTCCATGTCTTTGAATGTTCTTCGGTTTAGCGTCACTGCTGGTGGGTACAACCTGAGCACCTCGTATAGTATCATCGTCACCTGGATAGCATGTTGGTACAGACAACGTTAGCAGGTAATATAATGTGGACTGGGCTTGGTGCAAACATGCATACATGGTATTGCAAAGAAACACTTGCCGTTTTGAGTCGACCTAGGCCGTCGAAATTGGGCTGCTTGTCCTTGCCGAACACGCTAAGGACCTCCTCCCTCGCACGGTCCTGCCACTCTGGGTGCATGCCTAGGATGACGAGCGTCCACGTGAGCAGCACCGACGTGGTTTCCATCCCCGCGAAGTAGAAGAGCTTGCACTCCTCAATCACGTCCTCCGTGCTCATCCTCAGGCTGCCTTTCCCGCTCTCCATGTTCGACTGTAGCAGCACGCCGAGCAAGTCGTTGCTGCTGGTTTCGCCGTTCTCGATTGCGCGCTCCCTCTTCTCGATCATGCCCCTTAGAGTCCCTTCGATTTCCCTGTTGATCTCGTTCATCCTCCGATTGTTCTGTGTCGGGAAGAACCTGCATATATATAATTAAATTACAACAGCATGAGTGCACACATACATATGAATGTGATGACCTTTAATGTACTAGAATTACCGTACTATGTGACAGATCAGAAAGTTCTTACATGAAGCCTGGGATGTACATATACTGTAAGGCCTTGATTAGTCGCTCTGCTTGCTCGCTCTGAAGTTGGAAGATCCTCCGCCCTTCCATGAAGCTGCTGCCGAATGCCGTGCGAGAGATCACGTCTCCGGTGAGGTTCTGAAACTCCGGCCAGATGTCCAGTTCATATGATCCGTCAGAACCAGCGATCTTGCTATCCCAGCGATCTATAAGCTCGGTACAACACGTCGAGAACGCCGGCAGCATGCGCTGGGAAAATAACTTTAGTAATAAGTACACACATGACACATCTATATGCTTGAGAGACCGTGCAGAACTGAAGTTGATTGCCTGTATGAAGGAAGTTAGATAACCTTGAGCTTTTCGAGATGGAATGCGGGGTTCAGGATCCTTCTGTGTTTTGCCCATTTCTCGCCGTCGTAAGTCGCAAGCCCAAGGGCGAGCAGTTTCGTGAGACGCTTGTTCGTGAACTTCTCGAAGTGACCAAACTTGTTTGATAGGATGTCTCTGACTAACTCTGCCTCCGTGATGACCACCCTGGGAATTGGTCCGAACCAGGTGATACAAATGTTGCCTGCAGTTCACCGTTTGTGCAAAGAAAATTTCAATTCCATCTTTGAAATTTAGGGAACTTTCGATTTTGTAGCATTACAGAAATTTAAGGAAATAAGCATGACAGGGACTATTTAAAAATGTTTACTAGAACAAATAGATAGCGACAAGTCATATTTAGAAGGGTCATCAAAAAAAATCCAAAACGGTCTGGGCCAAGCAGGCGGCCCAAGGGACACCTTGCGCAAGCATGGCCCAAACACACCATGGCCTATCTAGGTCGTGCTTGGACTGGCATGGCCCGATACCCCATGTTGTACATGGGTCATTGATGTTGCATGCTGTGGGTAGGCATGGGCAGGGTCCGTGTAAATAGTTAACTTGACTGGCCCATCCACCCCAGGGTATATATATAATCCCCATCAAGATGTCCACCTAACTTGTTCCTCATTTTCTAGCACGGTTGCTCCTTCGCGGCACCACCGTGTCATCTTTGGAGCCTCTAGCCCTCTAGGCCATCTCTCTCCCCCTCCATCGGCTCTCTCCCCCCACCGCCGCCGGACTGAGATTGGGTGACTTTGCTTCGTAAAGTCACGGTGTAACTTTCCATCGATCTCCTACGTTCATTCATGATTCAACGTCTCCTACTTTTCACGGAATATAGAATATTTTTCCACGGAATGCTGGCGGTAGGGCGCCCTGGAGTGGTCAGTTTTGCGTGGGACTCTGCTTGGCGTGCCGGCTGCTGTGCTGCGCCGTGGGCCGCCTCGCCTGCTGGCCGGAGAGTGCGTCGCAGGCTCGCAGCCTTGGCCCTTGAGCGCTCCATGCCGCACGCCGTCTGCTGCTCTTTCCGCACGCCACCGTGCGCTCCTCCTCTCAGCTTATTCTCATGCATGCTGCCAGTCTCTGTGTCCGCTCTGAGTCTCTTGTGGCGGCGCTTGCCATGGCCACTAGGCCAGCGGGCAGCGGCGGCAGCATATCCGCTTCATCCACCTGTGCTTGTACATGCACGACACCACCGGTGGGCCGAGCCAGACGACGGTGCAGGTCGTCAAAGGCTCCAGGGACAGCTCGTCTCGTCCGCGCGGAAGGTTTTAGACGCTGAAATGCCCGTGCGGGATGTGGCCACATGGAACACGCTGCTCACGCAGGCACGGAGCTGAACTTCCGCACTCTACCGCGCCAGGCAGGACTCCTCTACCGCGGACCGGACCTCATATGCTGCATGACTCGTACCAGTTCTGCTTTGTGTTTGCCGGCGGCCGGGACGCCCTCCATCGTGACGTCATGAGCTCGCTCCTGACTCCTGAGCGAGGCGATGGTGTCCGAGGCGTAACGCGAAGAGATGGAGCGCGCGTATGGACGCGCCACCCATTTGGACATTTATAAGACCGATCGGTACGAGGGAATCACGTTGCTGACCAAGTCCACCATTTGGCTTGGTCAGCCTTTGTAGACTCTGGCTTGCCTGATAAGAATTATTTAAGTGGGCGGTGATGGAACTAGGACTTTCGATTAAGGGGGACCGGGCAACATAATGACACTTCATAAGTTTAATAAATAAATAAATCAAGTGCATATCTCAATAGCTTTTTCAAAGTTTTTACATATATATTTAGTATTCACAGCGAAAAAACACAATATTATCATAAAAATAGGCGAAATGATAATTTCTGTGCAATTGAATTATTTATAGGGTATTAAAAAGTTTCACTGTGTTAAGGGGCTATGGCCTGCTAGCCCCCTCACTACCGGAATCCGCTTCTTTGCCGAGCGCCGGAGGCTTTGCTGAGCGTTTTTTTTCGGGCGCTCGGCAAAGAAGGCTTTGCCGAGAGCCAAATAAAAAACACTCGGCAAAGCCTCTGCACTTGGCAAAGAAGGCTTTGTCGAGCGCCCGATAAACGGCTCTCGGCAAAGAAAAAAAACACTCGGCAAAGGCTTCTTTGCCGAGTGCCAAAATAAAACACTCGGCAAAGCAATTTTTCAAACCACGTTTTGGTGCCCTAAACAAATTCAAATAAAAAAGTTTTCAACTACAAAGTTTCATAACTTCTCATAATCTACAAACTTTATATTGGTCATTTATTCATTCGACAAAGTAATAATTACGTTGTTCACAAAATCTATATGTCTCTCATGTAGTTTCATGAAACTACAAGAGAGATATATAAGATTTGTGAACAATGTTAGCACCACAATTTTGGATGGAAAAACTTTCTAAATGAAGTTTGTAGATCTCGAAAGGTTATGAAACATTGTAGTTGACCACTTTTTAATTTGAATTCATCTTGTCATGCAAATCTACGTTTGAAATTCAAAATTTTAAAATTTTAAAATTCGAATTTTTCAAAAGACCTCGGATGGAAAAACTTCCTAAATGAAGTTTGTAGATCTCAAAAAGTTATGAAACATTGTAGTTGACCACTTTTTCATTTGAATTCATCTTGTCATGCAAAACTACATTTGAAATTCAAAATTTTAAAATTCGAATTTTTCAAAAGACCTCGGATGGAAAAACTTCCTAAATGAAGTTTGTAGATCTCGAAAAGTTATGAAACATTATAGTTGACCACTTTTTCATTTGAATTAATCTTGTCATGCAAAACTACGCTTGAAATTCAAAATTTTAAAATTTGAATTTTTCAAAAGACCTCGGATGGAAAAACTTTCTATATGAAAAATGTAGTGCTCGAAAAGTTATGAAACTTCGTAGTCGACAACTTTTTTATTTGAATTGGTTTAGGGCCTCAAACAATCAATTTTCACTTGGTTTAGTATAATATTTGAGTAACCGGCATATAGACGCATGTGAGTGTGTAGTGCAGCTGGCAGAGGAGGTATCGCGTGAGGGAGAGGTCACGAGTTCGAATCCCGCCGACCGCGTAGCCGCGAAAAATGCCGCGACTTGCCGAGCGCCGGCCAGTGGGCCCCTCCCCCGATTAAAAAAAATTTCAGGTTTTTTTCGCATTTTTTTATTTCGCGCTTTGCCGAGCGTCGGGCACTCGGCAAAGGCTTTGCCGAGCGCCCGATAAACGACTCTCGGCAAAGAAGCCTTTGCCGATCGGATTTTCGCTGAGGACGCTGTGCCGAGAGCTGCGCTCGACAAAGGCTTTGCCGAGAGCCTTAGAGGCTTTGCCGAGAGCCTAGGGCCCTCGGCAAAGCAGCCGGCTCCGGTAGTGCCTGGTTCCGCCACTGCGAGTGGGACAAAAGTTTTTACTCCTAGAAGTCTGAAAGAAACCGTTCAAACTCACAAAAAAATACCTTTTGTTCAATCAAAATAAAAGTTTATTTAGGTGAAACAATAATATAATTTGTGCACAAAAATTGTACCGCTAGGAAAAATCGTGCAAACTCGTGGAAAAAAGTGTATACACCCAGAACAAAACATTGTGGATACGTAAAGAATGTTATAAATTATGGACAAATATTATTAACACAAATTCGTTAGAATGTTGTACACACTGAGGTAAAAAATTATGCAGCTATTAATTATAACCAAGTTTGTACAAGTGGGACAATAAACTTTTGCAAAGGAAACAAACAAAAATATCATAGATTTTTAAAATATAGATAATTGAAATATATTAGCAGAAAAAAAATTGTTTTACAAATGGGACGAAGAATTTAAATATAACATGGAACAAATTAAATATATATCATAGGTCCGGTGACTGGGGTGGGGTGAAAATTGAAATGGAGCCCGAGGGAAGAATTCAAACTTCCATGTGTCTCATACATGTCTGTCTGGTGGGCGGGTGGCCAATAGAGGTGGGACTTGAGCCGTGCCCTGCCTGCCGGCATGTTTTCGGGTCATGCCATCTAGGCATGCGAAACACGTCAGGCCATGCCGATATAGTACGGTAAATCTTTTCTTCGGCCTAAGCACGGCCCTTAAAATATCTCTGCTAGTTTTTTTTCTTATGATATAAAAAAATATATATCATTATATCTTGTGTGTACTATTTTCATAAAATTTTAATGATTTTCGTAATCTATTCAAGAATTATATGAGAGGTAGTATAGTAAATGCTAGGGAATTGCATTATAGAGTTGTAGATTTTTTTTTGTATGTGTCATTTTCGTGCCGTGTTGGCCCAAGCACGGGCCAAAATACAGGCTAGGCCATGTAGCCGCCGTGCCAAGATTCTAAGCACGACATGACCCTCGTGTTCGTGTCGTGTTAGCACGGTCCAAAATATTTTATGTCGGGCCATGCTAAAAAATCGTGCCATGACCCGCCCTAAAAAAAATGGTACGGTCCAAGTCCTAGCTCTAGTCTCAATAGTTTTTTCAAAGTTTTTACATATTTAGTAAAAAAAAATTAGTGCTCGTAACGAAAAAATATATTTAATATTCATAACGGAAAAAACATTCACAACACTAGTCAAGCGACGTCAACCTCAGTGTTCACGTCGCATGAGAAGCAAACATTCAACGAATTCTCGATATTACCATCCGTCGTCCGGAAGATTCTAAGTAACTGTACTAAACTGTTAATGGACGTAGAGAAACGACAAAGACTACGGGACGAGACTTCGGACGTACCGTGCTCCTTGATAGTGTTGAAGAGATGCGCCATCACGCGGGGAACAACGTCGTGGCACGGCGGCATGGGCCTCGACCGCGCCTCGTCGTTGAGCCTGGCGTTCTCCTTCAGGTCGCCCGCCGGGAAGCAGTAACCCGTGCCGGTGAGCCCCTGCGCCCGGAGAGCCCTGTCGAGCCGCCGTGGCCGCAGCCAGAATGTCTGCGCGGCCCGGTACGCCCCCCACACGATGAGCAGAGCAAGGAGCCCCTGGAGCAGGCTCCACGGCGATGGCGGCGAAGCTGCTGCAGCTGCTACAACGTCGTCGTCCATCGTTTCCTTTCAAGTTTTGTTTTTTTGACAACACGTTTCCTTTCAAGTTGTGTGCTGTGAGAACCACACAAGTACCACAATGGTGCAGTGTGTGCTTACTGAGACGAGCGCGCGCGATATAAGTAGTAGTGGTAGGCACCGCACGGGCGAGCGTGTTGCCGGCCACCGCCAGTTAATGGTGCGCTCCGTTGGCATCAAATGTTTTTCCTGTATATATATATATATATACTTCGTCTTTTATGTGCAGTTGATGTCTATGGTTTCTTGGCGGGCACGGTTGGCTTGTGGAATAAAATGCACCACACAAAACAACCGGCCGAAGCAAGCTAGAATAATTTGCTGGTTGCATATGTACCGTGTCTTGTGGCGCAGATTCGCGCGCCTACAAGGCCGATAATAAGGTTTTGTGATATATAATAAAGATGTTGCTAAGAGAGGGAAACGTTCGTCCCTATCGTTTGTTTCTCTAGAGAGTGAATATAATAAACGGGTTGCACTGAAAGAAACCAGTGGCTTACGTTTGCCTGTGCAATAAACGGGTTGCACTGAAAGAAACTAGTGGCTTACGTTTGCCTGTGCGTAAGGATGAAAATGGTCGGAAAACCCCTCAACCGTTTTCTACTTTTACATTTGAATACGAAAACGAAAGCGAAAGCGGTAAAGTCAGACACGAAAATGAACGCGAACTACGGAATATCGAAAATTTCAAAAACAAACCAAATCGAGTGGAATTATGTCGAAGGTCGGTATACGAAAAATCAATATGAAATACCAACCCGTAGGACAAAGTTGTAACCCCTATGTTTTTCCTCATGCTAAAATTGACAAAAAAATGAATTTTTTAAAATTTTACAACAAATTAAAACTTTTTTATGTAAAACTATTTTAAACCTTGCATTAAAATACATCATATGTATTTTTGTGTGTTGATGTGCTTTCTGGAATTTATTTATGGCACCAATAATATTTACCTTGAATCTCCAACCCAAACCCTTCCTAGAATTCAAACTAAATCACTTCAAACCCCTCTCCTTGCTTTTATGGGAATTATAGAAGTTGTCACAAAAAAAGAAAATCTATTTTGGGCTACTCTTCTACTTTCTCCGACCTCCTTATGTTTCGATCTGCTGCCTCGACGTTTGACTCCGGCGGATGCATCACGCATCTCCTGGCGAGCACTCGGTGGCCAGGGCTTGGGCACTGGAGGCATGCGGCCGGATCTGGTCGGTTGGCGGCCTAGGGCGGCTGGCAGGCCCTCCTAGGTGCCCGGGGCCAGGGCGGCAGCGGCCAGTGGCCGGGTCTGGCCGGCCCTCGGCTTGGGGCCTGGCCCCCACCGCTGACTGCCTCAACAGTACCCCCGGTCTCCTTCGGCCGGCCAGTGGCCTCCTGGCGCTCCTAGGCGGCCGGTGCCGGGGCACCGGCGGCCACCGGCCGGATTTGACCGGCACACGGCCTAGGACGGCTGGACGGTGGCGGCCAGCGGCCGGCTATCCGGCCCACGGCCCGGGCTGCCACCAAGCGGCAGTGACTTGCCCGGGGCCTTGCTGGCCGGGCCCTAGCCAACCTACCCCTGTGACAGTCAAATCTGGCGTCCAGAATGTCTATGGCCGACTGGCTGCTGGCCGTGGCTGTCTGCACCGGGTCAGCGGTCCGGTGAACAAGATTCTTGAGTGAAAATTCTGCTCGGCGTATTTCTTCGGGCCGGCGGCAATGGTACAGTCGGTGCCATCTACCTTCTTGAAGGCGTCGTTGAAATCTCTATTCGTCAGGGTGGTTCTGGGACGAAAGTCCTTCTCATACTCTTCATTCAATGTTGTTGGCATCTATGGATGTCATCCCCTTCTTGGAGGCCTCGTTGAAGCACTTCTGCCGCTGTCTCGCCTCTCCCGCCAGAGTTGCTCTGGGCTGCGCTATGCCTACATGTGCTTCAGCTCTTTCTTCGCTCTGGTGTGTCCAACTTGGAGGTTCGATGTTGCCATAGTCGTCTGCTTCTTCGCAGTAGATACTTGGCTGCTTGCGCTCTTCTCAGCGGATGCTTTGTCGTTGCTTCTTTTTTGATGGATGCTTTATCATCGTTGCTGCTTGGGCTGATACTTTGCCGCCAACGTCGCTTGGGCTCCGTTGTGCACGTGATGCCCCCACCTGCGGATGCTTTGCCGCATTAACCCTGGCGGATGCTTTTTGCCGCTGTGTTGCTTGGTCAGATACTTTGCCGCTGTTCTCCTCTTGGTGGATGCTTTGCCACCTCGGCTTCACCTCCTACGTTGGCAGCCTAGCGTTGATGTATTTTTCCTTTGCAGGTCCAGTCAGATAGGGTAGTGGTGGATGGGTCTCCCCTTCCGCCGTTCTTTCTACTATGTCTGTCATTTAGGTTCTAACCACTTTCTTTGCGGTTCTTTAACTGGCACTATGGATACGCCTGTAGTTGTGTTGTGTAAGCCGTTCTTTCGATGCTCTTTCTTCTTAATGAAATACGCGTCAAGTCATGTTCTCGAAAAAATGTCGGACCAAGCAGGCTAAGAGAGGACCCCCAAGGTCTGCGCCAAGGCACCTGGTTGGGCCCAAAACAGGGCCAACGTGAACAATGCCTGCAGGTAGTGTAGCGTGGGTACTGTTCATGCACGCCTAACAGCCGAAATATCTAGATTAGAAAGAAAATAGGAAAAAGAAGGAAAATAGAAATAGAATTTGTTTAGGAAATAGGATTGAATAAGATCGGTTTGCTATGAAATGAAAAGTTCAAATCTATAAGGACTTTTCCTCTAGTTTGCTTGGGAAACAAGTCTTCTAGGGACTATAAATATAGGGAGAATGTAACCTTTCGATCTTAAGCAAGGAATAGAGCGATTGCTCTCCCTACCTCTCTCTCTCTCTCTCTCTCTCTCTCTCTCTCTCTCTCTCTCGCTGCCGCCACCCCTCTCCCTGCACTGCGCCGTGCAGCTACTACCCTAGAAGCAGCCGTCCCCTGCCCTAGCCATCGGCATCCACAGGCCATTGCAGCCCAACCAGCCCGCGAATCAGGGTTGTGACACCTAGTATCTCAGAGACCAGATCGATCTTACGAGCAACTTTTCAATCCACTACCATGGATGACCTCCACATCGACACTGATCATTGGAGCAAGGAATTTGACAAGTTATTTGCTCGGCTCCAAAGTCCTCCGTTGATAATAGATCCAACTCAACCGGAGATCACCACACCAGAGGTGCCTATCGAGCACGAAGGTGGAGCGTCAACAACAACAACACCAACACCCAGCGCGCTCGACACCTAAATCAGTCCTCACTCTTCCTACAGATACATTTAAGGGACCTTTGGATGGAACGGCCTCAGCCACCATGCAGGACACCAACTTCGCATCCGCAGCCAAGGCAATGCGAGGTCGCGAGATCACCGCCATGGAACTCAGCAAGGAAACCAAGCGCGTCACAGAAGCAGGGCATGCTTGCATCACGGAGAAGATGAAGGACTCCAAATTGTTGGGAGTTTTCGAGATTGGGGAGCAGGGTGACGAACAAGCTGTTCCTGATAAAGTTGTTCCTGATCAAGCCTGAACCAGAGGTAACACCTATGACAAGGCTATCTCTTCAGCTTCCTCACCTGACAGCAGATCCAAAGCGCCTCCAGAATAACCTTGGCGCCCACATCCACACTAGTTTTAGTCGCACCAACATCGCTTGCGCACGCGGCAACATGATCACTCTTGGTCCTCCAACACACAACAAACAACTCCACTACCCCTGTGAAGATGGAGGGCGAATGCAGCACATCCACAGTTGACGATCACGACCGTGTGCATCAAACCCTCATTCCCGCCGACAACACCGCAACACTGGAGATCCCTATTCGCCTAGCATAGTACAAGGAACCACCACAGCAACATGCAACCAACACAAATACATCTACGAGCACCTAGCCGCCCACTTCACCACCATGATCCTCTACTACAACACCGTAATCCAACGCTTCCCTATCAACGTCGCTCAAATAGCATGGGGTGTTGCATCTCCACCAACACCATACGACACTACTTCATCAACATCGATAAATCAGTCGCAGTTCCCCAACAACGCTATGCCAAACTGTCCTCTCCACACACTGCAGAAAGCTGGATCTGCTACGATGGCTCATTTGCTACGAGCAATTCTTCAGAGGGTAGCAAACCTCCAACGCTGAGAAAATTGGGTATGTAACTTTTCACCTAACAGGTGCAGGAAAGCTATGGTACAGACGCCTGACAAAGAACATAGTAGTGACGGACGGGGAGCACTTCGCCCACTGCATCAATGAGTACTTTAGCTTTCCAACTCGAGGTGATCCGCTGGACGAGCGACAGCATATCAACATTGACATCACCAATCTACTAAAACCCCTTGACATGGATGTGAAGCGCTGGAATCCATACGATATGGAGACAACCCTATCTTGGGCATTAGCATGCAAATGGAGGGAAATCACCTTCACCAATACTGCAACATCAGTACGCCCTACACTCTGTGCCCTGCTATCTTTAACAGTGCCACCCTCGACCACCACTCCATCAACTACAACGACAGTGTCACCAACCACATTGCCTACCGCCCTGCCTTGCATTTTCAAGTGCATCACCACTGAACCAGTGGCGAAGCATCGCCGCCTAGCATCCCATCACCGACGACAAGCATCCCACCCACGACTACAAAGGGGTACTTCTCCATCAAGCCCATCTATAAATGCATCAAGCTCTTATGCTATAGTTCCTATGTCTCGTGTCTCAATCTTAATTGGTGTTTCACCATGATGGATCCAAATTGTATAGTCCTTTACAAAACCCCGCACAATCAAGTGTGACCTAATTATTGTGACATCATTCCATTCTATACCATTCTTGCAATTGCTACACGAACAAAGAATTTTGATTCTATTCTCTGTCGCCATTGAATGCTTCTCTGCGCCTTCAAGAAGAAACACATCCACTTCTTGTCGGAAATTTGTCTTCCACCTTAAAGAACCATACATCCATGACTTCTTGTGCTCCATCATTTCCTACAAAGATCAACAAAGGGAAAAAAACAAAATGACAAAGTTAGGTATAAGAATAATTAATAAACCAAAATAATATAATAATTAGCATGTAACAATATAATTATGGAAGGTCATTCTTATTTAAATTTGTAGATATAATATATATTGTTCAACTTCTTTCATGATGTTCTTCATGCAAGAGATTAAAACAACCTAGTTAACAAACTAATATAATGTATCACTAAAGTAGTATTTTTTTTTTACTTTTGTTAATTAAGAAATGAATTAGCACCAATTAATATTTCACCCATTATTGTTTATGAAACCTTAATACCATATACTAAATAAAAAATAATATGAATGTTAACAATAAAAAGCTAATCCCAAACCCTAGGCCTAGATCTAGATCTAGATGCAAACCATCTCTTCCTAAAAACTATTAAGAATCTGTTTCGTAGAGCTCCACCAAGTGAAAAAGTGAATCTAGATCTGGGATTCACCTAAATCCACCGTGGAGCAGCTCCACCATGCATCTGGGATTCACCAAAGTGTTTGGCACAACTCCAAAATTTCCTCTACCTCACTTCCACCTCGAGCCCACGTGTCAGGAAAAAAACATTCGACTTCTTCTTCGTCCCGACGACCACGCGCGATGGGGAAAGAACTTCCGGCAGACCGAGATGCTACTGCGACATTGAAGACGCGGCCGGGAAGGCTCCACGCTGCGGGGTCAAGCACGCGACCGACGGCACGCGAGCCAGGGCTGGGCGAATGCAGCTGGCGCTGCGAGGTGGCGTGCCCCCGCGGCGGGCGGTGGGGTGGGGCGCGCGCGGTGGGGCGGTGGAGAGACGGCGGGCGCAGCTAGGGCTCGGGCGTAGGGTGGAGGAACACCGCTGCCTCGCTAGAGAGACGGTGAGCTTGTCTGCGGCTTGGGCACGAGGTGGAGGAGCGCTGCTGCCTTGCCGGCGGGTGCGGCTGGGGCTCAGGCGGGGCTGCTGGCTGGTGGTGCTCCTCGTTCGCACGGAAGGAAGAAAGTCGCGAGAAAGAGAAAGATGAACATATCGAACCGTTTTTTTCCACTAATCAGTGGTATGGTGGGTAATTTCTTCTAACTCCACCAAACTTGGATTTGGTAAAGCACCCTTGAGGTGCTCTACTAATTTGTGAATCTTGGGCCAGATCCACCTTTTTGGTGGATCAGATCCATGGTGGAGGTGGTGGAGCTAGAAGCGTTTGGCAAAAAAAGTGGATTTGGATCTGTTTTTCGTGGATCTGGAGCTGGTGAACCTCTACCAAACATGCCCTAAATAGACCACTAAAATGAAGACATGGCTGCTAAATGATGGTAGAATCTTGTTATCCTACTAAATTTACTATATCACCTTCAAAGATTTGATATATATGCACCAATAAATTCCTCAACAGCCATGAAAGAGAGAGAATGAGAACCATAGTTACACAATAATCTACCACTAAAACTTCAAAATGGGGGCTTGGATTAGCATCTACCTACCTTTTAAAGCCTCCTCTACCAAAGGAATCAAGATGAAAATCTTCCCCCCTTATATTTGCTTTTTTGGAGGTAACTCGAGGCCCCTCTTTCTCAGTAAAAATCCCAAGGAGGAAAAGGGGGGCTGCTACTTATACACTGGATAATTTGTAGAGGCGGCTCTATCTCTGAAGATAATATCTGGAGGCGGCTCCAACTCCGGCCATCTCCACAAATTAATCTTCAAAGGCGGCTGTTGTCTCCAGATGCCTCTGAAAGTCCCCTATTTTTAGAGATGGCGTAGACAACATCGGCATCTGAAGGTCATTTTGTAGAGGTGGCTAGGGTTGGAGCCGTCTCTATAAATCATCTTCAGAGGCAGCTTGTTTGGCAAGATACACTATAGAGACGGCTCTCTGTATGAAAATTGTTTTTTAGTAGTGATCATTGAGGAGCTCTGGCCATCGTGGGCGGCGTGGAAGTGGTGAAGAGAGAGCGGGTGGCTGGCAATGAAGGAGGCGCAACACTAAGGGGCTGCAGGATTATGCATTTCGGCATAGGGATTGTCTGCATAAGGACCTGCGTGGCGGCACATCAAAAGGCATAAGGGCCCCTTTAGAATGAAGGTAAGTTTTCTATTTCCTACGTTTTACTATGAAAATAAACTAATTCTTGTGAAATTTCTATATAATTTCTACAAAATTACTACGTTCCAAAAGAACCCAAGAAGGGGCTGGAGCAAAAGCAAAACTTTATTGTCTTTATCTTTCGAATGTTCAACTATGAAAATACTGTTTCTAATAGACTCGGTGTCTTCTAGTGTATCTACCGATCAACCTTTCTGCTGTCGTGCTTATCGTTTGACATCACTTTTCGTGTCCTATAGCAAAATTTCTCCATATGTTAACAGTGCCCCAGCACGATGGACGGATGGATTGCAAGGTCCTGGTCATTTGGCCATACGGTTGATTGGGATAGTAAAACCGATGGTTCCCAAAAATGATATCCGATTTCACGGAAACGAAACGAAACCACAGGGAAGCAGGAACAGTCATCACGCGGTGGGTGCCCATCCTGCGTCGCTTACGAGGTGCCTGCTGCAGCATGGCTTTAGGCCTTGTTTATTTCACGGATGAAAAGATTCTTAGGTGTCACATCGGATGTTTCATGATATGTTAGAAGTGGTGTTCGCATACTAATAAAAAAAACTAATTACATAACTCGCTTGAAAACCGCGAGACGGTATTGTAACAATTATGGCTAATCATGGACTAATTAGGCTTAAAAGATTTGTCTCGCAAAATTCATACAAACTATGCAATTAGTTATTTTTAATCTATATTTAATGCTCCATACATATGTCTAAATATTCGATGGGACAGAGTGAAAAGTTTTTGACGAAGCAATAAGGAAGCACGGTACCCTTCGAGTGGCTTTGACCAATACCAATCTGATCTCCATCGGAATATCTTCACTGCCAAGTTCCTTACGAGCGAGGTATGGTCTGCCGCGTGACTGGCCAGAATGCCCACGACGAATCTTATACAAAATAATAATGGACCAACCAAAGCCAGTGACTCAGTGAGGCAGTGACCACTGTTTATAAGAGGAGCAACCCTCTGGCGCCAGTTTTAGCGATCACTAGCTCAGCCTTCTCCAGTTTCACTTAAGAGCTGAGCAAAATGGTTCTTGGAGCGTTGGCGAGTGCAGTCGCCTCGACGCAGTGGAGCCTCCTCATCTACGGTCTCCTGGGCGCTCTGCTCCTGTGGAAGGCCGCCGGGCTGCTCGAGCGGCTGTGGTGGGAGCCGCGGCGGCTCGAGCGGGCGCTGCGCGCGCAGGGCCTCCGGGGCACGTCGTACCGCTTCCTCACCGGTGACCTCAAGGAGTACCGCCGGTTCAACAAGGAGGCCGCGTCCAGGCCCTTGCCGCTGCGGTGCCACGACATCGCCGGCCATGTCTCGCCGTTTGTCTACGGCGCCGTCCTCGAACACGGCAAGACGTGCTTCTCGTGGTTCGGCCCGATCCCCAGAGTGACCGTCACCGACCCGGACCTGGCAAGGGACGTGATGTCGAACAAGTTCGGCCACTTCGAGAAGCCCAAGTTCCAGGCGTTTTCCAAGCTGCTCACCGATGGAGTAGCCAACTACGAGGGCGAGAAGTGGGTCAAGCACAGGAGGATCCTCAACCCTGCGTTTCACCTCGAGAAGCTCAAGGTATACAAAACTGTATCGTTTAATTTGTTGCCTGCGAGGCTGCGATCTTTCTTATACTATTGCGTTTTGTACTATTGTTCGCTTCGATCGAGTTTGTGATTGATCATGTGAGTGTGGACAACCTTGCAGCTCATGCTGCCGGCGTTTTCTGCGTGCTGTGAAGAGCTTGTCAGCCGATGGGCGCAGTCACTTGGCTCTGACGGCTCGTGCGAGCTGGACGTCGACCCGGAGCTTCAGATCCTCACCGGAGATGTCATCTCCCGCACCGCATTCGGCAGCAGCTACCTTGAAGGAAGAAAGATTTTCCAGCTACAGGCCGAGCAAGCAGAGCGCCTCATGTCCATCGTGGAGAAGTTTGCCGTTCCTGGATACATGTGAGTTTTCATATACTTCAAAAAATCTTCTGTATGTCCTTGCTAAATTTACATAAACCGAAATTAGATGCATCAGGTTCATCTTCTTTCGCCCCATTAGTACTTTATTAGTGATTCCTTTATCTAAAAAAACTACTACTCTATTAGTGATGCATGGGAAATGACATTGTCAGGTCCTTGCCTACCAAAAACAATCGAAGGATGCGCCAAATTAAAAACGAGGTCGAGTCAATTCTTCGGGGTCTAATTGGTAAAAGAATGCAAGCTATGAAAGAAGGTGAAAGCGCCAAAGATGACTTACTGGGCTTGCTGCTGGAGTCAAACATGAGAGAGACAGATGAGAACGGCCACTCCAGCCAAGGAATGACGATTGAAGATGTCATGGAGGAGTGTAAGCTGTTCTACTTTGCAGGAATGGAGACGACATCAGTGCTGCTTACATGGACAATGATCCTACTAAGCATGCACCCAGAATGGCAGGACCGTGCAAGGGAGGAAGTCCTTGCCCTGTTTGGGAAGAACCAACCGGGATACGACGGCCTGAGCCGCCTCAAAACAGTGAGTACTCCGGTTGATTTCCATATCTCATCTCATTCATGTGAAAATGCAATCAAACCACTGACTCTTTCCGATTCATTGTGCAGGTGACCATGATTCTCTACGAGGTTCTCCGGCTGTACCCGCCGGCCATCGCGTTCAGCAGGAAAACGTACAAGGAGATGGTGATCGGAGATGTCACATACCCTGCCGGCGTGATCGTGGAGCTGTCCGTGATGTTCATCCACCACGACCCCGACATCTGGGGAAGGGATGTGCACGAGTTCAGGCCAGAGAGGTTTGCCGAGGGGATCGCCAAGGCGTCCAAGGATAGGCTAGCCTTCTTCCCGTTCGGCTGGGGGCCCCGGATTTGCATCGGCCAGAACTTTGCTCTGCTAGAGGCTAAGATGGCGCTGAGCATGATCCTTCAGCGCTTTCAGTTTGAGCTCGCGCCCACGTATACTCATGCGCCGCGGCAATTTATAATGCTGCGTCCGATGCATGGTGCCCAGATCAAGCTCAGAGCAATATGATGCTAGCAGCTAGCTTCGTCTCAAAAATAAATAAATAAACAAATAAAAATAAATGATGCTAGCTGAAAGGATTCGCCTGTGGCTGTTGGTCCAATGGGCTTTGGGCTTTCATGTGAGCCCAAGAGTTGTGTCGTAGTATTGGACCTTTTTATGTATTTTTTTTATTCTCGATGATGAATAGTCGGTGTCCTTTCGTGTCTTTTCTGTTCATCACGTATTGGTATTGCAACTGGGAGCATCTCTGACTTATTTAAAACTAGAAGCATGCCCCCCCGCATGTTGTTGCGGAAATTACAGATTAGTGAATTACATGGTATGTTGACATAGACAACAAAATATTGTATCTTGCTGACGTAGACATTACATTTGCGTGTGTGAGTAGATTTTAATCGCATATGGTAGTGCATTGCTAAGGTGGACAACTTGCATGTTGAGATATATAGCTAGTGGCTTTAGAATTATAAGAGAAGTATATAGATAACAACTTATAAAAAATATTATCATGAAATATTAATATAACTTAAAGTGACCTACTAGTGTCATTGCTATACGGTTTGTTCATGGAATATTTTCCGGATATATAGACAATGCCCGCTCTCAAACCCAACCAAGATAGCAGCAAGTTCCTGTCAAAATAAATATTTGTTCTAAGGAATAGATGTTTATATGGTGGAACATAGCATTATGTTTGCTTAACTTAATAGTGCTAGAAGTGTGAAGTTTAGAAATATATATAATGTACATTATGGATATGGAATTAGTTTTTGTATTTACATGATGATTTGAGAGATACTTTTGTTTAATTTTTGTAATGGGTGAGGTGGATAACTTAGACACAAGTTAAAAGATGTTATGTTATATTATCTTTTATAATGGCACATATACGTAATTTGGGATAATTTACATTATCTTTCTGTCACACCCCAAAATTTCTGATTTTGGGTTGTGAATAGAAAACACTAAATAAAATAAATGTTTAAATGTTTGTTTAAGACTTGACAAGACTAATTTAAGTTTTAGCAAATTTAGTATAGAAAATTGTGGTATTTCAAACTTTTCCAAATTAATTTAGTGGTCTCTTGCCTGATGTAATGTTTGCTTGTCGCATGACTATGTGTTGTGATTGTGAAAAGTTTTAAAGCGTGTTTAGTATGTCTTTTATTAGTTATCCGTCTTGTCTCTGTCTTTTTCTACAATCAAATTTGCGCTTTCTCGGTCCTAATCTTTTCATTCTGAGTTTCCCCAAAAATCCTTTTCTTCCACTCGAAATCACTCATTTCATTTCATCATCCATCAGGGTATCTCTGAAATATTCCCGGGAATTATTCGGGCTTTGTCGGGAACCTTTTCCTATTTTTTAGGAGAATAATCTATTTTTTAGATGCTCCATATTATATTATTATGAGCTCCAAATACTTTATTTGGGTTTCTCATGTTCCATAATGTCTCTAGAAAATTCTCTCGAATTTTCGGAGCTTTCGGAGTATTTTTCGCGGCCTAAATAATAATTCTAGACTTTTCTAGAATTATTTTATCCACAAAATTAATTAATTCCGAAAATAATAAATATCTCATTTTTCACCGAAGCCTGTGTGCAATAATCCTAAATGCCCATTCATTTATTTACTAATGGGCTTTAATAATTAATTAGACCTATTAGTAAAGATGGAGGGTGCAACGTCAATTAGCACCATATCGCTAGTTGACATGGAGGTGGAGAGTTTTTCTCCCTATATATACATACCTACTCTTTAGGCTAAGCGCACCAAAACTACCGTAAGAGGAGCCCCTAGTTTGAGAAATCTCTCGTGTAGTAAATTAGAATTTTCTCCCTTCTTATCGCGAGCCGCCGCTCGTAGCTCCCTCCACCCCTCGCCGAAGTTCTGCATCTACAACTTGCGTTCCGGCGAACTTCCGACGAAGGTTCAATGAGCTTTTCCGGCCATGTTTCTCATCTCCGGCGAATTCCGCTTCTGCTCTAAGGTTTGTCTCGTCGTCCTCTTCACCGGCACATCTTTCTTTTCGAGAATTCATCATCCGTTCGTCGTTTCCCTAATTTTCTTCCTCTTTTCCGACGAGAAGCTTCCATGGATGGCTGCTGTTCATCTTCTCTGGCGCCACTCTGGCCTTTCCCCGTGCACCAGCCCATCTCCGCGCGTCGACCATGGATCCGCGGCCCCACGGCTGCCTCCTCCGTGCCTCTGCTCAGGCGTCAGGCCGCCGCCTGTGCGTTGCTCTACAGCGAGGCACAGGTGGCTGCTGCTCGGCCGCGGGCCTTGTAGGCCACAGCCGCCGCACAGCGTGCTGCTGGCCGGTCCGGCCCCGGCTGCCCTCTGCTCCAGGCCCGGCTTGGTCGAGCTTTCCCCAACTCCTGGACAGGGCTGCAGCCAAAGCCCTCCACAGCCACCACGTTATGCATTGCAAGGAAGAAGATGAGGTTAATTACGAGTTTGCCATTAGTTTATTAAATCTCCGTTGTTTATTTATTTTAACTTCGATTTAGTTCGTTCTCGATGCGTTGGATCCATGTCGATATAATCTACGTGCTAGCAACGATGTTTAACCTGTCATGTGACATATGTTTGAAATCAAAATATTAACTTGATTAATTTGCATGAAACTAGTATTGTAATAAAGCAACAAAGGTTTATAATTAGGTATTTAATACATAAATATTAATATGATTAATATCTACGTAAGTGCATTTTGAATTTATATAATTACGTAGCTTAAACATGTTGTATATATTAAACACCATTAAGTACTCTCACCTGTACCTTTTCATATTGTAAACTTTAAGTTGAACTTGCTTAATTCATATGGCGATATTTACAAATGAAACAAGATTAATTTTAACTCGGCTTTGAACTAAAATATAATTTAAGTAATCTGAGTTAATAACTATCACGTGATTTTATTTAATTAACATAATCAAGCGTGTAGTTGTTTCTTTTACAAATGGAACATCGCGTGTAGTTTCTTATACCAAAATTTAATCATCTTAATTTGATTAAATTCACGTTAGTCTTAATTTAACTAAAAGCAGCTTAGGTCTTAATCATCGCTTTTTATAGAGCAAACGTTAACTTGATTAACACCAACCTTAATGTTTCTTTGTTAGTTATAATTGGTTTAGTAAACATAAAATATATAGTTGATTAGATTAATGCTTATTTAATATCTTTTTGAATTACAACTTAGGTTTACAATTTTGGTCTTACATAAACAAATGTTAACTTAAACGATAGCAATTTGAATATTTCTTTACTAGTTGTAACTTGGTTAGTACCAAAATTAATGTCTCTTTATAAATTATAATTTGTTTCTATAATTCTAAAACTAGTTTAGATGCTCACTTGTTTACTTTCTTTTCATAAAAGAAATGTGTTTGCTTATATGTTTATGAATAATATATGGCTAGATTTAACTTGGTATTTGAAAGCATCTAGGCCCCGAGAGTTGGTTTCGGTAATTGATGACAATGCTTTATTTCCATGACTAACGTGTGTTTTGCAGAAACTTTGGTAAGTTAGGTCATGGAGGTGATAACTGCTTTGGGCACCATGGTATTCATGCCCCTTAATGGAAATCGTTTCGGTTTTCAAAGGAGTGACGTCAAGATTAAGGACGGTTAGTTCCAGATGTCGAGGTGTTGAGATACATTCGGAATAGTCGTTAGGATCTTCGTTTTCTCTTTTGGCCGTACTATAAAGGGGAGCATGAGCGGGTAGCTTGACCTAGGTGAGTCCTATGTTTAGGTGTGGTGCACACTTGTTAAACTTAGCGCTAGGCAGCTCTAGAATAGCTCAAAGTTCAGTTGGAAGGAACTTGGTTCAAGTTGCGACGCGTTTCGGAAAGTTTAGGGTGTTTTTCCCTTGACCGGACGCGGTCCTCGGCTTGACCGGACGCGTCCGGTCAGTTTAAATCCGCGACTGCGTTTCGACGCTGACGACCAAACGCGGCCCTTGCGAGGACCGGACGCGGTGGTCAGGGCCGACACGTGTCACTTGAGGGAAAACATCCGTCGGACGCGACCTAGGTGTGATCGGCGCGTCCGGTCACGTTCCAGTAAGGTCCAGAGACGACCGGACGCGTCCGGTCATCACCGATCGGACGCGGTCGCGCGTCCGGTCTCGTTACAGTAAGCTCCCTGCACGATCGAACACGTTCGGTCACCCCTGACCGACGCGTCCGGTCACTCAGCCGAAATTTCAGATTTCGACCGTTACGAGCGACCGGCGCGTCCGGTCACTTCGACCGACGCGTCCGGTCAGCCCGTTTTTTTACTGAGTTGGCAGTAACGGTTCGTTTCGACTGTGGGGTGTATAAATACATTCCCACCACCTCTTTTAGAGGTCTCTTGCTCATTTCATCAGCTGAGAAACACCTTTGGAGTGCAAGGGAGTGCAAGAGCTCTAGTGAGGATTGTGTTTTGAGAATCAAAGCTTGAGAGTTCCTCACTAGCGATTAGAGAGTAGCAAGTGTGCATCCACCTTCTCATTTAGGCTCGTTGTGGTCAAGTGAGAGTTCTAGCTTGTTACTCTTGGTGATCGCCATCACCTAGACGGCTTGGTGGTGATTGGGAGTTCGGTGATCATCCGGCGGAGCTTGTGGATGACCCAACTCATCTTGTGAGCGGTTTTAGGCGATTTACCGCGACGGAGTGTCGAAGAATCAACCCGTAGAGAGCACTTGATCCTTGTGCGGATCAAGGGGGAGCTACACCCTTGCGCGGGTGCTCCAACGAGGACTAGTGGGGAGTGGCGACTCTCCGATACCTCAGAAAAACATCGCCGTGTTCCTTGCCCTTACTTTCAAGCATTTACATTCTCGTATTTACATTCATTGCTTGATTTACTTTTCTAGAATTGTCATGCTAGACTAGGATTGGAAACTAGGGTGCAAAACTTTTATCGGTAGAATCTCTAGGAACACAAGTAGGCACTAGGGGTGAATTCTGGCTTATAGGATTTAATTCTTGCAATTAATTTTTAGAAAAGCCCAATTCACCCCCCCCTCTTGGGTATCTTGATCCTTTCAATTGGTATCGGAGCCGAGTTGCTCCTAATTTAGGCTTTACCGCCTAGAGCAAGATGTCTAACGGGGAAGGACCACCTCCCACCTTTGAGGGGGATGATTTTCCATATTGGAAAATCCGTATGGAGGCGTATCTCGAAGCCATAGATGTTGGGTGTCTTAGAGCCGCAACCCAAGGGCTTCCCGCTATCAAGGATCCCGCAAACCCCATTGGTGACGAGGAGAAGTACGACCGGTGGAATGCAAAGGCCAAAAACGCACTCTACCGGGGCTTAGGCAAAGATATCTTCAATCGTGTGCGTAATGCAAAGAACGCTCATGAATTGTGGGAAAATCTTTCTGCTCTCCATGAGGGAACTAAGAGTGAGCGTGAGGAACGCTATCATATTGCTTTAAAGAAAATTAATTCTTTTGAGATGCTTCCCAAAGAAAGTGCTAATGATATGTACACTCGTTTAAATGTTCTTGTAGAGGACCTCAATGCTCTTGGGCTCACTCAAATGAGCCAATCGGATGTTGCAAGGAAGATCTTGAGTGTTCTTCCCGTTGAGAAGTATGGTCATATTGTCACCGTGCTTCACCAAAGTGATCTTTCCACCGCAACACCGACACAAGTATTGGGGAAGATCAATGCTCATGAGATGTACATGCACATCACTCCGGAAGAGGGCTCATCATCTTCCAAGAAGAAAGACTTGGCCTTCAAAGCTAGTCATGACAAGAAGAAAAAGAAGGGCCAAGCCATGTTGGTGCAAGAAAGCTCAAGTGAAAGTGATGTTGATGATGAATCACTTGCACTCATGGTGAGGAAGACCACCAAAATGCTAAAGAAGCTCAACAAGAGTGGCATCAAGTTCGACGGCAAGAAAAAGAAATTCTTCACAAGTAGCAAAAGAAAGCCAATCTCGGAGATGGATTGCTACAATTGTGGTGAACTTGGCCACTTAGCTCATCAATGCCCTAGACCACCAAAAGACAAGTACAAGAACAAGAACAAGGGCAAGAAAAATGATTCAAGTGATGAAGAAGAAGAGAGGAAGAAAAACAAGCCATACAAGAAGAAGGATGGCAAGAAGAAGGAGTTCCACAAGAAGAAGAAGGGAGGAAAGGCATACATTGTTGGTGATTGGCTCACCGATATTGAATCATCTTGTGAGTCATCCGAAGATGAAAGCAATGATGAGAAAGAGAAGGTTGCCGCTTTTGTGATGGGGCCATCATCTTCACCGACATCTTCATCACCACCTTCACCGCCTCCTTCACCATCATCGTCCACTACTCACCTATGTCTTATGGCCAAGGGTGAACGAAAGGTACAAAACCATGATAGTGATGATGATGATGATAGTGATAGTGATGATGAATATGATGCACCTTCTTATGATGAACTTGTAAAATTGCTAAACAAATACACTAAAGTCATAAGAAGGACAAGAAATGAAAATGATGAACTTCAAAATGAAAATGAATCACTCTCATCTAAGCTTGAAAGTGCACAAAAGGTTAGTGGTGAGCTTAAAGATCAAAATAAAGTTATGTCTTCCACTCTCAAGGAGCTCAAAACTTCTAATAAAGAGCTTAAAGATCAACATGATAAGCTTGAGAAGAAGCATGATGAGCTCATCACTAGACATAACTCTCTAAAAGACAAATACACCACATTGAAAATTGACTATGATAGTCTTGTGGTTGCTAATGAACTTGCTCTTGAGACACATGATGCTACTAACAATGTTGTTAAGTGTGATATAGCTACATCATGTGATGACTTGATCATTGAAAGCATTGAGCAAGGCTCTAGTAGCAAAGGCAAGAGTGTGGTTGAGTCAAGCAACTATGATGATTATGCCAAGATCAAGAGTGAAAATGAGAAGCTAGCAAATGAGAATAAGAAGCTAAAAGGTTTGATGGCTCTTGAGAAGCAAACAACAAATGAGTCACTCATTGAAGAAAACAAGAAGCTCAAGCAAGAGAAAGAGCATCTCAAGACCGGCCTAAGCAAGTTCACAAGAGGTCAATATTTGCAAAGTGAGCTACTCATGAACACCGTAATGAAGATGGATAGAAGTGGCATTGGGTACTTGGCAAATCAAGAGAAGAAGGCAAAAGCTCAACAACAACAAAGCAAGTCAAAGCCCAAGCCAAAGAGATGTGTTGAGTGTGGACAAGAAGGTCATTTTGCTCATGAGTGCAAGACTCCACCACCACAACCCTTGCCCAAGCATGCTAGACCCTTTGCCTTCAATGCTCATTACATGCTAAGAAAAGATTCAAATGGAAAGATGAAAGTTATGTTTTTGGGTCCCTCAAACAAGAATAGGCCAAAGAAAATATGGGTTGCCAAGTCACTAGTTGAGAAAGTCAAGGGCCCCTCTCAAGTTTGGGTCCCTAAACAAAAAGCTTGATCTCTTGTGTGTAGGTGAACTACAAGACCGGTGGATCTCATTGGGTTATTGATAGTGGTTGCACTCAACATATGACCGGTGATCCTCGTATGTTCACCTCCATTGAAGAGAATGGGATATGTCAAGAGAAGATCACATTTGGGGATAATTCAAAGAGCAAAGTCAAGGGTATAGGCAAGATTGCAATATCAAATGATCACTCACTCTTAAATGTGCTCTATGTTGCTTCTTTGAGTTTCAACTTATTATCCGTTGGGCAACTTTGTGACCTTGGCTTCCAATGCTTGTTCACACCTAATGAAGTGGTAGTTTCAAAGATAGATGACAAGCAAGTGATATTCAAAGGCTTTAGATACAACAATCTTTATCTTGTTGACTTCACCTCCGAAGATGCAAACTTGATGACATGTTTGTTCACCAAAACCTCACTTGGTTGGCTTTGGCATAGGAGGCTTGCTCATGTTGGAATGAACACTCTCAACAAGCTATTGAAGAAAGAATTAGTGAGAGGATTGAAGGATGTAAAGTTTGAAAAGGACAAACCTTGTAGTGCATGTCAAGCGGGCAAACAAGTTGCAAACACTCATCCAACCAAAGCTTTCATGTCAACTTCAAGAGTGCTAGAACTTCTACACATGGATTTGTTTGGGCCTACAACCTACAAGAGCTTGGGTGGTAATCTCTATTGTCTTGTGATAGTGGATGACTACTCAAGGTACACATGGACCTTCTTCCTTCATGACAAATCCGAAGTGGCAAATTGTTTCAAGAATTTTGCAAAGAGAGCTCAAAATGAATTTGAAGTCAAGATAAAGAAGATTAGAAGTGACAATGGCAAAGAGTTTGACAACACAAACATTGAAGCTTATTGTGATGAAATTGGAATCAAGCATGAAGTCTCTTCAACCTATACTCCTCAACAAAATGGTGTAGTTGAGAGAAAGAACCGGACTTTGATCACCCTTGCAAGAACAATGCTAGATGAGTACAACACTCCAGAAAAGTTGTGGGCCGAGGCAATCAACACCGCATGCTATGCTTCAAATCGCCTCTTCCTACAAAAGTTTCTTGGCAAGACCCCCTATGAGTTGCTTAATGGGAAGAAGCCGGACGTCTCATTCTTCTGGGTGTTTGGTTGCAAATGTTACATCTACAAGAAGCGTCAACACCTAGGGAAGTTTCAAAGACGTTGTGATATTGGTTTTCTTGTTGGTTACTCATCAAAGTCCAAAGCATATAGAGTATTTAACCATGCCACCGGTTTGGTTGAAGAAACATATGATGTGGAATTTGATGAATCTAACGGCTCCCAAGGAGCAATTGAGAATTGTGATGATGTAGGTGATGAACCCTTGAGGGAGGCAATGAAGAACATGCCGGTGGAAGACATCAAGCCAAAAGATGATGAAGACGATGTACAAATTGTTGATCCACCATCTTCATCACGTGTGCCTCAAGATGATGACAAGAATGAGAGAGTTGAAAATGAAGACACTTATATCTCTCATGAACAAGCCGAGGCACAAGCTCAAGATGTTGATGCTCCCCATCCACCTCCTCAAGTGATTGATAGAAGAAACTCACCTCTACTTCAAGCACATCCACAAGATCTCATCATAGGGAGTCCTACTAAGGGAGTAATGACTCAATCTCAAAAGCTTGCTTCTTTTGTTGAACATCACTCTTTTGTCTCTTGTGTTGAACCTAAGAATGTAGAAGAAGCTCTTTGTTGACAGTTCTTAAGTATCAATTTTAATTATCCAATAAATAAGGAAAAGGACTTATATGCAAGCAACACCTAGAATTAGGGTTTGATCTGACAGAATTCCACGAGTTTTGTTGTTTATCTGTTTCTGCAGGGGGTTATCAGGAAATACAAAGAAAAGGCCCACACGTCGGAATTACATAGAGATATTAACGTGTTCACCGATTTTCTATCATCTAGAAGACTCCAGAAGCCACGGGATCGAACGGGAGGCCGAACGGGCCCGGGACCAGGGCGCCCGCCCTGGACCCTGGGGCGCCCGCCCTAGGTCTGCAACCAATCAGGACGAGTCTCGCGGATTATGCCCCACCGACCTAAAGGATCAAGGAAAACCGTGCGATTAATGTCGGTTTGATCCGACGGCCCAGGTTCACTTGAAGGGACTATATAAGCAGGACCCCTGGCCCCTGGAGAGGAGAATCCAAGTCCATTATTTTCATATTTTCCAGAGAGGATTCAGAGAGAGAGGTTCCCTTAGGGTTCCCACCTCATTAGGGCTTAGCATCCAATGTGAGATTAGACTTAGTTCTTCTAGATTGAGAGAGATAGAGTGGAGGTATAGATCGAAGGAAGCCCGGCCTGTCGGTGACTACTTCGAGGTTGTACCTGCGGGATCAAGTTCTCCTAACCCGAGGCTTGCTCCTAGGATTCTTCAGTATTTCGACTTCTAAATTCTAGTAAGTTCTTTGTTTTATTGTTCTTTGGTTTATGAGTTTACTTTAATCTCTTCGCGTAGAGTTTAGAGTAATCATCTCTAGCGTAAACGAGGTGTTTAGGCTAGGATACTCATAGATATCCCCTGTCTAGCCGGACCGTGGTAGTAGCGAGGAACGTGACATTTCCGTAGCTACCTTTGTATTCCATATCCCGTTAGAAGGATCGATAGGGTTTATAGGTGCGGGTCGAACATCCTTTGAGGTGTCTAGATTCCGTGAGCCTCCCCAATAGAGCAGTAGATCATCCTTACCAAGGTTAGAACGAGAGTGCAGTTGCAGTCTTCTCTATACATCGCTCACATCAAATCACAGTGGTTGTAGCCTAAAGGTTAGTAGTAATAGATTTGGTTAGTCAGATGCACGCTTTCTCCTAGTGGTAAAAAAATAAATACGATACTCTGGATAACATCCCGGGTGAAGTGCTCACCGATATCCATGCGCTTGTGGATCATTTCCTAATTGCGTTACCAAATATCAACAAGCATTTCTGGCGCCGTTGCCGGGGAGAAAGACGGTTTGCTGAGATAACCTTGAATCTTACTACTAGCTTGTACCTATACTTTTATCTTTCTTTATCTTTTTATTCCTTATCTTTTTATATTCTTTATTCTTACCTTATGGAGAACCAAGATTCTAAATCAATCTATCAATTTGCAACACCTTCGGAAACTGACCTTTTACCATGGGAGTCATCACAGCCTATCCAAACATCCCAGTATAGGTTAAGTTCAAGGTTAATTGCCATGATTGAGAACCTATCCTTTTCGGGAAAGGAAGACGAAAATCCTTACCTTCATATTAGAGATTTTGAGCAAACATGCGATTGTCTTCGCATTGAAGGCATTTCTGATAAGACTTTACGTTGGAAGCTTTTTCCTTTTTCCTTAAGAGGAGAAGCTAGACGATGGTATAGTCAGAAGGTAAGTCAACAACGAGGTGAATGGGGAGTCTTACGAGCCAACTTCTGTTTAGATTTTTATTCCCTCGATCGTATCGTCGACCTTAGACTCGAAGTTCTATCTTTTAAACAAAAAGAAAATGAAACTTTGGGAAAATCCTGGAAACGTTTTTCTGATCTTTTAGAATCTGGTCCAAAACTCAATATTGAAGACCCTATTCTCTTTTTTCATTTCTTTCGAGGTCTTCAGAAAGATCATAAACAAATGCTACATACAGTGTCTAGAGGTTCTTTCTTTCGTATCCCTACTGATGAAGCTAGAGCGATCCTAGATAGAATCCTAGAAGCTGAGATGGATAATGCCCTCCATGATGAAACCTACGAAGCCGAAGTAGACACTCTGCCGAATTCTTCACCTACTTCAGCTATCTCAAGTTTTGAGCCACAAAAGGAAGAAATTCCACCACCTGATTTCATGCTGGATATAGAATCCGATCTTTTTGCCGATTTTGGAAACATTTCAAACTACCATTCTATAGACAAACCCCAAAGCGGCCATTATAGCATTTGTTTACCAAGTGAATTGAGAGAGCTTATCTCAGTCATGAGTAGCGAATGGTTGGAGGAGTCAGAGCTTTCCTCTGAAGTGATCCGTTTGGATACACCTCCTATCACTATACGCTGTGCTTATGATTCTGATCAATTTGATGCTCTCTATAATCCTGTTGTGGGGATCAATATCATGTCTGAAGCTTTTGCACTTAAATTATTTGGAAAATTAATTTTAACCCCCACAACAAAGTTCATGAAGGAATCTTCGGGACGATTGGTCCCTAGTCTTGGAATTGTGAATGTCCTACCCTTTATGGTAGAAGGCTCCATGATTCATTTGAACTTTTATATCTTTGATACATGGGACTTCGACCTGTTGATAGGACAACCATTTAGAAGACTCCTTTATGAAGGTCAAACTAGAAAGCTACACATTTCTTTTGGAAAGGATTTTAAATTCCCTATGACAATTTCTCACTCCTTGAATAATAAGATCGAGTCATCTCTTTTGCCTGATCCTATGGAAGAGGTAAAAGCTGCGTCTCTAGAGCTTTTAAATGAATCAGACTTAGAAGAAGAAGCCCCTTTCTTCATAGAAGAGGAAGCTGAACCTTCTGAACCTGAACCTTTAGATGAGTTTGCAGAAACACCCAGACCTCCTATAGAGCTTAAAACTTTACCACCCGGTCTTATCTATGCTTTCCTAAACAATAATCCAGAGTTTCCTGTGATCATTAGTAATAAACTCACTCAGGAACAAACTCTGTGATTAATGACCGTTTTAGAAAAACATCACTCAGTCTTTGGCTACTCACTCCAAGATCTTACAGGAATCAGTCCTATGATTTGCACCCATCGCATTCCGATAGATCCTTCTGTTTCACCTTCTCGGGAACCCCAACGTAGACTCAACAACGCGATGAGAGAAGTAGTTAAAAAGGAAGTTATAAAGTTGCTGCATGCAGGGATTATATATCCTGTGCCGCATAGTGAGTGGGTGAGCCCTGTTCAAGTTGTGCCTAAAAAGGGAGGCATGACTGTTGTTACAAATGAGAAGAACGAGCTAATTCCGCAACGCACCGTCACAGGATGGCGGATGTGCATTGACTATAGAAAACTGAATAAAGCCATGAAAAAGGATCACTTTCCTTTACCTTTTATAGATGAGATGTTAGAGCGGTTAGCGAACCATTCGTTCTTCTGTTTCTTAGATGGATATTCAGGGTACCACCAGATCTCGATCCATCCTGATGATCAAAGCAAAACCACTTTTACCTGTCCATACGGAACTTATGCTTATCGTAGAATGTCTTTTGGGCCATGTCAAAGGCACGGAAACATAAATACAAGAGATGCTATGCCACTCACCAACAACCTTCAGATTGAGCTCTTTGATGTTTGGGGAATAGACTACATGGGTCCATTTCCTCCATCAAAGAAGTGTGAATTCATCTTGGTGGCAGTTGACTACGTCTCCAAGTGGGTAGAAGCACTACCTTGCAAGCGTGCCGACAATATTAATTCAAAGAGGATGTTTGAAGAGATTATATTTCCAAGATTTGGAGTCCCTAGGGTGGTGATAAGTGATGGGGGATCACACTTCATTGACAAACGCTTTGAGCATTATCTAGCAAAACATGGAATCCGTCACAACGTTGCTACCCCATATCATCCTCAGACAAGTGGCCAAGCAGAGACTTCCAACAAGCAAATCAAGAACATTCTTCAGAAAACAGTAAATGAGATGGGAACAGCATGGAAGGAAAAGTTACCCGATGCACTCTGGGCATACCGGACAGCATACAAGACCCCAATTGGAATGACCCCATACCAATTGGTGTACGGGAAGACTTGCCACTTGCCTGTTGAACTAGAGTTCAAAGCACACTGGGCCATAAGAAGATGAAATATGGACCTAGATGTTGCTAGAGATCATAGAAGAATGCAACTATCAGAATTGGAAGAATGGCGAGAGAAAGCATATCACAATTCGAAGATCTACAAAGAAAGAGTCAAAAGATGGCATGACAAGAGGATCAAGAAGAAGGAGTTCTCACCCGGAGACAAGGTATTACTTTTTAATTCCAGGGTGAAGCTTTTCGGGCATGGAAAACTCCGGAGTAAATGGGAAGGACCATACAAGGTAGTCAATTCATCATCCCACGGAGCTATTACACTTCAAAACGACGAAGGTACGTTATTCAAGGTAAATGGTCAACGTCTTAAATTATTTTTAGAACCCAATAAAGAATTAGAAGAAATAGACGTGATCCATTTTTACCTTCTGATGGAGAATTAAAGCCTGACCTTTTTAATCTGACGTTTTTGGGCCACGTATATATTTTTCGGGATAAAAATACTTCTAGAAACACGCTCGAGCAAGCGGGCCTGCAGAGGAGGCAGACCCAGGGCGAGCGCCCTGAGATGAGGGCGGGCACCCTGCCCTGGTGTCCCCTCGGCCCCGGCCTCTTCCGACGTGCTTTCCTCATCTATGGTTATCCAGAAAATTCCGCGAATGGGTTGTTACGCACGCCCGGCGGCGGGATGGATCTATGGAAACCCTAGAGGCACTTTTTGACCCCTATATAAACAGACCCCTGACGTCAGCTTTCAACACCAATTCATTCAATCCTTCTCTCCTCCTCAATTAGAGCTTGTCTAGTTCCTTACTTCTCCAATGGCCGACAAGACCCACCGCAACTGGGAGATCGTCCCTTACGACCTCAACCGCAAGCCCAAGGATGACCCCGACGCCTACGTCCCGGCCAACACAGAGCGACAGCTAGCAGCCCCACCATCAAACCAGCGCAGCTCAATCTCATCTTACTACGCCCAACCAGTTCTTACTGCACCACCGCAGCCCCTTCTTCTCAAGGGACCGTCGTCCAAGCAAGAAGCCATCGTCAAGACCAACCGGAGCGGCAAGATCAGCAGCGTCCACTACACTACGGAGAAGGAGAGGCCCCGCTTCGAAGGAGTTAGGACAGCAAAAGTTCGCTTCATCCCACCAAAGGAAGCTCCTAAGCACGCTCTCAATTCGTTTGAGACACCACCGAAGCGCCGCAGGACCATAGCAGATGTGGATGAGGACATCAGGACAGCAAATAGACATATTATGGAACTTCAGTCCACAGTTAGCTCCCTTAGTAGGCAGGTCTCCAACCTGAACACTACTGTGCTCGCGCTTAGACGTGACCTTTCTGATGCCCTTGCTAGGATTAGGGATTTAGAGCAACACTGAGCTATCTAGATTAGACCTTAAGGCAGTGTGTCTTAGTCTTCATCATTAGATTCAATTAGATTCGATTAAATTCAGTTTAGATTAGTTCGCTTCATTAGTCAGTGTAATAAATGCCTCAAGACAAATAAAGATTATTATTATTATTATGCCTCGTGTATCTCCACTTTATTTTTATGCAAGAAAGCAGGAAACAAGTATGGGGGAATCCCCTCGACATGGTAAATGCACTTCGATTGCACCACTCCACGATTCAGGTACATACTCTGCACGCTATATTTACATATATATAAATACATATTGGGCTGTGTAGAATATTGTTCCTAACATGATAATTTAAAAAGACAAAAATATTTTTAATCATGATCAATCTCACTCTGTGATATTTCTGAAAACCTGCATTTATTGAAAATCATTTTAAAAAACCATGTGTTACTCAAGTCATTATGGAATGTGAGATGGTAGAATATGAGTATCTTATTCTTGAAATCTTTGTCGCTTGGAGATTTTCTTTTCAAAAACTTCAAAAATATAGCTACCATCCTCAATATTTTATATGCCTGATAAACCTAAAAATATTAATTTGCTTTGTATTGAGTTTGTGCAAAACGAGTTAGACCCTTGTTGAGAGATTTATCATGCTCCCAAGATCAAGACATTTTTATTCAGAAAGATTCACTCTTCCGAAGTATTATTGCATTAGAGGCATGGGCTATGCAAAAATATATTTTGAGGAAATAAAAAGGAGCAAGTGCTCGACAACCTCGCGGAAAAAATGGACAAGTGTCCGGAAGTAGAATTAGGGGTACCTCAGTATCCACCTGAAAAAAATAAGATGATAAAAATATATATGGTAAAAAGAAAATGATAGCCCATGGTCCCTCTAATAAGCAATATGCCAGTAAGAGTTGACAAGTTTTAATTTTCAAAGTCTTTGATCTAAGAGTATGGCATTCCTCTCCTCGGATCTCGTTTTGACCCAGGCAATATATGCAAAGTAAGTATGCTTGAGAATTTCTGCAAATTAAAACAGCCTCAGTGAGATATACAAAAGATAAATGAGTGATCTGAGAGCCCCTATGAGGATAAAGGTATGCTAAGTTTTCTATTCAAAAATATATAAAAACTCCAAGTGACAGGATGAGAAGAAAGGATCTCTACTTCAACCATATATTTCCCTGACTACAGTGCACAGTGGACATTCACAACACCCTGCAGGTATAAAAAGAATGCTTTACAATGTTTCAACCCCAGTTATTTTTCTAAACCATCCTTTTCTCGAGGACGAGTAAAAGCCTAAGTATGGGGGTGTTTGTTGACAGTTCTTAAGTATCAATTTTAATTATCCAATAAATAAGGAAAAGGACTTATATGCAAGCAACACCTAGAATTAGGGTTTGATCTGACAGAATTCCACGAGTTTTGTTGTTTATCTGTTTCTGCAGGGGGTTATCAGGAAATACAAAGAAAAGGCCCACACGTCGGAATTACATAGAGATATTAACATGTTCACCGATTTTCTATCATCTAGAAGACTCCAGAAGCCACGGGATCGAACGGGAGGCCGAACGGGCCCGGGACCAGGGCGCCCGCCCTGGACCCTGGGGCGCCCGCCCTAGGTCTGCAACCAATCAGGACGAGTCTCGCGGATTATGCCCCACCGACCTAAAGGATCAAGGAAAACCGTGCGATTAATGTCGGTTTGATCCGACGGCCCAGGTTCACTTGAAGGGACTATATAAGCAGGACCCCTGGCCCCTGGAGAGGAGAATCCAAGTCCATTATTTTTATATTTTCCAGAGAGGATTCAGAGAGAGAGGTTCCCTTAGGGTTCCCACCTCATTAGGGCTTAGCATCCAATGTGAGATTAGACTTAGTTCTTCTAGATTGAGAGAGATAGAGTGGAGGTATAGATCGAAGGAAGCCCGGCCTGTCGGTGACTACTTCGAGGTTGTACCTGCGGGATCAAGTTCTCCTAACCCGAGGCTTGCTCCTAGGATTCTTCAGTATTTCGACTTCTAAATTCTAGTAAGTTCTTTGTTTTATTGTTCTTTAGTTTATGAGTTTACTTTAATCTCTTCGTGTAGAGTTTAGAGTAATCATCTCTAGCGTAAACGAGGTGTTTGGGCTAGGATACTCATAGATATCCCCTGTCTAGCCGGACCGTGGTAGTAGCGAGGAACGTGACATTTCCGTAGCTACCTTTGTATTCCATATCCCGTTAGAAGGATCGATAGGGTTTATAGGTGCGGGTCGAACATCCTTTGAGGTGTCTAGATTCCGTGAGCCTCCCCAATAGAGCAGTAGATCATCCTTACCAAGGTTAGAACGAGAGTGCAGTTGCAGTCTTCTCTATACATCGCTCACATCAAATCACAGTGGTTGTAGCCTAAAGGTTAGTAGTAATAGATTTGGTTAGTCAGATGCACGCTTTCTCCTAGTGGTAAAAAAATAAATACGATACTCTGGATAACATCCCGGGTGAAGTGCTCACCGATATCCGTGCGCTTGCGGATCATTTCCTAATTGCGTTACCAAATATCAACACTCTTCAAGATCCGGATTGGGTGAATGCTAAGCATGAAGAATTGAACAACTTCACCCGCAATCAAGTATGGACACTTGAAGAGCATCCTAAAGGTGCAAGAGTCATTGGAACCAAGTGGGTGTTCCGCAACAAGCAAGATGACCAAGGCGTAGTAGTGAGGAACAAGGCAAGACTAGTTGCAAAGGGGTTCTCTCAAGTTGAAGGTCTTGATTTTGGAGAGACCTTTGCACCCGTGGCAAGACTTGAAGCCATACGTATCCTCCTTGCATATGCATCACATCATGATATGAAACTATATCAAATGGATGTGAAAAGTGCATTCTTAAATGGCTTCATAAATGAACTAGTCTATGTTAATCAACCTCCCGGGTTTGAAGACCCTAGATATCCTAATCATGTTTATAGGTTGTCCAAGGCGCTATATGGGCTCAAGCAAGCCCCTAGAGCGTGGTATGAGCGCCTCCGGGACTTCCTCATTGAGAAGGGCTTCACCATTGGGAAGGTCGACACCACACTATTCACCAAGAAGCTTAATGGGAAGATCTTCATTTGTCAAGTGTATGTTGATGATATCATCTTCGGATCAACAAATGAAGATTATTGCAAGGAATTTGGTGAATTGATGTCGAAGGAGTTCGAGATGTCAATGATTGGTGAGCTCACATTCTTCCTTGGGTTTCAAGTCAAGCAAATGAGAGAAGGGATTTTCATCTCTCAAGAAAAGTATACCAAGGATCTTCTCAAAAGATTCAAGATGGAAGAATGCAAACCAATCAAGACCCCAATGCCATCTAATGGACATCTCGACCTAGATGAGGGAGGTAAACCGGTTGATCAAACTTTCTACCGTTCTATGATTGGTAGTTTGTTATACCTTACCGCATCTAGGCCCGATATCATGTTTAGTGTGTGCATGTGTGCTCGCTTTCAAGCGTGCCCTAAAGAACCTCACTTAAGTGCCGTAAAAAGAATCCTAAGATACCTTAAGCACACCCCAAGCATTGGTCTTTGGTATCCCAAAGGAGCTAGATTCCAACTAGTTGGCTATTCTGATTCGGATTATGCCGGTTGCAAAATTTATAGAAAAAGCACATCGGAGGGTGCCATTTGCTTAGGAGATCTTTAGATCTTGGTCATCTAAAAAGCAAAATAGTGTGGCTTTGTCCACCACCAAGGCGGAATACATTGCCGCGGGGGCTTGTTGTGCACAAATCTTATATATGAAACAAACCCTCCTAGACTATGGAATTGTTCTTGAAAAGGTGCCACTTTTATGTGATAATGAAAGTGCCGTTAAAATTGCTAATAATCCGGTACAACACTCTCGCACCAAGCACATTGATATCCGCCATCACTTTCTAAGAGATCATGTTGCTAAAAATGATATATCACTAGAAGGTGTAAGAAGTGAAAATCAATTAGCAGATATCTTCACTAAACCTTTGGATGAGGCCACCTTTTGTAGGTTAAGAAGTGAACTCAATGTGCTTGATTCTAGCAACTTTAAAAAATGAGCTTGTGTTGTCCCTTGCATTGCATTGTATTATATGCCATGTTTATCTTATCGCAATGCATTTAGGGCTTGGCTAACACGGTTACGATAACCCTCCTTTGGAGGAGTGAAGAAGCCTAACCGTGGATCAAACTTGACAAGCAACCTAGCTTTACTTTCTTGTATTGCATTGCATATGCATGGTTGTTAGTTTGTCGTTTCTTTTCGGTTTGGCTTTGAGCAACCTCTGTGTTCGTCCATGGGTAGAGAGAGCATTTTGACGCTCCTAAAGGTTCAAAAACTCTATTGCATGGCCATACGTTGCTCCTCGGGTGTTTATTGCCTATTTTCTTAAAAATAATACTAGCCTAAGGCAATCTATTTTGAAAAACTTGAGGGTTTGAGTGAGGTCACTCATATCAGGTTCCAATTGGTGTTTATTTGTGTCTCTTTGAATTGGAACTTGATTGGGAGAAGTCGCGTCGAAGTTCAGAATGAAGAAGGGCGAAAAACTGTGACCGGACGCTGGACCGGATGCTGCACCGGACGCAGTGATGCTTCACCACCGCGTCCGGTCCCGGCGACCATCAGCGCGTCCGGTCATCCAGAAGACCTACTCCCGATCTAGTGATCGGACGCTGCACCGGACGCGCTGCTGTTGACCACCGCGTCCGGTCATTCGCGATGACTTTCCTGAGTACCCTCGACCGGACTCTGTCCGCGTCCGGTCAGTCCTAACCGGACGCGTCCGGTCGCTCCAGGAGCTTACTGGAGTGTGACCGGACGCTGCACCACCGCGTCCGGTCATATCGACCACCGCGTCCGGTCATCGCGTGACGAGCGGATCTCACCCCTCATATAACGGTTCGTCTTCGGCCCGTACTCCTTCATCCCGCTCGCGTTTTTTCGCCGCTGCAAGCCCTAAATCGCCTAATCCGCCGGTTCGCCGAAGCCGCCGCACCTCGCCCGCTCCCTTCACTCCGGCGAGCCGTGCCGCGCCACCCTGCTCCCTCCTTGCCCGCGCGCACGTCCGCCCGCGCCTGCCCGCGCCCCTGCCCGCGCCTGCCCACGCAGCCGCGCCATCGCCGCCCGCTCGTCTCTCGCCGCCGGTGAGCCGCGCCCCTGCCGCCGGTGAGCCGCGCTCTAGCCTGCCAAGCACCACCTCCGGCCGTTGACCGCCTCGCGCACGTCTCCGATCGATTCTCGTCGAGTTGCCCTAACCCTAACCTAGGGTTTGCGTAACGCGATTCGGCCGTTCGTCGTCGAGGTTTCGTCGCGCGTCGTCTTCTTCGCGAGGTTGTTTCGCGTCTCCTTGACTTCCTCGCTAGGGTTTGCCGTAACTCATTCATTGTAATCCTAATTATCTCATGTTTCGGCAAATCAGAGCTCGTCCGGCGAATTCGGGAAGTCTCGCGATCTAGGTCGTCTTACCCCATCACCGTCTTCTCGTCGATCCGAGGTAGCTATCGCGTTTCGATTCATATCTTATCTTACATGCTTGCTATCTCTAGGGTTTCGTACCTTTTAGTTATATATGTTGCTTATAGTAGATCCATCTATTCCGTCTTTTCAGCGAGTTTGTCGGTGTCTTAGGGTGATATCAGTTTGCTGAATCCGAGGCCAAGCCTGCAGATACGGATTGAGGCCAAGCCTCTCGAGTGTCAGTTCACCATCTTTCAGAGGCTTCCCGTCAGTTTGTCAGCATGGTGCGTTGCAAGAACGCCGGTGGTGCTCCTGGTGACGGGGACGACAGTCCTCCTCGTCTGTCTGAGGTTGCGCGTGGAAAGCGCATCAAGATTATGGCCAGGAAGAAGAAGAAGACTCTTACTGATGCAGAGATTGCTCAGGCCGTTGCAGATGCAGCAGAGCAGGCAGAGAGGGGAGGCAGGAGCAGTGGCATACGCATTGGCGAGCGTCGCTTTCATCTTGAAGGTCGACAGCTTGGTACAGAGGCCACTGAGGGCATAGAGGACACTGGAGCTACAGATGCTATGTCAGTTGATCCACCTACAGAGGCTCCAGAGGCTCCAGAGGGCACAGAGGGCACAGAGGAGCAGCCAGCTCAGACTCCACCGCGTCGCCGCTCCACACGCACACGAGCTCAGGTGACTCCTAGGCCAGAGGGTCAGCGTCGTGGAGCACGTCCTCCTCCCAGGGCTAGAGGTTCACCCCCGGTCGAGCACTTTGACTTGAGGGGTGCTACAGCACATCAGGTGCAAGGGTTGAGGTTCGTTGAGGTCAGTCGGTGGTTCCCACCTCAGAGGGATCCCAGAGCTTCAGAGGGTTTCTATACTCCTCTACAGGAGGATTTCTACAGAACTCTTGTTGACAGCGGTATTGCTTTTCGACCACAGAGGGTCTGTCGACTTGAGTCACTTGTTGAGGTTGTGGGAGAGCAGCTTCGTCCGCACCTGTCCTTTCTGCCAGGCTTGTCAGATTTTCTTGGACGGACAGGTGCATACTGCGGCACATGGGTCAGAGAGTTCTATGCTTCACTGTGGATTGATCCTACCCATGAGTACATACACTTTGCATTCCGAGGCCGCGACCACAGACTGTACAGCACTAGAGTGCGGGAGATTCTCAGACTCCTAGCTTTAGACACGAAGATTCATCAGCTCTGCTCACGGCGGGACAGTGCCACCTACAGATCTGATTCGACCCTGCTTCCGTGAGCCTTTTGGTGAAGGGTCTCGTCGCACTCCTGCCAGTTTGACACCGCTAGCCAGAGTCCTGGATGCTATAGTCAGACGCACTCTTCTTCCCAGGCTTGGCTACAGAGAGGGATTGACTCGGATGCAGCTATGGGTTGTTCACCACCTCCTCTCACAGACACCTTTTGACATTTGGGATCTCATGCTTAGTGAGATGGAGGACACCCTAGCTGAGGGCTTCAAGGGACATCGTCAGTTGCCCTATGCTCACTGGATATGCTTCATCATCAGATCTGTCATTCAGCTTCCAGCAGAGATCAGAGCTGAGATATCAGACACTACCACTATTTTTTCTGAGTATGATATCCGTCAGCTTTGGGCTTCAGTCACTAGAGATCAGGCCCCAGTGCCAAAACAGCGCGAGAGACCTGAGGTTTCTGAGACAGCAGCTGAGCAGGACGCCACAGTTGAGGGACTTGCTGAGGCAGAGCTTGCCGATCTTGATGCTCAGCCTGCTAATCTCCCTGAGGATGAGGCCTCTGACAGCACTGATGAGGACTACCAGCCCATCCCTAGGTATCGGTCTCCTCGGCCTCACGACCACGAGGCCGGTGGCTCTGGTTCAGCCTCCCGCTCAGATCCAGCCATGGTGGCTATCCTTGAGAGGCTGACCCAGGCACAGGAGCGACAGGAGCTGCAGATACAGAGACAGGCTCAGGACACAGCTACAGCGCTTGCACAGATACAGGCTCGACAGGACGAGTTCCAGAGACAGCAGCTAGAGATCCAGCGCCAGCAAGTCGAGATGCAGCGACAGAGTGCAGCTAGCCAGCAGCAGTATTTGGATCTTCTGCGCCATCTAGTCACTGTTGGGGTTCCTCCACCTGCTTCTGTCCTGACTCCAGCTTTACAGTCCAGTGGTCCGTCGAGTCAGGGACAGCCGAGCTTTCAGTTCACCTCTCCACAGCAGCAGGTTCCCCAGTCGTTCCAGTCCCCGAGCTACATGCCTATTCACACGGGGTTTACTCCTTCAGACCAGCCTCGCCCTCACCTCCTGACAGGCACACCTTTCGGGGATTTTAGTGCCACATACAGCGAGTTGACTGGTCAGCCGACGCCCTCGCACACTACCTTTGCTACTTCTTCAGGGTTGTCAGCTTCAGAGGCAGTTGTTCCTCCTGTGACAGGGACGGGCACTACAGAGACTGTTCCTTCGTCAGTTGCCTCGACCGATCCCCCAGCTATTGGCTCGCTACAGGCTCAGGTCATAGAGACTGCTCCACTTGTTGCTACTACGTCAGTACCTGTTCCTGCTGCTCAGACCCAGACCGCTTCACAACCACGTGCTTCTTCAGAGGGTCAGCCAGATAGCTCCGATTCCGAGGGCGACACTTTGCATTTCGTGATTACTCCGCGCACCTCGGCACCCGACACGACTCCGTCTGTTCCCCCGTCAGATCCTTAGACTAGTTTTTGGCGGTTGATGCCAAAGGGGGAGAGAGTAGTTTCAGGGGGAGTTTTGATAGTGGGTTTTTGTTTTTTTTTGTGTGCTACATTCATGCATCATGTTTACTTTACAGTCATTGCATTCGTGTGACATCTAGTCACAGTTTTAAATCATGTCACCTGTTTGGTTATAGCTCTAAGGTTGTGCTTCCGTGCCTTACTCCGATTTCTTATGAGCTATATCTTTATGTGTACTAACGTTTTATGTCTTATCTTATGAGTACACACTTTTGGCTTGGGGCACATAAGCAATTCCTAACCCTTTGTGCTTATTGCTTTTTGCTTATGTGAACCAAGCATGCTCGAAAACCTCAACTCCTATCTTTTGGATCTTAGTGTTGTCATCAATCACCAAAAAGGGGGAGATTGAAAGCATCTAGGCCCCGAGAGTTGGTTTTGGCAATTGATGACAATGCTTTATTTCCATGACTAACGTGTGTTTTGCAGAAACTTTGGTAAGTTAGGTCATGGAGGTGATAACTGCTTTGGGCACCATGGTATTCATGCCCCTTAATGGAAATCGTTTCGGTTTTCAAAGGAGTGATGTCAAGATTAAGGACGGTTAGTTCCAGATGTCGAGGTGTTGAGATACATTCGGAATAGTCGTTAGGATCTTCGTTTTCTCTTTTGGCCGTACTATAAAGGGGAGCATGAGCGGGTAGCTTGACCTAGGTGAGTCCTATGTTTAGGTGTGGTGCACACTTGTTAAACTTAGCGCTAGGCAGCTCTAGAATAGCTCAAAGTTCAGTTGGAAGGAACTTGGTTCAAGTTGCGACGCGTTTCGGAAAGTTTAGGGTGTTTTTTCCTTGACCGGACGCGGTCCTCGGCTTGACCGGACGCGTCCGGTCAGTTCAAATCCACGACTGCGTTTCGGCGCTGACGACCGGACGCGGCCCTTGCGAGGACCGGACGCGGTGGTCAGGGCCGACACGTGTCACTTGAGGGAAAACATCCGTCGGACGTGACCTGGGTGTGATCGGCACGTCCGGTCACGTTCCAGTAAGGTCCAGAGACGACCGGACGCGTCCGGTCATCACCGATCGGACGCGGTCGCGCGTCCGGTCTCGTTACAGTAAGCTCCCTGCACGATCGGACGCGTCCGGTCACCCCTGACCGGCGCGTCCGGTCACTCAGCCGAAATTTCAGATTTCGACCGTTACGAGCGACCGGCGTGTCCGGTCACTTCGACCGGCGCGTCCGGTCAGCCCGTTTTTTTGCTGAGTTGGCAGTAACGGTTCGTTTCGACTGTGGGGTGTATAAATACATTCCCACCACCTCTTTTAGAGGTCTCTTGCTCATTTCATCAGCTGAGAAACACCTTTGGAGTGCAAGGGAGTGCAAGAGCTCCAGTGAGGATTGTGTTTTGAGAATCAAAGTTTGAGAGTTCCTCACTAGCGATTAGAGAGTAGCAAGTGTGCATCCACCTTCTCATTTAGGCTCGTTGTGGTCAAGTGAGAGTTCTAGCTTGTTACTCTTGGTGATCGCCATCACCTAGACGGCTTGGTGGTGATTGGGAGTTCGGTGATCATCCGGCGGAGCTTGTGGATGACTCAACTCATCTTGTGAGCGGTTTTGGGTGATTCACCGCGACGGAGTGTCGAAGAATCAGCCCGTAGAGAGCACTTGATCCTTGCGCGGATTAAGGGGGAGCTACACCCTTGCGCGGGTGCTCCAACGAGGACTAGTGGGGAGTGGCGACTCTCCGATACCTCGGAAAAACATCGCCGTGTTCCTTGCCCTTACTTTCAAGCATTTACATTCTCGTATTTACATTCATTGCTTGATTTACTTTCCTAGAATTGCCATGCTAGACTAGGATTGAAAACTAGGGTGCAAAACTTTTATCGGTAGAATCTCTAGGAACACAAGTAGGCACTAGGGGTGAATTCCGGCTTATAGGATTTAATTCTTGCAATTAATTTTTAGAAAAGCCCAATTCACCCCCTCCCCCTCTTGGGCATCTTGATCCTTTCAGTATTTTAATAAATCGTGTCAGTCCTTTGTAATTAAGTATAAATGACTTATCTGATAGCAACTTGAATATGTTTTAAATTATGATTTGTTTAGCAAGTTAAAGTTTAACTAGTATAAATGATGTCAAACTGTGTATGAATAAATGTGATCTGCTTCAACACGCATCATGTACAAATTGAATAAATGTTCTTATATGTTCTTTTATTTTGAAAGGTTAAAGTTTATTTTGATTGAATGATACATGCATGTTAATATTTAAAATATGATAATGACTAATTTGAATTTGTAGTTTCTCGTGATTTTATTTAACTAAAATATCCTCTAGTTGATTGTTTTCTTTTATAGTATAAAACTCCCGATAGTCATTTCTTTTTAACGATAGTTTTGTTATTGGCGTGACCGTAGTAGCTAGATCTCTTTTAGCACGCTGTTTTCAAGTTTTTACTTGATTGGTGTATTGTTCTTAGTCTACCTTATTTGCTTGTATGTGTGCTCGACTCGCTTGGTGTTTGCTATTAGTAGAAGAAGCATGGTTCGTTAGCGCTGAAGACGGGAAGTTAAGGACCGACAAGTATAACAGAAGCTGAAGATCAGAGACAGAGGCTGAAGATTTCTCAGTAGCTAACTTTGGAAGAAAGGCAAGTATAAAAAGGGACCATTCTTGTTGTCCTATTCACTAAAATTATCATACATATGCATGTGTCTTCCTTGACAACCATAGAGATTATAACTTAGCTATTGATATCTTGTTTCCTTGTCACCTATGGGACTTTGCATTGGGTAGCTTTTGCTAGCACTGAACATAAGCTATGATCTTGTAATATGATTAATGGAATATGCAACAACACTAAAAGATGATTTTTTTATTACTGTTTAAAGAGGGCTAGAGCATGGGGTTATTTTTGGTGCTCTAGTTTTCTCTCCATAAGGACTCATCTGTGGACGAACATCCGGGATTTACAGTACAACTGTGAGGGCTATATGGCTCTGGCTTTAGCTCAGTATGAGGACCTTTCCTAGCTTGTTAGAGGTTACCCTTGTGGCGCAAATGGGGAAAAGCAGACTGTGGATCCCTGGGACTGGTTGTATCACACAGACTGACTTCTGAAACCTAGCGGCCCTAACTTATTAGACGAACCTTTGAAAGGCTTCATAGTGTTTCCCTGTCTGCTCACCTTGGAAGTGTTTTGGGAGTCGCGATCCCGGGCATATGGGTAATCATGACTTACAGTGAAAGTGTACACCTCTGCGCAGAGTTTAATAAACTGTTATACTAGCCGTGCTCACGGATACGAGCGGCCTTGGACCTTCACAGAATAGATGAACATTTATTGGTTTAATATGTGTTTTGCTATTCGTTATTCATATTTACATTGATCATATGTTTATTGTGGGATTAATGCAATCTTGATGCTACTTATGTAATAAAATTGTGACAATTAAAAGCTAAGTGCAGTCAAACCAGTGTCTAGCCTTTTGAGCCTCATGAATCCTATGTTATACTTGTTGAGTTCGACATGGACTCACTCTTGCTATTTCCACCACACTCTAGTGTGTAGTAAGGTGCTACTTAGAAGAAGGATGAAGGTGTAGTGGAGTTTTCAGAAGTCTTTCAGAAGTGCTTGGCATATGGAGCCACCAGTCAGCCGTCCCTGAGAAGAATGGAGCCTGAAGTTTAGTCACCGTTCCGCGATACTCTGATGTAAGTGTTAATATAGCTATATATACGTTATATAATAACATTGTTTCTGATACTTTTTCATTCTGGCATATGTGTGGACTTTCTGGGCACACATATGATTAGCCTGGTTTTGTTCTTTAGAAAATCGGGTGTGACACTTTCATAATGGTACAGGTGGGTAATTTAGATTTAAATATAAGGTGCTATTTTGAACTACTATTACAATGGCGGAGGTGAGTAATTAAGATACAAATTTAGTGGTTATTTTTAATTATCTTTCATAATAATGAAAAAGGTGAGTAATTTAGATAAAAATTTAGGGGTTTTTTAAAATTATCTTTCATAATGAAGTACCATATAAAGCCATCTAAAACATATATCTATAACTAATTAGTAATATAAATTATATCAATTTTAATATAACAAATGACATGCATCATTTGAACTATTTTAAAATTATCTCTATGGGCAATAACATTATATTAATTTTATTATTATATATAAAGGTTAATTTTAATTAATTCTAATATGGCTAATCATACTTATTTGAAGTACTTTAATTATTCATAATTGATGAAATTATTATATATATTAAACTATTTAGTGATTAAATAATATTTTATTTGTATTTATATATATAATTATTAAAATATTTATTATATATGTTATTGTATTAGTTGTCATTATCTATAGGTGTTATATAATCATACTCTCTATATGCATAAAGATTTTGTTCTACTGAAACACCTATAATCATACTCTCTATCTATAGGTGAGCAGCAAAGCTTGGCACAAACGCCTGCCGAGAAGTACAGGGTGGCAAAAAAAATGCTTAAAACGGCCGTTTAGCGCCTCCCTAAGCACCTGCGTTGTACCTGACCTAAGTAAGTTTATAGTGAGGTATTAAAAGGTAATTAAAAATCCTACATAGTTTGACGAGAAAACTTCTATTAGTAGAAAAAATATAGTTCTAGCTGTGAGATTTGCAACTTTTTGGTTCGCAAGTTTGTAATTTAAAGTTAATTTAGATAGTTTCACAAGCAACTCCCACGAGAAACCATCTACAGAAAGATGTTTTACAGATGGTTTTATATAAATTTATTTTATTTTACATAGAAATGTGTTTCCATATGTGGTTGAAAACTAGACAGCCTGGTTGTTTTTTTATTGACGGCGTATATAACTCAGCCCGCGCGTTTAACAAGCAGGAGCTAGGCCTCGTTGAGATCCCAAATATTTCTTCAAATTTCACTGTGTAAAAAGAAGATTCCACGTCACATCAAAATGCCGGCATATGCATGGAGTACTAAATGTAGATGAAATCAAAAACTAATTGCACAGTTTTATTGTACTTTGCGAGACGAACATTTTGAGCCTAATTAGTCAATGTTTGGACAATTTTTACCAAATAAAAACAAAATGCTACAGTGGCGCACAGTAATTCCGCCGCCCCCAATTCAGGGCAACTAAACACGGCCCTACGTGGAGATGTACAGTAGTACATGTTCAGTGCTCACTGAGGCCATATTTAGTTTCCCGAATTTACCTCTAAAATTCACTATACAAAAAAGAAGATTTCCATCTCATCAAAATGCCGGCACATGTATGGAGTATGAAATATAGATAAAATCAAAAACTAATTGCACAGTTTTGTTGTACTTTGCGAGATGAACGTTTTGAGCCTAATTAATCAAAGTTTAGACAATTATTATCAAATAAAAATAAAATGCTACAGTACACTATAATGCAGCACAGTAAATCGGCCGGCGCCGATTCCAATGATCTAAACAAGGCCTTGTTTAGATTCCCAAATTCCCCCCAAATTTTACTATGCAAAAAGGAGATTCCCCATCACATCAAAATGTCGGCAAATGTATGAGTACTAAATGTAGATGAAATCATAAACTAATTCCATAGTTTTGTTGTACTTTGCGAGACGAACATTTTGAGTCTAATTAATCAATTTTTGGACAATTTTTTGCACTAAAAAACAAAAGTTGCTACAGTGTTCCGACAGGAACACTGTAGCAACAGGCACCGAATCTAAACAAGGCGCAAGGCCCGAAGCTGAAGGGAAGCATCAAGTGCTTGTGCAGATGTACAGTACAGGTACAGCCATAAATGCAGGACAAGAGTTGTTTAGTTGTTACGCAAGCGCTTGGGTCATCTGCTCGTCCCCGTCCCCACGTGAGCACAACGACTTCGGCTTGCACGACCCCAGCTGGCCCGTGACGCAATGCGTGACAATTTCGCCGCCCCGGCTCAATAATTTTCAAATGAGACTTTTTTGCAATGTATGAATGTATTTATATATCTCACAATCCCTGTCAATATAAAAGGATATACTACTTCTAGACAGGTTTTTGGACTTGCTCTAAGTCGATGCTTGAGCCCTAAGAAATCTTAGAACGCTTGGGCGCACGTACGCTTTGTTCGTTGGACTAATCAATCCTGATGCAGAGCCGGAGAGGGCAGGAATCAGGATAATCAGAAGCTTCACATGTGCCAGTGCCATGACAAGCAAAGCTCCATTGCCGCGGTCGTCGGAGCACTGATGTGCATGCACCAGGTGCCACCGTGTCCAGGCCCTTGGTTTTATAACGGAGATCTTCTCGGACGTTTCCATGCTTCTAGAAGAAGACTAGAAGAGCGTGCCGCCCAGTGTCGGATTAGGATTGAGATAAGGGGGGCTAAATAAGAAAGATATTGATTTGCAATTAAAATGTAATGGTGATTTATGCTGTGCTACAGTAATTGCTACAGTACTTAATGGAGAACTCACCCTCAAGCCCCCGCACCCTCTGGATCTGCCAATGGTGCCACCGTAGTATGTGTGCCCAAGGTTTGCCTTGCTTGTCCTCCTGTCTGCCTCACCGTTCCTAGATCTCGTATATATATCCATTTGCGTTGATCTAGAATCGAGATTGGAATGCCTTGCTGTCTAGTATCAAGCGAAACAACACTATGCCATTTTCTAAATGGAGGCTTTGTTGTCTTGTTGATTTCCCCTAATGAGAAAAGGATGTGTCCTTCTAGAAGCGTAATTATGAAACTACGCAAGTTCTCCTACTAGTAGCATATATTTAAAATGCAGCTCCCATAAATCATATAACTCAGAGATCTTTGACTACTATCCACAGACATGCAAAATCCATAACACCAAATTAATTTATACGGAGTAAGACCGTTTTAGATGAAACAAAATTTATCTCAAAATTAAATGTTTGACAAGGTCTACTCCAGACCCTGTATGTCCTATTGTTGTTACCAGACCCCGGTTTCATCCCAGCACCGCTAATAATTTCATCCGTAGCAACAAGGCCAACAACATTCCAAACCCCGCCCCCCCCCCCCCCCCCCCCCCCAAAAAAAAACGAGGATGACAAAACTCCTTTCTATTCTGATGCATAGAGGAGCTAGCGGTGGTTCTCAATTATGTCAAGCACAACATTCTACCACAGGAGCAGATCTAGACACTAAGCCATTGATGATGTCATTATGTAATAGTCTTGCTCAAACGGTATAATTGAGAACCACCGCTTGTGTGAGGATGCAGATAGGATATGGATATAGATAAGAGTGATAAGTATAATCCGGATGCTATTGTGTGAGGATGCGGGGTAAGATATGGAATTGGTAAAATCTGGCGGATATGGACCCGCAAATTCCGATGTTTAAAATAGGATGCATAGACTAAAAACCAGAGGACGAATTCACAATTTAGAAAAGAAAATTGTTAGATATGGTTGTTTTATGTTCTAACTTTTAAATTGAGAACTTGCTAACAGTTATTACTTATTAGATAATAATTTATCATTTGAGCATGGGTACCTTGTTAAGTGTTGCTAGAACTATATACTCCCTTTGCTCCAAAAGCTTGTCATTTTAGAAATTTTTAGACAGATTAGTGTGAAACTAAAATTACCATGGTACCCTATTTACTACTCCCTCCGTTCCAAATTATAAGTCGCTTTAACTTTTTTGGCACATCCATTTTGCTATGCATCTAGATCTACTCTCTCCGTCCTGTAATATAGTGCATTCTAGCATTCAAAATTTGTTTTCATATATAATGCATTCTAAGGACAAAAATCATTTTTGCACTAAATACTTTCCATTTATCAACCAATCACCATTAATCATGTAGATGATAGCATTTGATTAGGAAATAAAATAAGGGTACATACGTCTTTTATGTTCTCTCTTAATATGTCTTAAAATTTCTACAATGCATTATATTACAGGACAGAGGGAATAGATGCATAGCAAAATAGATGTATCAAAAAAGTCAATGTGACTTATAATTTGGAACGAAGGGAGTAGATATCTCCTATGGAAGATTGGGTAACAGGCTCAGTTAATTGTGCATCCAGCTATAACTAAGAATCATGCATGTAGCCACGCTGATGTGGATTGGGCAAATTGAGCAAAACATGCAATTGAGTTGACATACGTGGACCTGGATGGCTGTCCAAAGATTACGGTGAAATTTTCTGTGAGACTAGAGCCGGAGTTCGCCACTATATATATATGGCAAAAATCTACACTGCAAAAGTTGTGGCTACTGAAGCTGAACAACGAACCAAACAACAACGGTAATAAATATAGCGGCCTTGGGTGTGGCGGTGGTAAGTGGTGACGTGCAACCAAGCAACCCCCTAATTTTGAATCCTCGAATGACAAGTTTTTTTTTACGAGTAAGTACTAACTTCATTCATTTTTAGTTTGGACTAGTTATAGTTCAAATGTCAACTACAAAAGATCGGAGGGAGTAATAAAAAAACATCAAGACAAAATAGTGACTACTCTATCCGTCCCAAAATATCTGTTGTTTTCGCTTTCCGAGAAACAACTTTGACAAAATATATATTAAAAATATTAATATTTATGGTACATAATTGGTATTATTGGAAAGATCTTTGAATCTAGTTTTTTAATAAATTTATTTGGAGATATAAATGTTGCACACATTTTTTACAAAATCGAGTCAAACTTGCGACAAGGAAACCAAAAGTGAACGATAATTTGAGACAGAGGGAGTATGTTGCAGCAAGTTCTATCGCATAATTTCACAGACTTTCGTTTTTAATCATTTCTAAAGGCATAATATGAAAAACATTGCTTGGCCTACATTGTATAAATAAAATATTAATGCATTAGGTTAGCTTATAATTCAAGGTGTAAATTTATATCATAAACAGGGTAAATGTATTCTTATTAGATCTAATATACATGCATGATCTAACTTTCCTATTTATGTAAAGTGACATATGGATGTGATCTAAAATATCGTTCTTCTAACATGTTTATTTTTTTGAGGTGAAAAGAATCAAAGGTGGTTCAATTGTAACATTTTTATATGAAAAAAAATCAAACGTGATTTAGTTGTAACACATGCTTGTATTTTTTAAAGCTAACCTAATGCAAATAAACAAAATTTGACATACTACGTGGGCAAATAAATGCGTAGAAGAAATTTGCCAAATGGGAACATAAACTGTGACATACTAATGGGCAATTTCTCATTTTTTTTCTTTTTATTATTAGTTAATTGTTTGCCTCTCCTAAATTCAAGAGTTTAGATTTATTATATCTCTTAGAGCATCTCAAGAGTCTTTCTTAAACTCACTATTTAAATCATTATTTAGAGAGTCATTTGAATAAAAACCACTCTTTGTATATTTCAATCCTCCGACAGGTTTTCTATATCTTGTGCGCATTGTAGAGAGCCAATCTCGCTCTGCTAGCAAGAAATCCGGAACACAATATGACATTATTTGGAAATCCAATTAGAGAAGCTGTAAGAGGATACTCCTTTCGTTCCAAATCAAAAGACATTTTGGCTTTTTAGATACACTGCTTTAATTGTGTATCTAGACATAATGTATATCAAAGTGCATAGAAAAATTAGGCAAAAAAGCCAAAAACGTCAAATATAATTTGAAACAGAGGAAGTATTTTTTCAATGAAATCTCTACTTCTATGAATAAGGACGGATATAGAAATGCTCTTGAAGTTGCTCTTACCTCCCAGGTGTAGTAGCCCTTTAAGTAAAAGAATTGTGGAAGTTTACTAGTAATTTCTATGGATTTAATTTGTTTCATACTCGCGGAGTCTCCAAGTGCAAAAATGAGAAGTTGGCCCCATCGTCTATACAGTATTTAACCCCAGGACTCCCCGCAAACACACATCGGCACATAAGCCGTATCCGTCCTCTGCTTTTTCTTGTGCTTCTCTTCCACTGCGGCAAGCCGCCACAAATGGCGACCCGCGTTCTGCTGATGCTTCGGGAAACCTCTCCGTGGGCGCTGGCCGGCGCGGCGGCGTCCGTGGTGCTGCTGTGGCTGGTGGCCTGGATGTTGGAGTGGGCCTGGTGGACGCCTCGGCGGCTCGAACGGGCCCTGCGGGCGCACGGCCTCAAGGGCACCCGGTACCGCCTCTTCACCGGCGACCTCAGGGAAACCGCCCGGGTTAACCGGGAGGCCCGCAAGAAGCCGCTGCCGCTCGGCTGCCACGACATCGCCCACCGCGTGCAGCCTATGCTTGACATCACCATGAAGGAATACGGTATAGTTTCTATGTATTTCAATCAACCCGCTATCCAAATTTTACACCTTTCCGTTTTCATTTCATTTTCCTGATATCAAAACACGCACGTTAATAGCGATGCAGCATGCTTTACTGCAATTTTACGATGGATGTTGTTCCTGGACTCCGAAAATTGGCACACATATACAGGATCAGATGGGGAAAAATAAGTTCTTTAGCATATGTGGACTTTAGCAATACAATTATCTGGGCCTTGCGATTTGCTAACGTGTGGAAAGTGCCTTGGTTGTGCAGCCGAAAAATGAATAACTGACGATATGGGTGTGGCAGAGGAAGCAGCACTGCATGATTTCCGCTCCTATCAAGTAGCACGCTTGATGTTCTATAAAGATTATGTAGCAGTATCGGGAAATTTATGCACTTGTGTACTTGATAGGATGACTATTGTATTAAATAAAAAAATGAATGAAAGAAACAGAAAATACGTTTATCTTCTAGTCTTCTCACTTCTTTAGACTAATCCTGTTTTCGAAACTCAACTGCAGGGAAATTATCGTTCACTTGGTTCGGCCCAACACCAAGGGTGATGATTCCAGACCCGGAGTTAGTCAAAGAGGTGTTGTCTAATAAGTTTGGCCACTTTGGCAAACCAAAGAGTAGCCGCATTGGGAAGTTGCTAGCCAATGGGGTTGTAAATCATGATGGTGAAAAATGGGCAAAACACAGGAGAATTCTTAATCCTGCCTTTCACCATGAGAAAATAAAGGTAATTTTTTTTTCGAAAGGCGGCAAAAGCTTTGCCGGATTTTTATTAGACGAGGAAAAAGGCAAAAAAAAAGAACTTACAAACTCAAAAATAAAACTACTTTAGCAGCTACTCTACTTAGAACCACTCGCCTACCTATCTTACTGCTGCTGATATCCAACCTACCCTTTCTTAAACACTACTAAGGTTGTACAGAAAAAGAAAAAGACAGAGGGGAAAAAACAACTATCTATGTATATGCTGCCGATTTCTATCTTCCTACTGGTGGTTTCCTTGCTCGGTGTAGATTGATGTCGCCCTTTGGTATTGTTCGATCTCTTCCTTACATAAGAAAGCTACTTCCTTCGGCTGTAGGCTCTTGCTCTGAAAAGTTCTCCTATTCCTTTCTTTCCATATATTCCACCAGAAATAAATCAAAACACCGTCGAACGACCTTCGTTGGGTTTTGTCAAATTTAGCACGACATCTTCGCCAATAATTGTACAGTGATCCATTTGGTCCAATGTTGTCAATTACCGCTAAACCAAGCCAATGTCTTAGGAAAGCCCATGCCCGTTTGGTGAAGTCACAGTCTTTGCATAGATGTGTGGGGGTTTCAGGTTCGGTATTACAGAGCTTGCAAATCGGGTCATTTGGCCAATGCCTTTTAGCCAAATTATTTGCAGTTAGGATCTTTTTGTGTAGTAGTGTCCATGCGAAGAACTTGCATTTCGCTTCCGCCTTTGCTCTCCACACGGGTGTGATTTTCAGCCTGCTGAAAGTCCCTTGGAATTGAACTTGGTACGCACTTTTTGTTGTGTATTCCCCATCCACCGTCCACCTCCAAATTATGCTATCTTTGTTGCTCTCATCCAGCTGGAGTCGCCGGACATGATTCCAGAGCAGAACGTACTCATGAATTTCTGTTGCTGAACGCACAGGGCTGATGTGGTCAATCCATTTGTTGTTCTGTACAGCATTAAGCACCGTAATATTTTTCCGTTTAGCTTTACTGAAAAGCGTAGGTGCAATAATTTTCAGGGTCTGTCCCTGTGCCCAGGAAGATAACCAAAACTTGGCAAATTTTCCATCTCCGATCGTTACTATTGTGGATGCCGCAAAAAGTTCACGATCTCGACTATCACAAGGTAATTCCATGTTGTTCCAGGCTCTGTCTTTTTGCCGCCACTGAAACCAAAGCCAGCGTAATCTCAGCGCCCGTGCAAAACGTTCGAGGTCTAAGACCCCCAAACCCCCTTTTATTTTTGGAAGGCAAGTAGTTGGCCAATTTATAATCGAGTGGCCTCCGTAAACTTTGTCCGGTGTTTCTCCCCTCCAAAGGAAGCTCCTTCGCAATCGATCAATCCTTTTAATCAACCATTTTTGCTCCGGAAAAGCCGTCATATGATAGATTGGTTGGGAGGACAATACTGTTTTCACAAGGGTCTCCCTTCCTGCCGTGGATAGCCACCTTCCCTTCCATCCAGGCAGTCGAGCTCCAATTTTGTCTATCAATGGTTGGACGTCCACCTTGCGTAGCTTTCTGGTATGTAGTGGGAGGCCAAGATATTTCCCTGGGAATTTCGCAATTTTTCCGGGGAAGTTCTGAAGCAAATGGCAGACGGTGTTGTTGTCCATTTGAATGGGGAAGATCTCTGTCTTGGATATGTTCACTTTGAGACCTGAGCATTCACCGAAAAAGACTAGGATCTTGTGAAGATGTTCAAGTTCTAAGCTGCTCGGGTCCGCGAAGATTGCCGTGTCATCCGCATACAAGGAGCAGCGTAAGTTGGCTGCCTTTGGCAATATTGGTTTCAATATACCTCTGTTAGCGGCTACTTCAATGATGCGTTGTAGAGGATCAATGGCAAGGATAAACAGTAGGGGTGATAGGGGGTCACCCTGACGTAGCCCCCTGGCATGCCTAATCTCTTTTGACGGTTGTCCGTTGATCAAAACCCGGGAGGTCGACGTCCCCAACATAGCTGAGATCCAGTCTCTCCATTTTGTGCTGAATCCGAGATTCTCCAGTACCTCCAACAGGAAACTCCACCCAATTGAGTCGAATGCCTTCGAGATGTCAAGCTTTATAAAGAGTGCCGGTCTTTTCTTCTTGTGTAATAGTTGGATCACCCGTTGAGCATAGATGAAGTTATCATGTATGCACCTTTTCTTGATGAACGCGTTCTGTGCGTTTGAGACGAGAGTGTTCATATGTGGCGCTAATCGGTTTGCTAGAATTTTTGTGATGATTTTTGCGACGCTATTGATAAGACTAATGGGTCTATATTCAGTTAAGGCTGACGCTTCTGTTGTTTTAGGTAGTAGGACAATGTTGGCAGCATTGAGTAATCCTAGCTTTGATGTTCTGTGGTTGTAGAAGCTCATGATTGCTTCATTCAAGTCATGCTTTATAATTGACCAGCAGCGTTTATAAAAAAGTCCGATGAAACCATCTGGGCCGGGTGCTTTTTCAGCTGGCAATTCCTTTATTACGGCCTCTATTTCTTGTTCAGTAAATGGAGCATCTAGGTCGTCTAGATCATGGTGAGTGTACCCCAACTCATTCCAATTTATCCCTTTTGTTCTCGAGCTTGGAGTCCCAATCAGGTTGGAGAAATGGTTGTGTGCCAAATTTTCTTTGTTCTCCTGTGATACTGCAGGCCCTGATTCCCCATTTAACACTGCAATAAAGTTCTTCTTTTTTCTCATGTTTGCGTGAATCTGAAAAAAACGTGTATTGGAGTCTCCTTTGCGGATCCATGTTAGTCTCGAATGTTGGCGGGCTCTGGATTTTTGTATTGCTGCAAGTCCAAGGGCTCTACTTTTCAGAAATTTTTGAACTCCATTTCTTCAGGCGTGAGGTTCCTAGCTTCCTGTGCCTTCTCCAAGTTAGCTAAAATTATGTTCAGTATTGACCAACTTAGTTTCCATCTGCCCAATGACAAGCGCCTCCAGTGTCTTAATGCCTTCCCTGTTCGCATCATTTTGACGTGAAGTCTCAGGCAAGCATCCTGAGTATCCACCGGTGTGCTCCAGGCCTTCTGAACCGTGTCTTGAAAGCCAGGCATTTGTACCCAATGCGCTTCAAATCTAAAACCTCTATAGAAGTCACACTTAGTGTTTCCCTGAAGAAATAGTGCGCTGTGATCAGAGCCAAGGGAGGCCAGTGCTTGCAGTTCCGTGCATGGGAACCAGTCCAGCCAATCTGTGGAGGCAAAAATATGATCGATTCTCGTCATGGTCGGGACTTGCTAATCATTGCACCATGTGTACCTTTTTCCCCTGAGTTCAATCCTTGCAAGTTCCAGATTGTCAATTGTTGCCTTGAATCTATTGATCATCTGTAAGTTCAGCCTACTGTTGTTTTTCTCCTGGGCACTGAGGATCAGATTAAAGTCTCCTAGTAGCAGCCAAGCCGGGAGCGTGTGGTGGCGCAGGTCTAGGAGCTCCTGCATAAACAGGATTTTATCGGCATCGTCTTGGGGTCCATAGACTCCAGATATGGACCATTCTTTGTTATCGGCCAACATTGTGATTTTCGCAGTAATCGTGTTGGTTGTCAGGTATGGTTGAGAAATGGTGAAGAAACACTGTGTTGCCGCTATAAGAATGCCACCACAGACTCCCATCGAGGGTAGCGACACCGCGTTGCTCGCCATATCAGCTCCTACCGTGTCCACCAATAAGTTGTGGGTCCAGTTGTTGATCTTAGTTTCTTGCAAACAAACCACAGTCGCTCCTGAGATGATGATCTGATTTCTAACCGATGCGCGTTTTGCTCCATCATTTAACCCTCTAACATTCCAGCACAAGATGTTACAATCTTTTGAGGCCATAAAGAAACGGTTCAGCTACTAAGCGAAGGAAGTTTAACATGGTGGGAACATGCCCACAGCCGGGGATGACCGAAGGCCACAGAGCCAGCAGGTCAGAGTTCTTCTCCATCAACCACAAATTACAGGTTCTCGGCCGAAGGCTCATAGGCCAGCAGGCACACGATAGGTGAAATCTAAAAAGTTCTGAATGCAGCAGGTGTCCATTGGCACCGCGACAGCCACGCAGGGCTCGACTAACTACGACAATATGAGACTGGTAACTAGGGCGCTCGGCCCAGGTTCCCCCGCCTGGGGTTGAAGACATTGGTCATGGAACCACTTGGTGACTGGCACCTAGGCCAGCCGCTCCGGAACGGACACCACATTCCTCTTGTTCTGACCTTTCTTTTGGTTTGCGTGAGCCTGCTCGATGAGACCCTGGATGGCCTCCATGGTGTCCTTCTCCATCGGCCTTGCGAAGTGCTGCGCATAAAACTCAAATTCATCATTGGTGTGATCTTTTTCTACGCCTAATAATTCTCCTAGTTTTTTAGCTAGTAACTCCTGAGCAATCTGAATGGTGTCCTTGCCTGCATTCTGTTCTGCCTTTTTTGCTAATCTAATGCTCTGCCTTTTGCTGCAACTAGGTGGCGCCATTTCAAGTGGGATTTGGTGTAGCATTGGAGCTGAAGCGTGTATATCCAGTAGGGGTTGAGGGAGGGGCCTCGAGATGGATTCTATAAAATTGTCTATGGGGGGTACAGTGTCTCTCATACTGGTGTTTCCTGATTGGCCCATTTCTATAGGTTGTACAGGTGCAGGTGTTTCTGGGTCATTGCTACTATTTGGGTTCTGAAGCTCTACATGGTCACTATGTTCATTTGCTATCATTGCATTGCATGGCTCATGGTTCTCCATTCTAGTATCAGAGGTTGCATCAACAATGGAGCTTACCAGGAACTCGTTCAGGTGGTCCAGAATTGCGCTGGTCCGCTCACCGGTCAGTTCCTCCGTGTCCGTGGCAGCTGCTTCAGTGGACAAAGGCAATGCGTTAGACATTGAGGGTTCTGGACCTGCACACTGCGTATTGATATCAGTGATAGGGGCATTCTCACTTGGTGGAAAAAAGTCCACTGTGACCGCGCCCCCCAGCTTGATGTGGTTTCCCGGTTGCTTCTTCATTTCGACTGCAGCGTTCTTTGATGGGGCAATGTTGAAGTTCACCATTGCCATGCTCCCTGGTTCGGTGTGCTGCTCCATCTGTATGTCCTTCACGGCTGTAGCATCTGCCTCCATGATGATATGCTGGTCATTGGTTTCTGCATGTTTAGACAGAGTGAGTTGCCACGATAAGCAGGCACCCATGTCAATAGTGTTAGAAATGTATTTCTCTGCCTCACTTTCGATGGCAGTGCAGGCGCTGCTGAGGCCCTGTCCCCCTTCCTTCTCCTTGATGTTAAGAATGTCCGGCACTGCACATGGGTGGAGCAAGCTGAGTTTGACAGTGGACACATATTCTGATTGGTTAGTCTGAGAAGGAGTGTTACCCTTGATAAGCATGATGTTGTCATCCTGAATGGGGACTTTTGGCGCTTTCAACTCCGTGGCTATTGGTTCAGCAAAGGAGACCCTCTTAGTCTTCTTCTCCTTCTTGTGTTCCTTGACTTTCCATACCTGAGTAGGTGCTTGCAGAGGCCGGCTCCTGCGTGGCGGAGACTCCCCACGCCCACGCCATCTGTTGTTGTTGGAGCTGATGCAGTCTTCTACACCACCCCTGCAGCGATTGCTCCTCACCCAGGCAGAGATGCTACGGTGACGACGATGGCCTTGCTGACGCCTTTCCTCATAGTCGTCGTCATCCCGGCGTGGCCTGAAGTCGTGGCCGCGGTCACGGTCACGGCCTCTCCTCCCTTGCTGGCGCTCTCCTTTCGTGTCTGGGACTCCATAGTCCCAGTCGAAGACCTGACGGGCTTTGCGGGTGCTGTCGATCCTCCCCGTCTCATGCAGGAAGGAGAGATCTTCCACCACTTCAATGTGATTGCGCAGAACGTAGACCTGGCCGCGCTTGATGTCGCTTGGTTCGTCGTGGTGGGGGTGGCCCCTGTCTGGTTCAGTGACCGTGAGCACCACCTCCTGGGGGATGTCGCAGGGGTCATAGCACCAGGCCCAGAGGTCAAAGGACCTAGTGCGCTGACGGCGTCGGGTGGTCTCCTCTAGGTAGTGCACCGAACAGCTTTTGCCCAGCACCTTGGCAGCCACGTCTTCTGCCCAGCAGTGCACCGGTACCCCCTCGATGCGGACCTTGACGCGGAACTCCCAGCTGGTCTGCCTGGCGTAGCGGCGCTCGCTCCAAGCAGCGAACTGGAAGCGGCGGCCGTTGTCGGGGAGAACGGGCATCTCCACCACGCGCTGCCGGTCCCTTGGGTTGTTGAAGATGACCAGGAACTGTTCGGGGAAGTGCTTGAGCACCTGGACGTCGTCGTGGTGGAGGCCGAGCTGATTGCGGAGTGCGTCGCCAAGGTGATGCGGCTCGGTGTCGTGGCTGCTCCCGTTGAGCCAGCAAACAGCAGTCCGGTTGATGAGCTCGTCCCGGCGTCGGCGGATGTCGCCGGTGGCCGACACCGCGCAGAAGCTTCGAGCAGGCCTGGCCCGAGGGTCCCCGGGGTACCGGGCCGCCATGGTCTCCTTGCCGCCCTCTCTGCCACGGACCACCTCCGCGTAGGAACGGTGGTCGGTCTTGTGCGAACTGAGTTTGGTGCTGAGTTCTTGGCTGGGGGTGGGACGGTGTAGCTCCTGCTGCCTCTCTCTTATATGCCACTCCTGCCTGGTGCTGAAGGTGTTGAAGGAGCATTGCATTGCTCTGTGCCCAGAGAAGTAACATTTCCAGCACCTTGGGCGTCGATGGCAGGAGTGGGCGAGGTGATTTGGGGAAAAGCAGTTATAGCACTTGCCTTCCATCTTGCTCCTGAAAAATGTAGAACCCGTTGGTTTGTGCTGTGGCCGGCTTGTGCATTGAATGATCTTCATCTCTGAATCTTTTTGCTTTCTGTGGTGCACCTTGGCTGGCTCCCATCCATCCTCCCCATTGATCTCATCCAATTTATGGTTCCTCAGACGCGTGCTCTTCGTTGCAGCTTCATCAGGGCTGGCACTGTCCAACGATGGTGACAACTCAATGGTAGTAGTCTGTGTCTTCCTAGGCTGGCCGCCATGAATGCACTGCTCCCCCTGTGCTGCTTTCCCCTTTTGGCTCGCCGGGAGTCTGGAGCGGAGGAGCTCATCTTGAAGTTCCATCTCATCCTGGAGTCTCCTGGCGCTGCTCTCTGGTTGCTTGGAGACCTGAGGATTGGAGCCTGCCATAACTTCTACTGTAGCTGACTGCGTGAGGTTGTTCAAATCTCTTGCCAGGTCCGGGAGGATCGCCCATGCCTGCGCCTGCAGCTCCGAGTCGATCTCCGTTGGACTCGCCGGTTGCAGACAGTGCTCCTTCACTCGTGATTGCGACGGGGGTAGCACAGGTGACCGTTGGTTGCCATCGGTTGCTTCAGGGACGACGGAGGATGACTGCTCTTCACTGCCGGGTTGGGATGATGGCTCTGGCGGCTTCAGATTGACGCTGAAGGCATTGGGCTCCGTGGAGATTTGCCGTGATTGCACCTTGCGCAGCGCGGCATCGGCCATCAATGGGTCGCCGGGGGGAGCACGCTCGGTCATGGAGAGGCATGGTTGCGGCGCGAGCAGTGACCCACCACCAGGTAGATCGGCCGACGGTGGTGCTGGATCTGGTTGGTGATGGCCGCGAGGAGCCGTGGATGAGGCGGATCTGGGGGATTTGGGTGCTGCGACGGAGGGGGCGAAAGGGAGCGGCGGCAGGTCGGGGGGGCGGCTCAGGGTCCATCTCCTCTCCCGTAGCAGTCTCTCCATAAAGGTAATTTTTTACCTGGTTGTTCTATAAATTGATTTTACTTTTTTACTATTTCACATTGGATTTGTGTTGTATATTGGATAGCAGTTCCCTAAATAGACTATTGATGATTGTTTTATTCACAGCGGATGCTGCCAGTGTTTTCGACCTGTTGTATTGAAACGATTACTAGATGGGAGAATTCAATGCCTTCTGAGGGATCTTCTGAGATAGATGTCTGGCCTGAGTTCCAGAATCTTACTGGAGATGTTATCTCAAGAACCGCGTTTGGGAGCAACTATCAAGAAGGGAGGAGAATTTTCCAGCTGCAAGGAGAACTAGCTGAACGCCTTATTCAGTCTATTCAGACAATATTTATCCCAGGCTATTGGTTTGTTACGTTTTCCTCTACTAAACAGCAGCAAAGTTTTATTCATGTGCAATTGCGTATCCAAGCATTTGAATAAATGAAGATTTATTTTATCGATTACTCCTCAGTCCTCTCCTTGTTTTTATAACTATAATTCGTCATAAAAGAATATTTTTAGGATTGTTGGCGTTTTTAGTACTAAAATTGATTGCTGTGTCAAATGGAAAGAAAATATTTTTTTAAAGAATTCAGCATAGCAGAATGCAAGTCTTCTTTGATAACACTGTTGAGCATATGCAGGTTCTTGCCCACCAAAAATAACAGAAGGATGAAACAAATTGATCTAGAGATCCGCAAAATTCTCCGTGAAATAATTGGGAAAAGAGAGAAGGCTACTAAAAACGGCAAAACAAGTAACGATGACTTGCTGGGCTTATTACTGGAGTCAAACACAAGGCAATCAAATGGAAATGCAAGCCTGGGATTGACAACAGAAGATGTCATTGAGGAATGCAAGCTATTTTACTTTGCAGGTATGGAGACAACATCAGTCCTGCTTACATGGACACTTATTGTGCTAAGCATGCACCCAGAATGGCAAGAGCGAGCAAGAGAAGAAGTGTTGAGCCACTTTGGAAGAACCAGACCAGATTTTGATAGCTTGAGCCGCCTGAAGACTGTAAGTGCAAAATCCATGTTCTACTTTATTGCAAGCCAACATTGCAGATTACTAAAGGGATATTTGATATCCATTCCTTTATCAAATTAATGGAGACTAAGTAAAAAGAGATAAGTAAATAGAAATGGTTTGTTTTATTCAATTCAATAATAGCTAATTAACATAAACCTCATAATGTGATTCTGGTGGGGAGCTGCAGATAAATCTAAAGTAGTCATGGTTATGTCTAAGTGATACATTATATATATGCCATATGCTGAGTCTGAATATGCTGAAAGGATGAGGTGGAGAGATGCCACTAAGTGTTAAACTGGAACATTCTTTGACGAAAAGTAAATAAGCCAGTGTTTTCCATACCGTATAACTGAAGCAACAATTTGGTCCTATGTCATATATGTGCAGGTAACGATGATTCTACATGAGGTCCTTAGGTTATACCCACCGGCAACCTTTCTAACCAGAAGAACTTATAAGGAAATGGAGCTCGGTGGAATCAAATATCCTGCAGGAGTGAACCTTCTTCTGCCCATCATCTTCATTCACCATGATCCTGACATTTGGGGAAAAGACGCAAGTGAGTTCAATCCAGAGAGGTTTGCCAACGGCATCTCCAACGCAACCAGGCATCAGGCCGCTTTCTTTCCGTTCGGAGGGGGGCCCAGGATCTGCATCGGCCAGAGCTTTGCGTTGCTGGAAGCCAAGATGGCGCTATGCACCATCCTCCAGCGCTTCTCCTTTGAGCTCTCGCCATCCTACACCCACGCGCCCTACACCGTGATAACACTGCACCCTCAGCACGGTGCTCAGATAAGGCTGAAAAAGCTTTGACCGTGATGCTCATGCTCGCTGGCAGTGGCAGCAGCTCCTTTTTTTTTTTTTTGATGAAAATGGCAGCAGCTCCTACGCTGCTACTGAATACTCCCTCCGTTCCAACTGTGTCAACTGACCATGCGTCCATGCTAAATGTCAGAACGTCTTACAACTTGTATCGGGGAAAATAGTTGTTGTGTATTAATACTAGGTCAGAATATGAATAAAATGAGGGTTTGTATTAATGGGGAATAGGTCCCCTTGTGTGCACTGCGATGCAATTTTGGGAAGATTTGGCAAAGAACTTAATTATACAATATGTATTGCCTTTATAAGTTCTATCTTACGCCCTCATTTTCTTTTTTATAGGGTGCACTAGTACTCGAAAGTAGTCTTGTAGGGCTCAGGCTGTTTTTTTGGCTTATAAGCCGGCTGTGGCTGTTTTGCTGTGAGAGAAAAACACTGTTCCACGGCTGATAAGCCGTGCTGATAAGCTCAGCCGAACAGGGTAGGAGTAAGGATGAAAACGGAATAAAAATATTCTGAACTGACCGTTTTCGTTTTCTATATTATGATACTGTTTTCTAACATGAAAAATTATCAGTTTCAATTGGTTTCACAACCATTTTCAACTATTTTTTGTACTCTTTAATTGCTAAAATATAGAAATATTCTAAACTGACCACTTTCGTTTTTCTATATTGTAATATCGTTTTTTAACCGTTTCTGACCGTTTTCATCCTTAAGTAGCAGTATATACATTGGCTTTTCATTTTTCTTCTGGTATATATATTACTAATCACTAAAAGGTCAATATTATACTGCTCCCCCGTTCTAAATTATAAGTCACTTTGATTTTTTTTTTCACATCGATGTAAAAAAAGTTAAAGTGACTTATAATTTAGAATAGAGAGTAGATGATATTCAAACGCAAAAGCTATTAATGTAATTTTTTTGATATGTTAAAGATGTGCATACAACTTGACTAATGTTTGGTTAAAACTTTTTTTTTTGAAAATTTTAAACTCTAATACACTATTATAAGGATGGAGAAGTAATTATCACCTGATTAACTAACCTATCAACACGTGCTCTTACACGGGCTACAACTTAGGAAACATGAACGATAGTTATCGTCTCCAAGGGACTTTTTATATCCTTTCTAATTTATAGGAATAGAGATTTTGGTGACATAAACTCCTCCAACAACCTCATTAATTGATTCTCCAAATATAGACATCATCTATTTCATATTTTTCACTAGCCAAAGATGGATATCGAGGATGGCTCTCTTGAGTACGTGCAAGACATAGAAACGTTGTTGGATACATGTCTGTAAGGTCCAAATAGGCTAGAGGGGGGTGAATAGCCTAATTAAAACTTCTACAACAATTACTCAACCTCAAGTTAGTACAAAAGGTGGCGGAGCAAAAAGCACTAGCTCTAACTAATTAAGCAAGCCACCTACACAAGTCTAGTACAAGGCTATCCACTAAACACAACAACAACAACAAGCTAGAAACAAGATGTAATACGAGAGAAGAGCTTCGAGTGATTATACCGCCGTGTAGAGATGAGAAGTACCAATAAATCAATCACACAAGAGAATTCCTCGGCAAAGAGATGACACAATATTTTTTACCGAGGTTCACTTGCTTCCCGGCAAGCTACTCCTCGTTGTGGCGATGCACCCACTTGTCGGTTCGCGAGCTAATCGACTATCAAGAGTCGAGCCCTCGGCGGGCACCGCACAACCGCACACAAGATGGGGATCCTCCAAGCCACGAGCTCCACTAGAGTATCCAATTCGCGAACTCCCGCGGGGAAGGATCAAGAACCCCTTACAACACTTGGTGAAGGCTCCAACAATCTCCAATTGCGAGCTCAATCACCTCCGCTGCTCCAAGCCGTCTACCGTGTCGGGAAACACGGAAGAGTAACAAGAAATCCGCAGCTACTCGAAGATCAAGTGCCTCTAGAATGCAACTCTCAAGCAATGCACTTGAATCTCACTCAATCTCACTCAAGATTTGCAGTCAATCGAAGAGATGAGTGGAGGGGTTGTTCTCTAGCTCAAAGTATGTCTCTAGGTCTCAAAATGTGCAAGAGTTACCCTCAAAACCCGTCCACCATCTATTTATAACGAAGGGGTACGCAACTAGCCGTTAGAAACGACGCAGCAGAATTCGCGCTGCACCGGACGCGCCGGTCCGGGTGACCGGACGCGTCCGGTCACTACGCGACAGACGAGAATAGTGCCGTTCAAACTAGCCGTTACCGTTGACCGGACGCGCTCGACCGAGCCACCGGACGCGCTGGTGACGACCGGACGCGCCGGTCCCGTGACCCACCGGACGCGCCGGTCAGCACCCAGCCGCGCACCGCGAAACAACCACCGGACGCGCCGAAGGACCCACCGGACGCCACAGTGCCCGCGTCCGGTGGGAGTCCAGTAAGCTCCCGACGCCACCGGACGCGTCCGGTGGTACGTGACCGGACGCGCCCCGCGTCCGGTGCACGAACCCTAGCAGCACCCGCGCCGCGATGAACTGACCGGACGCGCCCCGCGTCCGGTGCAGCGTCCGGTGCACGCAGTGACCTCCGTTCGCCTCCGTTTCTTTTCCGACTTTCGGCGCAATAGAAAATAGGCGTTTCACTTCTCCAAAAAGCGCCGAATCCCGCCTCGCAAGCTCGGCGGGAGGGAGAGAGGAACCCAAACCCCTCTCTACCGCTCCAACTCCACCGCCTTCGCAAATGTGCTAACACCACCGAGTGTACACCACCATGTGCATGTGTGTTAGCATTTCACAAACATTTTTCCAAGGCGTTATGTTAGCTCTTTACTAGATCCTAAATGCATATGCTCAAGACAATGATCTAGTGGCACTTGATTCCCGAGCTAACCGTGATTGCCCCTCTTGATAGTCGGCTATGTATCCTAAACCCGGTCAATCACTTCTCTACTCATCTTAGACCGGCAAAAGGAAAACCCTATGGTTATACCTTTGCCTTGCGCTCTTAGATCCTTCTCTTCCACTTGATCATCATGTCCATTATTTCATGTGCATCTCCACCATGATCTTGCTCATCATTTCATGCACCAAATCATGTGGTCTTGTGGCCATCTCTCCATGCCATTTCCACCTCCATCACATGTTGCTTATGCCTAGCTTAATCACACTTGATACAATAGCATTAGCAACTTGGTGTCATTAATTACCAAAACCAAACTTGGGCTTTCAATCTCCCCCTTTTTGGTAATTGATGACAACCATCACAAAGATATGAAATGAAATCAATTTTCAATTTCGATAGTATTAGCTCCCCCTACATATGTGCTTTCATGAGTTTGGTTCAATTTTGCACATATGTATGGATTTGAATTTTAGGAGAGTTACTACTATCAAATTGATGCTAAGGTATATAGAATGGACCTTTGAAGCGTGATACCAATCGGAGTTGCCTTTATATACCATCCTTGGCATCGATGTAGCTAGACACCACTTGTAATTCATCACTTGTAAAGATCACAAACACTAAAGTACCCCGTGAGATCAACAATAAAAGCAAAGGTGTCTAGATACCACTTAAAAAGCTACTCTTAACAAATCATCATTCAAGTTCTAATTCTAGCAATCACCAAACAAACATGAATAAGAATTTAAGCTTTGCAATGCAACAATTCATCATGTTAATGCTCATACAAATGCAACAAATAGTTCATGAGCTTGCTCCCCCTACTTGTGTGCTCAAAATTTAATTGATTCCTTTCCAAAGTCTTATCTTATGCTTTCTCTCCCCCTTAGTAACTTTTTCTTTTTGTGACTTTTCTCTCCCCTCTTATTATATCTTTCTCCCTCTTTGTGACTTTTCTATCTTTGTGACTTTTCTCTCCCCCTTTGTCAACAATCACCAAAAAGGTGCCAATTTTAGTGAGAGTTAAGTCAATCAATATGAGGGAGTCCAAATTATGGTTCAATCTAGATCACTTGCCTAGAATATGTAATTCGGTTTGATCCAAGGACAAGCTTCTTCACACCTCATAAAGTATAAGGGTTATCTTGACCATGTTGAATTACACATCATGAGCTCATTTTCTAGATTCAACGCTAGGTTTGCAAGCCCACAAACATGTCATATGCTACCACTAGATCGATCAAACATAGAAGCAATAGTGGTACCATATATACATTAAACTTATTTGATTTTCATGAATGAGCCTATTTGTCATGCAAATATGTCTATATGTTCTAAACATGTCCTTAGCAAAGTATGAATGATATGCCAAACAACTTTACCTTGCTATGTCGAAGGAGAGGCATGTCATATAAGAATGTGGGGGTGCACTCATTTCAAGTTGGAGAAGTCAAGTATGTTCAATTCATTCTTCAACTTGTAAAATCTCTTCTCATCAAGTGGCTTTGTAAAGATATCGGCTAGTTGATCTTCGGTGCCAATGCTTTCAATGCTAATATCACCCTTTTGTTGATGGTCTCTTATGAAGTGGTGCCTTATGTCAATGTGCTTGGTTCTTGAATGTTGAACCGGATTTTGTGTCATCTTGATAGCACTTTCATTGTCACAAAACAAAGGTACATTCTTGAATTTGATTCCAAAATCATTCAAAGTTGCTTTCATCCAAAGCAATTGTGCACAACAACTACCGGCACTAATGTATTCGGCCTCGGCGGTAGATAGTGCAACACTATTTTGTTTCTTTGATGACCATGAAACAAGAGACCTTCCAAGCAATTGACAAGTGCCACTTGTGCTCATTCTATCAATCTTGCATCCACCATAGTCGGAGTCCGAAAATCCAATCAACTCAAAACTTGACCCCTTTGGAAACCATAATCCAACATCATGAGTGCCCTTAAGATATCTCAATATCCTCTTGGTTGCTTTCAAGTGACTTTCTCTAGGTGAAGCTTGATATCTTGCACACTTGCACACACTAAACATCACATCCGGCCTAGAAGCAGTGACATATAGCAAACTTCCAATCATAGACCGATATTGCTTTTGATCTACCAAATTGCCACTTGCATCAATACCCAATTGGTCATTTGTGCCCATTGGTGTACTCATTGGCTTAGCATCTTGTAATCCAAACTTCTTGATCATGTCCTTGATGTACTTCCCTTGACTTACAAAAGTGCCATTCTTCATTTGCTTGATTTGAAGTCCAAGAAAGTAACTAAGCTCTCCAATCATAGACATCTCAAACTCTTTGGCCATCATATTTCCAAACTCTTCACAAAAGTCTTGATTGGTTGATCCAAAGATAATGTCATCCACATAAATTTGCAACACAAACAAGTCATTTCCAAGCTTCTTGGTGAAGAGAGTGGTGTCAACCTTTCCCATCTTGAATCCTTTAGAGAGAAGAAAGTCTCTCAACCTCTCATACCATGCTCTAGGTGCTTGCTTCAAACCATACAATGCCTTCTTGAGCTTGTAAACATGGTTGGGCTTCTTGTCATTTTCAAAACCGGGAGGTTGCTCAACATAAACTTCTTCATTGATGTAACCATTGAGAAATGCACTCTTGACATCCATTTGATAGAGCTTGATGTTGTGTGCACAAGCATATGCTAACAAGATTCTAATTGCCTCCAATCTTGCAACCGGTGCATATGTTTCTCCAAAGTCAAGACCCTCAACTTGAGTGTATCCTTGTGCTACTAATCTTGCCTTGTTCCTCACAACCATGCCATCTTGATCTTGCTTATTCTTAAAGACCCACTTAGTACCAATCACATTGTAGTTCTTTGGCCTCTCAACAAGTTCCCAAACTTGATTTCTAGCAAAGTTGTTTAGTTCTTCATGCATGGCATTTACCCAATCGGAATCCTTCAAGGCATCTTCTATTTTCTTAGGTTCTTCAAGTGACACAAATGAGTAGTGCTCACAAAAGGATGCTAATCTTGATCTAGTTTGAACACCACTTTGAATTCCACCAATGATTTGGTCCAATGGATGATCTCTTGCAATACTAGTAGGTTGGAGTATTGGGAGTTGATTGTTTCCACTAGCTTGATCTTGATCTTGCACTTCGTCATGAGAACCACTAGAGCTTGCTTGATTTGTATCAATTTGCACACTTTGGTTTATCACATGAATATCATCATCATCAACTTGCCTTGGCCTAACATCACCAATGTCCATGTTTCTCATTGCATTTGACAATTGATCTCCTCTCACATCATCAAGGTTTTGAACTTCATTTTGAGATCCTTGGGTTTCATCAAACTCAACATCATGAACTTCTTCCAAGGTGCCATTTGTGAGATTCCAAACTCTATATGCTTTGCTTGTGGTAGAATAACCAAGTAAGAACCCTTCATCACATTTCTTTTCAAACTTGCTCAATCTAGTGCCTTTCTTGAGAATATAGCATTTGCAACCAAACACTCTAAAGTATGCAATGTTGGGCTTTCTTCCATTCAATAGCTCATATGGTGTCTTCCAAAGCTTTCCATGGCAATAAAGACGGTTGCTACAATAGCAAGCCGTGTTGATGGCTTCACTCCAAAATGCATGACTCACATTGTATTCACTAAGCATTGATCTAGCCATATCAATCAAGGTTCTATTTTTCCTTTCAACTACACCATTGGATTGAGGAGTGTATGTTGGTGAGAATTGATGTCCAATACCAAGATCATCACATAAATCTTCAATTCTTGTGTTTTTGAACTCACTACCATTGTCACTTCTAATCTTCTTGATGGTAGTCTCAAACTCATTTTGCACTCTCTTGACAAAAGACTTGAAAAGATCATAAACATCACTCTTGTCAAAGAGAAAGAACACCCAAGTGTATCTAGTGTAGTCATCAACTATCACAAAACCATACTTGTTGCCACCAATGCTAGTATATGTTGTTGGCCCAAACAAGTCCATGTGCAATAGCTCAAATGCCTTTGATGTGCTCATTTCACTCTTACTAGGATGTTTATTTCCAACTTGTTTGCCGGCTTGACAAGCACTACATGGTTTATCCTTTTCAAAAGTGACATCCTTCAAGCCTCTAACTAAGTCATGCCTCAAAAGTTTGTTCAATTGCTTCATTCCAACATGACCAAGCCTTCTATGCCACAACCATCCCATACTAGATTTGCTAAGCAAGCATGATGTCAATTGTGTCTCACTATCATTGAAGTCAACCAAGTATAAACTACCATGTCTAAATCCTTTGAATATCAAATTTGATCCATCAACACTTATGACTTCAACATCATCACTACCAAATATGCACTTGAAACCAAGATCACAAAGTTGTGCCACCGACAAAAGATTGAAGTCCAAGCTCTCAACTAGCAACACATTAGATATGCTCATGTCATTTGAGATAGCAATTTTACCAAGCCCCTTGACCTTGCCTTTCTTGTTGTTGCCGAAAGTGATAGCATCAAAACCACCATTTTGACTTGTATCAATTGATTTGAACATACAAGAATCCCCGGTCATATGTTGAGTGCACCCACTATCAAGCACCCAATGCCTTCCTCCGGCTTTGTAATTGACCTACAAGACAAGATCAATTCTTTTTAGGTACCCAAACTTGTTTGGGTCCTCCAAGGTTAGTGACCAAGCTCTTTGGTACCCAAATGGCTTTCTTCTTTGAGCCCATCCATGGTGCACCAATGAACTTAGCATGAACACCATTTGTACCCTTGGTAAGTATATAGAAAGAATCAAACTTAATTGAGGATACATTAGCATTGGATTTCTTGTTCATGCAATGTTGCTCTATGTGGCCAACTTGCTTGCAACTTTTGCAATAGCTACCTTTGTTCTTCACAAAACGAGTCTTGTGAGGAGCAAAAGCGGCTTTGCCTTTCTTGGGGTTATAGCCCAATCCCTCTTTATAGAGAGAAGCTCTTTGGCTACCCAAGCACATAAGCAAGCGGTCCTCACCACCATAAGCCTTGGCTAAGGTGTGATTGAGCTCTTTCACCTCCTTCTTGAGATTTTCATTCTCAACTATAAGTGTGGGATCACAAGTGAAACCATCACTACTAGATGAGGATGATGTAGATGAGCTACATGAAGGGTTAGTGGAAGCAACAACAATAGGCTTATGACAAGATTCATCAATTATATCACAAGATATGCCTATGTTGCAAGTTTTAGCTTTCTCAACATTAGTTGGCATGATTTCACATTTTTCAACTAGAGAGGAATGAGCTTCTTCAAGCTTAGTGTGAGACTTTTGAAGCTTCTTATGGTCTACCTTTAGACTCTCATAAGATGCTCTAAGCTCATCAAGTTCTTGCATAAGATTTTTCTTTTCCTTAAGCAAGCCCTTGCATTCCTTTCTAGATTCTTTATAATGTTGAGTGCAATCTTCTAGCATAGTGATTAGTTCATCTTTAGTGAATTCTTCTTCATCACTATCACTATCACTATCATGATCACTCTCATTATCGGATGATACCTTAGTGGCCTTAGCCATGAAGCATGATGGAGTGTCGAAGAGGGAGACCTTCTCTTGGATTGCAATGCTAGCATGTCCCTTCTTCTTGCTCTTGTAGTTATCTTCATCATCACTTGAGGAATCATCACTATCCCATGTAGCAACATGAGAATCATTCTTCTTTTTATGAGAGCTCTCCTTCTTTTCTTGCTTCTTCTTTTGCTTCTTTCTCTCCTTCTTGATAGCATCTTCATCATCACTATCATAAGGACACTTCGCAATGAGATGATCCTTGCTATGGCATCTAAAGCATCTCATGGTATGCTCATTCTTCTTAGATGAGTTCTTCCTTCTTCTTGCACGATAGCCCTTCTTCTTCATGAATTTGCCAAATTGCTTGACAAAGAGAGCCATCTTCTCATCAATGTCATCACTATCACAAGAGCTTGAGTCTTCTTCACTTGATGATTCAATCTTGGATTTACCCTTGGATGTGGTGGCTTTGAATGCCACACTCTTCTTCTTTTCATCATCTTTCTTCTCATTTTCCTTCTTCTTCTTCTTGACCAACTCATCCTTCTCATCATCTTCTCTATATGAATCATCGGTCATCACCTCTTGAAATATTTGTTGAGGAGTTGAATCCTTCAATGTAGTCCTCACTAGCACGGTGATCAATGTATCAAATCTCTTGGGCAAGCTTCTCAAGAACTTCATAGAGAATTGGTTGTCCTTGACCTCCTCACCGAGTGCCTTGAGCTCATTGACAATGACTTGCAATCTATGAAACATCTCCGGTACACTCTCATCATCTTGCATCTTGAAGCTTGAAAATTTTTCTTGCAAGATATATGCTTTAGCGGTCTTTGTGCCTTCGGTACCCTCAAATGTTTCTTCTAGCTTGGCCCAAGCATCATGTGCAACTTCTATGTTCTTCACTTGCTCAAATGTCTTGTCATCTAATGCCTCATGAAGAGCACTAATGGCAATATCGTTGCATTGGAGCTTCTTCTCTTCCACCGGTGTAGGTGCTTCCGGATTAGCAACCTCAAATTTGGTTTCGGTGACTTTCCACACTTCTCTATTGATTGACTTGAGGTGTGCGGTCATCTTAACCTTCCAATATGCATAATTTGTGCCATCAAAGTGAGGTGCCTTCTTGGTGTTGTTGATGTGCAAACTTAATTGAGCCATTTCTTCTTCACCGTAGGTTGTTAAGCCTTAAAAAAAACGGTGCCTCGGCTCTGATACCACTTGTAAGGTCCAAATAGGCTAGAGGGGGGTGAATAGCCTAATTAAAACTTCTACAACAATTACTCAACCTCAAGTTAGTACAAAAGGTGGCGGAGCAAAAAGCACTAGCTCTAACTAATTAAGCAAGCCACCTACACAAGTCTAGTACAAGGCTATCCACTAAACACAACAACAACAACAAGCTAGAAACAAGATGTAATACGAGAGAAGAGCTTCGAGTGATTATACCGCCGTGTAGAGATGAGAAGTACCAATAAATCAATCACACAAGAGAATTCCTCGGCAAAGAGATGACACAATATTTTTTACCGAGGTTCACTTGCTTCCCGGCAAGCTACTCCTCGTTGTGGCGATGCACCCACTTGTCGGTTCGCGAGCTAATCGACTATCAAGAGTCGAGCCCTCGGCGGGCACCGCACAACCGCACACAAGATGGGGATCCTCCAAGCCACGAGCTCCACTAGAGTATCCAATTCGCGAACTCCCGCGGGGAAGGATCAAGAACCCCTTACAACACTTGGTGAAGGCTCCAACAATCTCCAATTGCGAGCTCAATCACCTCCGCTGCTCCAAGCCGTCTACCGTGTCGGGAAACACGGAAGAGTAACAAGAAATCCGCAGCTACTCGAAGATCAAGTGCCTCTAGAATGCAACTCTCAAGCAATGCACTTGAATCTCACTCAATCTCACTCAAGATTTGCAGTCAATCGAAGAGATGAGTGGAGGGGTTGTTCTCTAGCTCAAAGTATGTCTCTAGGTCTCAAAATGTGCAAGAGTTACCCTCAAAACCCGTCCACCATCTATTTATAACGAAGGGGTACGCAACTAGCCGTTAGAAACGACGCAGCAGAATTCGCGCTGCACCGGACGCGCCGGTCCGGGTGACCGGACGCGTCCGGTCACTACGCGACAGACGAGAATAGTGCCGTTCAAACTAGCCGTTACCGTTGACCGGACGCGCTCGACCGAGCCACCGGACGCGCTGGTGACGACCGGACGCGCCGGTCCCGTGACCCACCGGACGCGCCGGTCAGCACCCAGCCGCGCACCGCGAAACAACCACCGGACGCGCCGAAGGACCCACCGGACGCCACAGTGCCCGCGTCCGGTGGGAGTCCAGTAAGCTCCCGACGCCACCGGACGCGTCCGGTGGTACGTGACCGGACGCGCCCCGCGTCCGGTGCACGAACCCTAGCAGCACCCGCGCCGCGATGAACTGACCGGACGCGCCCCGCGTCCGGTGCAGCGTCCGGTGCACGCAGTGACCTCCGTTCGCCTCCGTTTCTTTTCCGACTTTCGGCGCAATAGAAAATAGGCGTTTCACTTCTCCAAAAAGCGCCGAATCCCGCCTCGCAAGCTCGGCGGGAGGGAGAGAGGAACCCAAACCCCTCTCTACCGCTCCAACTCCACCGCCTTCGCAAATGTGCTAACACCACCGAGTGTACACCACCATGTGCATGTGTGTTAGCATTTCACAAACATTTTTCCAAGGCGTTATGTTAGCTCTTTACTAGATCCTAAATGCATATGCTCAAGACAATGATCTAGTGGCACTTGATTCCCGAGCTAACCGTGATTGCCCCTCTTGATAGTCGGCTATGTATCCTAAACCCGGTCAATCACTTCTCTACTCATCTTAGACCGGCAAAAGGAAAACCCTATGGTTATACCTTTGCCTTGCGCTCTTAGATCCTTCTCTTCCACTTGATCATCATGTCCATTATTTCATGTGCATCTCCACCATGATCTTGCTCATCATTTCATGCACCAAATCATGTGGTCTTGTGGCCATCTCTCCATGCCATTTCCACCTCCATCACATGTTGCTTATGCCTAGCTTAATCACACTTGATACAATAGCATTAGCAACTTGGTGTCATTAATTACCAAAACCAAACTTGGGCTTTCAATGTCACAGAACCTCTTAATTATGATGGCCCACAAGTACACGTCATTGCCATAACGACCTCTGACAGTCGTACTTATGTTCACCATAACTCAAAAGGCCTGCTTTCCTCCGAACATGATCAAATCACAGGAGTATTGCAATATTACAACAGTTTATTCAAAATATTCAACAGAGTAAAGTAGCGGAAGTCTTACAATAATATAGGTTACAAACCAGTTTTCAAACTTCAAACCTTATGTAACATTATTACAAACCAGTAGTAGAGAAGTATCGGTAGTAACTTTATTACATCACACAAGCGAGATGCCTTGCCCAAAGACCACACAGTCTACTCGTCGTCACTGTCTTCAACCACGACGGTCATGCAACAAGGCTCGAGGTAGACTTGTTCATGAACCGCACCTGCAACAAGGGGTTCAACAAACCCTGAGTACGAGAGTACTCAACAAGACTTACCCGACTAAGACAAAGACTCCAAGGGCATGCTAGCTTTAGGGAATCAAGGTACGGGTAATCTAAAATCAAGATTTTTTTTTACAGAAAAGCTTACTAAGGTAAGTCCTTATCTTCAACATTTTACTTTTACCATTGATGGTTCATCAACCAAATCTAGGTGATCATAATCTAGATCAAAGTAATTATTATCAAAATACTTCTCATTCTTTCTTTCATTCCAGTTCTTAACTACGATGCAAGTCAGGTGATCAAGTCTCCATAACCGAGGAGCAACGACGATTCAAACCGATTATACCCAGCTGGGGATCTCTAACATCACGATATATGTAGAACCGAATCTTGCATATATCAACCCTCATTTAGATCTCCCAAAACCAGAACGTGTCCATCGCCACCCGAGAGTACAGTACTCCTCGAACCCGGCCCGATTCTAGCCCCGAGGGTACACGCTACTCCCACCATCTCTCCACTCCCAGTGCGAGGTTAGACGTTCTCGTAATGGAATCACCAACATTTTGGGCTTACCCAAGGCATGAGGCTAGTTGCAAAGTCTCGAACACAACAGGCTTACAACGAACGGACCTTAACTGACAAGACGGAAACACTACATTGAGACTCATTTCCCAATGCATGTTATCAGTGGCCAAACCACCCGCCCGATCTTTCAAGTTTATTCTCATATTTCAATATTCATTAAGTATGCCGTCATGGCTATGTAAACATTTCATTTAAAAGCTTAACTTCTAAGCATAGCGAAGCATACTACGCATTTTCCGTAAAACAGGTATCAAGGTTAATATCGCAATAATCAAGGATGATAATGCAGCAATTAGGTTATCACTCAACTCCTAATTACTTAATGCAATAAACCATAATATAAATAATAAAACATTTGTAAAATTCAAGGTAGGGTTTAAATGCACCGGGGCTTGCCTTGCTCTGACACGACGACTGACTCAGACTCGAGGACTCCAACGTCTGGTCCGGAACCTACCGACGATCGTTCTTCTCCGGAAGCTTGCTCGACGACTTCAGCTTCCTCGAAAGCGGAGACTACACGAATACATAACATGCTTTAACATGATGCTCGATGATAAACATGATGCTTGATGATAACATGCTACGAGTTACGACTTGAGTACAACTTCCCTTCACGGTACAGTCGTAAACAGAAAACCTACTAACTAGTAGCGACGATTTCCAGTGATACCAGCTTTTAACCTAACAAGTTACTAACGAGCTCAAACATGGAATTAAGGTGCCAAAGATCACCAAAGGGTAGTGACCTAAGGACATCACTCAATCAAAAAGGGGCACACAACACTTAAAGTTCTCAAATTAACATTTATTTACTATTTAAATAATTAGGGCATAATTAGAAGTTAATCAAATTTTACCTAATCAAGCTCAAACTTTTTCTATGGATTAAGAATAATTTATAATAGTGTCATAATAAATTTCATAATTTTTGGATTAATAAATTAATTATTAAAATTCCTGGAAGTTGCATTTAATCTTTATTGGAACCAATTAATTCTACTGCACAAAGTATTCAAATTCATGATTTAATATTTTTCCTAGATAGTTTATACATTGAGAAGCTTATACAAAAATTTTCATAAATTTTGAAACTCTACACAATTTTTAATGAAATAAACAAATGATAGCACTATTCATTTATTTGAAAAAGAAAAACAAAAACGAAATCGGGCCGATTCTCTTTTTCTCCCGCGGTCCGGCCCAGCCAGACGGCCCGCTCACACGCGTCCGCGCCCGCACGCGCGCTCAGCCCAGCCGCGCGGCCCAGCAGCGGCCTGCCTCCGCCCGCGCGCGTCTGCCTCTCCCTCTCTCTCTGACAGCGCGGTCCCGCCTGTCATCCCTCACCTCCGTCTCCCTCTCGCTCTCCCGCGCGCTCGCTCGCTCCCCTGCGGTGGCCGGCCGGTGACCGGTGCCTCGGTCGACAAACCGACCCTACCAACACCTTCTACACCACCCCCGACTCCGTTTTGCTAAGTAGCACCGTAGCTCGAGCCCTAGCGACCCGCGAGCGACGGCGATGGCGGCACGGTGGGCACGGGAGCAGCACGCCGGCGCCTACAAAGCGGTAGAGGCTAAATTGAAGGGTCGGGAAGCATCAGTGGCTCACCGCAGTTGCAGTGAAGCCAAAAGGAGGCGCTGGGAGGCGGCGGAGGGTGCTGGCCACGTAAAGCGGCTTGGTCGCCGGAGTTGAGCACGGGAAGCGGTGGCTACGGCGATCCAGGCGGGCTTGGGTGGTTCACGAGGTGCGCGAGGATGCGGCGATGCTGTTGGTGCGACTGGCGTGGCCGGAGATGGCTCGACGGCGGCAGCGGCGAGCGGCGGAGCTGCGGTGGCGGCGGTGGCGAAAATGGTGAAAACGGAAATTGTCACCGTGAACTCGACGTATTTATAGGAGACGGTCGCGACTACAGAGCTGGACTGCTCGCGTCGTCGCGCTGGCGATCCTGGGCGCGCCTGGAAGCTGGCCGAAGCCGTCCGGCGTCTCGCCGGCGCCCATGCCGGCCGGTGGCCGACGGTGATTGGCCCGACAGTGTAGCTCCCCCCCAAACTCTGAAATTTCAAACTGATTTTTCAAATTACTTTCAAATTCATGTAACAACTTGAAAAACTTCCAATCTATGAAATCTTCAGAATTTCAAGCTCTACAAGTTTTGTATTGAACACTTTTTCAAATTCTCACTGGATTTTGAAATTTGAGTTTAAATTCAAAAAGGGACACATTTTTCAGATTTGGTAATTTAGAAATTACTTTTGATTTTATATTGAAACTTCAAAATCTCCAAACATCAAAGTTGTATATATTGACCAGACCTACAACTTTTCTGTTCAAAACTTTTTCAAATTCTGCCTCCATTTTGAAATCTTAGTTTGGGGACAAAAAAGAATCAAATATGAAATTTGTTTATTTTTAAAATTACTCCACATTTTACACTAAAACTTTGAAAACTCAAAACACCAAAGTTGTAGCCCTTGAAAAGTTATACAAACTTGGTTTTGAACTTTTTCCCAAATTTTGCTTAGATTTTGAATTATTTCAAAAGGGGTAAAACAGGGTTTTGAAATTTAGGGTTTTCAGAGGAATTTTTAAATTGGAATTTGTTGCTACTTTGATTTGTGATTACTTAGTGATCAAAACCTCACCCAAGGGCATCATTTGGACCAACATGACATGGTTGACCAAATGCCACTCTTGGTTGACCAATTTAGCTTTTGAAATTCTTTTACATTTCTCCCCAGATTTGAATTCGAATTCGAATCGGAAAACTCGTGACAAGTTTTGGGACTCCAACTCAAACTCAAATTTGGAGCTTCATTTTAGATGTTGTACTTGAGCTCATACCCTACACTTGACACTAGTGTGCAACACAGTCGCACACCTCAAATTACGCAGGGCATGGACTAAGTATTTGCGGTGGCATTAGAAATTAGGGTTTTCGGGTTCGGAGCACACCACTGAGAAACACATTCAACCTAGATAAGAAAACTTGTTTTAGTTGATGCATAACAAAGTTAACCTAACAGGGATGCTTTGCAATGCATTATGATGACATGGCAGATTAATTAGCACTATAACACCCGGGGTGTTACAATACAAGATATAGAAAACAATTTTTACTCAAATGACTCTCCGAATGATGATTTAGAGTGTAATTTTAGAAAGACTCTTGGAGATGCTCTAATACCTATGACTAATACTTCTATTTTCTTTTATGATGCACAACTTGATCATTTACTTATTTTATATTATATTGTTTATGTTTATAAGCTTATAATAGTTGGATAGTATATTTGATAACAAATTTAAGTTTATAAAGTTTGTGTTATAATAGTTCAAAAATGTTAGTCAAATTATTGGTCAAACATTTTAAAGTTTCAATTTTGATATGTGTGTGTTCCATATAAAAAATTGGTGGGAGTGGCATTGCTTCTATAATAGTGATAGTTTGGCAGTGATTGCACATTGCGTGACCTCCCATCTTAAAAAGAGAGGAATAAAAAAGAGAAGAATAATATGAGGGGAGGTGGTGAAAGAGGAAACAATAATGATGGAGCAAAAAAAGCCAAAGTGGATGACCATTTGATTTCATCAAGCAGTTCAGCTATGCCAGTTGACGGTCCAAGTAATTTGCTAAACTAGTGAATGATGACATGGATGATGGATGCACCAAAGAAGAGTTAGTAGGTTCTACTTAATATTTTTACTGATGACTTGGGACACATCGCTGAACGGACAAATATACTTTGATAATAAGAAAAAAAATAATGGTTTAGACTAAGTTCGGTATAGTGTTTCTGCTGTCAAAAAAAACTGCCGACCAAATGAGAGACAGTTTTCTTTTTTGGCAAGTACTAACTTCATTTAGGGCTGGTTTAGTTCCCAGAAAATTTTGCAAAATTTTTCAGATTCCCCGTCATATCGAATCTTTAGACATATGCATGAAGCATTAAATATAGATAAAAAATAAAACTAATTACACAGTTTAGACGAAATGGACGAGACGAATCTTTTAAGCCTAATTAGACCATGATTGGACACTAATTATCAAATAACAATAAAACGTGCTACATAATCATTTTACAAAAAATTTTGCAACTGAACATGCCCTTATTTTTAGTTCGCACTAGTTACAGTTCAAATAGCAACTAAAAAAGAGAAGTAGTTCCAAGCACAATAAGGGACTCCAATGTACTCAACCTCAATGGATTTACTTGTTTCATATACTCGCGGTCGCGGGACTCCAAGCACAAAAAGGAGAAGTGGTCATTCTCAAACAAAAAAAAAAGAGAAGTGGCCAAAAGACGCATTACGTGTCGGCCCCATGGTCGTATATTTATTTAAGCATGACTCGCCGCACATAGAGTCTGCCTTTCCTCTGCTTCTCTTCTACTGCGCCGACGGCCGAGGCTCCAATGGCGACCCGCGTTCTGGTGATGCTGCGGGAAGCCTCTCCGTGGGCGCTGGGCGGCGCGGCGGCGTCCGTGGCGCTGCTGTGGCTGGTGGCCTGGACGCTGGAGTGGGCGTGGTGGACGCCACGGCGGCTAGACCGAGCCCTGCGGGCCCAGGGCCTCAAGGGCACCAGGTACCGCCTCCTCACCGGCGACGTGAGGGAGAGCGCCCGGCTCAGCCGAGAAGCCCGCACGAAGCCACTGCCGCTTGGGAGTCACGACATCATCTCCCGCGTGCTACCCATGCTCCACAACCTGGTAAAGGATAATGGTAATTTCTATGTGCCCAGATGGCCAGATCATTCCCCACATCTAAAATTGATTCCTTTTGTTCCCAGTTATTGAGGGGAAATCATTTGTTGCGATTTTAAATTTTTTTAGCTCATTTCCGGCGATTTTTATCATATTTATTCCGTGAACGCCCAAGAAGGACTTAGGGTACGAATATACAGGAGTTGAATCAGAAGTTCGGAGCGTTTGGTTCGAGATTAGCTTGGGTACCTTTTATAGGCTTAACACTACAATTATCCACTCACATGCAACAAGTATCTTGATTGTACGCTGATGGATGAAATAGTTGACACAAGTATCCAGTCACATCCCCCGCTACCGCTTAAGATAGAATAGCTTGATGCAACGACTGCAATTATTTCTATTGCTAGCGTGCAGTATGTTCAGAAAGAAAACATGCCGATATGCACTAATGGGGTCTTTATGTGCGTGTAATGGACATGACCAAGTATGAAATCAGATCATAGATTTTGATTGCACGTGTCAAAATATTGAACTAAATATCCTGTGACAGTCGGTTTATTTTCCCAGTTCTGAATCATGTTTGTGACTGCCAAAATCCTCACAAAATGGTTTGGTTGCAGTTTGCTAGTCCTCCTACAGTCCTTACAGGGTTCTAAACTCAAATGCAGGGACAAATTCATTCACTTGGTTTGGCCCGACTCCGAGGGTGATAATTCCAGACCCAGAATTAATGAGGTTTTGTCTAACAAGTTTGGCCACTTCGGCAAACCACTGTTTAGCCGTCTTGGCAAGTTACTAGCCAACGGGCTCGCAAATCATGAAGGCGAGAAATGGGCAAAACACAGGAGAATTCTCAATCCTGCATTCCACCATGAGAAAATAAAGGTCATTGTTCACTAAATTTGTTCGTAGATATATTTTTCTTGGTTCAAATTTTGGTATATCATATTGGATAGTGAACACCCTAAGTGAACTAACATTGTTTTTTCATTCACAGCGGATGCTGCCTGTATTTGCTACCTGTTGCACCGATATGATTAACAGATGGGAAAATTCAATGTCTTCGGAGGGATCTTCTGAGATAGATGTCTGGCCTGAGTTCCAAAATCTTACTGGAGATGTTATCTCAAGGACCGCATTTGGTAGCAACTACCAGGAGGGCAGGAACATTTTCCGGCTGCAAGGAGAGCTGGCTGAACGCCTTATACAATCTTTTCAAACAATATTTATCCCAGGCTACTGGTTTGTTCTTTTCCTTATAAACAGCAGCAATTTGTTCATGAGACTCACTGCGTAGGAATATTTACTTATCCATGTTTTAAGGTAATGACTTGATATCATTTCTAGTAAAGGAAGAGATACAAAAAAGACTTCTCCACATCCAAGAATATTTTGAACACAATCTATATTTTACTTCTACTTCCATTTTCCAAGCTGAGTAGGGGGATAAAGACTAGGGAAGTTCTGAGGTAGGAATCAAGAATCTGTTCTGTTATAACACTGTTGAACATATGCAGGTTCTTGCCCACCAAAAATAACAGAAGGATGAAAGAAATTGATCGGGAGATCCGTAAAATTCTGCATGGAATAATCAGGAAAAGAGAGAGGGCTTTTATAGATGGTGAAGGCAGTAATGATGACTTGCTAGGCTTATTGGTTGAGTCAAATATGAGAGAAACAAATGGGAATGCGAAACTGGGAATGAGTACTGAAGATATGATCGAGGAATGCAAGTTATTTTACTTTGCAGGTATGGAGACCACATCAGTCCTGCTTACATGGACGTTAATTGTGCTAAGCATGCACCCCGAATGGCAATAGCAGGCAAGAGAAGAAGTTTTAAACCACTTTGGAAGAGGTAGACCAGATTTTGATAGCTTGAACCGCCTGAAGATTGTAAGTATGAAATCATTGTTCTTTTGTTCAATGAAATGCAGAAATTGATAGATATTGAAGACATTGTTAATTTGGAGCAATTGCAACTATGCCACCACTTTGAACACTGTTACAAGCTTGCCAACAGAAAATTGCATAAATACCACTAACACTGTCATTTGAGTGGCATTCGTGCAATAAATAACAATAAAACCAGTGACAAAATTGCAAATGCCCCTATTTAAGTTTCCATTGCTTTATCAGAATTAGATTGACAAAATACTGAACAATTCATCTAAAAATAGCTACTTTTTGTGATTTTAATTTCCAGACAATTGAATTCTGCTGATAGTTGTCTGCATGTCATTCTGGTGGAGAAACTGCTGGTTTGCTTCTAGAACTGTGCAGCCTTACATTCCAACAACGTTAACATTAATAATGTCTTGAATGACTCACTGAATATACTGTGGAAACATGCTGGAGATGACCTAATCTTGGTGTCGAAGGAACCTTATTATTTACATCTTGCATCCTTTTTGGAAATTGCAGTTCTAGACTGCTCCAGGAAGTCTGACTGTTTATATGCATGAGAAATCCCGCACCCCCCCCCCCCCAATACTGTTGTGTATCAGGATTAATGATCTTGACCCTCTGTTTTGGTTCTGCAGGTAACCATGATTCTATATGAGGTCCTTAGGTTGTACCCACCAGTAGTCTTACTAACCAGAAGAACTTACAAGGAAATGGTGCTTGGTGGCATAAAATATCCTTCAGGCGTGACCCTTCTACTGCCCATCATCTTCATTCACCATGATCCAAACATCTGGGGAAAAGATGCAAGCGAGTTCAATCCACAAAGGTTTGAGGATGGCATCTCCAATGCGACCAAGCATCAGGCCGCCTTCTTTCCATTTGGATGGGGTCCCAGGATCTGCATAGGCCAGAACTTTGCGTTGCTGGAAGCGAAGATGGCACTGTGCACCATCCTTCAACACTTCTCCTTTGAGCTCTCGCCATCCTACACTTATGCGCCATACACCGTGATAACTTTGCACCCTCAGCATGGTGCTCAAATCAGGTTGAAGAAGCTTTGACCATGATGGTCATACTGAATGGCAAAACATATACTGCTAGTAACATATAGTGCTTGTGCATGCATGTAGTTTTAAATTCACCTTTGATATGAATAATGAGAAGAAAGTGTGTATGAATGGAGAAATTGGTTGATGGAAATGCTATATTAACATGTTTACGCTCAGCTAGCATTTTCCAAAGTATATTTTTCAAAGGTTTTCTCTTACTCTTCAAACCATTTAATCTTGCTTTTCAAACCATCACTCGATTTTTAATGCAATGCATTTGTTAGACCTCACAAATGGCACTAGATCACTAAAATGCAAAACACATTTGACCCTCTTGATACTATGGTTATATAGCCTAAGAACTCGGTCATTTAATATCATATAATCACCTTACCACTGGCAAAATTTAAACCCTTATCTTATACCTTTGTCTTGAGTCTTATCGATATGTTTCCTGCCATCTTCACCATGACATCCATGTTGCTCAATGGCTCCATGTGAACTAACGTCTTATTTTTTTCATATCTCACTTGAAATGTTAGTCCACAAGTGTTGTCATTAATTATCAAAACCCAAATAGAGACCTAAATGCTTTCAATGTGACGCTGATTCGTTCAATGCTTGTTGATGATGGGACAATTTTGAATTTGATGACCTATTCCATCTTTAAGAAGTTGATTAAATTGGATTATGAGCTTATAAAAGACCAACATAACACTTAGAGGTGAACCTATTGGTGCTAAGGGAGTTACATTTGTGGATCTTACCATTGGGAGCAAAGTTCACAATCACCTTCTTCTCGCTGATATTGTCACATCCTAGTCCAATTGGAATTAGGTCCAGGGTGGCCCCTCAATGTGCGTGTGTGGTTGTGGTGGAGATTTAGTGCCAACTTGATACTCGATGATAACTTACGCTAACATATAAGGTCTAATTGGTTGATTACATTAGCCTTAGTCCACATTAGACGTTATGCAACATAACCTATGCCAGCGTAAATGTTTGCAATGTTTTGGTGTTTGGTTGTTTTGCACAGACAAGCCGTATTTCATAAAATTGTGTTTCATTGTTTATATCTTGTTACATATAGTCACCTCCATGTTCTAGTTGAGGTCTCATGTTTCTAGTAGAGGTATAAGGGACGATAATATTTCATTTTTGTGTGCTCATCGATTTGTGCAAACTACAATGTCTAATACGACCAAATATAACATACTAGCTAATGCAACATTGAGCCTACTTTGAACATTTGTGCAAGCCTGCATAAGAGCCTATGCAGACAATCAAACATGAGCAAACTATACAGGCAACCATATGACCCGTAATACTTCTAGAATCAACATCATTAATCCTACGGTAACTCTTTTGCATGAAACGAAGGATGAAATCGTAAGGAGTGTGTTGTCCACTCAATATGTGAGTGTATCTGAATTATTTGGATTCTAAGGTGTTATAAATGGTATCAAAATCCTATGGTCGTATGTTGGTTATGGGCGCAGTTTAACACCCTAACACCCTAAATTTAAGTTTTTGCAGTTTAGTCAATATGCCTTTAATTTTCTATAGAGAGCTTCATACTTTGTTTAAGATGAAATTTTTATTTTCTAAAGCAATATAAATTACATTGTTCTGTGCACTCATGCTATGTTACACTAATGCTACTACACTTCTAATTTTAGGTTGCTTTGTAAGATTTAGCTCTACATTAGAACTGTTTTAGTGAGTCTATATAATTTTCTGTCAAAAGAAGAAAGGCTTTTTCCTTTGTGTTTCTTATGCTTTGGCCAATTTTAACCCACCACCTATTTCTCTTGTGGACTAGCCTAGGCTCTGAGTCGTTGTAGCCTAACAATGGTGTACCAGGCACCTGTGCCTTCTCCTTTTTTTTCTTTACGATGGGGCCCCAAGATAGCCTTATCCCCTTCTAAATTGCACCAGTAGCATGAGCCAAACTCAAGATTGAATCCATAGTGCTGCCTAGTTGAGTCGGATCCATACCTACACTGAGACAATTGATTCCAGTGCCATGGCCTATTAAAGGCAAGCCACTGCTCCCATGTCCTCTTTTTTGTATCAAGAAAAGAGATGTCCCATGCCCTAGATGTAGTCATAGCCCTAGGCCATATCTCATACACATGCCACCATTGGTCTCCCCATCTACTATGTCCACATCCTCAAGAGCTACACAGCCAAGTCCATATCGAGGTGATCTATTTCCTAAGACCCGTCTTGTTTTTCCCCACCCTCTCTAGCTCTTGCTTTTGCTACATTGAACACCCATCTTCTCTGCTCTCTAGGGCCAGCCGCCACCATCCTAGTTCTCTCATCAAGACCCCTTTAGATGGATTCGATGTACACTCCTTCTGTAGATCCTAGCCACTCAATTTTCAGTACACTACAATGTGCCATCTAGTGCAATTTTGTCACCACGAGCTCCTACTGTCGGTGACTAGAATGAGGCAGAGAATTTTTAGCCACTGGACTAAGTAACATGAATCATATATGTCATGGACCGAGTTAGCACTGTTGATACTTCTTATGTCTATTGGAGGGATTCCGCAAGCGCATAGAACTATCTGTAGCACTTCGCTGGGTGAGTAAACCGAGTGTCAAATTTATAATTTATCCCATGGAAAGGCGGAAGGATAAGGTGGTTTGGTGGAAAGAAATGCTCAAGTGAAGGCACGTCCTTAGCGAAAAGGGGGTGATGGAATGTGGGTAGAGGTGTAGATGGATAGGTGGGATGGAATGTAGGTAAGATAAGGGGGTAGATAGCAAGCAAACTAGAAGTATGGCAAAGCTAAGTGCGAGAGCGAGCGAACTATTTATCTTAAGCAATAAAGGTAAACTAAGGATTAGAGAGAAATCTTTAGCACTACGGGGCATACCTGCCCTAAACTCACCTGAAGGTTGATTAGGCACAAAGCACAACGAGCCCTACATTTTAATAACTAGACCCAACATGGTGGAATACAGAGGATGGACAGGGCTATCACTACCTGCCAACTATCATAATCTATCCGGGGATCAAGCTGTATCCATAGGTAAGATATAGCCTAAGCACCTCGCTTAATTTATAAACTTACTACTTCGATCCAAGCTCCTGTGAAATGAGATCAAAGTACCCTAACCAAACGGTGGAACCCATACTAACGAAGATCACATTAAGCAAAAGATTATGTATGGTACTAATGCTAAGAACAAGCACCTAAGCTCACTAAAAATGAACAAGAGTGAACTAGAACTTGAACAATGCTAAGCTATATTACTAAATAAAGTACTAAACAAAGTAGAGTATTGAATAAAGTAAATGCTAATGGAAGAATACAAGAGAGCAACCCAGAAGACTCTTCCAGACTCAGAGCAAGCTCCACTCTAGCTCTACTTCCACTACTAGCCTACTACTACTTCTAAAGCTACTTGTTTCAATCTTGGAGAGCTTTGGAAAGCTTGGAATGCTTGGGGATTGTTGGGGATGATCTTCACCGAGATCCACACCTCCCTTTATAGTGTGTACAAGGAGCAGGGGTACTTGTAGGTAGTGGAGAAGGTCGATTGGAGGCTAAGGAGCATCGGGCGACCCAAGGGGCATCGGCCGATCCTTGGATCCACTGCCTCTCCATCATCCTATGGTGCTAGATGGATCCCTGATGGTGTGGTTGCGTGGCAAGTAAGTCAGTTCTTTGGTTGGTAAGTCAGTGATGAAGTTGGTTTTAGCCCTCCAAGTGAATGACAGTGGGCTCAGGGATCCAAGGGAGCTCCACCTCAGCCTTTGGATGCACCAACTTAAAAATCAACTGTGGAGGGGCACTCCTGGGTGTGCCACTTGGCTCTCCCACAGATCAGTGACGTGGCAGGGCAAGGTGGGCCATCGGCCGATGCCATGTGGCATCGGCGACCCCACCAAGTGGGCCCAAGGCCCCCTACCACGTTCATTTGCCTTCTTTGTTCTTGTTTTGATGAATTTTGTACAAATTTCTGTGTTCAAATACTTTTCCAAGTATAAGTGGAACTAAGTGAAATATAAAGCAAATTTGGTGCATATGATGTTGTTTTTACCTTGCTTTTGGGTGGAGTGTTGATGGTCTAACTATGTGTTAGTGACCATCAACAAGCACCATGTTCAACAAATGAGGAGGCTAGTCAGGGCCATAATTTTGTATAATCCCTCAAAGTTTATACATTTTGTGCATGTACTTCCTAGTACATTTGCAGATTTGAACAAAAGCCATGAAAACCTAGTTTCCTTTGCAGATTGGCCCATACAGTCTTGTTTATTACACAACTTTTTCATTTTAGCTCCAAATTTGGTGTTTCCTTGTAGGGTCATAAGTTTGTAGCAATGAATATATTAGTTTCATACTATCTAATATGACTGGGATGCTATGGCCGAAGTTGAAGCATACTAGAAAAATGTCTACATTGCTCTAATAATAGGGGTTACTAGGGAGGCCCCTTCATGGTAGTGGAGGCAGACATTCTAGCTAGATCAAGGATTTGCTGACAAGAGGGATCCCTATGCCACCTTCTAGCATGCTTTTTCTTAAAGGGAATCCTTTGCAAGTCCCTATACCTTTGACGGAATAGGCTTTGGTTCAAACCAAACATATAAGTTAGGGAGTTGTGATGGATTACCTATCATTCAAACCAAACACTTTAGAGAAGTGACCAATACTTGATTCCATGAATGATGGTAGCAGGGTGCACAAGGGGAGAAAAGGTTTGTGTTAGACATGCATGGAATTTGTGCAATGGGAGATGATAGGGGAAAGGACTAGATACATGGGGTAGGATGCATCCACCCCCAATCCCGATGATCCACCCAATTTCTAGCCAAATCTTTGCCTTTCCCTACTAGATTCGGCTTCTCTATGGGCTACTCCTTCCCATGGTCTTCTAGTTGCAAAATGGTGTTGTCATGGTGATAGTGCAGGTCCCATTGACTGATCTAGTTCTTTCAATGGTAATGGAGGTGGTCATTGTGGTCGTGTCCCTCATCTCTTCCCTCCTACATGCTAGGGTGGTCGCCGATCATCAAGCCACTTCCCCCACCGGTGCTCTTTGTTTCTTTGGCTATCGTCACCATGGATAACTGGGGAATGGTCACATTGTCGTTTTGTAACCTTGTGCTTCAAGGACAAGCTGTCCATCTGTCATTCTTCATTGTTGTTGTTCTTTCATTGCTGGGCATGCTAGGCTTCGCCCCTATGGCCTTTCCAGTGTTGATGCCATGAACCAACATTGTTGTTGCCAAACTGTGCTAAGCACCCCCATTGTGCTTGGGTCTATTCGCGATACACTAGTAATTGTGTTTGTCTAAACATGGCATCATTGATTCTGGTCATTGAAAGCATCTAGGCCCTCAATTTGGGGTTTGATAACTAACGATAATGGTTGTGGACTAATATTTTCATTTGAGATTGAAGAAAGATTAGTTCACATGGAGATTCAAGCTATTGGATACCATGGTGCATGGAGCTGGAAAACATGATGTCTAGATCAAGGCAAAGAAAGGTTAGTCCAAATGGAGATTCAAGCTACATTAGATATCATGGTGCATGGAGTTGGAAAACGTGATGGCTAGTTGAATGCCCTAGTTTAGTTTTGATAACTGAGTGACAATTAGTGGACTAATGCTTTTAATAGAGATGATTGAGCTAGGTCCACATGCAGGAGTTGAGCAAGGCTAGGAGATGGTGAAGATGATGATCATGACCATGAAGCAAGTGCTCAACATTGGAGAAGAAAGGAAATGGAGATGGAAACAAACCCAAAGGCAAAGGTATATGCAAAAGGGTTTTGTTTTCACCAAACAAGGTGCAATAGAGTGCACGGTTGAGTTTATGATAGATAGACATATTATTAAGAGGGGAATCTCTAAAGTGATTGCATTTATCTAGTGCTACTAGGTGATGTTTTTAACTATGCATGTGCATTAGACCTAGTGACATGGTGAGGAAGCAAGTGAAAATGAAAGCTCTAGTTTGGTTTTGGTAATTGAGTGCCAACCATGTGGACTAAGGCTTGCAATGAGTTTATTTAGCTAGGGTCCACTTGATGGTGATGAACAAGGCATAGGAGGTGACAGAGATGGAGGCCATGATCACATACATGCAAAGGTTCATCAAATAGATATAAGTTGGAGTAAAAGCAAGCGACACGGTAAATGTATAAGTTAGGACTGAGTACAAGTGGACTGGAGCGTCCACCTACTAGCTTGCCTTCCCTGGCTGCTTGCAAAAGATGAGACTAGCACCATATGATAGGAGTTGTCGACCATGACCGTCGAAGCAGGAGGAAGCCTCCAACTGCTCGAATATCAGGACGAAGAGGCCTTGGACCTGCCCTTGGTGTAACACCCTAAAATTTGCCTCTTTTGAAATAGAGTTAAAAAGATTTAATTTTGTATTTTTGTGCTCATGAAATATAGGAAAATAATATTTTTTATTAAATTAAAATTTATCATTGGATGTAGAAACATGTCTGAGCATTCATGCCTTTGCATTTGCTCTATTGAGTTGAGTGGTTTTGACTAAAATCCAAAATGTGTTAAACTACTTTTGAAAATGGTTTTGAAATAGCTTTGAAATAAAAGAAAACAACAAAAAAGGAAAGAAAAACTCTCCCTCTCTTTAGGCCTGCTGGCCTCTCTTCCCCGCAGGCCAGCCCAACCCTACAGCCCAGCCCGAGCAGCTCCCTCTTTCAGCTCCACCTCGCAGGCCCAACGCACCACCCTGGCCCAACAGCAAGCCGCAGCCCAAGCCAAGCACGCGTCCTCTCCCATGTCTCTCTATGACAACCCGGCCCGCTTCCTCCCCTCCCTTTCTCTCTCTTGGGCGGGCCTAGCCGAAGCCCAAGCGCGTGGACGCTCCGCTCTCCCTCTGTTTCGCTGCCAGCCGGGTCCCGCTCTCTCTCTCTCTCTCGCTGACATGACGGGCCCGTGTGTCAGCCGTCCCCAACCTCCTGTCGGCGCTGAGCAGGACTCTCCGAGTCAGTTTCCATCGCCGAGCTCCGTATCCTCCGGGATTTGGCTTGTTGCCCAAGCCCTGCGCCCCTATATAAGTCGGGCCCCTACGCTGCATCGCCCCATCCCCAAACCCTAGCTCGCGTTGCCTCTATTCTAGCCCGCAGCCGCCGCCGCAACCCTAATTCGCCACCACCGAGCACGCCTCGCTGTTCCGCCACTTCGCCGTCATCTGGGACTGTGCGCCTGCCTTTGGGAGACGGTTAGGAAGCCGCCTGAATTGCGCGCTCGTTCTCTCTCGCTCTAGCTGTTTCACGTTCGGCTTCGCCATAGGACCGCCGTGACCCCGACCACTCGGGTGATCCTTGAGCTGCCTCAGTGCCCTCGCGTCCCTCTCCAACCCCGCAGCTGGGTTCGCCATTTCCCCCTCTCCCGTCCTGTGCCATTGCCTTGACCAATTATGCCCGGAATCAGCAAATCACCAAACTCCGACGAGGAGCAGAGCTCTCAACGATGGCGCCGCCGTTCCTTTTAATGCTGGGACTCCTCTTTCTCCATCTGTTCCCGGCCATCCGATCTACTATCTATGGCTTAGATCGAGCCTTGATCGTGGTCAATACTGGTCAACCAGTTAGCCGCCGAGTTTTTGCGCAAAACCCCCTACTTTTCCTATTGTCCAACCCGCGGTCCTCGGCTAGATTCAAAATCTGATTTCTATTTATTTTTATTCGAAAATGAAGTATTCAATATTTACAAAACTTCCATTGATTTTGTTTTAGCAATAGAATCTACATTTTAACTCTGGTTTGACCTGTTCAAGTTGCGTTAGATTCGTAATAAAATGATCTTCATGACAATAACATTGGTTAGCCTGTTTTGTGCCTTCAAAATAAAATGTTAATCAATCTATATGCAATTGGATTTCCAATTATAAGCAACTAAGATTTTTCACTTCGATCTTTTCTAAATAAAATGAGATTAGATCTATCTTGTTTTTATAATTCAAACATAATTTGACTTAATTCAATTTGGATATTTCTCTTAAATATCTTATACATATTTTATATAATTATATATGAAGACTATAGTTCCTTTTCCCATATAAAGTTAATCTTTCGGTAGACGTTTCTTGTTCATCGATTAGAGTGCTTTTCACGTCTGTGTGTTCGTAGTAATACGTAGACTAGTTTTCAATCTTTTTTTAATGATTGGTGTACTATTCTAATTTAGTCATATTTGTATGTTATGTGCATGTCTGTTTGGTTGCTTGGGTGGCGCTTTATGATCTTGTCTAGTCAGTGAGAAGTACATTGGTGATATAGAAGAAGTTGGTAACCCAGAAGAAGTCCTTTGGAGGTTACAATTCAGTAGAAGAAGGATCTGAGTTTAAGGCAAATATAGCATGGGATCATCATTGTTGACCTATACATCTTTAATCATTTAATTCATACTGCATGTGTCTACCTTAACTACCACTAAGGATTTTCTAGTACTTTGTTACCTTGTACCTTGATTCCTATGGGTTTATGCATTTGGGACCATGATTTTATAACTTGACTAATGGTATATGTAATAAACGTTAAAATATGGATTTTAGAAACTTGGAATGAGGGGGCTAGAGCATTATTTTTATGGTGCTCTAGATTCCTTTCCCTAAGGACTTATTTATAAGTGATCACCCAGGACTTACAGTACAACCATGAGAGCTATGGTTTCAACTTTGGCTTTAGCTAAGTAAATTGAGCTTTTCTAGCTTGTTAGTGGTTACCTTAAGGCGCAAAAGGATAGGCCTAGGTTGTAGAATGGCTTCTTGTCTCTTAGGGTGTGTATAGCCTATGTGAAATGTGCCACTCTGTTAGAGGGGCTCCATTCGCCTAGCTGCTAAAACCTAGTGGACACTAACTTGTTAGAGGGACTTTCGAAAGTCTTCATAGTGAACCTGCCGACCTTCCTTGGAAGTGGGTCAAGAGATTAGCTACCTCGGACGAAAGGATAAATCACGGCTCATGATGAAAGTGTACAACCTCTGCAGAGTGTGAAACTGGTATATCAGCCGTGCTCACGGACACGAGCGGCCGGGACTTCTTATGGAATAGATGGACACTAATGATTATCAGTTGTTGCTATACATTATTCTTGTTTACATGATCATGTGGTTATTTGGGCTTATGCTAAACTTGTTGCTACTCAATTGCTAAAATTGTGACTCATTAAAAGCTAATCGCAATAAACTAGTGTCAACCTTTTGAGCCTCATGAACCCCATGTTATATTACTGAGTACGATATGTACTTACGCTTGCTTTACTTTTCTATACTTTGGAAAAAATCCCAGATAGGTACCAAATTGCTAGATCCTGGAGCAGTTAGGCTTGTGATCAACCAGTCAGTTATCCTTGTGGTGTTAGAGTCTTCGCCTGAAAGGAGTTGTCTTCCCCATGTTTGTTGTCTAAGGTTCTATCTTTTATACTAAGTGTGTTATATATTAAGCATTGTCTTTTGATATTGCTCCTATTTGTAGTCATATGTGTGATTTGACTTCCTGGGCTCACATATGGTGTGTATCTGATTTTGTCTTTAAAACCAGGTGCTACACTTGGCACCCTAGGGAGCCACATTCCTTGATGGCTAAGAAAACCCTAGAACCATTTTTTTGTACTTACCTTGCCCTCCGGACATATAAGGCAGGGCAAGGGGCGCCATAGAGGCATCACTCCATTATCGGTCATTAGAGGCACCACTCGTTAGATCACCAGATAAAACTTCCATCGGAGAACAAACTCATTGCTCTCCTACCCCAAAATTGTAATAGTATCTTTCGAGCACTCTAATAAGAAATCTCTTTGCTGGATATATGGTTCAGCGCTCGAACCAGGATAAACTCTCTCGTCTTAAGTGATAACCACCGAAGTTTCACACATCAATCATCTAATCATAGCCATAGTTACGAACCCACGACACTTAGTCACACTAGTGTTAGAAATTTAGGCAAAGTCAGTACTAATTTAATCCTGAAAAATATTAACGTCATGTTTATGACATCAGAAAGGCGCACATGTGATCTAGTCATAAGCAGATTAATGAACATCATACTAATAATGGATTTAGAAAGGGGGTTGCTACAGTAGTATACTCATAGGCACCAGAGTCATTTTCGCTACTCGACATAGCATTTGTTGATGTAGTCATCTCGCTCGTCACTGTGCAAAAACGTAACAGCGCTGATCACCGCCATCAGAGAGAAACCGGCCGTTAGGAAGTAGCAGGGAGAAGAAGTTATAGAACCATCATGAAGAAGATCGAGCAGTCGCGTGGAAGATGCTCCCAAAAATTTGATTGCCAATCATCACCCGAGCAGACGAACTCAAGAATGGCTTTGGTTTCGAAGGCCTATTTCTGTGCTCGCAAAAATTGGGACGGGAAAGCTCGAGCAGCACAGCAGCAGCAAGGTATTATTCTTGGTTGTTTCTTCTCTCTCGCGCGAACAAGAGGAGTGACCGTTTGATGCAGCAATAGAGGAAGACGAAGATGAAAAGCTAGACACATGAAGAGATAAACTGACAAATCAATTGTCTAGTAACGAAAACCACAAAGACATCATAAGTCATCATGATCCACTATGAAGGATAAAAAATTGTGACTAGAGGAGGGTGAATGAGAACCTCAAATTTCTTTCAAAATATTTGACCGCTGTCCCAACGTCACCACCAAACGCAAGCAAGTTCTCGAAACACAAATACCCAAGTCAACTGGTGATGAAAGTACCTTGAACGATTCCTTAGAATGGTAGAAAAACAACACAACAGACAAAATACGATTCGGAGCTCAAAAGACCAAACTGTGCGTAAAACAGAAAAACAGGGCTAAGAAAAAATGACCGGAAAATCCCCTGAAAATTCGTTCTATCACAAAACAGAGAGAGAAGAGGTAGCACGTCGGGCCTGGGCCTCTCGGGCCTGCACAGCTAGATGCTCACGGTGGTTTGGCTGCCTCTGCTCTGCTCGATTCACACAGGGAAGGAATTAAATTCACAACCGTGAATACCGCTCCAAGTAAAAAGGAATAATTTAATGCTCCAAGAAGAGTTAATGATTGCTTGAAGTAGTACTTTATTGTTGCTAAGAAAAATCAAACAACCAAGCAAGAACCAATCATGAAAGAACGAGCTGGCCTGACGAACGAACAGTGCACGCGGGACTGCTTCGCACTCCCGAACGCGGCCACAGGAAGGCGGACAGGCTCTGCGCTGCCAATTCACCTGCTCCAGTCTCCATCGAATCCATCAAGGTGCGCCCAATCCTGTGCAAACGCGTATGAACAAAGGAACGAATGGAGGGAGAAGGTCGCGACTTTCCCGGTCGTTCAGGCACTTGGACCGAGGCCTCGTTTAGTTTTGAAAATATTTTACAAAAAAACAATAGATTTCTTATCGCATCGAATCTTTGACACATGCGTAAAGTATTAAATATAGATAAAAAATAAAACTAATTACACAATTTAAACGAAATGGACGAGACAAATCTTTTAAACCTAATTAGACCATAATTAAACACTACTAATTAAATAACAACAAAAGTGCTACGATAGCGTTTCACAAAATATTTCCGGAACTAAACGGCCCAAGAACGAGCGCTGCTCTACGTGAGCACGCACGGCACCAGAGCGCCGGCGCTGATAGCACTGCTGCAGAAACTCCTTGTGCCCAGCAGGAACCCGACGCCGAACGAACACAGACCAAGAACGACGAGCAGAAAAGGGCGGCCACAAATTCGTCCCAAACTCGATCAAATCAACAGATCTCGGCCCCAAATTTTGCACAAATCAAATTCAACATAGCACGAACCTATTCCCCAAAAATTATTACCTGAGATGAACCCAAACTCCGAGAAATTGAGATCGAAACCAAAGCACGAAAATAGGGAAAAACTCAGGAACACAGTGACGAAATCTCTATTCCCACTCCAAATCTCAGTATAAACACCTCTAAAAATTCAGTAAATTTTTAACCTCTCTCGTAAACTAGAAGAAACTATCCCTGCAGAAAGAAGAGAAATAAGAGCGGTGAGAGAGTGAGGGAGATGGCTTGGGAATAAGCAAGCATTGATGGTATTCATAGCCTGCGCAGCCTGACCGGAACGCCGTGCTGCGGGTGCAGCGTGAGGACGGTGTAGGGCGCGTGCACGTACGCCGGCGACAGCTCGAACGCGAAGCGCTGCAGGATCAAGGTGACCGCCAGCTTGGCCTCCACGAGCGCGAAGTTCTGGCCGATGCAGACGCGCGGCCCCCAGCTGAAGGGGACGAAGGCGCCCGGGTCACTGCACGCCTTGGACACCCCCTCGGTGAACCTCCCCGGATTGAACTCGCCGGCGTCGGACCCCCACAGGGCAGGGTCCCGGTGGAGGAACATGACGGGCGTCGTGAGCATGACCCCCGCCGGGTACGTGACGCCTCCCAGCTTCGTCGGCTGGTGTGTCCGGCGGTTCATGGTCACCACCGGAGGGTACAGACGCAGCACCTCGTACAGCACCATGGTCACCTGTCATGTTACCAAGAATACACAAGAATGACATAACCGAAACCAATCATGTTAACAAGTGATGACGACAGGACTGTGCACTGAGATTGACTCACAACTTTTAAGCGTGCCACGCCATTGAAATCCGGCTTGTTTTGACCAAAGACTTGCAGAACTTCCTCCCTTGCACGATCCTGCCACTCCGGGTGCATGCTTAGCAGGACCATTGTCCATGTGAGCAGCACACCGGTAGTCTCCATACCTGCGAAGTAGAACACCTTGCACTCGCCAATCACCTCTTCCACCGTAATCCCCTTGCTGGATTTGCCATCCGAGTCACTGTAATTCATGTTCGACTCCAGGAGCAAGCCCAGCAGGTCATCCTTGGTTGCCTCACCGCTCGAAACAGCCTTCTGTCTCTTCTCTATTATGCCCCTCAGGATCGTCTTTACCTCCCTATCGACTGCATTCATCCTTCTATTGTTTTCTGTTGGCAACAGACTGAAGATCGAGTAGTATATACATAGTACATCATCAGATGCTTAATTTTAAAACAAGAATTTTTTTTTGTAAAACAAGATTTTTTTTTTTTGCTAAAACAATGGTACAAAATTGGGTAGTAGAGTTACAGCATTTGGAACCGTACGAGAAGCCAGGAATGTAATTTATCCTGAAAGATTGAACAAGGCGCTCAGCTTGCTCGGCCTGAAGTAGGAAAATTCTTCTCCCTTCTTCATGACTAACACCGAATGCAGCTCTTGAAATTACTTCTCCTGATAAATTTTGGAACTCTGGCCACACATCCAGCTCGGTTGGTTCAACAGAAGCAGAAAGCTGTTTCTCCCATCTGTCGACCAGTTCGCTGCAACACGCCAAGAAGGCCGGCAGCATTCCCTACAGCCATTTCCAAGTGAAGGGTTAGCAGGCCCATTGTGTTGTCTTGCTTTTATGAGCTAAGAGCATCTCTAACAGTTTCCAAAAAAGACTTGAGAAATCAATAGGTGTTTCAGTAGCAAAAGAAACGAGTTTTTTAAATGAATCAGACAGGAGAGATGTTTCAAGTGATAACCGCCGAAGTTTATATTAAAAAGAAGAAATTCAAATGGATAAAACAATAAAACAATGAAGGAGCTTATATGTTGCTTGTCTCCAACATTTTTCAATAATTTACTCCTAAAAATAAAAGGGCCACCACCCTAGCCGCTTTGTTGTCGCCACCATCAGCTTCCTCATAGCCAGTCATTTTTGGCACCTAACTTACACCTAGAACCTTCAAACGGAATCTCGATTGCCAGTTCTACGCCTAGGGTGTGTTTAGTTGGGGAAAAGTGGGTGAAAAGTTAATGTAGCATCTTTCGTTGTTATTTGGCAAAATTTGTCCAATCATAGACTAATTAGGCTCAAAAGATTCGTCTCGACATTTACAGACAAACTATGCAATTAGTTATTTTTTTACCTACATTTAATACTCCATGCATGCGTTCAAAGATTTGATGTAATTGGTAGAAGAAGAAATATTTTGGGTTTGCATGGGAAGTAAACATGGCCCTAGTATTCTTAGATTTAAAAATAGCGGCCAGAGGTCAAATTCCGGCGAATTTTCTAGGAGGTGGTCATCCCACCATTCATTGCCCACCGTTGTCAGCCATCCCTGGCATCCTAATTCAGAACCTACAAAACGGAACTTCTATTGCCTCTCAGATATGAAAATAGTGGCAGGAGATTCAATTCCTGTGATCCTGCCATGGTCGAGGCAGCGACATGTGTCGAAGAAAAAAAATCCCCCTCCCCGATAGAGAGTAGTGCTTGTCTATGTATCTTTATCCGTGGATGCCTATGTTTTTCCAACCACAGATAGATTGGAAGTTAGCAAAGAGAGTTTTTAGGGGAAGATTTTTCTCTATCCTACCAAAAAATTAAGATTGAGAGTGGCTTCACTAATTTATTCTTGTCTCCGTTAGACTTTTATACGGAGAGCTAGAAGTGATTGTATTCCCCTGTTCGACTGAGCTTATCAGCACGGCTTATCAGCCGTGGAACAGTGTTTTTCTCTCATAGCAAATCAGCCACAGCCGGCTTATAAGCCAAAAAACAGCCTGCCGAACAGGGCCATTAAATGAACCCATCTTGCAATACTACCTGTGTCCCAAAACAGACCAAATACTCAAAATAACCCTAAGACAAACTACACATTTGACATATTTACAGTGAAGAATAACAACACTTATAATACCAAATAAATAGATTGTGAAAATATATTTGATAGTATATCTAGTGATACTAACATGATGTCATAAATAATAATGGTGCTCTGTTCTGTAAATTTAATTAAATTTAAAATTTAAAATAATTTCAGTTATTAGGACAACTAGTATTTTGGGACGGAGAAAAAGACACGAGAGGTAAGAAATGGACAAAATTCATGACTCACATTTGACTTTGTGCTCGAAAACTGAAAACAATTCTGTTATGCATCACATATAAAATTTGAATCGAGGTTAATTTGCCTAAGCATTACAATAAGTACCTTTAGCTTCTCCGCATGGAAGGCCGGATTGAGAATCCTCCGATGTTTGGCCCATTTTTCACCGTCAAGGATCACGAGCCCAGCAACCAGCAACTTTGAGAGAGAAGATAGCATCGATTTCTCGAAGTCGCCACACTTATTTGCCAACACTTCCCGGGCAAGCTCAGGATCGGTGATTACAACTCTTGGGGTCGGCCCGAACCATGTGAACGAGAGCTTACCTTCATTTTTCATGTCGAAATTGACGAAACAGACTTGCAGATACGGCGACGAAACAGATATCCAGGAAGGCTCGTACCGTGCTCCTGGATGGCGTGGTGAAGGAGAGGCGCGACACGAGGGAGGATATCGTGTGGTCGGTCCACGGAGACGGGCGTAGTTTTGGCTGCCGCGATGAGACGCTGGTTCTCCCTGAGGTCTCCCCAGAGGAGGCGGTACCGGGTGCCCCTCAGGCCCTGCGCCCTCAGGGCACGGTCCATGCGCCGGGGCGCCCACCAGGCCCACTCCAGCACCTGCGCCGCCAACCACAGGAGCAGCACGGCCGCCGCCGCGCCTAGCACGCTCCACGGCGAGACCTCCCGGAGCTGCAGCACCCCCGCGCCATCTCCGTCCATGGCTAGCTCTAGCTCCTAGCTCGCCGTTCCTCTCTTGTGTGGAACTAATTAACAGCAATAGCGAAGCAGTGAGTGAGCGTGTTTCTACTTTGCACAGAGGGATTGAACCAGCAGGACATGAGTGTACGCAAGCGGTGGCAACGACAGATATTGTGGTCCGTGATTGCGACGAGCTACCAACACGGCAACACTACTCCCTGTTGGCCTTCCGGCTATCTTGCCTCTCCGGGTTTGGCATGTACTGATTTGCCTGCGAGCTGTGTGGTGTGGCACGTGAATATGCTGACAAGCAACCCACAGTCACAGGCAGGTTGACTGTTGAGTGTTGACACATGCGCAGGACTCCCTTGTCCACAACGATGGCTACATCACATTCAATCCAATCAGACCCTGGCTACTCTCTGCCCACAGAAAATATAATTATACGAGTTAAACTAGTTTAACTTTAAACAAATTTATAGTGAATACTATAACATTTATGTCACTATATTTACTACAAAAAAATGTATTTTATAATTATTTAATGGTACTCCTTCATCCCATAATAAATAAGTTCTTAAAAATTTTCAGCCAGATTAAAGACACTAACAAAAGACGCACTTTTCTTTTTCTAGAGGATATCTCTTGGATTGGTAGTTATTGCTTGCATGCACCCATAATTAACTTCCATATTAAAAGAATTGTATCATATTTGTATAGAATGTTTTTTTTTATAAATTTTAAACCTTAGAAAGTTATTTATTTTGAAAAAGAGAGTATCTTCTACTACTTTTTTTTATCCGTCTATGGTTAAAATTCAAATCGTTACTCCTCGAGAAGTGTGAATTGCATCCTTTTATGGACAGAGATGATAGTATTTATGTAGATGCATGATTGCTATAGGATTTATGTAGACGCATGATTGATTTAGGATTTATTGACCACCACTTGTCATGCCGCAAGTTAGGCGTGCGACAGTTTTTTAGGCGTGTGTTTGTTTCACTGTTACAACTATGGCACGCCACACTTTCTTAGCACTCTATCCCTCATGTTATAGACTCATTTTCTTACCAAACTTTGTTACAATTATGGCTTTATTTTTGCTCGCCACACTTTATATGGCTGCCACAGTTTGTTGAAAGTCTGGCATGACAAGTTTGGGCATGAACCAAATAGGCCCTTAGTGCTTAGGATGCACTCTACTATGGTCCCTCCATCCTAAAAAAGATACAATTCAAAAATAGTGCTATATTAAAGTCGAATTGGGGGATGAACCATGTTGAGGGGGCGTGAAAATGACAAAAAAGCCGAGCGGTGCTTGAAATCGCCATGCATGTATGCGCCAAGTTTAAAACAAGCAGACCAAACTTGTCTATTCCGGTAGCACACAAATTGCAAAACCTTGGGATGTATCATGAGGTGCTAAATTGTTTGTCTACGAAGGTTGTGAACGCATGGTGGATATGTGCCTATGTGTATGTGTGATGAGTGATTGTCAATATGTGATCAGAGCTCGGTTTAGTGTGTTGAGACTAATCATGGCGTGAGTTGTGTATGTACAACATGTCGCTTGTCTTGTGATGTGCAGGTGTTGAGCGTGAGACAGTCAACAACAATCGAGAAGGTCAAGCGAGTCCATGCGTGATGGACCGGGAGTGGTATAGGAAGGACATGGCGGCTTGGACCGAGGGACTAAGGGCCAGAGGATGGACTGTGTACGGCTAACACTTGTGGACGTCGACAAGCAAGTGTACATGCGAGGAAGAAGACAGTGTTGATTGAAGTCAAGATGATGGTCGGACCAAGTCAAGGCGAGGGTGGGAACACTTGGTGATGGAGCGTCGAGGACGAGTGGGACACGAGTCGACATTGTGGAGAAGGCGTAGCGGCCACACGACTCCAAGTGGGTTTGGCGATTTAGGCCTAAAAACCATGGGCGGCAGGTTTGCCGAGTTTGGGCCTCAAAACCTGAGGAAGTATCTCGGGGCGGCACGTGGCATCATCAGAGAGTTTACATCAAGCCGAAGTGTCTTCATGAAAGGCTTGTGGCCATCCGATGCTCAGAATCCATCTTGGACCATTATGCCCCAGTGGCTAAGTGGTTCAAGGCAAATACCTAGATGTAGTCTTGGAATCTATAATAGCCCTATAAATAAGTATAGTGGATGTCCAAGACAGCTATCTCCACCCCAAGTCTTTTCCTTAGGCTAGCAAAGCATTTCATGTTTAGAGAAGATTAGAAGTAGAGAGGGTGAACATCTCTTGCTCTAGTTTTCTATCTCTTGATGGAGGATGAAGGGAGGAGGCTAGACCTGATCTTGTAAAGAAGATTTCCTCGCTTTGTAATCAAGGTGTTGGCTGAAATCTTGAGTTCCCTCTTTCCCTCCTCCAGTTTTATTCTTTTTGATGATTTTCGTGGTTATTTTTGGAAGATTTCCGTGCTGCTTGTTTGGCAGACCTTTTGGCATGTTTTTGGGAGTCATTGAGATCCTTGGAACATATCCAAATCATCTCTTGAAGTCCAACTTTAAAGCTCTTGGTTCCAATCCCCAAAACTCTACTAATCTCTCTATTTTCAGTGTTTTCTTTAGAATTCGTTGAGCTGATTTTTAGGACTTGCCTTTATGAGGTCTTGGTAACATGTCTAGGCTTTGCCTCAAACACATTTGCCACGAGCACCCCCGTTCTCTCCATTTCAAGAAAACTGCGAAAACCCTGATTTGAGAGCATGTTTTTCGAGTTGTTGTCCAAGCTTTGATCTTTTGGAGTGAAATTTTATGGACACCTTCAAAACATCCTAGAGAAGGCGAACGTGGAAGTTATGCACTGACTGCTTTCAGCAGACTGAACCAAAGAAGAAAAGGTCAAAACTTGATCAAACAAAGTACAATTGAGCTCAAATTTCATTTTCTTGGGTTTTTGAGGTGTTTCCTTGATTTGCCCTTGCTTCTGCTTGATCGTTTGAGCTTCCTATCACTTTTCCAAGTCCTATAACCTTGTCATGACTATGAGGATTTGATTTTTCTTAAAAGAGAGGAATTTTTGGGAAGTTTGGGACATAGACCAAGTTCTCATTTTGATGAATTTTAATTGACTCCATTTACCCCCTCTAGTCGCTTGCTCCGTCCTTTAAAGGTAGTCAACTGATTAGGTTCATTTTCTAAAGGACCGAGCAGGCGACCAGAGGATGGTGCATGGGAGCCAAAAGTTCTTCACCGAGCGAGAGAAACTTGGTCTCTGTCCCAAAACAACCCTGAAGCTCTCAAAAGCTCCAAAATCTCCAAATCGAGTTCATACAAGCCAACTGGCAACTTGATGGACTTACAAACACTCAACGATCACAGCAGAATACAAACGAAAGCAACGAAGCAAAGAACGAAGTCGGGAGGCAAGAAACGGGAAAACAAACCTAGGAAACTCGCTAGGCCTACTTTTGAACCTTGCTAGGCCTACTTTGAAACCCAGTCAGGCCTACTTTGAACCTGGCCTAGCCTACTTTGATGTTTTCAGCATCCAAAACCAAACTCCAAAAGGGCAAAATTCAAGCAAATGAAGTTCAATTAAGCTCAATTTTTTTAGATATGATTCTAATGATGTTTATAAAATTTTTCCAAAAGATCAACCCTTGGAACCCTCAGAATCAACGCAGATATAAAATCCATCTTTGCACTTGTGGTTTTCTCAACTTTCCTCAAAATTCCAAATCTTTGTGCTCGCGAGGAATCTGCCAAATCCAATGTCTAGAGATGTTTCTCAGAGGTCATGGCACGTTTAGAACAACCCTAAATAATCACAAGAACTCAGAACCAAGAAATCACAAGAAAGGCTCAATGTGACCACCTAAATCACAAAAACTAGAGATCAAAAATAGAAAGGGACAGATTGATTCACAAAACCATGTCAACTTGATTGAATACTCAGGAAAACAAGTTTACATCGACAAGGTCTAGCCTCCTCCCTTCGTCCTCCCACTTACAGATGAAAATCAGTCGTTCAATGCAGTCACCCCTCTCAACAACTGACTTTCTAGACATTGAATGCTCTGACTAGCCTAAACCAAATGACTAGATGGGAGAAGTGTTGTATTGGGGCAGCCACAATTCTTATTTATAGAGCCTATTATATATTCTAAGATTGTCCTTAGAAATTTTCTTGAACCACTTAAACCCAGGGGCAAAATGGTCCAAGTTGATTTCTGAACATCGGACGACCATGATCCCTTCACAAAGATGCTTCGCCTCAATGCAAGCTCTCTAGTGATTCCATGTGTCGCTCCCAGATCCTCCCCTAAGTTTCGAGGCCTAAACCCGACAAACCTACCGCCCATGGTTTTAAGGCCGAAACCGCCAAACCCAGATGGAGTCGTGTGTCCGCTAGACCGCTACGCTTCCTCATAATCTCGACGTGTGTCACCACTTGTCCTTGACCATTGATCATCAAGTCCTCATGCTCCCGCTTGACTTGGTCAACCGACGTCTTGACTTGGTGAACACCAACCATCCACGGTTTGTCCTCCAGCCCTTGGTCCCTCGGTCCAAGCCTCCACATCCATCCTTTACCACTCCCAGTCCATCGGCATGCTTGACCTTCTCCATTGTCGTCGACCGTCTCAATGCACCACACCTACACATCATAAGATAAGAAACATGTTGCTCAATACCAATTCACGCAATGGTTAGTCTCAGAAACTAAACCAAAGCTCCCTCACCCTTGACAATCACGCATCATCAACTCACGTGGGCACATATCCACTATGTGTTTGCATTTTTCTTAAAATGCATCCACTCAAATTTCACATGGCTTTTGTCTATGAAGGTAGTCAACTGATAGCTGCTTGAACAAGTAGTGAAGGTATCTCATCTAACACAGTAATGCTACCGGTTTTAGCCTAGAGCCGACACTTATACGTGTTTATGACTGCTGGTACGGTTTTGGATTCGTGCGTCAGTGATAGTGGTTGCTACCACAACCACTTGCCCACTATCACTACTGGGAACGCCCTCTTTGCCGACAGCTTGAAGCTGTCGGCGAAGGCCTTAATCCTGTCGGCAAATGCTTTGCCGATAGGGTTTCTCTTATCCTGTCGGCAAAGCCCTGTCGGCGAAGTTGTTGTCGGCAAAGGTCTCTTTTCCGACAGGCATGTTTGGTCTGTCGGCGTTGCTTCGCCGACAGCCACGTGTTCAGTCGGCGAAGGAAACTGCGCCGTCAAGACGGCTGCCGTCTCCTTCGCCGACAGCCACCTGTAGGCTGTCGGCAAAGGCTTCGCCGACAGCCTCTGTTACTGTCGGCAAAGGCTTTGCCGACAGTACTCCTGGGCTGTCGAGAAAGGCTTTGCCGACAGTACCTGCCGGGGCAGTCGGCAAAGCCTATGGCAGATGCTGTCGGCAAAAAAAGGCTGTCGGCAAAGCTGGCATTCTCGCTGGGAAAATGCCCAGCTTTGCCGACAGCATTGGCCTATGCTGTCGGCAAAGTTGGGCAATATATTTTTTTTCTTTTGTTTTTGCTGTTTTCTTACATTTAAACCACATTTATCGCATATATATACCACAGAACCACATTTATTCACAACAATATACTCCCTCCATACCAATTTATAAGACGTTCCGACCAGTTTAGCAAAGATTAAGGTAGAGTACAAATTGTCACTTCTACCCCTCTGCTACCAAATTAATTACACGCAACAGAGAGCACCGAGACTTTCTTCTTTTCGTGGGTGCCAGCTATCACAACAGAGAGCACCGAAAATTTCAAATTTCTGCTGCGAACACGAACCATCCCGCCTCTCGCCGCCGGCACCAGGAAGCCCACCGCGCGGGGGCGCGCTCCACTGCTTGACGCCCGGCCACCCGCCCATGATTTCCTCCATGAGCTCAGCTCCCCTGCTACCGCTGGTCATCCGCCTTCACTGGATTTGTTCTGGAAGCAAAGGTCCCCAAGTCTGATCAACAGCCAACAGGTCCTCCAAGCGTGCTAGCCAGCCAGGTGAGCATCCGTCCTTGCATGCCCATGTCTGGCCAGTCAGCTGCCCTCCTAAGTCTACAGTTGTGCATGAAGAGTCTTGTAGAATAATCTTGTCTAAGGACTATGAGAGCATATGCAGACTTTTGTAACAACAGAAACATGCACTAGAATTTTTTAATGATGGTATAAGCAGCTTCAAACACACATCGTTCACTCACCACATAGCCATTTGGAGTCCACCGTATTACGTCCCACATAATTGTTATGTTCCCATTCGGATCAAGTGGATCATATGCATCTGCAGATTACCAAGGAAAGTTCCATGAAACATGGTACTACTAGCTCCAGATTGGAGATGTTACGGTAGCACATGTGTACATGAAATCATGATAGAACCATAATGATAACAAAAACACAACAAATTACAGCCAGAAGAGCTTTCAGCGTGGGAACCAATGACCAAGAGGGTTGCAACTAGCCACAAACAACAGGAGGTCTTGGTCAGGGTTATAGTTCAGATTGCATTAAAAAAAGGTTTATATTTCTACTTCAGACAAAACAGAACTACAGGTGTTGGAAATTGATAGTTTGAAACATAGGAGTAACATATTTGTAGCAAATTAAATTGAAAGAAATTTATGAAGTCCATTTTCTTGTGCTTTTATGAAAAAACAGCTCTGCCAATCCTTGTGATTTTATACAACATCATGCTGTCTATTCAAAATTTTGTAGATGAAAATTGCAGTAACTGGCTTGTCTATAAGTGAATTCTGAACAGCATGTTGGCATGTTGCTTGATTCAATCTTTTAGTTGTTCAGACCTTGAATAAAAATGATGTTAATGTGAATCAACCTAATTCCCTTCTTTTATTGTTGCACTTGCAGGTGTTCAACCACGGATGAGGATAAGGAAATGGTTAACTGATGCACAAAGATATGCAGTGTACGCAGCTTTACATGCAAAAAGCAAAAATGGAAAACTACCAAAGAATGCAACGAAGGATAATGCATCTCCATATTGAAGAGAAGTGGCCAAGAGAAGACGCAGACAAGCCTATTTTCATTCAGCAAGATAATGCTCGAACACATCTTCGTCCAGACGATCCAGCCTTTCTTGAAGCTGTGGCGAAAACTGGGCTAGACATTAGACTCATGCAACAGCCGGCAAACTCCCCAGACATGAATGTTTTGGACCTGGGTTTCTTCAACTCTATACAGTCCTTGACTGACTGTGGAAGCCCCGAAACTATTGAAGATCTAATTTATAATGTGGAGAAAGAGTTTGAAGAATACAATGAGGCAAATCTCAACCGAGTATTCCTAAGTCTACAGTTGTGCATGAAAGAGGTTATGAAAATTGGAGGAGGAAATGGGTACAAAGTCCCGCATATGAACAAGCAACGTCTAGAAAGAGAAGGGAGGCTACCTCATCGATTGTCATGCGAGAGTGATCTCTATGCTATCGCGCTTGCCCATCTAGCAGAATTTAGTTGAGTATCTTAGTGTGTTGCTATAGGAGATTTTGTAGAGATTATGATAGCACATTTCCATAGATTTTGTAAAGATTATGACAGCATATTTCCATGTGTGTAAAGAGAGGAACAAAATATTGATTCAGAACCTATGTATGAGTGACAATACTTATCTATATTTTCCATTATTTTTCAGTCATCAATATGTTTCAGTGAGATTTAATACAAATATGCATCTATAGTTTCTCAAACAATCTGCTAACATACCTCTAATTATTCAGTCTTTTCTGTTTTGAATCAAAAAATTCAGATGCATAATTCTAGCAGTATAAAAGATTGATCATGATATATATCTAACATGTTCAATTAGAAACAGTAAGGAACTGGGAAAGAATTCGTATGTACCTTTGTTGAGCTGTTAGAATTCATCGACCTTCTGGACTTAAGCATAAAGCCAAGATCACCATCTTCTTGCTGCTCATCATCGAGAAATAATACTCAAGGCTGTAACATTGCAATAGTCTGAATATTGACAAATCACAAGCTAGACTTGAGAATGGTACTGTAAATGTGTGCAGAACTTATACCAGGAGTGTAAGCTCATGAAAAGAAAGATGGGGCTATAAGATCCCTTGGGGGCTTCGCTCATACCGGCCTGAAACAAACAGTAAGCAGCTGTAGTGTGACCAAAGATACTGACTGACAGATGACACTGACTGACAGAAACTCATCAAACAAACAACATGAAGGAAGAATCACAATCACACACCACAACACACTTGACATGGGCGGAAGCAGCGAAGAAACGGTTGAATACTTCAGTTTTGGGCTCACATATTATGACAGAAAAATATTTCTATTCCTGAGAGTAATCATCAATCACAAGTTTCTGAGAGTAACCTTTTTCTGCTGTTGTGGATATCCCATGCTTATTTTCCCAACAGATCTGCAAAAATCATCGATTTTCAATATGCGTGAAGGGAAACAATCACTCTGAGAAAGCAAGTACTCTTGCTTACCAATAAAATTATGGATCATCAATAGTCACAACTTGTGGTTGCAGGTTCAACCGTAGCTATCCAAGTCAAGGGAACACAGTGAAAAATTTTCAGAACAAATTGCCATGGATGGGTAAAGAAATCAGAAGGCAAATCAGAAACTTGCTGAGTCCTAACCAAAGCAATTAGAGAACAAGTCAGGAGGTATTCAGAGTCCCAATCAAACAAATCGGAATAAAAGAGAGATTTCCTCACCTCTTCACCCTCTTCTTCTTGGATCCAGGGGCTTCGTGAGGTATTGCGGCAGCTTGAAAGGGCTGCCGCGTTTGGGGACCGAGCAGGTAGTTCTTGGCACCGCAACAGTTCAACGAGGGCGCCGTCGCCGGGAATGCCGAGGCCGAGGCGGTGCGAACCTCGGCTCCTGGGCGAGCACAATGAAGGGATTGCCGAGTCCTAATAGAGAACAGGTCAGGAAGTATTCAGAATCCCAATCAAACAAATCAGAATAAAAGAGAGATTTTTCCTTACCTCTTCATCCTCTTCTTCTTGGATCCAGGGGCTTCGTGAGGTGTTGCGGCAGCTTGAATGTGCTGCCACGTCTGGGGACCAAGCAGGCAGTTCTTGGCACCAACGGCGGATTCGACGAGGGCGTCGTCGTCGGGAACGCCGAGGCCGAGGCGGTGCGAGTCCCGGCTCCTGGGCGAACACGACGAAGGGCTTGAGGTCGAGCAGCGACGCTGGGCTGTGCGCCGCCGCCGATGAGTCTGGGATCCGGCCCCTCCTTCACTAGCAGCGGCGCCAAGCGTACCGCGTTCTAAGCCAGGTCGGGATTCACCTTGTAGACCTCGACGCCACCGCCGCCCTCCACTAATGGCGCCTCCTCGGCCAGATCCAGCTCGTTGTCCTACTGCTCCTCCTCCTCGGCCGGTGCGAGTCTCGTTGGGGGGAAACAGCAGGAAACAGCGCACTCGGCGGAGTGCAGCTGGGAAGGCGCAGCGACGCGCTCGGAGGAGCATGGAGCGCCGGCGATTTGGGGAAGCAGCGGAGGATGACTCAGTAGAGAGAGGGGCGGAGGGAGCGTGGATAGGAACGGAGGGTACGAGGGCATTTTAGGAAAAGATGAAAGCCTCCGCCACTGAACCGGGGGAGACGAAAAGGAATGCGGAAAGGCAGTGAACAGGTCAAAAGAGATAGTAAATGCGCGCGTTTCAAAAAAAAAAAGAGCTGATATGTGGGCCACGCGGGTCAGAGAGAAAACCCAAAGGGCAACCGAACAGGCGAGCGGTCAGATGAAGAGCGGCGTAGAAAGCAACGAATCACACGGGCAAAACATAGCTTTTCTCAAAAAAAAACGAACGCAAGATACGGACTGCAGATAGACGGAAAAAGAAACAAATATAAACGAGAATAAAATATAATGCACAAAGATAAAGGGTTACCTTTTTCTATTTGAGTATGTTTTGGAATTGGACTATATCATGCTAGACAAAATCTATTTTAACTCGTATGAGCATGAGTATATATATAAGTCTAGACGGAAAAAACTCTTGTCCGGTAGTTAGAGGGATACGGACCACAAAAAATGGATAGACAAAAAAAATAGCCGGAAATTTTGCCTCTTAATTATTAGGGATAGATGTATGCATGTACTTTGTAGGTCGCGTATTTTTTTTTCCATTGTCCGTTTTTCATGCCTCTTTAATATAAAAATAAACACAAATCTATATCTCTACCAATCTTTTAAGAATTTTGCTCTAGTGATCCTCTTAGAAAGGTTGCACGGACCTTAAAAGCACCAGGATAATTAATTATGATTAATTTTTGTCTTGGATCTGGATTAGATCTGTCCTAGTCATGACCAACCGAGGCTCACCCGCTGCCCACTCATAGGCCCCTTTTGGTACGGCTCACTTCACCAGTGAAAATGTTATTTTTTTTGTTTGCTTCAGCTCTGTGAAAAGGCTTCATCAATAGAGCTGGAGCCGTTTTGATAAACTGTTTGCCAAAGCATTTCCATGTGTAGAGCTCTATAAAATAAGCTCTCACGAAACCCCACTTGCCAAAGCATTTCCATGTGTATAGCTCTATAAAATAAGCTCTGTGAAAAGTTTGGAGCAAGCTGCGACGTCGGATGCTCAAAACCCAGACATCTCCACATGTGATCACAAGTGGAGATGTCTGGGTTTTGAGCATCCGACGTCGCAGCTTGCTCTAAACTTTCTCAAATTTTTATCGTAGCCTCCACATGCGATAACAAGACACCCCGACAAGTTTCGTGATTTTCCGACTTCGTTTGGATTTTATATAATTAAAAAACACTTCTACCACTCCTGGATGGTCGTGTTACGTGGACATGGACTTCGAACTTTTGGGTGAGTTTATGGACACCGCCTCAAAACACACTCTCCAACATGAATATCATTTTTCGAATGGCTACGTTTCATTATTTCATGCACCTGCAGTTCAATTTTGGATTATGCGAGAAAATTCAAGTAAACAAAATAAATTAACAAAATATAGCAAAATGTTATAAAAAGGGCCCAAATTAGAACATATGCTTGTAAACAATATAATTAGGCCATATAAAAAGTTTGAAGTCAAAATTCAAAAAAAATACAAACTCTTTGCCGACAGCATGGCTAGGCTATCGGCAAAGAGATATCTTTGCCGACAGCATAAAGACGTGCTGTCGGCGAAGTTAACGGCGTCTGTCCACCGTTTTCCCAGCCAGTTCTTTGCCGACAGGATTTCTTTGCCGACAACAACACTGTCGGCAAAGATATCCTTTGCCGACAGTGTTTGTTCACCGACAGCAGGGAGCCTATGGGCTGTCGGCAAAGAATTCTTTGCCGACAGCGGGGATAAGCTGTCGGCAAAGACTTCCTTCGCCGACAGCCCTTGGGCTGGCTGTCGGCAAAATGTGGGGCTGTCGGCGAAGTTCCTTTCTCCCGTAGTGTATGGATTTCAAGTCCAACAGTGATATCCAGTTTAAAAACGGTGGTAATGGGCGGATATGTAGTGGTGATCCCTAATTTATCAAATACGAAATTTGCATAGTGGGGAAAAAAGTTATTGAGTACTGAGTCTAGTCATCAAAGATGACGCTTCTTTACACAAGATACGAGTATGACTGCCATCTCTGTCATCTGGCACCTGCATTGTGCAAAATGCACTTCCTTTATAAAGACGTACCAAAAAGATGGTCTTCGTTCAGAGACGGCGCAGACTAACCAGGACGCCGTGCTGCGGGTGAAGCGTGAGGACGTTGTAGGGCGCGTGAACGTACGCCGGAGAGAGCTCAAACGTGAAGCGCTGCAGGATCATGCAGATGGCCAACTTTGCCTCCAGCAGCGCGAAGTTCTGGCCGATGCAGATGCGCGGTCCCCAGCTGAAGGGGATGAAGGCGCCCGGGTCGCTGCACGCCTTGGACACGCCCTCGGCGAACCTCCTCGGGTTGAACTCGCCGGCGTCGTGCCCCCAGAGGGCAGGGTCCCGGTGGATGAACATGATGGGCACCACAACCATGACATCCGGTGGGTACGTGACGCCTCCAAGCTCTGTCTGCTTGTGCGTCCGACGGTTAATAAACAACGCTGGAGGATAAAGGCGTAGCACCTCATACAGCACCATGGTCACCTGTTGCAAAAGTACAAGATCAATCAAACAACAAAAAATTAAAAAAATGATTAGATAAGATAGTATATTGGCATGGAGATCTCGAAATGAAACAGAATCATCTGCGCAGTGAAATGTTTCCTTTTCAATTAGTCGAGCTAAAACACTTACAACTTTTAGACGACTAACACCACTCAAATCTGGATTGTTTTGCCCAAAGACTTCCAAAACTTCATCCCTGGCTTGATCTTGCCACTCCGGATGCATGCTTAGGACTACTATTGTCCATGTCAGCAGGACCGCGGTAGTCTCCGTTCCTGCAAAGTAGAACAGCTTGCATTCTTCGATCACTTCTTCTAGGGTAATGCCACGGCTGGATTTTCCGTCTGAATCTGTGTAATTCATGTTTGACTCTAATAGCAAGCCGAGCAAGTCATCTCTGGTGGGTTCACCGTTCTTCATGGCCTCATGTCTCTTCTCTATTATTCCCCTTAGGATCGTCTTGGTCTCCCTATCGATAGCCTTCATCCTTCTGTTGTTTTCTGTCGGTAAAAGGCTGTCAGAGAAAGGTAAATGTGAGATCTAAGGATTATTACTTTCATGGAGTAAAATGTCTTCTAGAGGTGCTCTCATGCTCTAATAAAACATTGGAAGACTTTTAGATTCAGGAATAAAACATTGGTAGATAGTAATATGAATTATGGAGTAGTAGAGTTATATACGAGAATCCTGGGATGTGATTTGTCTTGAAAGCATTGGTAACGCGAACAACTTGTTCAGCTTGAAGTCGGAAAATCCGTCTGCCTTCTTGGTAGCTAACACCGAAAACAGCTCTTGATATGACATCACCTGATAAATTTTGGAATTCAGACCATACGTCCAGCTCTTTTGTTCCGACAGAATCAGCAACTAAGTTCTCCCATCTGCAAATTAGATCGCTGCAAGCTGCAGAGAACGCCGGCAGCATCCCCTGCATCCATTTCCAAGACAATTGCTAACGGCCAGAAAAAATTCCAAGAAACCTAACTCATGGAAATAAATCGATCTTCCTTCTTACTTGTATTACGACCTGGCTTATATAGTGTTTAGTAGCACAACATTTGTATTAAAAAATAAGGCTTTATCAGTGCTAAGGAGTTGACGACTTAGTTTCCATAAACCCAAGTCATATTTCGTGACCTACTGAATCAACTTCAAATCAAGCAGCACGTCAAGATGTTTGCAAAATCGGTGACAAAACTTTACTTACAGTTAATATAATACCAGGCAGACAGGCAGCTAGCACAAATATAAGCTGTTTCTGCAAATAACTAGATCAATTGACCATCCTTTTTTTCTCTAGCAGTATTAATTATAAGTGACCATCATACTACATGATTTCTCCATTTTAAGGTTAACATGGCATATATGACATAACAAACCAACAGGCAACAGCATTAGCGTCTCTTAGTAAACTTGTGTTTGGCAATTATCATCAGTGCAATGGTGTCAAACTAAACATCGCAAATCAAAGATTGCCCCAAGGTATTTCAGTAAAGAAGGGGAAAAAAACCTTGAGCTTCTCTGCATGAAAGGCCGGATTCAGAATCCTCCTATGCTTGGCCCATTTTTCGGCGTCAAGAATCGCAACCCCACCAAATAGAAGCTTGGTGACACGAGTGGCTATCTTTGTTTTCACGAAGCAGCCATCTTTGTTCGACATAACTTCCCTGGCCAGCTGAGGGTCAGTGACTGTAATTCTTGGGGTCGTCCCGAACCAACTGAACGAGAGTTTACCTGCACTTTTGTTTGTTTCAGTTCAGCAGCATGCCACAGTTTTGGTCACTTGAACAGAATGATCGGATTGCAGCTTAAAATGCATACCATGCTCCTCGAGGACACGGTGAAGGAGAGGGGAAACGCGCGGGAAGACGTCGTGGGGCCGGTCCGAGTGCACGGGCCTGGCCAGGGCCGCCGCCGTTAGCCGGCTCTCCTCCTTGAGGTCGCCCCACAGGAAGCGGTACCGGGTGCCACTCAGGCCCTGAGCCCTGAGGATCCGCTCCATTCGCCGGGGTGCCCACCAGGCCCACTCCAGCACCTGCGCCGCCCACCACAGGACCAGCACCGCCGCCACCCCGCCGAGCACGCTCCATGGGGATGGGGAGGACTCGCGGAGCAGCGCCACGCAGCTGACCATGGCTTTGCTCGATCGTACCGTGTTGGACTGCTGGCTGTGGAAATTAAAGGGAAGCAGCAGAGCAGCAATATAATAGCAGAGCGATCGAAATGGTTAAATTTTACTGCTCCGTCCCATAAAAAGAGTAGTCGTGAGAAGCGTGCTGGTCAAACTTTCTCAACTTTGACTATGTTTGTAGAAAATACGTGCAACATTTATATCTTTAAATAAGTTTATTATAAAAGTATATTCAAAGATCTACCTAATGATACTAATTATGTACCATAAATATTAATATTTTGTTAAATATATTTGGTCAAAGTTAAAAGCTATTAACTTTTTAGAAAGCCAGAATGACTTTTTTTTATGAGGGAGTAGGTCGCTTGTGATTGCTGATTTCGCGAATTTGTCGGGAGGTTCATGGCATAATGGTGGTGTCCTTGTCGAATCGAACCTTTTGATTGCTTGACAGTCTGTGTCATGTTTTTGTTATGTTTGATACTCATCATTTTCTATCCAGCCATCAACTTCAACATAATAGCCATGTCAGTGGAGCCGTTGGAGTTACATATGTTTTAGTCTACAATGATTCAGTGGACTACCACACGTTTTAAATCTATATATCCTCACTACATATTCTATCTCAACATGCAAGACATCTACATCATCTTTCACTGATAGCCATGTCATGCCACTAACATCCAACATCTTAATACAAGCTCTCCATGTCATCTTAGATTCTATCTTAACATGTAAAACATCCTCATCATGTTTCACTGATTATCCACGTCATCTTTCACTAATAGACACGTTATGCCACAAACTTTTAACCTCTTAATGCAAGCTATCCATGTCATCTCTAATAAATTTTATTTCTAATTTTTTTGCAATCTTCGTAGCAACACGCGGAGTATCTTCATGTTTTATAAATGCAAGACATCTCTCGCTTTTTTTCTGGTTGTTGTTGAGAAACTCTCGCGCGCTAATTGGCAAGTTTCGAATCCCAACTGGACCAAGTCTGCGTTCCTGCTGTCGGCCCAGATGTGGGAACCATACCCCGTCGTCATATCGGCCCATGAGCACAAAATGCATCGAGCGCTGCAAATTCTGTTGCTACGTAGACATTCCGGCCCTTGTGAACACAAATTGCCTCGAGCGCTCTTTTTTTTTTTTTTTTGACGCCTCTCGTCTCGTATCTGTTCATGTACAGATTCACACTAACCCTACACACGCACACCACACTACGCGTACATAAACAAACTTACAGCTACACTCAGATCATATCACGTCCTTCGTGAGATCACCGGGTCCATCCAAGACACCGTAGGCGACGAGCACGTCTCCTTTGTGGCTCTACTCGTGAGAGGCAAACAAAATTTATTGGAGACTAACCCCGATAAGAGACGCGAGTAGGATCAAGAATCGAACTCGCGTCGGCTGCCTGCACACCCGCGGTGCTAGCCACCGGAGCTCTGCTTGGTTCTCGCCTCGAGCGCTCCTAATTCTGTCGCTATTATCGACAACAGAGGAAGGCTGTATTGCGCACGAACATATGCAAACACCAACTCAATTCTCATCATCACAATTCACAACAACAACAGAAAAGACATACAAGCAGCTGACCCTTTATTTTCTGCCTCCTCCTTTTTTCCCTGTTCTGGTTTCGTTGCTACAGAATCCATATACTTTCGGTGGTCGCTGCTGGCCCTCCAAACGGATGGCTCCGGTCAACACAAGCGAGTCGAATCAATCAAATTACACCGAAGCAGAAAGGGTCCTGCAGATCGCAGACCAGTTAACGCACGCCATCCATCTGGCTAGTTCCATGGCCAGGCACCCAATGTGTCCTTTTGAATTAATCGCCAGGCGTCAAAAACCTAATCATGCTCCATATTACTCAGAGAAGCAAACCAGCTCCACATTATCAAAGGATGCCTCTGGACTCTCGCGCGTGTCATACTGTCTGACCTGACCTGGCCTGCAGGCATGCGTTGTCTACTCGTCCAGTCCAGCACTCCAGCCGGCGTGTTTTCGCTGTTGCTGATAGCAACCTGGATGGTGCCACACGGCCACACCGCAGTTTCTCCGCTGCATGCGCCCCCCGCTCCGCTCCCGCTGGCCGGCCGACGAAATCGAAAAGGTCGCGTCGCGCGGGGACGCATGGTGCGGGCGCACTGCGCATCGACGACGTTGGCAGGCCGGGGGCGGCAGCCAAGGGGGAAGGAAGGATCGCGCGGGCTCGAGGAGTCAACACCGGATCGCGACAGGGAAATATATAGAAGTTAGGTACCATGTCACTCTCCACAAGGAAACGTTGGCCCCCCGGAGGCAGCATAGCATGCACGCCGATCATCCCCCATTAACAAAGAAAAAGGTTATGGACACATAGGCCGTGTCAACTGCCTCTATGAGGTTTTACTATCCTATATGTTGCCTGATTCGTCAATACCGATCGCGACTCAGGGGAATATAAATCATATAAAATACTTTTTTACCAACCTCTAATTAAGACACACCAGAGATATTAAATACGGAGTAATCTATAATAGGTGAGGTGATACAAGAAGGGTGTTATTAGCGTCCGGATGTCTAGAGAAGCTCCAAAATATCGGATGACTCCGGTCCTTCGCGCGGGAGGCCACGCCGCACATGAAACGAGCCAGCGCCGCCTGTTTTCGTGCGCCCCACCGCGTGGACCCCATGTTGCGTACCATCGTCACGCTCGCTCTATTTCACCTGTCCACCGTGCTCGCACGCAGAACTCACGTGGGTTCCAGTGCCCCAGCAGCTACAGCAGGCAACTGCGGCAGGTGGGTCCTGCCGCAACATGTGTAACACCAAATCTGCTTTTGCAACATTCAGATGAAAAACTTACGACATACGTCCAAAAACAACTGAAACATTTGCAAGACACTAGAAAAAAACTTAAAAACACGTGTGTAGCTATTGCAAAAAACATATGCAACATCCAGATAAAACACTTATAACATACGTATCAAATACGTGAAACATACGCTTGCAACATGCATGTATATGCAACACCAATATCTACTTTTGTAACGTCCAGATGAAACAGTTGCAATATATGTCTGAAACAGATGAAACATTTAGAACATACACTTGAAACATACGTGTATAGTCATTGCAACATGTGTAACATATCGATCTACTTTTACAACATCGATATAAAACACTTGCAACATACCTATGAAACATCTGAAACACTTGAAACATACGCATGCAACATGCGCTTTCAACACAATGTCATCTTGCTGCTCGGACGAACGGAGGCTGGTCGTTGCGAAGCTCGACGTCGGCGCCGAGGTCGGCGACGGCACGTGGAGCTCATGGTGGCACGGAGCTCACCGGTGTGGTAGTGGCGCAGGCAACTCATCGGCAGGGTGGCGTCACACGAAGCTCCTCCCCTCGCCTGCTTGCTGGAGCATCCATCGTGGAGACTTACCGGCTCGGTGGAGCAGCCACAGCGAGCAGGCAACGCGGTGGAGGCCAGCAACGCGGTGGAGGCAGGCAATGCAATGGAGCGCAGAGTAGGGAAGGCGGTCGTGGCGGTAGCGAGTGGGAAAATTTCTAGGGAGCCGCTTTCGTCCTCCGGACACCCTGACCCTAGCATTACCGATACAAGAAACTGTACCACCTCTGCAATTCCATTTTTATCCTTAATCAACTCACCTAAATTTGATTAAGTTGATAGAAAAAGGGGTATCAATATTTGTGTAACCAAATAGATATATTATAAAAATATATTCTATCACAAATCTAATTATACTTATTTAGTATCATAAATATTGATACTTTCTATATAACTATGGCTGGTCAAACTTAAGATAATTTGACTTGTTTGGTACTACTAAAATTATATTTTTCTATACAGATGTAGTATATGTGATTAAAAAAAGGCAATTTACACATAATTTAGCATTATGTATGTAACTGAATAAATATGGTTTTGAGCCCATTTATCGACATACAATACATGAGGCATTTGTCTCTATATAGATGGAAAGCTAAAAAGTAGTTTAGAGTCAGGCAAAGTCAAAACAGTAGTATTAGTCTTGAGCAAATAAGAGAGCGTGCAATTTTATAATACAACAAAAGGAATTTACCATAAGAGTGTTAGTCTTGAATGTTCAAATGCAAAGAAACCCTGATCACACCCAGAAAGGACCAACAATGCATATGTGTTAGGTCTAGTGCCACTTAGTGAGGGCCAACAATGCATATGTGTTAGGTCCAGTGACATGGCAAAAAAGCAAGAGAAAACCTTCTAAAAATGTTTCCAAAATGCTAACTCAATGCTAAAGGTGGTGTTGCTCGTGGGACACTCTTTGGAGTTAAAAAAAAAAGGGGGCTTTGAGAGAGGGGCTCGCTGTAGTGACGTTGCACTCATCGGAGCTTACGTCCCCCTAATAACCGCTCTGGTCTGATCACTGTTGTCTTCACTGTTTGATGGGCCACCAGAAAAGTCCTGTAGACTCCCTCAGTAGGGTTTTGATAGGAGGACCTATTCTTTTGGTTTGACGGATTTATGTTTAGGGGTTGTTTTAATTCATGGACACAAGGTATTCGGTGATATGATTGTGAGAAATTAGTTTGCTAATTTTGATTATTCCGTTGCGCCTTTGTTATCAAAGTTCGGTACACAGTGTTTCAGGACGCAGTGCTAAAGGTGCTGTTGTTTCAGGACGTAGAGAGTTTTTTTTTCCTTCTTAATCACCTTCATGGTATTTTATATTAGGAAAAGAACTCATTATAAGAGCTGCTGCCTGCTGGTCTGCTGGAGATGATCTTTAACCAAACAGCCCCCGAGTTCACCCTGCTTTTCTTCTCCCGTTCACGGTACACGCCGCGTGCGCGCGCTCTGCCTCTCGTCCGACAACTGGGTGACTGCTGCCGCCGTCCTGCACCAGGTGACTAGGTCGTCGGATCCTTCGCCGGCGACGGGCACCCACCAGGTATGCGCATCCCTTCTCTTCCATTCCTGCCGCGCAAAACCGAGCACCCGGACTAGCTTAAGCTATTTGTCTATTTGTATTCGGATCTGATATACTGTGTATACATGCCTAATAGTTTCGATTTTGTTGGCAAAAATTATTGAGTGTGCATGTGTATACGCATGTCCTTTACTAGGTTCTGACTGATGTCTAAAATTGTACTCTTGGGGATCTGAAAGTGGTTATTCATCTTTTCTAAAGAGAATTTCTCTCGAAGTTCAGGTGGGACTTTTATTTTATTTTTTGTGTTTGGTTAGTTACTGTCAATATGTATGAATTGTGTAGCAAATGTCATACTTGGGGATTTCCAGTGACTGGTGTTATATATATGATCGTATACATATGAGCTTCTCACTTCTCTGCTGCTACTTCTGAATGTAATAACAGATTCACAGTTCACAAGGGATATAACAGAAGTTGAGCATTGACGAACAGTATGCCGTGGACGCCCCTGTACTCGTCGTACCGTAGTAGCCGAAAGTCCATCTGCCTTGTTGTATTCTTCCGTGTTATTGTGTATGGCACTTCTTCTCCAAATTGCAGTTCTTATGGTCTTCATCTGAATATTGTAAAATGCACTCTGACCTGTTTGGCTCGCATTACAGGTAAGGTGGCTGCATCTCCACAAGACTCCTATTTCCTCTAGTGGTTCTCTATTCTTGACGACTCAAGTGTGAAAAGACTGAGAATGTATGTGAAGGTTGAGCTTAAGAGATTTCGTGTTGTGAAGGAAGTGGGAAGAATAGTAATGAATGTTAGGATCTTTGCTTGTTACCAGCTTATTGAAGTGTGCCAGGTGAGCTATTTATTTTGTTCCTGTTTCCAAAATAAAGCATAAATGTTCTGAAATAGAAAATAAAATATATAATATAGTCTTTCAACGGCTAAGTTTAGATAATTTGTTTTGGTCCATCATGATATTCTTGGTATATCAGTTAAAACAATCATCCATCAATACTGATGGGTCCCATTGAAAGTCATTTTGTTATGGATAGATAAATAAGTTGGGTTCTGAAATGTATTTTGTGGAACAGCCAGGGTCAAAGAGATTTATTTCCCTGAATTGCAGTATTGCACAAGACAATGTTTTTAGTCAGTATTTCTTGGTTCCATTTCTAATTGCGGTGTTTCTATTTAGAAAGATATTAACGCACAACGTATTTTACCTTTAATACAACAGTATGTAGATATGCTACTTGCAAATGTTCAAGTGATCTGTGTCTGTATCAAATATATATAACTCAAAATCCAATTTACATGTTCTTTTAAAATTATCCATGTCCTTGGTTATCTGATTACTCTTTCTGAACCTTGTTGTTGCAGGCTGAGTACTTCCGTCAGTTGCTTAAGCCTGTGACGTAGTGTAAACACAGGACCAGGGTTTTGTTTTTCAGTCTGCTATATAGGTTCGGTGTCAATAGAAATTTGCAACAACAAAGCAGTGCAGTCATGGTGATGGCTACTTCGCGGTAGGACATATTTAGTCTTCTGTTGCAAGCTGCAATCACATTTTAGAATTCTGGTTGTTTTGGGCAGTTCACAGCACCAAATCAAGTAGATTACATACATTACTGTCATAGTGTGCTTGGGTCCAATTTCGGCCATTTACCGATGCAGAGGAATCCAACATCTTCAGCTGGAAATTCCTCCTTTGCTTATGGATATGAAGCGGATAATTGTATGGCAAATGGACTTTTGGGTGTTCAGTGCAACCACAGCGTTCCTGTTTCACCTGCCTTAGCAGTCCCTTCGGGCATCACAAGCCCTCACATCCGAATCCCACTTGATGCATTTGAGCTCCAGCCTTCCAAGGTATGCCCCAGAAATTTCATCATCTTTGATCACACTGATGAAAAAGGATGCATCATGTATCATCCAGCCTTGGTGAACAATCTGAACCCCGCAAACATCGATTTGCTCCAATGCCATGGTGAGATGGTTTCTAGAAGTTCAGGCCAAGACAATGGCAATCTCGAAGAACAGTCCTCATCTTTCAAGGAGGATACAGAAGAAATCGATGCACTGCTGAGCTCTGATTATGACAGTGATGAAGATGATGTTGTGAGTACCGGGTGTACTCCGGATCCCTTGGAAAGTGGTCCCTTTGAATCATCTTCACTGCCAAGGTTTAAGACAGCTAGTCAAGTTTCTGGAAACAGTTCAGTTTGCTATGGATCCATGGAAAATGTAACTCATGAGAAGATCAGGAACGTGGTCACAGTTCTTAGGGGTATAATCCCTGATGGAGATCAACTGGATACTTCTTCTGTCCTGGAGGAAGCTGTTAGATATCTGAAGTTCCTCAAGATGGAGGCAAAGAAACTCGGCATGGAGGGCTTGAGCATTTAGAAGTGGCCATCAACATGGTGGTATAAACAAAATCTTAAGGATCCAAGACTGCATGTGTATATAGATCGAGTTCAGTTTGGTCATTATCATCATTTTTACTGGATTAGCTTTTTCTGGGTATGGAAGGAAAGCAAGGTATCCTGCTTTTGCTACTTTCAGCAGGCCTCAAAAGACTGTTTGTGGGACTCTGATGCTTGATTTCTGGTATTCCTGCTCGTCATGGTGATCGTGCGGTGAAGCTGTGGATGCTGCTGCCATCATGTTGTCTGGCTTACCTTTTGCCATTTGTGACATGGAACTCCACCTTGCTACGATCAACCTTGCCTTAGTGGGCACACCCCCAAGTAACTGTACTTTGCTGAAGGTTACTGCCGTCTACCTTTTCAGGACCCCGTCTTCAGGACTTAAAACTATTGTGTATGTTTGCTTTGATATACTGTACATAACAGGGTATTATCGTTGTAAAGCATGGTAGGAAATGATGCCGAGCTTTGGCTTTGTGAATCGTGTGAAGAAGAAGAATCTGTCTCCCTCTATTTGCTTTGGATTTTTTGGTGATGATGGTGCTCACCTTTGGTTGAGCATGGAGATGATTCTGATGATGGTGTCCACGAGATACCATGGCTTCTGTGCTTTGATTTATTCGATATGCTTTTCGCGAAAGCTATGAAAGAGCATCAAGCATTGGCATGGGCGTGCAATCTTTTGCAAAGGCCAATTATGCTTTTACTAAAGGAATGGTGTTTCTAACCTTGCGTTGCCCGCAACAGGATCAGGCCGACCTGGTTTATTTTGTTGGCCAGGCTAGGTGCCTAGGTGGGCAAACTGAGCCAGTCACGCCCTACGTCGCCCCTCGCCACCAGCCCACCAGGTGATGCTTTCATAGGCCATCTTCTTCTAGACACACCAATCAGTCATCATCGTGGCCTCGGGGGCAGTGAACAGAGCATTGACACAGCTGCTCAGATTGTTCGTGGTTACTTTAGCCTTTTTCCATATACCCAGTTTAGTCTCTTCCTTCGAGTTCGTCTTCTTCTTTTGAGACAATAGACCTATAGACCTTTTTTATATGAAGACCCAATTTGCAGTCTCTTCAGTCTTCAGGGTTTGAAAAAAATCCACATTATCTCTCCCAATTTTTGCGTAAGTCTGTTTTTCCTCCCTGAACTCTAAAACCGGATAAACTACCTCCTGAACTTTTAAAACCGTTCGTTTTACCTCCCTGATCAGTTATAAGTGGTTTTCAAAGACGGTTTTGTCTTTTTCTTTTTTATTTATTTTGACTGAATCTTTAAAAAATCATAGTGAATCACAGAAAAATCATAAAATAAAAAATCTAATTTTGTTGGACTCCACTAGAGTAGATCTACGCATTGAACATATAATATGGTATGTTTTAGTACAATTTTTTTGTTGTAGCTTTAGATATATGTTTTTCTGTAATTAATTCATAGCTGCAGTTTCTATGGCCTAATTGTGGTGAAATTTTTATGGTGGACTAATTATTGTATATTTGAACTATAGTAAAAATTTCATACTCAATGAATCATGCATAACTTAGCTATAGATTTATTAGCTATAGATTTATAAATACTTTTTAACAAACATACACCTAAATAAATCTATAGCTAAGTTATACATGATCCAATAAGTATAAAATTTTCACTACAATTCAAGCATACATAGGGATGAAAACGGACAGAATTTTTCCCGTACCGTCCCGTACCGTTTTCTATATTTTCCCGTCCGTTTCCGTATTTGCGAGATCCCGTTTTCGTATTTGCGGAAGTAGAAAATGGTGTTTTCTGTCCGTTTCCGAGTAATCCCGTTTTAATATGGAATAGACCCGTATTTATTCCGTTTTTATCCCGTTTTCAATCTATGCTCAACATGTTCGACAATTACATGTCCTTATGTTATGTTAATATAACTGCGAATCACCAAATATGCATATTATGTTCACGTACATAGCATGTAAATGAATATTAAACTTTGTATATATTATTATATGACTTTATATATGTATACTTTGAGAATATTATATTATGTGATCTTAATTTAATTTTCCGGCTCTCCATCCGTATTTGTTCGTTTTCGTATGTCCGCATATTCCGATTCCGTTTTCGAACCCGTATTTTCCGAACCCGATCCCGTTTCCGCCAAAAAATATAGAAACGGAAGTAGAAATAGGGTTTTTCCGTCCGTTTCCGTCCGTTTTCATCGCTAAGCATACAATAATTAGCCCACCATAAAAATTTCACCATAATTAGACCATAGAAACTGTAGCTATGAATTAATTATAGAAAAGCATAGTTCTAAAGTTATAGCAAAAAAATTATACTAAAGCATATCGTATTATATGTTCACTGTGTAGATCTACTTAGGTGGAGTTCACGAAATTAGATTTTCTATTTTATGACTTTTTTGTGACTTACTATGATTTTTTAAAGATTCAGCCGAAATAAATAAAAAAGAAAAAGACAAAACCGCCTTTGAAAAAACCGCTTATAACCGGTTAGGGAGGTAAAACAAATGGTTTTAAAAGTTCAGGGAGGTCGTTTACCCGGTTTTAGAGTTCATGGAGGAAAAACGGACTTTTGCAAAAATTGAGGGAGGTAATGTGGACTTTTTCCTTAGGGTTTTGCTCAGTTCGACGGCCCAAAGCCCATGATCTGGACTACGGAACAATTGAGCCCAGCATTCTAGCCCACATATTAGTTAGTCTATACAATTGGACAATTTTGTTGCTAAGATGGCGAGGGTGTATATAACTCAGTCCATGCTGACCAAGGCCCGCTTTGTGTCGCCCTGCCGAAAATGTATGGAAACGACCAAGGCCCGTGCCTACGCTCCCTGTTAATAGCTCTCAGTTACATTAAAAATCCTTTCTTTCTTTTTTCTCTCTAAAAGATGCACTACAAAATCTCAGCAAAAACGTTTGCACTAACATGAATATAGAAGCCATTAAAAAAAACATGAATATAGAAGCAATAACACCACACAGCGCAGTTTTACTGAAAACTTTCCTCATCAAAGCAGAGATACTGCTTTGTCTCAAATTTCGGTTTCAAGTTCCTGCAAGGAATTGTAATTTTATTCCTTAGTGCTAGTGGCACAGATTTAAACTAATTTAGCTTTTACAAGAATTAGCCTGATTGCTTTTTCATATTTCTTTGGATATAATAGAGGGGTAATCTTTGTCCCTATTTGATAGAACGGTCAGATCAAAAACGCTTCTTTTGGTTTGACCCAACTCAAAATAGGTGTTGTGGGGAGGAACGTGTCAGAAAAAATTGTAAAAAACATATTGTTCGATATTTAGTTTCAGCTAATTTTAGCCATAAAAAGCTTACAATATGTACCAGTAACAGGCCCTTTGGCCGCCGCACTAACTACAGATGTAGGCAGGTTCGGCTGCCGCTGCAGCGCTTCTGTTGTGGCTGCAGCTCCATAACTATGGACTACCGTAGAACTAGAGAAGCTGCAGCCGCAGTCGGCTGTAGACGGTACCTGTACAGTTTTTTTTTTTTTTTTTTTGCAGTCGACCGAATAGGCAGCTGATGGTATGCAATATTTATACGGAGTTACTAGTACCCGGACGTTTGATCCGGGCGTTAGCGTCAAGACGCTCGCACCTGCTGTGCCCCCGCGTACGCATGCTACGGGCCCGCTCGCACGCCTGCGCCTACTTCACGTGGGGGCCCACGCCTCTCCGTTTCCAGTGCATGAGCATGCCCACGCGGGGGCCGCATCTCGATCTGTGCCCGCTCCATTTCCCGCGCCTGCCGCTCGCGCCCCTCTGCTCCTACACGCATGCACGGGGGCCGGCAGCTGCAAATAGGTGGCTGCGCCAGGTGGGTCCCACTATAACATGTGCAACACTAGATTTACTTTTTACAATATTCATATGAAACATTTGCAACATATGTCTGAAACAGATTAAATATTTGGGACATACACTTGAAACACCATTGCAACATGTCCAACTCCTAATCTACTTTTGAAACATCCGGATTTGACATTTGCAACATACAAAAGAAGATAAATGAAACACTTGAAACATGTGTCTAAACACATGCAAAAAACACTTGATAACACTTGAAAAGCAATTGCAAACATACGTAACATCCAGATAATACACTTGCAACATATGTGTGTAGCATATGCAACATCCAGATAAACACACTTGCAACATACGTCTAAAAAAACAGATGAAACATTGGGGAGAGATGCTTACAACATACGTGTACAACCATTTCAAGATATACAACATCCCGATCTACTTTTGCAACATCCACAAACACTTGCAACATACCTCTAAAACATCTGGAACATTTGAATTGTACACATGCAAAATACATCATATCCCGGTGTGGCCTCCTCCGCCGTCTGCATCGGGATGTGGCGCGCTGAGCAGGAGGCGAGGCCATAGGGCTTATGCGCTAGGGCCCGATGCTTCTCCTTGCGCTAGCGGCGCCTGTCGGCGTCATCGGGTGGGGCGAGCAGCGGAGCAGGAGCTGCGGGGCTAGCACGTGGAACAGTACAGGAGCAGCGGCGCGCCGCGACGAAGCAGGAGCAGGAGCTGGGGCGGCCGTGGTGCGGGGGTGGGAAAGGCCGGCCGGTGTGAATTGGGAAAATAGCGCTCTTTTTTATATAAACTGTGTATGTGTATGCTGTGGTGAGGGGAGCAGGCCTGTGGCCGATCTGCAGGCCCGGCTAGGAGCGGACGGACGGACGGACGGACGTGGGACGAACGCCCGCGGTGGAGCATTACATATATTTATATAGGTGATACTTGTCAGATTAGGTTAATTAAAAAGTACAACAAATTAATCACTGTGACAAATAGAATTTTCTTTGGATTTTCTTTTAACTAAGTTTGGACTATAGGTCACATGGTAATTACCAAGATTTTTTTATGAAACTCACGTCCGTTTATACCTCTGCGGGTAAAAAATAAATCATGAATGCGTTCTCATTATCAATGCCTGTGCTTTTATCTGTGATGCGTCCAATAAAGCTCAATGGAAGAATTCATATACAGTATGTTTCCTTTTGAAATGGGGTCACAGACCCAAAGGAATCTCACGCGTTCTTGTTTGATTCTTAGGCTATGGCACTATGAATTTTTGTCGGTACGTCATATCTAGTTTGGAGAAATAAAATAACTCGATTCCAGTCGCATGTCAAGATTGTACAGGGAGATCCTAATAGCAGGGTAACTCTGTGCTTCGATGGTGTGGCTGCCTATAATGATGACCTAACAAGCATCCAAAAAAATATTTGTTGAATGAATAATTAAAAAAGTTGAAACTTGAAAGGGAGGCTTCACCAAGCTAGAAATGTTCAAACCTTTTCCTCTCAAAAAAGGGAAAAAGTACAAAGCGGTAACAATCAAAGAGTCGCTGTCTAAAGACACACAGACCAGCAAAATGATGTTTGGCAGTAATTGGTAGTTGCTGCAAGGGGCTCTATTTTCAACATGTGCTTATAGATGTTCAAGCATCTTCCAAGAAACATCGCGCCCGACCACATCATCCTGGAAAGGTTTGTGCGAGATATCCTACCTTCCTCCTTTTCCTCTTCTGATGATTGTGAAATATAGCTAGCATAGCACCAGTAGTCTTCGTAAAAAGTTGCGCGATTTTATACTTTCATATGTAACAGTAGATAGATGACTTAGTCATTCCCAGTACTGCTACCCTTGCAAAGCCACAAAATTAAGAAATCCTCCTTCCTCTTGCAATCCTGAAATACTCCAGGAGTAATAGTAACTACCTTTTGTTTTTTCCCCTTCTAATAAAATTACAACACAGCTTTTGTCATCCTTTAAAAAAAACACATTTAGTTTATGCCAATTCACCCGTTTTCCTTGCGCATGACGAGATGAATTCATGCCTAATTGAAGGAGCATGGGAATCAAAGACAAACTCTAAAATATGTAATACTTTCTCGTAACTTATGTCAATATATGGTAATTCTTTTTAAGTTGCCTCTTAAACTATCTCTAACTAACACAGCATAATTTTAATTTAAGAGTCTACTTTTTTTGCGAAACATATTACAAATGCAAAAGACGTAAACATTCACATACATACCTACATACTTACTCTACTTATTCTTATGGACGTTCACTACAACACCTCGCTGTCGACGGATATGTCGCCTACCATTGAAAAATAGCACCATTAAATTTAAAATAAATCTAGAAAAATACATGAACTCTCATCAAGTTGAGAACTTGAACCTAATGAACAAGTTTCACTACTAACCAACAGAGCTATGTTCAGTTTGTTTAAAAGCCTACTTTTATATACAAGCTATTAGATGCAACATAGATCCCCTCTCATTGCCCTATTGATCCTATAACTTTACTAATGCGGCAGCCATACCATTCTATGGGGGTGTTTAGTTCCCACCCAAAAACTTTACACCCCATCCCATCGAATGTTTGGAGACATGCATGAAGCATTAAATATAGATAAAAAATAACTAATTACACAGTTTATATGTATTTTGCGAGATGAATCTTTTAAGCCTAATTAGTCTATGATTGGACACTAATTGTTATAGTTACACATATGCTACAGTACCCCCGAAAACTTTATAGCCCCTGAACTAAACACGCCCACTACTACAAATAACGTTTATATAGACGCTAGAAACGGCTTAATTTAAAACCACCTTTAAAAATATATAGTTTCCAAAATGAACCGTCTTTAAAAATGCATTTATATAGGTGGCTCTTATTTTTAGCTGTCTCTATAAATGGCCCCGTCTTTAAAGGTGGCTCTAGATCTAACCGCCTCTACAAGTAGATTTCTAGATGCGGTTAGATCTAGAGCATTCTCTAAAAGTAGGTGCAACACAATAAATTCATAACTTTCAAATGAAGTCAGACAAACTTTATATCAAACTTGTATATCTCAAAGAGATATACAACTTTGCAGTTTTTTCACTTGACATAATTTGGATCTAGCAAATTCTGTTTGAAGTTCTCACATTTTGAAATTGAAAAAAAAATCAAAATTTCTAATCGACCTCGGATGGAGAAATGACTAAAACCAAAGCTATAGATATCAAAAAGATATAAAACATTGCAGTTGATAACTTTTTTATTTGAAATAATCTATTGTCCCAGAATTTAGTATGAAGTACTCACATATTGAAATTCAAAAATTTCAAAAGACCTCGGATGGAGAAATAACAAAACTCAAAGTTGTAAATCTCCAAGAGTTATAAAACTTTATAGTTGACAACTTTTTCATTTGAAATCATTTATCTAAGGAAAATTATGTTTGAATTTCTCACATTTAAGATTTATTTTTTTCAAACGACATCGGATGGAGAACAACCAAAACCAAAGTTGCATTGCTCGATGATATCTACAACTTTATAGTTGAAAACTTTTTCAGGATAGGTACATGTGAGGCCTAGGGTCACGGATTCGAACCCTACGACCGCATGACTGCATATTTTGCAAGAAAAAAAACCATGACATGTGTATGCCCACGTGTGTGGGCATCCTCGGATTTGTTTTTTGTTATTTTTGGAGTTCCATCTCTACAAATTCTATATCTAAGTGTGGCCGGACAGTCGTCTCTATAAATTGCTTATTTCTAACCATCTAAGTTTAGAAGTGGTCGATCTAGCCGTCTCTAAAAACATCTAGAGTCCTATTTACGAATCGTCTCCTGCATCCTCTGCCATCTGTTTATGTAAAATCTACCCCGCACAATAAAGTCATTTCCATAGTTCCACCGTACTCCTCTAGGTTGGTAAAAGAAGTCGTTTTGAACAGCGACACGGTCTCCAAAGTATAACTTTGACTTCTTATTCTTACAAAAATATTTATTGAAAAGTGATACATGTATATTTTTATGAAAGTATTTTTCAAGACAAATCTATTCTTATGGTTTTTATATTTTCAAACTCAACAACTTCAAAGTTATTCATGATTTACATTCTTAATAATATTTTACCTAAACCTTTTTAAAAACGACTTCTTTTACCAGACTGGGTACCATTATTGCACCCACTTTCGCGTTCTTGCCAGCATCACAATAGGCCACTTCTAGACCATTTACTTGGCCGCGCTCTCCGTCCCAAGATTTCGTCCGGCCGGCCGGGAATTCCCCAACAGTGCGTTCGCACGCGCCGTTTGACAACTTGAAAGCCTACAATCCGCTCGCTAACGAAACCATCAGCTTTTTTGGTTCCAGGTACCGTCCTTGTCGTCGGTGACACATGACTGACCCGTCGATTTTATGGACAGAATGACTGATGGATTGACGCCTGATTGATCGTAGGCCCATCCCATCGATCGCTTCATTTCCTAAATTTCCCTGTCACGTCGTCGAAAAAAGTGGTAGCCCTACCGACGGCACAATCAAAATGGCACGTTAATCGTTCGGCGCATAGTCGTAGCATATTGCATTGCAGTCTAGCAACTCGAATTTATTTCTGCTCTCCTCAAGCGGAACAGTGATGTACCTGGTCAAAATCTGACCCGTAACCGGTTAGCTCGCCCGACTAGTTCATGAGGTTTTCACTTTCCTTACGGGACTAGCCTTTGGTCGTCGTTCAGAAAGTCCGTTTTCGCATGTGTTTATGCTCTGACACCAAGCCGATCGAATATCAGGATCATCCTTTCCAACCGCTAAAAAGGTACATCCTCTTTCCCTATAAAAATTACAATCATTCTAGCATAATACCAAGAATCATTTCAAGTTTAAATAAATTTATATAAAAAATAATGATATTCATAATGTCAAATAAGTACCACTAGATTTATCGTGGAATATATATTTTTACTATATCTATTTAATGTCATAAATATTGATATTTTTTATCAACTTGATCAAGTTTTAGATAGTTTTAGTTTCAAAAAATGTTTTAGATTGTTTTACTAAACAGAAAACCAAAATTGCATCTTAAATTTTAAATAGTTTTACAAAAGACAAAACCATAATTGCATCATCTCGAGATAGATGTACCACGATATCATGAAAGAAGTGCAGTTTTAATAAAACAATAGGGAATCCTAATTAACCTTCAAACAAGTGCATGGAAAGACTGCCCCACATTTGAAGTTACATGGCCAAGCATAAGGATGAGAATGCGAAGCCGAGGAGGGGTATGGTTGGTTTGAACTAGAACATGCATGGCAAATTGAATCTGGCCCAAGCCTACTGGGTTTTGGCCCGTCTACAAGCCATAGTGGACAAGAGCCCAACTGCCAAGAAATTTTTTTTCTTGGCATGAGCCCGGTCCAAAGTATTTCTTTTATTTGTTTTCTAACTAAAAAACAGCAGATGCCCCACCTAGGCCTGAGCCCAGTAGCCCAGCTCGACTCGCCCATGGGGTGGTCGTGGCGAGATTTTTTCAGCCCAAAATAACCGGGCTTTTTCCAGCCTGGTCTGGCCCGAAAATGCTCAGGTCTACTTTGACGGGAGCATCTCTTTGACAAGCAATAAATTTGGCTTATACCCTGAAACAAACTATATACAAGCCTCTCTTCTGCCTATAACAAAGATCATGTAGCTAGTAAGAGCATGCCTACTAACCCCAAGAAATGTACATGTGTGGAGCTTAAATTTCTTTAATGGTCTTAGAGGCTGCATATCTAAGATAGGGCAAGGACTCACCAATCGACTAAGGGGATCTCATGCTGATGGCCTAGATTAGAGTAGAGGCTAGGACGCTAGGTGGAACCTTCTTGCTTCTTCACCACCAAATCAAGGAGAGGAGCACCCATTGACTCTCGGTTCCCCATATTGATGATGATGGCTCCAAGGCTAGGGAAGTGCTTGGGGAGTCCTTGAATCCTTCCTTCTGCTTGCCTTCACCTTCTTCTCCACCCTTTGCCCCTTCTTCTTCTTCTTCTTCTTCTCCAAGTGTTCTTTATGAGAGAGAGAGAAAGGAGAGTGGTTGAGAGGGAGAGTGAGTGGGAGAATGTCGATGCTGGTGTGGGCGTGCTGAGGTCATCGGCTGATGAATAGGAGTATAGGACCAAGGGATATGAAAGTTGGATAGCTCAACCATGCATGTTTCAGGGCTTGGAAAAATGCTTGGGGTCCTTGTTAGACTATCTGTCGGTGTTTGAGATTGACACCAACAAGTAAATTTGTATGCACATCTGGGCTCGGATGGTGTGCAGAGAGGACACGAGAATGTATACTGGTTCGGGCAGAACGTCCCTACGTCCAGTGGCGAGCAGCTCGTGTTACTTGCACTTGGGTTTGTAGTAGAAGTTACAAACAGTCGAGAGAGGGATCGGCTCCTAGGTCTCTGTGGGTTGAGTGTGTTTGTGTGCTTGAAAAGGGGTGTGACTGCTTCTCTTGCGATGCCCCGCAAGGGGCGCCTTGTCCCCCCTTTTTATAGTTGAAAGGGATGGCATGTTACAGCGAAGGAAGAGAAGAGGAAAAGAAGGAAAAGAAGACAGAGAAAAACAAAGGGATCGGGTGGTCTACGGCGTCGCTCCTCTTCCTCTCCTCGTGGGCCCCCTCGGTCATGCGTGGGATGGAGACAAGCGTCATCCCTGAGTCCTGTTCATCACTGGAGCAACGTGCGTTCCCGGTCAATCCAGACGAGGCGCCCCATGCCATAACAGGAGTTGGAGGAGTCAAATAGCAGATGGTGACGCGGGCCGTACGGGGATTAGGTAGAGTGCCATCCTATTCCATGTCATGGGCTGCTGTGGGCGCATAGGCATGGGCCATCACTGTTCTAGGTCATGTCGAGGCGTGCAGGTCGCGTCCAGAGTGGTTGAGATTGGTAAGGCCCTCCTGACACGCGTGCGTCTCTCACCCAAGGGTTTATTTGCATAAATCCCATTGGACGAGGTGAAAACTCCCTTCGCGGGGTTAGACAGCATGGGGCTGGTCCTCTTCGGGTCGGGCGAGGTGAAGACTGTGGTCCTAGGGTTGGCTAAGCCTGGACCTACTCCCTTAGGGTCGGGCGAGGTGAAAACCTTGCCCTTGAGGTCGGGCGAGGCGGATTTCCCCTCGCGGGGTCGGATAAGGCTGTTTCGTAACCCTTAACCGTCGGGTGGGTTAATGTTGATGCTTATTAACCATTCATCCTTAGGGGCCATGATATTTTCCCCCGACAGTAGCCCCTGAGCCTTTAGAGGGGTGGGGCACTCCTTCATAGGCTTTTAGGCGAACCTTCGAGACCTTCGTCCCTGGGTGGTTCTATTTTGCTAGAGGGTGTGCGCGAGCACACCCACCGGGTGTAGCCCCTGAGCCTCTGACGGAGTGGGGCACTCTAGAGGTTTTTCTTGCTCTTTGGTCTGCGGCCGCGCCGTTGGTCTCTTTTGCGACTTCGAGCCCCCGAGCCCCAGTGCACTATAGGGATCCGTCCGAGGGGTCATTTCGTCTTGCAATCGTTCTCCCTCACGCATTTTTTCGAAAAAAACAGAGGGGTTGAGCCGTGCCATGCTTTTCTCGTTGGGCGAGTCATGGTGCTCGGTGAGCTGTTAATGGGCTAGTTCGAGTGGGGCCCCAGCGTCCCGTTCGTGGGGTTTCAGCTGGGATCAGCTGGTGATTGACTCAAGATTCTTGATGGCTAGTCCATATAGTTCCTAGGTTCGTTCGACCGGTCCTGGGTGCTGGCCGCTAGCGGGCCCATCCCCTTCTGCCCCTCACTTTGTAGGTGCCTAGAGTGGTTGCGAGCCCTTCGGCGAGCCAGTCTTCAAACTCTTGGGCCTTATCGGGCCATAGGGGCGTTTCGGCCCTGCTGCCCCTCTTACCTATTATGGGCCATGGCCCGTTGGGCGGGATGGCGGATCGCTCCCCAATGTGTTTCTCGAGGGGGCGATCAGGGGTCGTATGTGCACGCCTCCTGATGGGGCGCGATGATGAGACACGGCGATCGCGGAGATCGATGTGGGTGGTTGGTCGTTTGCCTCCACCCTCCCTATAAAACCAAAGGGTTAGGCTCTCGTAATTGATACGCATACCTGCACCCTTGCCTTTTTCACCTGCCATCGCCAGCATTAGGGTTCGCCACTTCCGATTCTTTTGCCGCCGCCACCACCGTAGCCTTTACTCTTTAACCCTAGCCTCCCATGGACCTATGGAGTTGCTCGGATTGCAGCCACGCGTGCATGGAGGGCATCGTCAATCGCAGTCTTCTTTGCGCAAGGTCCGCCGCGCATGAGTGGATAGTGCCCGACGGCCATGACTTCGCGGCGTCGCCCAACGGCTATGTGGTGTCGTTTGCGCACTTCCACGATCGTGAGCTTGCGGCACCCGCCCATCGCTTCCTCCTGGGGCTCCTCCATTACTATAAGATTGAGCTGCAGCATCTGAATCCTAATAGGATTCAACATATTGTAGCCTTCATCGCACTATGCGAAGGGTACCTAGGGATCGAGCCCCACTTCGATCTTTGGCGATACTTCTTCTGCGTCGGCCTGCATACTTCTTCTACGCATTCCTATTTGGGGGAAGGGCGGTGTTGACGCGCACCATCTTTCCATCAGAGCCGCTGGGGTCGATGAGGACCTCCTCGGTGTCCTCAGCTGGCTCGAATGATTCGGACGATCTCTTAGCATCAGGTGCCTCTTTGTCAACCACCTGGTGGACGGCCGGGAGCTCCTCGGAGGCGATGATCACCGAGGCGAGCTCACAGCACTCCACATCGCACTCGTAGGTGCACTGGACGGAGGTGCCAACCGTGATGATGCTGTTTGGGCCCAACATCTTTAGCTTCAGGTAGGTATAGTTGGGGACGGCCATGAACTTCGCGTAACATGAGCGTCCTAGGATGGCGTGGTAGGCCCCGTGGAACCCAACTACCTCGAAGGTAAGGGTCTCCATCCGATAGTTGGACGGGGTCCCAAAAGTGACGGGCAGATCGATCTATCCGAGGGGCGTGGCCTGGTTCCCCGACACGACACCGTGGAAGGGCGCCCTGGTCGGGCGGATGCGCGATCGGCTAATGCCCATGGTGTTGAGGGTCTCGGCGTACATGATGTTGAGGCCACTGCCTCCGTCCATCAGCACTTTGGTGAGGCGCTTCATGTCGATGATGGGGTCGACCACGAGTGGGTACCGACCTGGCCGTGGGATGCTCTCCGGGTGGTTGGACCGGTCGAAGGTGATGGACGACCCGAACCACTTGAGAAAGTTGGGCGTGGCAGATTCGGCCTCATAAACCTCCCAACGCTCGAGCTTTTGGCGGTGCTTGGAGGTGTAGGACTCTAGCCCACCAAAAATCATGAGGCAGCCAGTCTCGTGTGGGAAGGCACTGTCTTCCCCCTTGGCGTCGTCTTGCTCGGGATCAGGCCTCTTTTGCTCCCCTTTCTTGGAGCTGCCAGCTAGGAACTTTTTCATGAGCCCACAGTCCTTGTACGCATGCTTGACGGGGTAGGCGTGGTTCGAGCATGGCCCCTCAAGCATCTTCTTGAAGTGGTCTGGGGCGCCCTTGGTGGGCGCCCGCTTGCCCTTTCGTTCGGCGGTATCCACAAGCGAGCCCTCGCACTGCTGATTGTTGTTGTTCTTCTTCTTGCCAGAGCGATTGGAGGCACCTTCATCGACGTCCTCCTTCCGCTTTGCCTTGCCTTGGGAGCAATCGAAGATCACCCTCACCGCGTCCTCGCTGGAAGCGTGGCTAGTGGCGATATCGAGGAGCTCCTTAGTAGTATGTGAACTTTTCTACCCTAGCTTGTGAACTAGGGTCTCGTTGGTAGTCCCAGATAGGAACGCGCTGATGACACCGACATCAGTGATGTTGGGCAGCTCGTTGCACTGCTTGGAGAAACATCAGATGTAGTCCTAGAGGGACTCATTCGACTTCTACCAATAGTTCTTAAGGTCCTAGGGGTTCCTAGGGTGTGTGTAGGTGCCCTAAAAATTCTCCACGAAGATCTCCTTTAGGCTCGCCCAATCTCGGATGGAGTTGGGCGGGAGGTGCTCCAACCAAGTCCGGGCCAACTCCGCTAGGAACAAGGGGAGGTTGTGGATAATGAAATAGTCATTATCCGCGCCGCCGGCCTAGCAGGCAAGCCAGTAGTCCTCAAGCCAAAGACCGGGGGTTTGATTCCCCAAAATACTTGAGGACGTCCGCTGGTGTGCGGTACCGTTGAGGGAACAGTGCATGGAGGATGTGTCGGGCGAAAGCCTGAGGCCCCAGCGGTGGGGGGCTCGGGCTCCGGTCCTCGTTGGCGTCGTAGCATCTACCACGATGAAGGTGGTACCCATGGTCGGTGTCCTGTCCCCTGTCATCTTTTCCATGTCTACGGGCGTCCAGAATGACATGAGCGTCACGGATGGGGCCGACACGCTCTCGTATCGAGGGTAGGTTGGTAGCCCCCGTGCCACGTGGCGCCTGGTAGACAGACGTGCCTCTGTCGTCGCGCCCGGCGGACGCACGTTGGCTAGCATCGAGCCCGTGCCATCGTGACAGCGAGCTCTCAGCCTGCTGCTCTGCCACGTGGTCGAGCAACTCGCAGATCTCCCGCTGGGTCTTGCGCTCATCGGGAGTTGCTGGCTCGGGAAGCCTCCAGAACAAGGCCGTCGTGACTCCGATGTTCTGGCGAGCCCGAGCGAATTGTGGAAGGCCGCCACCATCTTCCACAATCTGCTTGTGAATGTCACAGGCCCTGGCTCGTGCGTGAATGTCCTCAGTGCAGCGTTGCGCGATCTCATGCTTTTAAAATCATTGTATTAAATCCTAAGCATACTAAATAATTATATTTTACCATAGCATATTATTTGCTCCTAAGTTTGAACAAAACAATTATCAGGTAATATCAATTCAAGGATGGCTATTCAAATGGGTCTTAACTAAGCAGCGAAAATACTTCATATGTATATCGTACATGCAATATAAACGGCTTCTACGGGCTGTGTTTAAAAATAGGATCACCATGCATCAAAGGGGAATAGGCTGGACTTGCCTCCGTTGCCGTCCTCGACAAACTCCTGCTGGCAGTCCGGTTCCTCGGCGTTGAACTCGCGGTACTCGCCCCTAGCGTTCTCGTTCTCCGGCTCGTTCACTCCGTCAACTAGAAGTACGCAACAAGCGCAACAGGCAAACAAGCACATATAAATAATCACATAAATTCAAATGAGCTCTAAAAATCATAAAATTTATATAAGAGATAGATCATGATTTAAGATGAATTTAGAAAGAATAATATTTAGAATCAGAGTTGGCATGTGGCTCTACAAGATGGCCGAATTTTAATCACGCAGAAAAGAATAATGCGCGATTAAGGAATGGGTGATCACGTTCACGTAGACATTTGGCTTGGCTGGTAGTGCATGATGTATACTATGCGTGTGCTATTTGAATGGAGTTGTAGCTTAGGACCCACATGCCATACACACATGCATGGGAAGGGAAAGAGAGAAGCTAGCAAGAGTCGTCTTCTTGCTTCTTGCATGAACGACGTCATGGTTGAGCTCGTGGAGCTCGGGAGCGGCTTGGCACAGGCAAGGCAAGGAGGGAAGTAAAGAGAAGACCACAGGGAGAGTGAGAAGAGCAAGGGGATGCTCATGGGCTGCTCACCTCGTTGTGCGACGACGGTCGAGCCCGACTCATGCGTACGTCCGTATATGGTATATGCGAGGCAAGTGAAGCGAGAGCAGACAAGCGAGTGGTGAGCTGAGCGTGTTGCCGTGGGAGAGCAACCCGGCGTGCCTTTTTATAGGCCAGGAAGCGGGGATGTGCCACTGGCTTGCTTGCTTGCCTCTAATGGCATCGCTGTGGTCAGATGCTTGGACGGTGCGGCGCGTAGCGAGGCATGCAAGCATCTTTATAGAGCGAAGGACGATGGGCGGTGCGGCGTGTAGCAAGTAGATGCTTAGCATGTAAATGGACGGTGCCTAACCTTGCATGGTGGTCGGTGCCTAATTTGCATGCCTGGTCGGTGCCTAATTTGCATGCATGCATGAGCTATCTGTATGTGTGTATGTGTGGGTGCACTGCTGACACTTGCTTGTATGCTTGCATGGTAAATGGTAAATGTGGGTGGTTGTCTGCGTACGTGCTTGCCTTGCTCTATTTGCCTTTTCTGGCTATTGCTGCACGCGAAGGAGAAAGGAGAGGCAGGTGGGTCCCATGGTGCAAGCAGGGAGGCGAAGGTAGTGGGGCTAACGTGTCGTGGTGGCGCGCGAGCGGCTACGCTCGGTGAGGGGGCCGGGCGCGGGTGCGCTGTGGCAGCGATGGTGGTGGGGGTCGACGCACGCGCCGTTGTCGAGCATCGGACGAAGCGAGCGAGAGAGAGAGGTGAGGGATGGGCGGGTGATGCCGATGCCACGGTGTATGATAAATTGAAGAGAGGTAATTGGGATGGACATAAGATGGATAAGATTTAGAATGAGATAATAGAGCTCAGATAACTTATAGTTTTTGAAATGCATTTAAAAATAATTTTTAACGCGAGTGATTTTTGAATGTGAATTTTAGGGATGTTACAAGTTTCATCCGCGTCCAAGCGAGCATACAATGACTTGTTTGTAGGGAACTTGACGTCGAGCGAAGTGGAGGCTCTGGATGCACTGTTGCCGGTGACCAATGCTATGACTAGTAGAAGACTCTTCTCGGATGATGAAGCAGGGTCGCACGGCGAGCAGCGGAGCCGCCCAGCTCCATAGGTTCTGAGCTGCTACTAGTTTGGCCGTATACTATTGTGTAATATCGAAGTTTATATCAGTCGGCTAGGAAGGTCCAGTCCCAACTGTAAGACCTCCTAGGGCGCTCTTACAAAGCGTGTCGTGTGTAATTTTAAACTTTTCTTTTTTAATTACAATGATACACAAATCTTTTGCGTATTCGAGAAAAAAATATTAGAACACACGCGCGCTTCGCACATGATTCCGCTACTATAGACAAACAATTTTGCCAAATACTGTAGTTGTGGTGTTCAATGATGATAATTACGCACACGGACTGCAATGACTACCAGTAGCTTTCTCGCTTGCTGTGTATATATGTCTTCATTGGGAACCTGTACGTGTTTCCATGCCTCCATGGTGGTTGTGTGTGATCAAGATGATATATTCTTTTCAAACTTTCATGTAATAATATTTTAAAATAAAAGCGTTGGATTGACTTTTTTTTCTATGTCAATTTCCCTAGGCTACCTACCAACAGTTCCGCTCTTTCATCAGCACATCGTCAATAGGATGCATATATAGCCATGGACTATCTAATTTGTCCCCTAGCTCTTTCAGGGGTGTGTGTGTACAATAAGGGGGGAGGTGGTTTGGTCAAAAATGACGGCAGAGGGAATCAAAGGACATGGCACTTGAGTCTTCACTACCAAAAACTAGGGAATTCAGCAGGTACACCAAAGAGGAAAACTGATACAAATAAAGGTGCAACGCAACTTTACCATGGAAGAGGAAGAGAGACAAGACATATATATCGGCTAGCTTAAAGAGAAATTGTGCGTCTGTATTATTCCATGCTTGCATCATGTGTACTCCGATCCAAGATAGCAATCATCCATTCCAGGGTTTTAAATTTCAGTATTAGAATTTTTTCGGTCACCCGAAATTCGCAACAATTCAGTCAAATTTCACCAATTTTTTTAGAGACTTATTAAGTATAAAGTAAAATAGTTCTAAACAAAATATTAACTTCATTTATGACTACATATCTATTGAGTGAAGAATATGCAACACAAACAATAGAAAATATGAGTTCACAGGTATATATTTACAACAAAGCACATTGTATTATTAGTATAATATGAAAATTTGGATTTTTTTCAGCCACCTCCGAAATTACACGGAATTTGAAAGAAATTTCATAGTAATTTTGAACCCTTTTTTTGAACGGAACCCTCCACACAATTCAAAAGTGTGACAGCACACATAGACATAGGATTATAATTAAGCCATATATAGCCATCAACAATTGTGAAAGTGTTAATTCAGGACTATTCAAAATGAAATTTATGACTATATACGTCTACTACAGAGTGATAAAGAGCAACCTAACAACATATACAGTGACATGTAAAAGTAATATACAACGACTACATGCATACGGAGTATGTTTGGATCTACTATTATTCCACTAGAGCAAAAGGTACCAACTATATATATGTTAATTTGACTATAGAGGAAAATATAATGTAGCATGTACCAAACTGGCCAGTACTTTTAATTCTTTACAAACATGTCCCCTGTGCTTGAATATGCACGAAATAGAATTTAGGGCATAATAAATTTGGATGAACAGGGGGAACACAAACTATTCATTCAATACAGTTAAAACAGGATACAGCTAGCATGATTTATAATAAAATTCACAGCGACACCACAACATATTGTTGATGAACTAGCACTGAGATAGGAATGTACCAAACAAAATCAATTAAAATCACAGCCTCTCTCATGCTGTATGAGCAAGGTCACAGCTAGCATAATAAATATGACATGGATGCTGAGACCATCACTCCCAACGACGATCAAATTATTTTCTCAGTTGCCCTACCACTGAAATTAAACAACAAAAGATCCATGAACGAATTTGCTTGGGTCTAGTATCAAAAACAATTGCTTGGGTCTAGCTACGACGTACACCAAAGCACAATCCAGAACTCCTTTAGAGCCTTTTGGAACGTAGGAATTTCACAATATCGTGCTAAAATCAGTTTATTTTCACAGGAAACATGAAAAAAAAAATCTGCATTCCAAATGGGGCCTTATATTACACCAACATTATCAGTTCCAGTTTTACACATGGACAAACGAAGCACCATGCCTGCACATGCATGCATCCAACAAGCACCCATGGTAGGAAAACAAGCAGAAGTGGAGGTGACATCTCTTCTGAGTTCTTTAAAAGGGAACATATTCTTGAATTTCAAACGGGAACTAGAGAAATGAAATACTCCTCTTTCAATTTTTCTCCCAAATGAGTCAATGAGGAACACATGATATACACTAGTACATGCATGTACAAGAAGTCTAGAGGCGTACATAAATAATGTTGCCGCTCTAGTGATAGTTATAAAGTACTTCGTTCCATCTCTAGTGTACCTCCCAATCCGCGCGCGCAGCGGAGAGTTGACAAATGGAAGGAGAAGAAATGCAAGCGAAAGTTTAAGATGAAAGCAGATTAATCAATAATAATTGTGTTGTTCCCTCTCCATTAGACCAGGCCGAAGCACAAGGTCATCGATCAGGTGATCACATTTGGCGCAGTATTCCGACAGCATCTCATGTCGATCTAGGCTAGCTAATTGTGTAGCAGTTAGTTATGGGTTGTTGGGCATTGTGGAAGGGAACAGGTCTTGCAAGAGGGCGTAGTCAGTGAAGTGGTGCTGCTGAAGAGGAGGACCAGGAGATGGTGTTGACATATGAGGAGGAGGAGGCATACTTGGCAGGAACATGCTAGGGTTTGCGCCCATGGCGGGGTGCATCATGCTCATCAGGTCCGGGCGGCCGAAGCTGGACGGCATCAGGTGCGGCGGCAGCCCGCCGTGCGCGTTTGACATGAAGAGATGCGCGCCGCCGGCGCGGAGGCTGGCGGGGCTGTGGTGCGTGTGCTGCCCCTCGTACGTCGTGATCACCGTCGATGGGTCCTGGTACGACCGCTCCACGCGCTTCTTCACGCCGCACTTGGGCGTCGTGCACCGGTAGTAGCTCCTGCATGCGTTTGGCCGGAGATCGGATTTGAATATATGTGACAAGGTTATAAGGTACATGCATCATATACCCTTGGTGAGAATTTACATACAAGTTGTACAATGCATTAGGTACCTTGATTACTTGCTCTTAATTAGCATATATATATATATATATATATATATATATATATATATATATATATATATATATATATATATATATATATATAGAACTATTAGCCTATAGCTAGCTACAAAATACCATATTCTGTAGCCGGGCCAAAACTCACGAGCCGGAGAGTCAGGAGCGCACCATGCATGGTCACACAAACCGTCTCATTCACCCACGGCACCAATAAATGAAGACAATAAATACTGGTCTATGCATTCAATCACTCAAAAATTACTCATATTTCCATCTCTAGAATATTGGTTTAGACCGTGGACGGAGACGCCCGTACCATCGCAGCAGTTGCCGGTGCCGCTCCTCTTTCCCCGCCTGTAGCGGCGTTGGCAGGGCCTATCCCCTGGCAGCTGCGACCTCCTCGTCGCCACTCCCTACACATCCCTATCGCGACGGCAGCGCGCTCGCCCTTCTGGCTCACATGGCGGCGGCGGCTATCCGGCACCGATGGCAGCCCCGACGGCGGCGCAGCCTGGCCCGGAGCCATCCCCGACCGGCGGCGCGCGGCTTTCCTTCGTGGTCCGGCGGCGCATCCGTGCGACACTCCGTGCTGGTGTGTCCGTTGGAAGCGGGGGACTTCGTGGCGACGACTGTTCCTGATCTCGCTTGACGTCTCCCTGCTGCCAGCACCATGGCGAATCCTTGGGTCCTCCCGACGACACATCGCGGATCTTGGTTGAAGATCGGCACACAGAAGACAGATTTTTATTGTGTTTTATTGATTCCGGATGCAAGATTTTCAGTCATCTTTCTATGCAGAAACTCCAAATCGTCATCGTCTTGTTTGTTCGCCGCCTGACGTGCTACCGGAAAAGATGCCGTCCCAGTGGCATCTGCAGCTTATAATGAGCTCTCAGCCTCTCATCTCGGTCCACGGCTCCAAGCCGATCCGTTCAAACTATTACTCCTTTGCTGATTTGCGGACACCAAAATTCTGAGGTGAGCAGAGCAGCCCCTTTGGAGAGTAGTATTCGCTAGATCAGGCATTGAAGTTGGTATGATTTCCTATTCTTTTTTTCCTGCGATTGAAAGTTGGTATGCTTTCATATTCTTTTGGTGAGCTCAGAGATATATACTATTTTCTTATACTGAAATCGATTTATTTTTTGCAGATTGATTTGTTCCATGAACGAGCTTGTTGTTCCATGAAGGAGCTTGTGTCCTCGTTCCTTGCTTCTTCACAACGAATTGCTGCTGCAGAATTTTACTATTTTTCACCCTTGTACAGTTGTACTATGAAATTGATTTAGTCTTGCTTATCTATTCTCCAAAAGGGCTCGTGAAACCAAATGTAAATTACAGTAACTTATTACTATAAGAGACATACAGATTATGGTAATTCCTAGTCTTGTTATTGTCTCGAGCCATTCGATTGTCGTAACTACTTCATGGTAAACTAGCCATGTCATATTGTAGTAATTGACCGATGCCAAACTTTGGTAATTCCCATTCTCGTTACTGTCTCAAGCCATTTGATTATCGTAACTACTTCATGGTAAATCAAATCAAACTACTATAATTTTCAAATTGGATAGTGCATTTGGAGTTACTAAAATTTTGATGCAAGCTATACGAGCAACAAGTTACTATAATAACAAGATGAAATCACCATGAAATTTGTTACGAGAAATAAACAAAGCGAAATTTTACAATAATCCTTATTTGGAGTTACTACATTTTGAATGAATACTCATGCTAGGAATTACCGTACTGCAGCGCTGGTCGCAAGCACGTACAGTACAGCCTCTATAGTAGCTAAATGATTAATTTTTATGGTAATTTTTTCTCTAAATTACCGGCAGCCTGCCTGCCATGCACCTGCATGCGCGTGATGGGTCGTCATTAATTATGGTAAACCGGATGACTGCTCCCAGCCTGGCTGCATGCGCCTGATGGATCAGAATCAGCCATGGTGCGGCCTGGCTACAAAATAAGCTATTTTGTAGCTGGCTTCAGAGTATACTCTCCCTATATATAGAACTATTTATATATATATATATATATATATATATATATATATATATATATATATATATATATATATATATATATATATATATATATATATATATAATAGCTAGATAGCTGTGTGATAGCTAGCATGCAATTATAATGACCATAGATGGGGGAACGAACAAGTGAAACTGTGAAAAAAAAAGTATACAGACCTTGGGTAAGGACTGTTCTTGACCGCCTTCTGCCCATATTTTCGCCACCGGTAGCCGTCCTCAAGGTGATCCACCTCGCTCTTGGTGAGGAAGGCAACACGAGGCTGCCTCTGCCTCTTCTCAGCCTTCTTCTTGGATTTGTTCCTGTTATGAATATATATTATGCATATATATATCAGAAGCCAATCCAGTGCGATGATACACGAACTAATGCTAGTTAGCTCGAGCTAGTAAGAAGTAGATATTTCATGTCACGTGGACTATTAGCGCCAATTATTCGAACACAAGTGCTGTAGTCTAAAGTGACGTGCGTGTAGCGCGAGTATAGACGATTAGCTAGCGAGCTGTTGGGAATTGGGATCGAGCACGTCATATCCAGATTATTGGTGTTTCTGCAGAAGATACTCTAGATCTGTGGTATCAGCTTTCGATATATGAAATTTATGATCTTTAATTAAATCTTTTCTAAAAGGCGAAAAGAAATCTTTGATTTTCTCTTCAGAGATGAAGCTACTAGTAGTTGGTCAAATATTGAAGCTGCAGCACACAAATTGTTTATTTAATTTAAAGGAAGATCTCTTCTGGAGAGTACGTAGACAGAATTTTGAATAGTACCAAATGATCTAGAAAGTCATACTGGAAACGGGACCAAAAAAGGAACGGAAAGAAAAGATAAAGAAGAGGGAAAGCTAGCATAGCGCTATAGTACTATGAATCTGAAGCTGATGGATCTGAATTCTTGATGATCTATAAGAACCCTAAAGAAGCAACCGCAACAAACCCTAATGTTCACACCGTGTAGTATAGAGATATGGACATATAAAACTAGCTAGAAAAATTTTTGTTCATTTAGGCAACAGTAGGACTAGATCTAACATATGCACCAAGAAGAGAAGCACTCCTGACCCCCCCCCCCCCCCCCCCCCCCAAAAAAAAAAAAAGAGAACAGAGAGAAGCACTCCTGAATTGAACCTGATGAAGAGAGATGCAAATACAATTCGAGATGATCGATGAACACACAGATTAGTAGTATCAAACTAAAGAGAACGTACGCTTTGGTGGAATTCTCCCCATCTTCCTGCTCTTTCTCATCCCCCTCCGCATCCTCAGCCTTCGGCCTGCCCTTCTTGCACCGACGAGGCTGGCCGCCCTCCCCCTCCCGGTCGCTTGACGAGAGAGACACCGACGAGTTCGGCGTGAGCATCGCCGCTCCTTCTCCTGGCGCGCCACTGGTGCCCTGGCTATCGTGGCTCACATCCACAGACAGCTCGTGCTTGATCGGGGCGTCCTCCGCCGGGCACGGCGCGTCCAGGTGCCGAGCTAGCCCGGAGGGGTCCTGCAGGAACCCCTGTAGGTAGTCGGTGATGCTGGAGTACGGCGGCATGAGCTCGTCGGCGGCGCCAGCTCTGCTGCCTGATCCATCGACGCCCGCCGACGACGCCGGTTGGTTGAAGAAGAAGCTCTCCATGTCGTTGCTGCTGTGGAACACGTACTCGGCGCCGGCGTCGGCGTCGGCGCGGGCGAGGTGGCCGTAGCCATGCTGGTGGTAGACGCCATGGTGATCTCCTCCTCCGCCACTTCCTCCTCCACCAGAAGACATGGGGAGTGGGGGAGTCTGCAGCTGGGAGCTAAGTGTGGGAAGGGAAGGAGAGGCGTGGAAGTGAGGAGAGGGTTTGAGCTTTTCAGCAGGTCTCAAGCTAGCTCCCCAGTCCCAGCCAGCAGCTCCCTTTTGATTTATTTATGTTTTGTTTTTCTTGGGGTGCAAAAGCGTGCGAGGATAGGCGCAAGATACGACTTTTTTTGGAGCGGAATATATAAATTTCTGGGTGCGGGGGTCTGGCGATCACGATCAATTTACAATGCAACCCGTCAATTCATAATGCGAATGACGTACGTACTGTACTGTAATACTGACCTTATATGAAATAAATGGGCGTGCTTAAGATTCTTTCTTGCATGTGATCATCATCTGTGAACGGTGCACTTAAGACCGCCCAGTGTCAGCATAAACTGTTGGCCCCCTTGTGCTGTGATTCTTGAGGTAACATATTCTGCGCGTTGAACAACTGTTACTGGTTTACTGTTAAAAAACTGTTACTGGTTTATTACCGGCCGGCCCATTGGTCATTTCAGGGAGAATTGCAGTCTCATGTGCAATGTACTATATAATATGTACTGATGTTTCGTCTAACGCTTAATTATCATGCTTATGTACCATATTTGGTCCAATGTCGTCCTAGAGTGCGTTCAAAGTTTTTATCTTTGATCACACTATAGCTACTTGCACAAAGTGACTGCTTGTATTAACTGCTAACCTGCTGCCCTGGGATTGAATGAACGAAACTTTATCCCATCATCAACCCAGTACGGATCTTAAAGCCATAGTTTGACGGCATAGATAATACAGGACGTGTCAACTGTGTATGGTGATAATTGATAGAACGACGTTCATTATTTGCCCCATAGAGACGTCCGCTACTTGTGTATCATCATACTTTTGATTGCCACCTCCAAATATCCACCTCTATTAATCATTTCTAGAGGCAGGTGTTCTAAGATGACCACCTCTATTAATTATTAATTTATAGAGACGGATGCCTTATGGCATCTGTATCTGTTAATCGGTTAACAGAGGAGGACATTCTATGGGCATCCATATTGGGAGGTTCCAAGTAGGTCCTATACTTTTTGGACTTGGCTCCATACATTGTGCACTACTCCTACATAGAACCCACCCTCATACATGGAGCCCGATCCTTAATTTAAATTAAAGAAAACACTTCTTCCTCTTCCACTGCTCTCTCACACCTTCATTCTTTCATCCTCGATGTGCTGAACACTGGCCTCGCCGCAACGCCAGTCCTTCGCCATGGTGGGGTGGGAGGAGGTGGTCACCTTGGGAGGGAGGGAGAAGGGGCCGACCTCAGCCCTAGGCACGCGATGTAGTGAGAGGTTGCCCCCAAATGCACGGCTTCCGTGAGATCTTGATCCTCGGGTGTAAAGGGGAGCAGAGGAATCACGGGGGGCACTACCGGGAAGAAAGAAGGGGGCATGGCCTAGGCGAGCTCACCTGTGGGCATAGTGGGCTGTGGCTCGACGTCGACAAGGAGAAGCGGGCGACTGCGATGAGACTAGTGGCACATGGGAGCTCACCCCAGGCACATGGATCGAGCAATGCAAGGTCGCTCCCATGTTGGTAGATCTTGTTGCCAGCAAGACTTGTGCCGGGTATGTCTTGTCGCCAGCGATGGTCGGGGCCGGGAGGGAGGCGCTCTTGTGAGGATGCGGCGTCCGGGGTTGAGGAAGATGGAGCTCATGGTGATGATGCAATGGCCTGGGGCAAGGAAGAAGGCTTGTGGTGGCCATGAGCTTTGGCAGTGCGGGTACATGAGGCGATGAGCAGTGGGTGAGAAGGAAGGGCATGCGATGTGGTTAGGGATGAACTTTGTTATTCTGTGGGTCCCATATAGAGACTCAAGGGGGTGATTCTATACATTGGGTACAATTTTACAGTCATGTCACATCATTATACAGAACTAGGGGCAGTTCTATATATACATTGGAGATGCCCTAAGATGCTCGTTTTTATAAACAGATATTTTCATAGACGGGCCTCTTAGAGTGGCGTCTCTATAAATCAATTAACAAAGGGCGGCACTCCTGCCTAGTTGTCTCAAAAACAACCTATACCTTTTTCATATGAAATCGAATGAAGACGAAACTTACAATAGAATTGTTGAGCTCCGCGATCTTCAACTTTGCAGCTGACATTTTTTTAATTTAAATCGTTCATAGTCTAATATTTTAAATTCTTGGATTTATAATTTTTAAACGACCTTGGAGTTAACATAGTCTACGTAAAAGTTGTAGTTATCAATGTGATCTATAACTTTGTAGTAGACAAGTTATTTATTTCAAATTGTTTAGAGCATCAATTATGTGTTTAAAATTCTCAGATTTTAGAATTTAAATTTAAGAATTTCCAAACAACATCAAATGTTGACGACATGACCGATACTAAAGTTGTAGCGATTGTAGAGGGATTATTCCGCAGAAAATGCTTTTTGTTATACTAAAGTCGTCACATTTTGCTCGACCAAGGCACAAGCTAGTTACATGTGTGGCTGAGCAGATGGCCGATAAAGATATAATATTTTTTCAGAAAATGCTTTTTTTGCTATAACAACGTCACCTTTTGCTGGATCAAGCCGCAAGCTAGTTACATGTGTGGCTGGCGCCATGGTCGCGGCACGTATAGTTTGACTCGATTGTTGGATGTAATTGCGTTTTAACAGGTGTGCATCAGTTATTGACTTTAACCAACGGATGGTCGCCCCTTCATCGCCAACCGCCAGTCCAGTCCAACCTCGTGACCATCTGTCAAACTTTATCGCCCTGTCTTCCCACATGACTCCATATGCCGCCCGGCGCCTGGCATAATCTACCCGGCGTCCATAGCTACTGTTTGGTTAAGGTTTTGGATCTGGCATGGCTTGTCAATTAAGTCTGACCAGTCAAAACTTAGTTTGTGCAATGCAAAATACATTTGAACTTAGTTTGTACAATGCAAAATACGTTTGTTTCACTACCAGAGCAGGGGGGTTTCCTGTCAGCTTTTATTTCTCCTGTCGGTTTTGTACAATTTGGTTATGACTAGTTAATAGTGATTCACGCTGGTTATGCATGTCTATCATGAATATACGTGGGAGAGAGAGAGAGAGAGGATAAATAGAGAGAGAAACATGACTCATAAAGAAGATGATAGCCAGATTTGATGCAATATGAAAAAGCAGGTTTGACGAGAGTAATTTTAGACTTATATTTCTCTTAGCGATCTACCCGGCAATGCCGATGCTACAGTCCAGGCAGCACAAACCCTTCCTCCACCCCTGGTGATGGAAGGAAGAGATCGTTGTTTTGAAGAAGAAAAAAATAACACATGCATGGACATGATTCGTTTGATTCAAAGATCACACCCAGTAGCCGGCTTTGCAAACCTTACAAAATAAATCCAATTTGGTTTTGGCAGCAAAAAAAAAGTCCTAGGCTGGTTTTCACGAGGAGAGCTCTCCGAAAGAGTAGTGATTTTCCTCATCAATGACTTTAAATTGGACGAATCGAACAGTAAAGTCTAATTTGCATTTCTTTTTAGAAAGTCCTAAAAGCGACCTAGGCGAGTTTTCCTTGAATTTGCCTGAGTCGATCAACTGTGAAAAATAAGAAAAAGCGAACTGTTCAATCCAGTTCATCAATTTGTAGCTCAACTCTTGCCTAGTCCCACATATATCTTCACTTGGTTTGCTATGGTACATGTGCAACTCTGTGAACACATGTGGATGCCTCCCAGGGTCGCTCCAGCTAAGAATTTTTGTTGAGCTTAAATGGTTCTGCATAGTACCGTAGAGTTCTTTGATCTCCTATACTGGCTAGTAGTACTAGCCTACTTACACACGTGCAATACGGGTAGTGCTCAATAATTCGAACGACCACATATAGCACATACAGACGTAACTGTGTATACTTGTTGATAAGAGAGTACCGCCGTCACACGCAGCGCCAAATCATCACGTGGACCAGACGATTGGCTACCGAACCTGTTACTCCTTACTATTACTAGCAAGGCACACTCAGTGATCCACGAAAATATATTTTCCGTTGTTTTTTTAAATATATAAAAAAATAAGAATCGTCCTATGCACATACTATATCTCTTTCTTGAACAGGTGAGGTAGAACGCACCAAAACTTTGTGTGTGTAAAAAGTGCAAACAACCTTTTGGTTAAAAAAAATCCAGGAAAAAGGATACGGAAAAGATCTCGCCGAAGGCAACCATAACAAGCAACCCGGTTGAACGGCCGGCGGGCGCGGCGCGGGCCAGGTACGTACAGTACGAAGCCGGAGGAGCGGCCACGGCTCCTCATCACAGTCACAGGTCACGATGCCCGGCCGGCCGGCCGGCCCCAGCTGGTGTCGCGTCACGCACGCCACGTCCGTCCACGAGCGAGAAGCATAGGACGTGGCGGTGGTGGCCCCCGCCCGGTACGCACGCCGCACGGTACAGTTGTCGTACAATACAGAGTACTAGGTGGTACCCTGGCCGCACGGGCCGTCCCGTCACGGTACCCTCGTCGGCGGCCGCGCACGGTACAGTTGCACGCTGCAGGAGTCAGGACGGGCCGGGCCCGAGCTGTCAGCCTCAGAGGCCCCTCGCGCGGTCAAGCTTTACGGCGCGGCCGTGGGGACCGCCCGCTTCCTACCCCCCGCCCCGCTCTCACGCGTGCGACTGTCTATCGGCCCACGCAACGCAACGCCGCGCGGCGCCCCGACGTGCTGCCCCACTCGAAAACCGGCTCGATCGCGCCCAAGGGAAGGGAAAGGGAGGGATCGCTGTCCGCAGCAGCGTCGCCAGCCCGGGACCGGGTGCCGTGTGAATGGGCGGCCGCCGCGATAGCAGGATGCGCGGCAGGGGATTTGGCGATGCGGGGTTGCTGCGGATGCGGACGGCTCGCGTCGCTTGCTGGGGCTATTTGCGCATGCGGGGCGGTGGGGGTGCGCGGCGTCGGCAGGCGGGCGATATCGATGCCGATGCGACGATGCTGTGCTGCTGCTGCGCGCGCGCGAGGATCTTGTGCGTGCAACAAACTGCGTGGCGGCGGAGCCCGCCCGGCGGCGCCGCGCCAATTTCCTGCGATCTGATGGAGGCGTGTTCCCGATGTGTCGACGCCTTGTCGGTTCCGCCAAAGACAGCGGGGGTTGGGCTGTGACTCGGACGGTTTACAACCTGCGATCGGAATTGCTGTGTCATGCACGGTGTCATGTCACTTGCTCACAATTCGATCGTTCCGAAAGGGAAAGGGATGCATGATCTCGGCCCGTGGGCAACTGAATGTATGCATTCGTGCGCGCCCACTCATGCTCGCGTGCACGTGGTTCAATGCCTTCTCTACTCGGTTCACAACTCAGGTGCATGCATGTGGTCAGTCCCGTCCCGTCGGTTGCACGTACGAGCGCTGTTATTGGATTCCCTTTTTATCGCAGCTGTTCCCTGGTTGAATATATCATCGACACCCATATTACGCGCATGACGCGTGTGGTCAGCTAGCTTCGTATACTACTGTAGTACGGAGTATACTTTTAGTAAATAATGACGGGGAGTACGAGCATTTCATAAGCTGCCGTTTAGCTTTAGCATGGCCTTTATTTTTTTTCCTAAAAAACATTAAATTGACCATTGTAGATGGCATCATGGTAACGACGACTCGTGAAAGTGCTTTTTTTTTAGACCAAAGGTTTCCCCTGCTTATATTGAAAGCAGCCAGTTTTTGTTGGGGGTTACCAGCCAAGTTCCAACGACAACAAAAGCCACTCCACCTCTCAAACACTTAACGACAGAAAACTAATAAGAAAAAAGCACTACAAAGAAAGGAACTTCGACAGTTCCAGAGCTTCTTTTCAGCATCCTTTGATCACCAAGTTCTGAGTCCCTCCTGGAGCTTGTGGATAGCGTCCTCCATCAGTTGTTGGTCCTTCGTCTTGAGCAGGATCTTCCACTGTTTCATGAAACCCAGAGCCATGTAAGCAACAGATTTAGGAGATTTGATCAGATTATTATTGAAGACCCAATCATTCCTGGTCTTCCACACACTCCAAGAAATACTAGCAATGATAAACAAATTCACACTCTTAGACCTATCCACCTCCCCATAATCCATCATATCCTGGTAATTGGTTAGAGAAATTGGTCTTTGACCCTACCTCATACTAATCCTAACATCCACCTCTCCTGGGCTAGTCATCAATCTATATAAAGATCTACTGGAAAACCTTCCTGATGGTTTAAGATCCCAGATTAAGCCATCATCATTGTCGTCTATCTTGATCCTCTCTAAAGCATCCAGTAATTCATCTAACTCTGCTCTCTCCTCCTCCCCTAAAATTCTCCTGAAATCCATACCCCACTGAGCCTCATTCATCTGTGCTACCGACCATTCTTGCTGCTTGCTAATTCTGTACAGCCTAGGGAACCTGATTTTCAGGGGGCATTTATCCAGCCATATATCCTGCCAAAACCTAACTCTATTACCATTCCCAACTTTCCATGTTGTCCCTCTTTCATACCAGTCCCTCACCTTCATCAACCCTTGCCAAAATTGTGAACCACCTCTTATCTTGGTCTGACATACATTCTTCCCTCGTAAATACTTATTTCTCAACACCTCTAAGGCCATGCAACTATCGCCTCTATCCAACCTATAACACCATTTTGCCAACAGAACTGTGTTCATCTCTCTGGTGTCAACAAAGCCAAGGCCACCAAAATCTTTGGGGGTAGCAAGTGCTTCCCACTTGACCATATGGTACTTCTTCTTATTACCTACTCCCCCCAGAAGAATCTCCCTCTTGCAGTGTCAAACCTCTTATGTGTCCCTTCATGTAACCAGTAAAACCCCATTGAATACATGGGAATGCTTGTGAGGCTAGAATCAATCAACATAGCTCTGCCCCCATGAGAGAGTTGGTTACACTTCCAAGTTTCCAGCCTTTTCTCCACTTTTCCAGCAGAATCATTCATTTCATCTATCTTCAACCTCTTATAGCTGATGGGCAAACCTAAGTATTTCATTGGAAATTTCCCCACTTTACAGTTCAGATTATTTGCTATTCTTGCAGCTTCCCCCTCTTCAATTCCAACTGTGAACACCTCTGACTTGTGATAATTTATTTTCATCCCTGACATATCTTCAAAGCAAAAGAGCAAGAACTTCAGATTAATTATATTCCTGTCAGAATTCTGAATGAACAAGACGGTGTCGTCTGCATATTGAAGATGAGTGAGTCCTCCATTTACCAAATTAGGGGTTACCCCTTCTAGCACACCTCTTTCTGCAGCTTTCTATAGAATTGCCGCTAATCCATCTGCCACCAGATTGAAAAGGAGAGGGGAAAGTGGATCCCCTTGTCTTAGACCTTTGTAGCTTCTGAAAAAAGTCCCCAGTTCCCCATTGAGGTTTATCGCTACTCTTCCACCTCTTACTGCTTTTAGCACCCATTCAATCCATTGCTCACTGAAACCCTTCTCTTGCATCACCTCTTCCAAGAAACTCCAGCTCACCTTGTCATATGCTTTCTCAAAATCAAGCTTCAAGATGATTCCACTTTGCTTCTTGCTAGCTAACTCATGCAACATCTCATGTATAACTACAACACCATCAAGAATATATCTACCAGGAATAAAAGCTGATTGGGTCTGGCTAATGACCTTATCAGCCACCGTATTAAGTCTCCAAGTTAGAGTTTTAGTGATTATTTTATAGACAACATTTAGGAGACAAATGGGCCTATATTGTTTAATGTTGTTTGCCCCTTTTATTTTGGGAATGAGAGTTAGGATACCATAGTTAAGTCTGAATAAGTCAAGCCGACCAGATCTGAGTTCTTGGAGCATTTCTAAGAGGACATCCTTGACCTGATCCCAGAAAACTTTAAAGAAGATAGCAGAAAAGCCATCTGGCCCAGGGGCTGAAACATCTCTAATGCTCTTCACCACCTCTTCTAGTTCTTTAAGCGTGAACGGTTTGGTTAGCTCCTCATTCTCCTCCACAGTAACCCTGTTGTCCTCACCCCAAATATTAGGATCAAGCCTGATCTTTGATTGAGGTTCACTTCCAAACAGATTCTTGTAGTATTTGGTGATGTGGGTCTTCAAGCTCTCAGTTTCTGTAATCACTTCTCCATTTTCTTCCAGCGATCTTATCATACATTTTCGTTTCCTCCCATTAGCAACACCATGAAAAAAAGATGTATTAGCATCACCCTCCAAAAGCCATCTTTCCCTACCTCTAGTCTGCCACATCACCTCTTCTTTATTGTAGATATCAACAAGCTCCTCTTCTAAACTGTATCTTTGTTCCCACTCTCTATCCTCCAGAGATCTCCTTTCAGCTTCCTTATCCAAGTCTTGTATTAAAAGGAGCAAATCCTGCTTCCTTTTCTTCATGTCACCACCCCAGTTGCCATTCCAACCTCTCAAGTATTTTCTAAGCCTAGTCGAGATGAGCTGCCATGCATCTATAGCCCTTTTACCCATTCTGTCGGGCCATTTGGACATCACCCATTCCCTGAATCCTTCCTGCTTGGTCCAAGCTGCCTCAAATCTGAAGATTTTTGATCTCATACTTCTTTCAGGGCTGGACTCAACCACCAGCGGATTATGATCAGAACCAATCCTTGTTGCCGAATGTGCAGATACCAATGGAAATTGATGTTCCCAGGTAGCAGACATGAAAACTCTATCCAGCATCACCATAATGGGATTGATCTGTTTGTTGGTCCATGTATACTGCCCCCCAGTTCTGTGCAATTCCCTCAGTTCAGTGTTAGCTACAAACTCATTAAAGGCATCCATCCAAACAGTATTAACATTTCCTGAAGATTTCTCATCAACTCTTCTTACAAGATTGAAATCACCTCCAGCAAGAATTGGCACCTCTGCTTCATTAATTGCCACCTCTAACTCGGATAAAAACTCATGTTTTCTATTATCTTGCACAGGACCATATACATTGAATAGCCTCCACTTAAAGTTATTCTCTCTATTAGTCAGCATCATAGTCTGAAAGTAATTACTGTCCTTATAATCTGAAATTTCACAGATGTCATCATCCACCCCTACCAACAAACCACCAGAAAGTCCCTGGGAAGGAACCCACTTCCAAACAAAATTAGGACCACCTCCCAGTGCAGACACCTCTCTATTAGTAAAAGATTGTTTGATAGTCTCACTTATACACACACAACCAATTCTAAAGTCATTAATAATCTTCTTCAATTGAGCCCTCCTACCTTTACTCCCCAAACCCCGAATGTTCTAGAACAAAATATTCATTTTGGTTTATCAGTTATATGAACACTCGGCCCCTTGTTGATCGTCTCTAATTCTTCTGCCACCTCTTCTAAAGGGTCAAAAACCTCTAGTTCCTGTAGAAATCTGGCATGTGCCTCGTTATGCTCGATTTCAGTTTCCTCCTCAGTGAACACCTCTTCTACATTCTGAGTTTCCCCTCTTTTCTTATCAGCTGCGAATAAAGTAGCTTGAGCTATCTCTTTGGCTTTTATTAAATCAATATTGGCATCCACCTCTTCGATATTTTTTCCAAGAACTATGCCACAATCGCTCGCTACTTTTGCTAGCACCTCATTATCAATATTCTGTAAAACTGAAAAAGAATTATAGTTTATACCTTGGCTGTCTTTCCATGCCGCCCTTCTTTCAGCTCGCAGTGGGATGGGGGTCCCAGTCCCTGCCACCCTCGAGCTGGCTCTCTCGGCCACCAGAGTCTTATGTGAAGTCTTCAGCTTCTTCTGCTTGAAACCATCATCAGCCACCTCCTTAGTCTTCAAATTCTTTTGGTTGAAACCATCATCATTTGTCACCTTCAAGTCATCAACAACTTGCTCAGAGCTTTGGGTTTTATTTTCAGCAGTGTTGTTTTGGGACACTTCATCTTCAGCCATAATCCTCTGCGTCTCCATCCCCTCTTGTATTTCAATTTCCATACAGTTCTGTGCAACAGCAGCCTGATCAGGAAGCGATTGTTGAATGACACTCTTTGTGCCTGCTGGAGCATCTCCTCCCTTTTCAATGCCTTCTTTATCAACTATCACATCACCACAAACCTGTTTAACTCCTCTATGTTCACCCTGCTTGCTAGATTCAGTAATCTCTTTAGGTTGCTCTTCTGAGTTCTTCCTAAAATCTGCCCAGGGGTCATAACTATCAGAGTCTTCATCACCATCATCCTCCCAGGCCTCATCATCATCTTTCTTCTTCCCATTATCATTAGGAGGGATTGGCCTCTTGGAGTTCTTGTCAGATTCCAGGTTCCAGCTGATGAGGAAACCCCTTCCATTGAAATATACTCTAGATGAACCTTTGATTGCTAAAGGGTCTTTGCATGCGACCTTCAACCTTATGGGACCCAACCCTGGCAAAGACTTCTTATCCACCTCTATGAAATCCCCAACCAGATACGACACCTCTTCTACAGCCTTCTCTTTCCTGGCCCAATATGGAAATCCACATACTTGTACCCAGACCTGAGAGAGGAGATCACAGCAACCAACCATAAATTCAGATTTGTCAACTGAGACTGTCATGTCAGTGATCTTACCCTTGAACTCTCTGATCCTAGTGAGAAACTCCAGATCCTTAGCTGAAGGCACCACGAACATGTATTCATCGGCAGCAATCTTCTTCACCTGCCAGTCCCAAGAGGGGTTGAGAAGGTACTGGAGTTCTGTGGTAATTCTAGCTACTGATCCCTTCCCTTCCAACACCTTCATAACAGCAGTAATGGGCATCTTGGCAGCATCTTCTTCTTCAATTGGAACATGCAAGCTGTAAAACATCTGTCCAGGTAATCCATGACCACACAACTTTAAACCTTTGTCATCCTTAAAAGGGCAATTTGGAGCCATATGACTCGAGGTTCTACAGTTATAGCACAATGGAGGATTAGGACATTGAGATCTATGGTGACCTTTCTCACCACAGCGGAAACACCTCTCTTCTGGCAATCTTCCCACACCTCTATCCTCTTGATCTCGAAGCAGCTTGTACCTAAGATCATCCTCTCTGTATCTGTAGCCATCAACATCCTCAATCCTTCTCTTGTAACCCCTATCACCACCTCTCCCTTCTTCATAGTAATTTCCCCCTCTTCCATATCCCTTGAAACCACCATCTCGAGCATCGAACCTTCTCTGGTTTTGATTCCTATTCCACTCATCCTCTCTGTATGAAGCATCACGGCCCCTCCATCCATCATGACCATCTCGCCCACCTCCGTCGCGGCCACCTCTCCCCGCGTCATCCCTCTGGAAACCCATACCTCTCCCCCCACCTCTACTAATGAAACGACGATCCATACCAGCAACCTCAGCAAACGATCGAGAATCAATGAGCTTTACCTCAGCCGGAGCAATCTGGCAAGCCTTTCCCCCAAACCTTCGGATATCTTCCGTGCTGGCCGGGAAGCCCTCCGACGGCGCCTCCAGAACCCTACCCTTGGGAACCCATAGCCATATGGGAGTGAATATTGGTGGGGGTGGAGTGTACGAGTGAGAGAACAAGTCAGATAAAGAAAGACCAGACTGGACCGGCCCAATAGGTGGCCCAATACCTTTTCCAGACTTGTCTTCAACCTCCCGCTCCCTGTCCCACCGGAAATCCGGCATCCTGGCAATGGCGGCCTCCAGAGCCTCCGCCGACTCACGAAGCTCCGCTTCTTCAATACACTCCATCACTGGAGACTTGAATAGGGACCTCTTAATTTCATCCTCAACATGCTTTCGCTCTCTATCACGATCCTAGCAAGTCATACGACGAGGTTGGCTGAACTGTCCGATCTCCGCCCTAGGACCCCATCGCCGACTCGCTGACGAATCCGCACCACCCGGGAAAGCAAGAGTGAAACGACGTCTCTCCATAACGCACCACCTCTAGCAGAGAAAAACACACCACCGCACGCAGAAACCACCACCTCTACCAGTCGAAAACTACACCACCACCTCTTCAGAACACCCGCCAGAGAGGGGGAAACGAGAAACTACCTCGGTGAATCAAAGCGTCGTCGAATCCCGAATCGAATCTCCTACTTTTGGGCGGGTGATTCTCACCGGAGACGTCGTCGCCGGTCGCCAGAGGCACTCCTCTGTTTTTCCTCGACTCTGTTTTTCCGTCAACTCGTGAAAGTGCTTGCCCCATAGTTCTTCGTCTTCTATCAATCTTAGCGCACGGCGTGTAGCAGAGGCGAGAGGGATATGCGGAAAAGCATACCTAACTTCTACCACCTCCGTCCCCTTTTGTCTGTCGTTAGGGAGTTGTGCCTGTGAGGGTAGCACAGTTCCCGAGCGACAGACATTACGGGACGTAGTAGTACACAACAGTGTTCAACGATTGATAGCGACATTGCTGCCGTGCTCGTCGTACGGGTCATCTTTTTTTTCTTTTTCAATCAATAAATAAAACATATGGTCACTCATCACGTCGCAAAGTCTCTCGGCTCTCAAACATGTAATCTGATATAGTAATAATCGTTCGGCATCTCAAAGATAAGAAAGACTCTGCTACTAGACTAGCCCACTAGAAACGAGCCCAGAAGGTCCAGCCCATCCAGTTTTCGCCATTTTCATTTCTTTAAGCGTAGCCCAATATTTCAGGGCCAGTCAGGCCTGCAAAGTGACCCATAAGTGGGCCAATAGCCCACTAACCAACCAACATTATTAACAGGAGGGCTCCGCACCATCAGCCATCAGATCGAACAATCCCCAAACGCCTCAGCAGCCTCCCTAGGGTTTTGCTCGGCGCGTCGGATCCAGCAGTCCGGGGGGATTCGCCATGGCGTCGCGTCCGTCGCTGAAGTCGAAGCCCAAGAGCAAGGGCGGGAAGAAGGGCGCCGCCGCCGACGAGGACGCCACCGCGGCGGCGACCACGGTGCGGCTCATGAAGGAGTGGACCACGTGGACGATGAAGAAGGCCAAGGTGGTGGCGCACTACGGCTTCATCCCGCTCGTCATCGTCATCGGCATGAACTCCGAGCCCAAGCCCTCCGTCTTCCAGCTCCTCTCCCCCGTCTGATGTGATGGGATCCACCCGACAAGGCCCCGGATGCGGTCGGTCCGTCCGTCTGCTTTTATAGTAGTTTTGTAGCTGGTACTTTAGTTGATTTGATATGTCCGAGATCGAGTTGAAGAAGGTGGCTCATGCTTTCTGGACGAATTTGAAGGATTTTTCAATGATGATGGTTTAATAATTTCGTATTGGCGGATGTGTGTCTTCTGTAGATCGGATCAAAATCTTTTGGTTATGTGATCTGCTATGAATATGAGGGTATGAACTATATCGGTTTTCATCTGTGTACTGATTTTTTTGTGCTTCTTGCTTGTGCTGATGTTTTGGATGGTTGTGGTCAATCTGACATCTGACTAGTCTACATCTGTGATTCATAACTGATTCATAACTCGTTCATGTTCGCCGTGATAGTGAATTTTGGTTGCCTCACTTTCAGAGCAGAAAGAAAGCGTAGGAGTGTTCATTGATCACAATTATTATAAATACTGTGGCATTACCTCTAGCAAGAGGTGGTTGTTTATTTGGGCAAGTTCAAATTTATTTGGGCAAGTTCAAAACTCAACAAGTATAACAAATTTTGCGACATACTTGTCGCACCTAAGAAGCAAACTGGTTCGTTTGGAAACTAACCTTTCTATAACAAATTTGTGACATATTTGTCGAGCAAAAATTGCCATTCTACTAACACTAACAGCCACAACATCAAATTATTGTTACTCGATGAAATGTCATGATAGTGCATGCATTTGCTATTTTCTAAAGAAACTGTTAAAATTAAAATAATTTAACTGAGGCAAGGATGACTGAACATGCGAGTGCTTGTTAATGTGAATCAAAATGGAAGAAGAAACATCTTTATTGATCATCTGTGCAAGAAATAAAGGCAAATGGCATGCATGAAAGGGGGTGTTGTGTGTTTGTTTCTACATCCTTCAACAAAAAGAAGGCCCTCCAGAAGAGATCAAGGCATCAAACTAGTACAATCCTAAATAACCCAGCTATTTATCTGGGTGACATGTAGTCATGTACAAATGCACAGTTCACCCAAATAATACAAATCAGATTTTCCTCCGCAAAACTCCAGTGCTCTCTTGCTGAATCTAGTAATAATAATAATATATCGCTATGCCCTCGAATTGCACCTTCTACTCTGATTCTCCAATAGTTTGATCAAGTACTGGACGCTTAGGCAGCAGAGTGGGGGCAAACTGTGAAAGCCAGAAAAAACTGTGGACCACTGAATCGCTCAGAGAAAATACCCAGGATCAAGAAAGCCCAAATTTGGACAAGGCTGACTGAAACAAAGTCGAGAATGCCTCAGCAGCAGTCCCATCGTCAGCCTTAATTTTGAGCCGTGCCTTCGCTGATGCTGTGTTGACAATACATTCAACAAGGAAGAAAGCAGTAGCCCCATCTTTCTGAGCATAGAAAAAGAACTTGTAGTTCGGAGGCTGACCACCTGAAGCAATACATTGGATGTAATTGCTTTGCATATGACGGATAAGTGATTGGGGATTCATCAATGATGCTGCTCCTTGTGGACTCAAAGAACATTCCTGTCAACGAAACACAGTAGAAAACACTAAATATCAGAATGGAAAAAACATAGCTCAGAACATAGGGCAGTTGATATCAGACATATTGGGAGATAAATTTAAGGTAAGATACGCCCTAGACAACCATGGCACTCCGGGTTTAAATTCATTAGAACACTTTGCTAAATACTGACCCTGAATCAGGCGAAATCACTGTTCAGAGGACATGAATTGGAACAGACTTCTAGAAACAAATATATTTAGACAACCATAACAAAAAAAAAGGATCTCATGCAGTAGGCTACTTTGCAAAAACTGTAAGAAAATCGACCAATATGTGAAAAGGCTATGCCAAGATGTGAAAAGGCTATGTGGCATATGTTGCTCTGCTTGTAATCAGATAATGCATTAACAAAAACATAATAGTTGCATACCTGAGACAGCGCCAATGCTAGCTGGCCCCATTTCCTCTGGAACGTACCAGGATCTAGCACAGGCTTCGAGTTAAGGGTCAGTGCTGGTGGTGGTGGTGGAGCAGGAGCTTCAGTAACGCCAAGGCCAAGAAGGTCATCGAGACTGAAGTTTGATTGTGAGGAATATGTTGGCCCACCAGTATTTATTGAGGAAGTTTCAGCTGGTGTTTGAGAGCTTATCAATGAAGGGCTAATCAAATCGGAAGGAGCATTGTATGTAGAGGTGGAAGAACCATTGCTGGGTCTTGTACCATTGTCCTCTTTATCTGAAGTACTTAGCAAAAGATCATTATCATTTTCTTGATATCTTTGGGCAGAAATTACGTTTTCTGGATCCTCCGCCCCAACAGTCAAGCTTGTAAGATCTTCTGAGTACTCAAATGGTCCACGATGCTCCTTATCTGTAAACATGTACGATGGCTGCCAAATACATAGATATTAGTACCTTTTATGCAAACTTTGAATAACATATACTCAATATTTGAGTAGCTGCCTTGCTATGAACACATGCTCCTGTCAGCTCCAGCATTTGTAAATTGCATTAAGTGCACATCAAAGAAATGTGAAAAAAACTCCAGCCATAAAACGAATGTGTTTTACTTTTTTTGTATGACAGAATATCGCCACACAATACCAATACATAGCAAAGGCATTAACTCTATTTGAGTCGCTTAATTCAATTTACCTAAAGCAAGGGGGTCTGCAGAAGTGCTTATCATGGGCCTACAACTGCCATTACAGTTGAAGACAGCCCTTAATCTCTTGTATGATGTGTTAGCTAAACGTACAACGTTACCAACCTTCCATACAGTTCTTTCATTCAAAATCATTATCTTTTTTTAGGAAAACCAAAGACAATATATCATGGAACTTATCTAAAGAATTCATAATCTGCCAGGAGGCAAGTTGGTAGTGCTTGAAATCAACCACCCATTTAACAAAATCATTGAGAACAGTACAGATCAATAGTTAACCAAAATCCACAAGCCAACTAGTATTCAGCAAAGCCTTACATTTAAATCTCTCCCCCTACCAGTTATTGTAGTTAGTCGAAAGTAAATAAATAAATAATCTATTATAGAAATGAGCTATTTGTTGCTATGTCAAAACATTAACTAAAGTACAGTCATCACTGAAAGGGAAGGCAACTTGAAAGCAAGGGTACTAAAGTAAAAGTTGCACTGAGATGGCCAGTGAATTTAAAAGTGGAAATCCCAACAAGGCCCATTAGCATAATTTATGGGTGTGTTTGGTTGCTTGCGTCCCTCCTAGACTGCATTAGGCCCAATGCAGGATAGCCTAAACCAGCATAAACTAATGCAAAGTGCTGGTGTTTAGTTGATTCCATAGAACATTTTGCACTGTGCAAGATCATGTTTGATTGCCTGATTTTATTGCACATAGTCTCCTTATTTTGATGGTACAAGTAAAATCTGTTACCGCCGTCCCACCTCCAGTCCCCCAAGACCAAACAACAAGACCATTGCTGACTCCTCAGACCCACAATGGACGAATTCCAAACCAAGGACCCCAAAAAAAAAACAGAAAGAAAAGACTCATGCTCGACGAGTTCTAGAGCACACCAGGCCCTCAAGACCAAACAACAAGACCATTGCTGACTCCTCACACCCACAATGGACGAATTCCAAACCAAGGACCCCAAAAAAACAGAAAGAAAAGACTCATGCTCGACGAGTTCTAGAGCACACCAGGCGAGAACCAGACCAAGGAGATAACAAATCAGGCCAAGATCACACTCAAGTAGGTCAAGCTTGATGTCATTTCATTGCCAAGCCTGCCACGCAGGCATGTTCACTGGCATCAATGAGGGAGATCTATGAGCTGAGTAGCAAGCTCCGGTTGGCTGTGCAGGATGAGGAGCGGAGCAGGAAGGTAGCTGGCAAGCTTGGCATGGCTCTGTCTGTGGTGCACACGGAGGTGAAGAAGGTAAAAGGCCTGGATCTCTGATGCAGAGGCCGAGCTGTAGACTGCCAACACCAAAGTCAAGTGGGTCAGGGGGGCTTCTGTGGGGCACCGAGACGGAACTGTGGCTAGTGCCGCAGTGGTGGCCGGCATCCCTCGAGATTCCAGCAGGACCTCTGACGCTGAAGATCGCAGTGACGCCTCACAGCATCACCCTGTCTCGGGAGATGATACCTCCCACCTCACCGACGGTACAAGAAACGCAAAGCTGGCAGGGCAACAGCGGCAGTGTGCTTGGTAGCAGCACAACGGCCTGCATCTCGTGCAAACTGGGGCTGAGCGAGCGGTGGAGGAGGTAGGGAGCTGAGGGTCCAATTCCATGGCCCCCCTAGCTTATGCAAGCCTGCACTCCACAGCCTGGCCAAACTTTGTGTACTAGGCAATGCAGCCTCTAGGCCCCCTTTTGTATTGTTTAATGCTGAATTAGGCCCATTGCAGCCATCCAAACACAAGAACTATGCATACACCCATATGCGGGCAACCAAACACACCCTATATGATAATCAAAATCACATAAAATAGCAAGTAAAGGTCTCCATATGTAAAAAATTTAGCAGTAGTTCAGATCAGATTAATTTGCATACCTTCTGATATACAACTGATAGACTGTTGAACTCATCAAATATCCGATCTTTGATTTCACTGCTCTGTGTATCTGCAAATACAGAAACAGCTTGTTTGGGAGGGTTTACTACACGTTCTGCTACATTAGGATTGTATTGCAAAAGCCTGTAGTAGAAAAGCGCTCTGTCATGAACATCCTGCAACAGATGTGAGGTTTAGCCAGATCAAAATCTTTTCACCAGTGGTGATGAATAATCCATCTTTTATAGCAGAAACAAACAAATCCTGACCTGGTGGGTGTCAGATAGACCAGCTGCTAATGTAGCTCCTAGTGCCTTTTGTGTCTCTGGAGGTCTTTTAAAGAAACATTTCATCACTGCTGTGAGGAGATGCAAGCGAACCTTCAAGATACAGTATCAATGGAAAAGTTAAGTGGAGCTCAAGAATAAGTAGCTAATGGATAGGGACATCACATAAAAAATCTAAAGCAGATGCATGGAATTCTACACTAATATCAGGATAATCCTACAAGGCTCAAGATGACAGTTCAGATAAGGGCAACAAAGTCATCCTCAATTTCAGTGTGTAGCAGGAAGTGAATTGCTTTCATACATGATACCAAAACTTCCATTCCACCAATTAGAAAATTTCAGTTGTAATTAAATGTTCTCCCTTATCTTAGATGTGTATGCTACTGTTACTGATTTTAGGACACAAAATTATCAGTCACGTCTGTACTCTCAGTCAAAAATAAGTGCAATATTGGATATCAGCACATTCCCCTGAAACAACTTTGACAACTAATCTAATGTTATATTTTATTCATAGAGTAAACAAAATTATAGTATGCAACTACTTTTCGAGACAAATACTAGTATCATTTCCAAATATACAAACTCAACACACACAAAATAATTAATAATCAAAGTCAAACTTTGAAATGGTTGACTGCGCGCAGCCAAAACCTGTACTTATCTTTTACTAGAGTACTGTGAACAACAAACTTTCGATGCACGCATAAGAAAAGGTAGATCATTATTTTTCCTTGCTATATGGACAGTAGTTTTAGCAACTTTGCTAACCTAGTACAAGATGTAAGAAAATTATGTGCTGGAGCCCGTTATAGCACGTAAAATATTGGAGAACATAGTCAACTACTGGATAAGATAAATGACACAAAATTAGAACATGTTGGTACCTCAGAGGAGTGCTCTTCATCCCAGTTTTCAACAAGACTTTCAAGGATGTATGGAGCATCATGCATGTCTTGTGAATATTCTCCCAACATCCATATGAGAGCTGCTTTTCCTTTTGGCTCCTGAATGTTTTTGCTGCTGATATTTCCAACAACAGCTATACAATCATGGCTCCATTGAGGATATTTTCTGAGAAGATCTTTCACCAAGACCTGTATTTTAGTTTAAAATCAGAAACATCAAGATGCAAGTCAAATATAAATCGTAATCCTGCTAGACTAGATCATGAACAAAGGTCAGTAACTAGCATTACAAACACTTACTAGAGTTTCAGCAGTCACATAATCCTTATCCATTTCAAGAAATTGTAGAAGCCTGTCCACAATGGCATTAACATCATACTGCTGTAGTGCTATTTTTCCAACTGCCCGGATAGACTCTCTTGCAATTGGTACATCAACATTTCCAGCGTATTCACACAGTTCAGTGACTGGTGGGAAGAAACATGCAAAGTAGATATTTTAAAAAAAATAATGGTAATTAGTGAGTAAAAACATATCAAATTATAGTTGGAAATAGGATACTTGGCATATACCAATCTCATATGTGTTGCTTTCATTTGCTATAGCAGTCAACATCTCAAGTTTCAACTTCTTCACATATGAAGGATCACTAAATTGGCAGTAGAAACTTTTATAGTCTGAGGAAAATAACATTGGAGCACGCATCACCAGAAGATGTAGATGGCATAGCACAGAGTATGACTGTTCAGGATTGCCAGCACCCACCAGAGTAAGCAAGGGTGCTTTAATACGTTCGTAAACCTAAAACAGAGGAGCTTAAAGAGATTAGATGGATCTTCCACCAAAGGCCGATGAGATAAATCAAAGACAAAAATTAACCCATAAACATGAGAAATCCAAAGAAATAAAGTGTCCATGGAATTAAGAAATTTTTCAGCTACATTAACTTCCAAATAACAGCATGATCTACAGCTAACAGACATTCAAAATGGCACATTCATCGTATTGATTGCATATTGTAACATAAATGTAAGAAGGCTACAACTCATCTAGAGACTAATTTTGTGGTTGTTGTGATGTCCTGTGCTAGTCTGTTATGGGATCTTAATCCAAGTAAGGTTTTGTTTTTATGCATCCTAAAAAGGTGCTCATATACTAAATCTCATATCCAGAACAAGAAAGAAAGAAACGCTTCTGAAAAGCAATAGATAGTGCAGCATGATCCAAACCACGTCTCTGAGAGTAACATGTGCACCTGTTGATGAACATCAGTCATAGACATTGTCAAATGGAGAAAAACTTTAATTGTTGCCAAAACAACAGCTCCATTTGCATGCTGAAGTCTATCCTCCAGCAGATTCATTATGTCAAATATTTCGTTATTATCAGATGGAAGGAACTTTGATGCCAACTCAAGAATAATGCACTGTGCCCATTCACTGAACTCTTTGATCCTGCACATAAAAATAGAGAACTCAAGAAAATTCACATTGGGATTATTTAACAGTCCAAAGCCAGGTTGAAACTCACTTGTTTAACAGGTAAAATACCACTGGCTTGCTATACAATGTCTCAATCTCTCTTGCTGCTGCCTCTGAGTTAGCAGCTTCTAGGGTCCAGATCTCCTGCAATGCATGTAGGCAATTGGCAACTACCTGCAAGTCAACAATATAATCAGCTTATCTCAGAAAGCACAGTATTCAACAAGATAGCATCCAATCATTAATCAGTTGAACCAAAGCACCAACTGCAATCGTTCAGAATAATAAAATACCTCACAGGCTCATAGCAGAAACACAGAACTTAAAAACAGCCTTAATGGAAGCCACACGACAAACATAAGTTCATTTAAGCAACTGAGTTTTGATGTTCCAGAAATGAACAACAATGGATTGGGCCCATCATTAATCAGTTGAACCAAAGCACCAACTGCAATCAATCAGAATAGTAAATACTTCGCAGGTTCATAGCTGAAACGCCTTTTAACAGAAGCCACACAACAAACATAACTACATAAGCTCATTTCATCAGCTACTGAGTTTTGATGTTCCAGAAATGAATAATAATGGATTTGTAAACTTGATGCTGATCAGGAAAACTCAAAAGTCTCCTGCATATAGCTTCTGCTATCCATAGAAACAGGTAGAAGCAGTGAATTTCAAATTCACACTCATATTTAACAACTTGCAGGTATTGTACAAACATCACAGGTTAAATTGTCATGCAATTACAGTTTATGACATTGCAGGTTAAATTGTCATGCAAAACTAAAAGAACAGGTTATATACAAGAGAGATTGAACTTTCAGTCTGAATGATGATGTATTGATGTAGCTACATGGTGCCCCCAATTTTACCCTTGGCATGCAGTGCCTAAACTCAATCCGAGTTGGGATTCACTCTGTGTGCATCAAACACATATTTCCAGCTCCATGTTAAATCCATAGAATGCAAAAAGTTCAATTTTTTTGTGATAATTCAACAGTTGTTCAATTAACTTGTGGTAGCGGTCACTGAAACAAATTAGCAATAATATGATACGATTACTGCATAGCTTCACCAAACAGTTCGTGGCAGGGTACTTCACCTGTGCGTCTGGATCGGTGAGCATGAGCGCCTTGAGCGAAGCAGGAAGGTCAGCATCAATGCAGGCGGTGGCAGATATGTGATACAACTTGGCAGCACCAACAGCAGCGATCATCCGGACGTAGGCGCTGGGGTCCTTCAGCCCGGTCGTGAGTGGCGTGACGAGATACTCGACAAGGTTGGGGACACGGAGGGAGCAGAGGCTGCGGAGCGCGAGGCCGCGGATGGTGGGGTCCTGATCACGGCAGTCCCGCTGGAGGAAGTTGATGGTGAGGAGGGCTAGGTCCGGGTGCGCGCGCGCGTGGGCGCCTACATAGAGATAGCACATCTTCTTGGTTACGACGTCGGAGGTGGCGGAGCAGAGCACCATCTCCCCGAACGCAGCCGACACGTCGATGCCGGCCGTCATGCAGGAGATCACCCTCTTGAAGACATCACGGCGCTGGTCGTCCGCATCGGGAGCGCGGCTCCCGGCCAGCTGCCGCAGCTGCTGCTTCAGATCCGCCACCTCGCTCTTCCTGCACTCACAGAGTCGCCAATTGCCTGGTTAGTTTAGGGTTCGGGAGGAGGGAGGTTTCGGGTGGCGGAGCGGGGGACAGTGGCAAACCCGGAGGGTTGGGAAGGAGAGGCGGACTTCGCCGCCGAAGGGACGGTGGGAGCCATGGCTGTGGTCGGCCGCGGCAGGTTGGATCTGGCCTCGCGTGGGGAGGAAGACGACTGCGACGAGCCGTGGTGTCTGCTTGGGTAAGCTTGGATCTGAGTGCGGACTGTGAACGGGGTAGCACTAGAGGCTGACAGGTGGACCATATGCAGATACGCCTTCGTGGAGGGAATTCGTATTTCTAATAGAAAAGAAAAAGGTGGGTATTTAGGCAATAAATACACTGACGAGACAGATCTCAATACAATCTACAATTTATAATCGAATTTTTTTAATTTAAAATCATTTAGAGTCTCAAATATGTATTTTAAGTCCATAGATTTTGAAATTCTAATTTAGAATTTCTAAAGGACCTTAAATTTTCACATAGTTAATACCAAAGTTGTACTACCGACCTGATTTACATGTTTGATGTTGAAAAGTTTTTATTTGAAGTTATTTAGTGTCTCAATTATTTATTTTAAATTCGCATATTTTGATATTGAATTTTTTAAACAATATTGGATGGAGATACCAACTATACCAAAGTTTTACTAGTTGACAAGTTTTAAAACTTTATAGTTGATTTTTTTATTTTAGTTCATTTAGTAGCTAAAATGTTCAATAGAAAATATGAATTATTTATAAAAAGATAGAATCCTATTTATTCCGTCAACACTTCAAATTATGATTTGTTAAAATTCGTGGAATCTGGTCAGAATTTTTTTCTTTTGAGATTTGAGAAAAAAGAAATCTAGGATTTCAAATGGTTTTGTAAAAATATAGTTGTTTTATAGAATCTTGTATTTACGCCATCCATGATCCCATAAAAATTTGAAGACCAACTAATTCTCTCTTGCTGAGTACACTTTTGAATTTAAATGGAAAATCAAATATGAAGGATCTATGTATTGTCTGAAACTCAAGATAATCACTTGTCTTGAGTGAAAGATGGGCCACATGGGCCTTATGAGGAACTCTAATTACGTGGGCCACATGGGCCAAGTAAGATATTCATAATTACACGCTACACAACTTTCGCAGAAAACGGTCTTGAAGTCAACATCTCCAAAAGTTTGGTATATAGGTTTGACATCCTAAAATTTTTGGCAAAATAAGAAAAATACTTCTCAAATAGTTTGGTATCTGGGTTTGGCATCTTTGACAAGTTGGCAAATCTCGGTAGATAGTGCGCATATATGCGAGCGGGGCACTGGCCACGCATCGTAGTTTCCTCGTGCTTAGCGGGGCTCTTCATTCGCTTAACGGGGCTTTTCATTCGGGGGCTCTTCGTTCGCTTAGCGGGTCTTTTCGTTTCATTAGCGGGTTTTTTTGGGTTTTTAGAAACAAAAATTGCCAAACTGTTGGAGATGAGATCTTTTTTTCCTCCCCATATTATTTTAGGAGTTGGCAAACAACGAGATTTGAGAAATAAATTTTGCCAAACTGTTGGAAATGCTCTTTACAAGTTGAGGAAATTCTTTGATTACTTAAACCATGTTGCAGTATCGAAAATGTATTGCGCCACATCATCGTGATGTGATCTGATAAAACTGAACCGTTGGATGGAAATCCATCGACATGAGTGATGCTAGCTAGCAGTTGGTCTTTAGAACTTCAGACATTACAGATAAGGGTTTGTTTGGTTTGCCCTGTTAAATTTTAACAGGTGTTGACCATAGAGTGTTCGGATACTAATAATGGACTAATTAGGCTTAATAGATTCGTCTCGTAAATTAATTTCATGTGCAATTAGTTTTGTAATTAGTCTATATTTAACACTCTATACATGTGTCAAACATTCGATGTGATAGGTGTTAAAAAAAAGAACCAGACACCCCTATAGGACACGCTTTCTAAGCTACTGAGTTTCTACGGCTTCTTAAAAAACATTGACAGGCCCAAAATTCTCGCTGGCCCAAAACTAATGTGCGGGTGCACATTCTGGGCGGCAAAGCCGCGCACTGTTCTAGTGAGATATAATTTCCTTTTATGAAAAATGGGACATAAAGTTATGCTTGAGAGGTTTTGTTTGTATTTACTCCATCCATCCCATAATAAGTGTACTAGTTCAAAATTTGTCCAAAATAAGTACACCTCTAGATATAAGATAAACTAACTTCATTTGTCTTTTTCTAATTTTTCTCTTTCCAAGTGCAATGATTACACATTTATACGGGCATATATGTAATTTCTCACTAACATTGATTTCTTCACCTAAACTCTAGACTAGAAGTGTATTTATTTTGGGACGGAGGGAGTAGAATTCTACATATCCAGCATGTATGGTAACATAGCAAACCATAGTACTATAAATGAAACAACTAGTTCATACTTGTGGCGACTGGAATCTAGCACTCCAGTTGAGAATGGACAGTAATTGCTTCTGCGAATTTAGGATAGTGAACGGTTAGCAAGCGTGACCTACTGGGCCTTTACTTTTTTCTTCTTATTTGGGATCAAAACATTTCCCCACTCCTGATTCAGTGATAAATACTCCCCTGCTCTTCTTGGTTCATATTGGAAAAGAATATCTCTGTTACTCTGCTAGTGACAAATATGTTCTTCAGTGACGTGCTGCGTAATTGTAGGTATGCAGCTGATTTCACAGTTTTGTGTTTTTATTAGTTCTGCAGTAACAAGTAGTCAAGTACTCCTCTGCAATAGATTATCCGTTTTGTCCAGTAAGCAAAGAACAGAAAGATTCTTGTGCAAAACTATTTGTCACTGAATTATTGTAGGTAAAATTGATGCTTGAAATTTTCTTTGTTCATTTATCTATTGCTCCCTGTTGGTTCCTTCTATCATGATGATGTTGTGTCGCCCTTAGCTCATCCCTTTCTGTCAAACATCCACTGCAATCATGCATAAGGGTCGAGCAGCACACTCTTGTCACTTTGCCTGCTTACTTCCTATTTTCTGCAGTTGTACCTGACAGGCTGGAACAAGGAAGTAATGGACTTTTGGTGTTTGCTTCCAAATCTGACTGATGACTTCATTAGGCAGTGTTCCTTCTTTATTATGTGATTCTGGTGAATGTTATGTCAAAAGAAAGACATGGAGGAAATTGTTCTCTGGAATAATCAGACGGTTCTTACATGTCAGATGACTCTAGCTGCAAGATTTAGGCAAAAACAGCATATATGTGGTCATTCTAAGCCATCATTAGGTCCATCAACCTCTCTTGTACGGTACAGTTCGTTGCAACCAGAAAAGAAAGGAGATGCATTTCTTTGGTTCCATTTTCTTCATACTTCCAAACATAGTTTTAGGCTTTTAGCAGATGATGGTGACCATTGATAGCTTATCAATAATGCAATCTATTTTCTGACGGAATCTTGGTTTTTGAAGGTCATTGCACTACCTGCCTTTTGAATCTGCCTTGGGACAACTGTAGTGACCAGTTTGCGATTCCCTTTTTTGCCATCCTCAACCTTTTGGAACCTATTGATTTGGGAGGTACTCTTGCTCATTTTTCTTAGCTAGATAGTAGATAGCTCTAGCTTGCTGTGCCTGGCTACATCTCGCAGTTTTGACTCATCATATTGCTAGCACCTTTTGAAGGCTGAAGCGATAAGCCTGAACCCCATCCATGACTGAAATATTATCATGGTTGTGGTAGCTGATATGTAAATAAAGGCTGTTTGTATTGATCAGGCGCCTGGATGCAGACACGCAGCAGGAGTATCTCTACAGCTGGAAGCCTGGAACCCCTTCAAATCAGGGGAGTGTATTAGCGGCGCCGACGTTGATTTTTCAGGACCAGAGTTTTGTTTGCGCTCATTAATTGCGGTAAGCATCATCGCCTTGCATTGCGAGATCACGTGCGTCTATACGTGTAGTGCCTGACAGATCGCGTAGCCTCCTCCTGCACTCATTTCATGCTCTCGTCTCGAATGCATCCAAGAACGATTGATCAAACATTCCTGTGGCGTGACATATAATGACATTTACAGACGTGATGATGCACTAACAATCAGCTGGTAGCCTGGTAGTACGTGGTGCAGTCCTGCAGAACAGGGCGGTGTAAGAATCCGAGGAGTCTCTACGAGTTGCTGAGAACCCAACAGGGGGCATGCAGCAGGTGCGCGTGCTCGTGTCGCATCCAAGGACACGGTTCGTTGAATCCTTCCTCTCCCGGCCCAGGCGTACGCCGGACGTATCCTTTGGAGACTCGTCGGTCAGTAGTCAGTAGCAGCCTCTGCTGGGCTCAACTGGCAGGGGCAGGAACCTGTCTGGACCGCATCGGTTAGACGACACGGATAAGCTTGCTGCGCTGCGCTGCGCTGTGCGCTCCCTTGCGTGACCACTGAGCCACTGGCCAAAGCACGTCGATGCTACTGGTTTCCACGTCCGCGGTGCATGCATGAACGAAGATCGCCCGGATCGGCGTCACATGAAACTGACGATAAGATACAGTTGATGTCGATTGGCATATACGTATATATACGTCTGATGCCATGTGAAAGTACTAGCATTTTAGGGTGCCATGCCACCCGCATGGCTGTATTTGTAGGGAACCACAGTCCAATTAAGGAGCAGCTAGGCAGATATCAGGCATTGGCAGCTATAACGCACGGTAGTTACACGCTCCTACCAGAGGTAGCTACTATTACAATTACAACTACAAACGAGTAGAAAATGCACTTGCCCCAGAGCTTAAAATGAGCCCGTGGATACTGTCGATGTGTTCGCGTCTTTGTAGCGACGTTCCAGGCCTCCGTTTCGGTGTGCTCACATGTACATGTCAGGGAAGTTGAACACAGCCTCATGGCAAGTTGAAATTAGTCCATGGATATGCATGGGCTGGTAGTTGCGGAAGGGCGAGATGCTCCGGGACGGAGGGCATCTCTCCCACCACCACCGCACCTAAGTTGATCCTGTGACATAACGAGACAACTGAGAAACCAACAAGGGCTCTCCCCTTCTGCTCCATAATAAAATCAGGGCCAATCCCGGAGGTCTTCCTCTGACCACCATGCCGTGCATCATGCCATACTTTGCAGTCATTTTTTCTTCTTATTACACATGCCGTGCTTTCGTTCCTCCTCCTGCAAGCAGCAGGGCAAATTCATGTGCCTTGCTCTGCACTGTCCCTTTGTTCTTGGCAGTTGACGAATGACGCATCATCTCAAGTCCACATGCATTCGAATTGAACCAAAGACTTTCTTATTGTCTGTCGCTTATTGTCTGTCGCAGGCCGGCGACGATTGGGGTCAAAACTCACTGCAAGCCTGCTCAGGCCTGGTTTGGATGCGTATGTGTTTATTGAAGTGGATTGAAGTGAAATTCATTCCATTCCACTCCAACCACGTGCGGATTGAAGTGAATACACATACATCCAAACAAGCTCTTACCCGATTCTTTGCTGGTGTAAGCCTCCTGCCCCTTGGATTTAACCTTGTATTCGCATGGGGTTTACATGTAGGAGCACACGCCTAACCTTTTGGCGTGTTGCCGCGAGAAGTCATTGAGCGGGACACGAGCGCATACGATTCCGTAACTGCGTCGATCGGGAGCATGAAACATTCCGCTACCTCCTAATCATGTGCTTACAAACTCTGTTGGCGGGCGGAAGGATCGCCTAGGTTGGAGCGAAATTAGGCCGTTGAGTTTTGTTTGATCGATCCTGGATAAAACTCCGTGCTTTTGTTTGAAATCAGAGCGAGGGACTACGGTTGATGGACGACGGACGAACAAATACTCCTAGCTAGGCATGCCTAGATGGGAGAATACACCGTTTGTGTTTGGTGCCGCGCGCTCGCTCTTCGATAACAAAGGCACGTTGAGCGAGGTCAGAGGGTGAGTGCCGTGCACGGTGTTGGTGGCACATCAATCAGCGAGAGAATGACCCGTGTGGTCGCAGCAAAACTTTACACAATGTTTAACACATGTATAAAGTATTAAACCTAGACTAAAAAAATAACTAATTACACAGATGGCATGTAATTTGTGAGACGAATCTTTTAAGCTTAATTAGTTCATGATTTGCCAATAAAGTGCTACAGTAACACATGTGCTAACGACGAATTAATTAGGCTTAATAAATTCGTCTCACGGTTTACTAACGAATTTTGTAATTTGTTTTTTTATTAGTACCCGAACATTCTATGCGACACTCACGTGTAACACCCGATACGACACCTTGCGCCTTTACGCGCTGTGACGAGGTCTCAGCAGAGGTGCCGAAAAAATGGCACGTAGGAATGCAAATGACGGCGTTGGCTAGCGGCAGCTCAGAGGCGCCAAGAACCTGCGCGCTCATCTCTTTCTTCCACTGCCGCTGCCATGACCACGACGACCGCCCGGCGCGAGAGCAGAGTGGTCAACGGGGCCACCCCGGCCGACACGGCACGTCGCAGCAGGCCAGCAGGCCAGCGGCGGGAGGACCGCTCGACCAGGCCGGCCGGGGTCCTGGTCCTGACACCCGGCACCGTACTCGTTGGGTTGTGATTGTTCTCTGCACCAACCGACGTGGCGGCGCAGTGCTCCGTGATCAATGTCCATGCATGCATGCATGCATATCCCCGCGTTCCGCTGTGGCCAGGGAGCCAGGCCACTGGACACGCTCACCTAATAACATGATCATACTGGTCCGCCATGGACGGCAGGAAGCATATCATTGCTGTGCTGCTGCACACGAGATGTGCACAGCATGTTGCGTCTGCAACTTGCTTTGGGCTCACAGGTTTTGTACGTACCTTCCACCACCATGTATTTTTAAGCCCGTGCACACCATCTCCTACGTAGCCTAGCATACAACACGTGGCTAAGAAATCTCGGCAGATTCTTCTTCTAACTCACTTCACACTCGCTTATTAAGGGAACCACGAAGCTGCGAGGTGAGTCGTCATCATTCATCAGTGTGAGGTACACCACACCAAAACCAAAGACAAGACACACGTCTCTCCGCTTCATTCACACCGATCCACCATTTCTACTCTACAATGCACACGCCCTTCATGGACAAGAGCCCCCACCGCCGGGAGAGCGCCGGCGGCCGGCTGAAGCAGCGGCTGGCGCGGATCCTCACGCGCTCCACCTGCACCACCAACGCCACGTCCGCCACTGCCGCCGCCGGCTCGGGCGGCGGCACGGCCTTCGTCAGCCTCGCCAAGACCAACACCGACTCCTCCCACCCGGAGCCGGAAGCACCGCCCTCCCCGTACTTCTGCACGCCCTGCACCTACGAGCGGCCCAAGGTCCACCACGGAACCCGCCCGCGCCGCGGCCGCAGCCGCAGCGCGTCGCTCATACACATCTCCGTGGACTGCACGGGCGGGGCCGGGGCCGTCTCCGGCCGCCGCTCCGTCCACTCCGACGCGCCGCTTCTGCAGCACCTGTTGTCGGTGCCGGCGAGGGACGTCGTCAAGAGGCAAAGCAAGGGCGGGAGGAAGCCGGCGGCGCGGTCTCCGTCGGCGTCGAGGCGGCATTTATCGTCGTCGTCCTCCTCCTGGGGCCGCGCGCGGCGGCCCAGCAGCACGCCCACGCCGTACAGCTGGTCCTTGTCGTCGTCGTCGTCCACCGCGACGGACGACGAGCTCGCACCGTTCAGCGGCAGCGGCAGCGACGAGGAGGGCGGCGATGAGGCCGAGACGAGGACGCTCTTCTCGTCCCTCAGCTTCTCGTCCGACTCCAGGTCCGAGTTCTACCACACCAACGGCGGCGGCGGCGGCGGCAACACCAGGACCAGTAGGAGTTACAGGAACACTACGAGTCGCAGTCGTCGCCGCGCGCCACGGCGTGCGCTGTCGAGAACCAGCGACCCGGCACCGCCCGCCGACGCTTTCCGTCCTCTGGTGGTGTCCGTGGAGACGAAGAAGCACAGGGAATGCGACAACGTGAGGAACAAGGAAGAGAAGGGTCTCAACGTCGGGAAGCTGATGATGGGTGCGGCGGCCGCGGAGGAGGAGACCGCCGGCGCGAGCATGGCAGTAGTGAAGCGTTCGAGCAACCCCTACTTGGACTTCCGTAGCTCGATGGTGGAGATGGTGGTGGAGCGGCGCATCGGCAGCGTGGCGAAGATGGAAGAGCTCCTGGGGTCCTACCTCTCCCTCAACTCGCCGCGCCACCACCCGGCCATCCTTGCTGCCTTCGAGGACGTCTGGGAGGCCGTCTTCGGCGAGGAGTGAGAACGACAGAGACTCAACTCAAGTGTGATCATTCAGAGTACTGTTTGAAAAGCTACGTATATGCCAATGCATAAATTGGCATGATTTTGCCACCGAGATGCTGTGGTGCTCATGTATGTAACGAGTTCGATGTACATGGTGATGATAATTGAGCGCCTGAGTGGCTGATGAGTTCTACAAAAGATTTGGATTTATTTCGGCATGCATGCGCTTGTTGTCTTCATGACCTTATTGGCAAATATGGTCCATGTCAATATATGAACGATGAGAAGCTGCGCACTAGCAGAATGGGATGGCTGGATGCAAAAGGCGTTGGCTGGCCTGCCTCCTGGTCCTGGCCTGGATGGATGAAAATCGGGCGTTTCTTCAGGAGTCAGGACCAAGCTCTGGCGATGCAAGGTGCACGGCCAAAAACCCTTGGCGCGTGCACGGAACGAGCAGGCGAGGAAGCAGAGCGAGGCAACCAATCACCATTTGTGTTCGGTCAGGATGGATGCAAACGTGTAAGTGTGTAACCAAACAAACTGGTCTTGCACACACGGAATCTGGCCAGCGGGATCCTGGCTCCCATCCGAGGTACGAGCCAAGCTACCAAACCAATCGCAACCATAATGAACATAGGCTAGGCATGGTGTGTTCAGTCGAAGAATATCCATTGATTTGGGTTAGGAGTTGTACTTTCCTTTTTGTGGCATTGTTGCAAAAGATCCCTCCATAAGTCGTACTGTTGCAAATGCCCATATTTTTTAGATAAGGGGACAAAGTGCAAATACCCATATATATACCTACTGAGCTCTATTGCAAGTACCACCCCCATCATGCACACGCAGCCGATTTCAGCTTTTCTTTCTGACGTAGTAGAGCCATTGGAGGAAGTTACGTGTGTTTGAGTGCGAGAATTAAGCTTTGTTCAAGTGCTAGAATTAAACTTAGGGGAATAGAAAGGAGAAGGAAAACATATATAACACCTAAGTTTGAGCTTGGACAGACAGGGTGCTCAAGAGTACCGTCTGCCAACTAAACGCTACCCTAGTTGATATGAGGGTCCAAACCAAAACTAACCTCAAATCACAAATATATGTGTTAATTAGAACATCGGCACAATCTTTAGTATAACATTTGATTGGAAAGTTTTATTATAAAAAAGCTAATATGAGTGCTCGACTGTTACAGTTGCACAAAAAGCTCGTTGAGTTGGCTTGATGGCTCGAATCAAAATTGCTCCAATGGAACTTGTTTTTTCTTTTATCTCTTTTAAAATAAAGTTGATTTGATTTTAAATGACTTTCGACTTTGGTTTGACTCGTCAGGTTTCGTCTCATTAAGGTCGATTTGAAGTAGTTGGATCTCAAACAATAATAATTCAAGCGACTACAATAAATAAAATTATGTAAATTTTTTAAAAGAAAACTCAAAAAATGTAAGTTGGCTCATAATCCATCCGAATCGACAACACCATTGGCCAACTAATGACTTCTTTGAATACAATTGTATCCACCTTAATTTATGTGTGTTGGAGTGGTGGGGTTGGAACTAAGGCCTAAGGGGGCTCATGGTCTTGGACGGGGAATCCAAGTTGATATGAGAGTCCTCAAATCACAAATATAAGTCAACAAACATAGTGTTTAGGTATCAATAAGTTTGTACTTAATATAGTGTTCAGGTATTCCGAGGCTCCGAAACAGAGTTCAACAGAATATTTTTCTCATGCCTTTCAGATTTTAGATGTTTGATGAAATCTATACTAGGAGAATTTTTTAGGCAACCACAATGGCAGACCGAACTTAGGGGATTGGGCTGGTGAGGTTGACCTTTCCATGGTTGCTGCCTTACTGGACTTAAAATTGGGCCAACGTTAGCATGTAGACCCAACAGAAAAGATAGTTCTTGTTCAGCCAGGGTGTTCAACGACCATAGAGGATGTCGATGTGTTCGGTATGTTGCTCTTGGTGGCAACGGAAATTTGTGATGTTTCTTCATCGGGATGGAGGTCGGCTTCAAGTTTCTAGTACAGTGTGTCTCCTCTCCATCCTTTGGAGCGACGGGGGTGCATCGTGTGGCTACTCCGACCGCCGACGGCGAAAAAGACCGGGAGGATCTTGCAAGGACTGAGCTGTAATTTTTCTTTCCTTCAAAGGTGTCTTTGTAAGAGCTAGAATGTAAACATTAAGATTTATATGTGAAAGATAAACCTGATTTCTCTCTCAAAAAAGAAAAGAAAAGATAGTCACATGCGAAGAAAACATATACACTCTAAAATGAGATGAACTAGAGCCACCTAAAAACTATGACCAACTTTTACCATCCCTACCACAGAGAAAAAGCATAGGCTGGTGCCGGTTCCATCGGAAATAGAGTCCTTGTTCTCGCCAAATTTGCGTGCATATTTACATCAACATCACACTGTACATATCAACAGGAGCAACATGCCAAGACCCACAAGAAGCTTATAGCATTATTACCAGACTAGATTAGCCTTTACTAGATTTTAGAGACAAAAAAAAAGGAAACCGTTTAGGATTACACGATGACGTCAGAGCGCACATATGTCTCCATGGAAGTGACTGGTTTCTGGTCGGCTGGTTCCACCAATCGACGAACTCCTCCCCGGTTTGCAGTTACTGACAGGTGGACCTATGAGGTAACTAATTTGCACGAGGGGCCCGCGCGGCAGCCTAACGGATAACGGTGGAACTTGCTCCTTGAACCCTGCACGACGAGATCCGCTAGCTACTAGCTAGCCGCGCGCGCGGCGACACGCACAAAGGCGCCGGCGCGCTTGTCCGCATGCGGCGAGGCGGCGAGCAGGGCAAAGATGCCGGAATGCTCCCTGCGCCCAGCGCCCACGAACGCCGCGATGAGAGGCACCGCTCTGCGACTGCGAGGCGCCCCACGCCCCGCGGCGCGCACCTCGTAGTCGCGCATGTGCTGCGCCTTCGTCCCGACGGGGCGAGGCCGGGCTACGGCGCCGCGGCTTCCGCTGCACGTCTGCAGTTTGCTGCCTGGCTGACGTCGGCGTTTATCGTTTTCCGATTGTTTCCAGCATCGCAACATGTTGCTAGCGGTACCGATCGGAGTTCACTTAATTCTATGGTCCGGTGGCTCAGCTCTACATTGGCAGTTTTGGAGTGCTTTGATGGATTAGTTCTCCACTCTTCGTCCTCGGGGTCCGGGCTCCAGCTGACAGGTGTTGCCACTTAACCACTTGCGGCGGAGAGGGACCGAGCGAGTCACGATTTGCTCCTCTCTCCACCTACACTCCTTTAATTGGGTGGAGTTTTGGTTTTTTTTGCTTTTTTTTAAAGATTCTCACAATTATGTCTTTGGTAGTATGTTTTTGAAATCCAGACCTAGGGCTTAGCGCCATCTTCACTGGCGCCAAGGTAACACTGTTTGGCGCCAGTGGCAATGGCGCCAGACCCTGCACCACGTGGACGACGGCGCTGGCGTGGAGCTGACGTGGCGGCCCCTTGGCACCATCAGCGTTGGCGCCAAGCTTGGCGCCACCATTCATCATGGCGTCAAGACTTTGTTTAAATGAATGCCCAGCTCCTCTTCCTCCCCAAGCCTTCTTTCTTTTCTTCCTCCTTCCTCTCGAGTTTTTGGTCTCACCACTATACCCTACCTCACGAATCCGCATTTTCAACCGTGGAAACTTGGATTTGATCCGTAGATCTTTGAGAGCAAGGTACCATCTCTCCCCTGCTAGTTTCTTTCGCATTGATTCAGTATATATTAGTTGTATTTTAGAACCTTAGAATCGTCACTACTTAGGGTTTTAATATTCATTTTAAAATTTGTATGTAATATGCACTCGTAGGATGCCTAGACGTGGAAAGACTAGCAAACCAAGGTATGCGTTCATTGTTGTGCATTATGTTGTAAACCCTAGGTTTAGGGTTTAATGTTGTTTGGTTCGGTTAATAGAAGGAAATTGTTTCAATTGTAGCTATGGCCGGACGACCGGAAGTCCTTACGAGCTAAAGCCTCTCCCTATCGGTGTTCCACGACACATGTGCTTTTGTGGTGATCCTTACAAGGTAGAAATTTCTGAAGATGAGGAAACCTATAGGCAGAGGTATTGGATGTGTCCCAATTTTGCATGGCAGCCTACACCGAAACAGCGTCACAGTACATTCATTGTGAGAATTTTTTATTGTGCATTAAGTATTTTGTGTCATACGAAGTCTTGCATGATTTATTTGATTTGTAACAATTGTCTTTGTTGCAGACCCCTCCACCACTCTGTGATTTTGAGCAATGGATTGACATTGAGATCAAGTAGGAGGACAAGCGGCTTCTACAAGGTCTGAAGCAGTGGGATATTGGAGAAGACGCGGAGAGGAGACTCTACACAAGAAGCACAAGGAAGAGGAGGAAAGGAGGCGTGCTGCTGCGTATAGGGAGGAGAGGGAGAAGAGGCTTGAGCGTGTGCGTCGCATGAAGGCAGCGATGAAGGAGAATCCCGATGCTCCGAGGAAGGAAAAGTGGCCTCGTTGCGCTCAGTAGTTAGCATGAGTCGTTGCTAGCTCTGTGGTTTATTCATGAACAATGTTGTCTAGTGTCGGACTTTGCAATGTGTTGTCATGTAATGCACTTTTAGTATGGGCCTACTACGGAATGTTCTGCATTATTTAGTTTGTTATCATGTACTTGAAATGTTATTGGACCTGTCATTAGTGTTGTCATGTAATGCGCTTAAATGGTTTCAATATTTGTAGTCGTAATATTAAGTTCAATAATGCAGAGGCAGTGAAATGAGTCGAAGTAGTACAAATGAAATCTAACGAAGTACATGATAACATAATGCACACCACACAACACATGAAATGGCATGTCGGAACATGTACCAAACAGGGGTACAGAGGTCCTGGACTAAACCTAACATGCCTTAGGTAATTGAAGCCAACAACAAGCACATGAAATGGCATGTGAGAATATGTACCAAACAAGGGTACATAATTCTTTGGACTAACCCTAACATGCTTTAGGTAGTTTAACCAAACAACGAATATATGAGACTGGTGTGACTTAATAGTGTGGCCACATAGCAAATTGTGTTGTACCTTCTCCGTAGTATCCTCCCATTGTTGGTGGTGGGGGTGGCAGGGGTGGTGGAGGAGGTTCCTTGTTCTTGTGATTAGGGCAGGTGCAGTATAGATCATTGCATAGTGCATTCTGTGAACCGACACCATTGTTGTTGTCGTCATCTTCGTCGTCCTTGTAACCACTGCTAACTTCCCTTTCTAAATCGAAGGTACGGTCCTGCAGGTAGAAGATATACTTCGCATGCGGATGAATAGGTCTAGGATCGACCCACCTGGTGAACCCACAGTTATCTTCGGACCAGGAAGCCTGCAATAAGTGTGTCGTATAAGTTGTACTATACAAGAGTAACATATTGAAGCAACAAATTTTAATATCAATTACCCATGCTTGCGGGCATTTGAAGAAACGACGACCTCCATCTATTCCCTCGGTGTACATCTGCACTAAGCAGTCCTCACCATGCATGCATTTTGGCCACTCTTCTTTACGGTCATCGTATCCTCTCAGTGGTGTATCTCTGTTGAAATCACTTTTCCTCTCGACTGGAAACCTCTCATATAGTGCTTCCTCAAAGATCTTGGGACCAATAGAACCCTCCCACAGAACGGGCTCACCTTTCGTCCCCACTTTTCCTTTCCCACCCCCACAACCCTTTCCTCTAGACGACCCTGCAGACATTTCTACTCCAACGAAACCGAAGACTCTTTTGAAGTGAGTAGCAAGACCTCCACTAGTACATATATATAGCTAGCCCGAGATTTAGTAGCCCTTGTAATGTGGAATAAGTGCTTATGAAAAGCCTAGTAGGTATCACTAAAAAGCCTATTTCCAAAGTCACTGAAAAGGCTAAGATTCGTTTACTGAAAAGCCTATTTGAGAAGGGATGTTGCCGATCAATCAATTCATCTGTGTACGATACAACGATGACATGATGAGTCACTGAAAAGGCTAGATGCTCTAGGTGTACTGCACTAGTGTACTTCTGGTAAAAAAAATTTGGCAGAATTTCTCTTGTTTTTTTATTTAATCCTTACACAAATATGATATGAATATATAACATCTACAAATATATACCATATTCATCTCAAACCATATACGTAAGCATACTAAATAACCATAGAGTTCAATAATGTCCATAGAATCCATAGTAGTCCATATAGTCCATAATAATAGTTCATACAATCCATAGCAATAGTCCATACAAGCCATAATAGTGCATAATGAAAGTCCACAATAGTCCATAATAACAACTACCACAAACTATATCACATCCTTCACTGCCTCCTAGTCTTACCCTTACCCTTGTGGCCAAGAGCATCAGTGCCTAGAGTGAAAGTCTGGGGTGGTCGGCGTCGCCTGGTGCCTACCTGCTGCGTAGGCTGAGTCGAGGGAGCGTCGTGTAGCTGTGATGTGCCAATCTCCTCCTGCCTCGGGTCCACATCCTTGTCGTCCTCATCGTCATCCTCATCCTCATATGGAGTGCCTATGGACCTTGTAGGTCCATGGCTAGATGTGCCTCCACCTCCTCTAGACGACGAAGGAACGTACATGTCCTGCGTCGTGGCTGTCCTGCAACCACAACGTGCAGCCGGACGGTGTAGCCATGTCACTAGTCTCTGTTGTGCAAATCATGTTAACTGAAAGAATTCAACGTAGTAGTATTACGGTTGAAAGAATGTTTAGTTTCTTACATCTAGGAAGCTTCGCGTGTCATCGTTTCTCACTCTCGGCCTAAAGCACTCAATGTCTTCGACCGAGAGTCTGAGGGTGTTGCTCTGCAACAAAGTTTAGAGTTAGAATTTATTAGAATGTTAGTCAACGTAGAGAACAAAGGCAAATGACGTACCACTCAGTCCAAGACTGGTCCTGCCTCCACCTGTCTTCCTACACGAGTAGTGTGGTCGTACGTCGTGTCTTCATCTTCAGAGGACTCGATGTATGCATAGTCAGCTTGTGTCCATTGTAGCCTAAGCCTCAGACGTGTCACTCCTTCGTACCAATCCTGGTACTCCTTGTACACACTGTTGGTGTGCGGCTCTTCGTTGTCATCCACGTTAGCCTCGAACAACTCCCATTGGTCAATGTAGTAGTGGTGGTGCTGGTGCCAATCGAAAATCTTCCTATTCTTCTTACGATTCAACCTGCATGTCAAGAACGCCAAAGTTAGTGAAAGTTTTTGTGTCCACTATGTAATATAAATTACAGCAAAAAATTTTGGCAGAGTTTCCTTTGTTTTTTATGCAAAGTAAACCAAGAGAAGACAACAATATAAGCATTCCATACACATGCATACATACAAACATATAATTCAGTCATCTCATTCCAAATTCATGATTGCATCAGCTCATGTCTCCACCTCTAACATGAACTACTACAAATGGACTACAATGGGCAATTGGAACATGAGAACACTTACTTGTGAAAATCAACTCCAGTCGGGAACAACTCCGGTGGCCAGAGCTACCTTACTCCAAATTGGCGTGCAACTCTAGCCGGCAGGTGCCACTCAACAGCATAGAAGTAGATGAGAGGGCACTTCATCCTGTAGATGTCGGTGTTGTTCCCACAAATGGTGCTCAACCTAAAAGGAAGTGTCGTCTCCCTCTCATCAGCATATGGCTCCCATGTCACCTGCAACATGTTTAAAGAAGATGTTAGATGCCATTCAGAAACTTTTGAAACCACAATGGAAAATCAATAGTTACTTACACTAGAGGTCGTGAGCCTGTCTAGCTCGTTGGTGAACTCTTTGTATGCCTGGTCAGGCCTCCCATGTGAAAGTCTAACTTGATCCCAAAGGTACGCCCATGTCGGCTGTCGACGTGTTGTCTGACCTAGGAACCTCTCACGGGGAGCCATCACCTTGGGACGACCAATTGGAAGACGAGTCCACATCCACAATTGGAGTAGGTACATGCATCCACCTATTGAGGGTGAGGACGAGGACCGATGACATGCCTCGCAAAGCTGGCGATAAAGGAAAGCCAACACTGCAGAGCCCCAGCTGTACTGACCCGCCTGGTCAGTGAGGCAGTGGATCCACATCCACGACACCGTGTTCCCCGTTGCGTCAGGGAAGAGAACAGAGGCAAACAAGTGCAAGATCCATGCCTTGCAGTAGTACTGAACAGTGGTGTTGTCTGCAAACTGAGGGCACCATCCAAACTCTCTCCGGAGCTAGGTGATTAGGACTCCAGTAGTGCGAGCCCTAGTGTCACCAACCTCGCGCCCAAGAAAGGCCTCTACTCTTTCTTTCCATCCCTCTGATCTGCATGGCCCTGTAATTGCCCTCCCATGAATGAACAGACCTAGTAGCTTCTGACTGTCCTGCAGCGTGACTGTCATCTCCTCGAAAGCCATGTGAAAGTTGTGGGTCTCGGGTCGCCACCTATATTTCAGGTAGACCAATTTTTCATGTTAGAGGAAAGCGCGTGAACAAACTATGGTGAAATGAGTTTGTGTGATTAAAGAAATGCCTGTCAACCAGCGCAGTCAAGGCCGCATGGTTGAATGGGGCCAACCCACGATGAACCTGAAAAGAGATGACACTAGGCCAGCTCTTTCCAGGAAAGGAGTGTACCTGTCATTGTACTGCATTTCCTGGAAGCCATCGTGGCCTCTAGGACGAAGGGCAGAAGGTCCTGCATGGAAAAACATAATCTCCTATTAGTTACATACACACATATGGTTCTAAATGCAAGAATTTTAACAAGACACATAGGTTAATACCTGCCCCTCTACTATGAGACGCCCTCAATGTGTCTCCTTGTACACCTGGTCTAGCAGGTGGAATTACGCCATCCTACAAATTTAAGACAATCACAAAGTTAGAATTTCATAAAACAATGCAAATTGAAGTAAGAAATGTACAAGCAAAGCTCACATTTAATGGTATGCATAATTACTACAAGCATTTCGATAAGTATGAAATAATATAAAAAACCACAAGTCGCACCTCACTAATCTGCCAATGGCAGGTGCGTGAATTGTGGCCAAGTCTACCGCACTTGCCACACTCATACTGCTCGGGGTTAGTAAGAAACGGGGTGGCTCTCCCACGTCTCGTTCTTCTGGGTATTTCATCCATAACCATCTTGTTCCTCGACCTCTTTCTAGATCCAAGCTTGTTCCATTTGTAAGTTGGATCTGCTACATACTTTGGACCGTCATATGGAGGCCACTCTCCAGGGTCTTGGAAAGACTGGAACTGGGGGCTCCATGTCTACACAAGCGTGTCAACAGTGAACTCAGGAGGTATCCGTCACTCGATGTCATAGTTGCGATGCCTAGCTGCTACCACCAGATGGGAATATACAAAGTGGTACTGCCTTGGTGCACCACAAGTGCACGAGAAATCTTTGAGGACAACCACATGAATCCTCGACTCTCGGCTCTCTCCGTCAGATGTTGTCCCATCGGTATGCTTAACCTCATATCTCCCTATGGGGTGGTGAATACACATAACCTCATGTGTGGCAGCCCTTTGCTTTGCCTTATCTAGGAAAGCCTGCTGTTTTGGAGGCCATCTTTTTCCTTCACTCCGCAAGTGTAATGCATGGGCGTGTCTTTCGTTGAACCAGGCAACTAGCTTGTAGAAGGTGAATTGCACGATAGCATTCACGGGCATACCCCTTATCCCTAGCAACAACTTATTGAAGGACTCGGCCATCTTGCTGCATTGAAACTCATACCTCCATCCACCTAGATCGTGAGCTCTTGTCCATTTGTCCAAATCTCCCATAAGCCCCGTGAGCCACTGTCTACCTTCTGCATTTGATGCAATTCTGACCTTGTCTAAAACTCTCCGGAAATACCTATCCTCAAGCTGTCGAGCTGCCTCCTAAAAAAGATCAAAGTTATTCTTCACATGATCCTTTCAGAGTAGATTCTTAGCAAGGTGCCGAGTACACCAACAATGGTGCAAAGGTGCATAGCCCGGTATCTCCTCTCGCACGGCATTAAGTATGCCCTGGTGCCTATCAGATATGATGCCAACCTCCCTTCTAGGCCCAACCACATGTATCCGGACTAGCCTCAAGAACCATTCCCAGCTGTCATTGTTCTCCTTCTCAACCAATGCAAATGCCAAAGGAACCAGCTTGTTGTTTGCGTCAACGGATATGGCTATCAGAAGTGTGCCCTTGTATTTGCCAATCAAGAATGTGCCATCAATAGAGAAGACCGGACGACAGTGCCTAAAGGCCTCGACACACTGAGGGAAGCACCAGAAAGCACGAAAGAAAATCGGCCTCCCATCCTTCCATGCGTCCGGTCTAGGGATGTACTCATAATGCATGCCTGGATTCACCGCCTTGATTGCATTGAGAAGTACTGGAAGCTGCTCATACCCATCCTTGCAATCCCCATATATCATCTTCCATGCCCGCTGCTTAGCCCTCCAAGCTTTACCATACGTTATCTTATAACCATCAAACACATCCATAACTATCCTTATAATGGTAGCAACCTTCATGTTGGGCTCTCCCTGCAATATCACCAACAACCGCTTGGTGATGAGGGTAGATGTCAACTGCCGATGCTTTGTGTCGAGGTCATGTGAAGCAAAATTATGTGGCCCAACAACTTTTGTGATCTTCCACTTTTCGTCGACTTTTTGCTTCCTTGCACAAACCCTCCATGGGCAAGGAGGTTTGTCACACACAACTGTGTAATGCCGCTCCACATAGGAATGCATGACCTTGTAAGGTCTTTTGCGTATCACTGCAAATGCTTGCAACCACCTCTTCAATGCAGGGAGGTCCTTAAAAACCCTTCCCTTCTCAATTGTCATTTCCAGACTAGCCTCTGGAGCTTCCTGCAACTCATCATCACGTCCTTCTGCACACGCTTGATCCGAAAGAGTAAGATCACTGAACTCATGAACTCTAGGATCAAGGCGACCGGATACCTCATCATCTCAACATCACTCTCCGTCATCTCTCCAATAGGACGATCATCATCAGAATCAGCTGCCATTGCAATCTCATATGGCTCTGAATCAACACTATTGGAGGCACGAAATCCTGCTCCAGGAGGAACATCCACATTGTCGGGAATGTCTCCTGCAACATAAGCTGAAATATAAGGAAATAATGAGATCAATAGATGACTAGAGGGGGTAACTGCAAAGAAACGATGCGGAAAAGACACTTACTCGGATGATTCTGTGTCAAAGGGATCTCCTGAGGAGGTTCTGCCACAACATCATGAGACCCACTAGCATCTCCAACTGCAACAGCAACACGGACCTCATTGCGGGCAGATTAGGCATCGAGAACCTTAGGCTCAACCTCTGCTTCCATAGCAAAGGCTGGAGGGTCAAACTAAGCCTGTTGTGCCATTGGCGGCGGGAAAAACCCATGAGGGATCGGATCAACTAACACCCATCGCACAACCACGTCCAAACTTTGGAACTAGCTCTTCATAGCAGATCTTACATACTTCTCCCACTTACCTGTAGACCCAATTAGGATCATCTTCCTTAGCAGGTTAGGAGGGGAACCTAGGTGAAGTACACCCTCAACTGTGATGCTGTCATCTTCATGGCAATGTATCTCCTCGCGAGCCGTTGCAACCAACTCACTAAATGATGGCTTCTCATCGAATAGCACAGGCACACTTTGCATGTCAACAAATTCAACATATCCATAGTGATCTCTTTCCAAGGTGCCTCCATGATATATGCTCACTAGGTTGTCCATCTAGTGCATACATACAACGAAAAACATTCCATTTAGTCCAAACTAAACGCTAACTACTAGGGCGAAGGTCTCTAGAATTAAAATACATAAATATACACTATTCACTAACTAATTAACTAAATATCTAACTATCTAATTATCTAACTATCTAACTATATAGTAATAACTATATACATAAACTAATTATATCTATGTACCTATCCAATTATGTAATTATCTAACTATCTAACTAGGTACTAAATTTATATCTATGTACCTATCTAATTATGTAATAATATATACATAAACTAATTAAGTATCGATAAACTCATATCTTTCTAACTATCTAATTATCTAATTATCTAACTATCTAACTATTATCTAATTATCTCTGTCTAACTACAAATCTAACTATTATCTAACTATATAAATAACTAAAAACTAAATTATCTAACTAACAACTAAATTATCTAATTATCTATGTCTAATTATCTAACTATTATCTAACTATATAAATAACTAACAACTAAATTTACAAATTAAAATAATTTACCTTCAAGGACGCCGGGCGGCGCGGCCTGCCGGGGCGACGGCGCAGCCAGCCGGGGCGGCGTGGCCACCCGGGGCTGGGCGGCCTGCCGGGCACGACGAGGCGGCGGCGCGGCGACCAGCGCCGGCCGGGCAGCCGCGCGGGCGGTGCAAGGGGGAGAGGCGGGGCGGCACGGCGGCGCAGGCGGGCCGGGGCAGCGCGGCTCGATGGCGGCGACGACGGCTCGCGGGTGAAGGCGCGCGGACAATGCGAGACATGGAGTGGAAAGAAAGGAAAGTTCGGGCCCCAGGTCGTGGGACCTTGATGCCAAGCCTCGCCACGTCAGTGCCCCGTTGTCCCCGAGGAGCCGTGGCACAGTAACCTTGGCGCTATTGCCACGGTGTCAAGAAGTTTTACCTTGGCACCAGTGACGATGGCGCCAAGCCCTGGGTCCAGATTCCAAAATCATACTACCAGGGGCATAATGGTGAGAATCTTTCGAAAAAAGGGCCAAAAAAACAAAAAACGGTTTAATTGGAGAGGGAAACTAGCACTTCAGAATGCGGCATTGCGGGTCGTCTTTATCAGAATTTGGAACTGTTGGGCTGGGCCTTTTGTCCTTATGAGTGGCCCACCACGTTGAAGAACAATTAGGCCTTTTAACTTCATTCATCCCATAGTAGTTAGGGGGTGCTTAGTTCCCACCCAAAAACTTTACACCCCATCCCATAGAATATTTGGAGGCATGCATAGAGTATTAAATATAGATAAAAATTATTAATTGCACAGTTTGCATGTATTTTGCGAGATGAATATTTTAAGCCTAATTAGTCCATGATTGGACGCTAATTACTATAGTTACACATGTGCTACAGTACCATAAAAACTTTACAGCCCCTGAACTAAACACGCCCTACACAAAAACGGTATTTTGTGACCCACACATCTTCCCGCTAGAGTTAAGAAATGGTGAACCCCGTGTCATGTCACCTTAATCTTAAAGTCCTCAACTGAGCATTCACATTAATTATTTTATGTGACACATTAAGAAAAAAATAAATCCTATAAGTCCGCACAATGATAAAAAAAACATTTAGCATTAGTTTCTTTATAACTAAATCACGAAAAGCATATTTGTTTTTTTAATTTTTTGTGCAATTAGTCTACTGATTTTCCAATGCACATGCTTGAGATTATCCCATGTACACAAGAGTGAGAAGCTCGCAAGTAAGACAATGGAGAACATTCTTCTTTTTGTTTTCTTCGCGAGAAGCTGGTCACAAGCGAAAATAAACATGGTCATATCATGGTTACCAATAGTGCAGTAGAGTGAGATGCGATGTAGTTTCGAGATAAGCAAATCACCAGTGATGCTTCCATAATTTCTTTGGAAAGATTTGAGACGTGATAGGTGTTGACGCGTTGACAAGATCTGCTAACGGCTGGTTCAGGCGGACATAGTGTCTTCAATAGTTAAGAGCTGAGTTGTGACGAATCCGGCAATATTTGAGGGCAAAAGAGGCCCAATGTATACTACCAAGCTGAGGAGAATTCCTGACAGCCAAAAACCGTTAGGAATGAGCGAAATACTGTCAGGAATAATATTCCCGTCGGCCAGCCGACAGGAACACGCTGTCGGGAACGTCTCAACAGGAAAATCCATAATTCCTTATGGCTAGCCATCAGGAAACTTTTCCTATTGGTATATTACTGACAGTTCTCAATTGACCAGTCAAAGGTATTTGCTGTCAGTTCGTCCGACAGGAACTCCCATCAGGAATTCAAGACCAACAGGAATTTACATTGAATTCCTATCGCACAGCCGTCAGGGAAAACCGACCGCCGACTGGGACTCAATGTTTATTCCTGTCGGAAAACCGTTAGGAAACAACCACCAACAGAATTTCATTATTATTTCCTGTTGCCATACCATCAGGAAAAAATATCAGAAATTAGATATGCATTAGACATTACAGAGATTAATTTAATAGCATATTTCATTGCAGACTTGTTTACAAGTTCAACAAATACAGTACAACTACACTATATATATATATATATATATATATATATATATATATATATATAGAGAGAGAGAGAGAGAGAGAGTTCAAAACTGCATGCCAACTACACAAGTCCAGCTCCCACATACATAGAGTTCAAAGCTACATATATAGAGTTCAAAGCACTGCACAAAAGCTTCACAAAAGCTGCAGTTAACTGTCACTGCACAATATAGGCCTTCATTGACCCTTCTTCTCATTCCATGTTAGTGTTGCCTTCATTTTCTTCGATGTCATTGGTCTCATGACAACCAGGCATGATATTCCCAGCATGGGATAACTCAATACCTTGCAAAAAGATGAACGTACAATGGTGAGTGATTCTAACACTAAAGACAACACATCACAACTCAAGGCCTTCAGCATAACAAGTTATGCTATTAATTTCAGTTCCAATTAAGTAACTACAACTTACCTGTATAAACAAGATAAATATATGCAATGCTCTAGCCAACAGAGTTGGTCTTGCCTGCTCTATAGAACATGGCAATTACTAATAATTTGTCTGAGAAAAGAGCAGCCTTATCCTAGAAATAAGAATAGCAAGTAGCAGGACTAGAATTCAGATGCAAAATGCCAGGTACCAGAAAAATGTCACGTAATAGCTACCAAGAGGCAATCATTTCACTATGATCTTATAAGCATCGCTTTCATGAAACCTAGGACAAGCAATAATCTGCTATCAAAAAAACAGTAGCATACAAGCATTGAACGACAATGGCCCTTTCTCTTCCTGAAAGGGGACATACTACTTTAAGAAAACATCTAAAAAATAGATAACATGTGCATTCTAATTTTAGAGAAAATATACATTATATATCAGGATTAACATAAGAGAGGGTTAGTGACAAATCAATTTTATGAGCAGTCTTGTCAAAATAAATAAATAAATAAATAAATATACAAGTATATTCAGACATTCAGAAGTTGATGACAATCAAGTTGATCAGACCTAGATGGAATTTAAATAGCCTAAAATAATTTGGCTATCTATTTGAACAATTATAAGACTGCAAATCTGGTCAAATAATAAAATTACATGCAGCAAATGGACACATTTGCATCATGTATACAAGAGTTAGCTGGAAACTCATTTGCTGCAAATTAATAGATGTAACAAGACGTAGCAGACTAGTAAATCACACCACACACGAAGACATACAACCGCTAGCTGGAAACTCATTAGCAGCAAACAACAATACTAGAGTTGGTGTTCCTGATTTTGGTCTTTAAACAGTTGAGTACTATGATTGGTAAGGTCACATTTGCATAATGTATACAAAAGAATATCGAACAAATGCATGGTAAGGTGTGGACCTGCTCAATTGGTGGCACGGAAGCATTTGCATTGGCTTCCTGCGAAATGTCTCCAATTTCTGCTGGTACTTCAATGTTCATCTTGTCATAAAGAAACTAAAACACATGACGATTAGATAACATTTTCAAAAAGTGATTAAGTCCATACAATATATGTCAAATTCAATAAAATACTTTCAGATGTTTGCTTAGGACAAGTCCAATGTGAGTCTTTCTGAGAGTTTTGCTCCAATTGTGCATTCCTTCTCACAAGATATCGGTAAGACCTTGAATTGGCTTAACTTGTTGTATCTGTCCTCCTAGCAATTCCTTTCATGTGACTTTTCCTTATAGCACCATTTGCTATTGGCACATGGCCATGAGCTAAGCCATGCCCACTCCTTTTGTACAGCACAATAGGATCAAGCTGTGCTTCACTCTTGCGCTGCTCAAAATTATCTGGGTGCTCGGCCTCAAGAGTTGCAAAGTAATCATCCTGATGAAAAAAGGCAATCAATTTACCATTCATGTCATGGTGCATTACATTTGATACTTAAAAATATTTGTAGAACTTACAACATGTTGCTGGACCTTTTGGCTTGGAATTGGACCACTCTTTCCATTGCTATCACAATTTTTGAGACCCAACTTCATGGAGCAAAAGGTATTCATGTCAGTGCCAGCTTCTGGGCCATAAGTCCTTGCCTACAATACAAAGATCCAATTATAAAATTGTATAACACAAGAGCGATACATCAACATGCATAAATTAGCTCAACACAATAACTTACCAAATATTGCTTGGTTTGACCACAAGGTCAAGACCTACCCCTATTTTGAGCAAAATCTGGCCGGTTCCGTGACTCTTGAGCAAGACGGAGCTTCTTTAAATATTCTAGTGAGCACCAATAAACACAAATGGTGCACCATGTGTCCTCAGAAATTCAATCTGGCTTAACCCTTGCATACTGTGCTTGACAAAGTAATTTCCTGCAAGCCTCTTTATCCTTTTTTCTTTGCTTTAGGATTGTGTCATAGAATGCCTTCACAGCATCCACATGAATCTCATACATCATATTCTTGCACTGTTTAGCTGCAAGCCTATCAAGAACATATTCTGCATGTGGTCTTAATTCATCTTCCACTGAGTAGATACTCTGCATTATAAAATAGAGGCATCCCATCTTTCATATTTAGAGAAATCAAATCTAAGCTAACATTAGTAATAGCCAAATCATATTTGAAAATTAAAAAAGTAACATTTTGCACTTATTTTGTTACCTAGAATTCTTCTTTGAAATGATCAGCTGCAGTCATCCCTTCTCCATCTTCGACAATATCATAGTGAGCCCATTTCTTTGTAAAATACTTATTTGAACGACTCTCTTCAATCATAGAAGGGTATTCATGCTTGAGCAATGTTGTGACTTGACCAGCAATCCCCATGTCCTTGCCAAGTAACATACAGACTCAAATTGCCTACAATCACAAGTTGTAGTCCCACAACCACAATATTAAAAAATCAGCAATAATATATATTTGAGGTACAACCATTCTTAGAGACAAAATACCAATAATATTCAGGGTACAACCATGCTTAGAAAAAATCAGCAGTATATCTCAGGTTCATATTCAGACTTAAGGTTCTATAAATGCTGCAGTCACATATCACAAGAATGTGTCTCTAAAATATGCTACTAATATATTATCTATATATATGCCAGAAAGTTATCAGTAAAGGCAAGAATGAGTTCTAGATTCACATATTTAACATGTATTTGCAGCTTATGTCCTACAGAAAGGTGCTATCCAAATATGTATCACACAAGTATATTATCTATATATATATATGCCAGGAAGTTATTAGTAAAGGCCCAAAAACATGCTATGTCCATTGAAACACAGAAGATACACTCACTCTTCACCAAGCGGTTTAATAGGAATTTGCTGTCCAGGTGGAAGCCTTTTAGGCCGAGTATGTCCTCTCTTCTTACTTTGACTTCCTTCCCCAGTTAGCTCAATCTTATTGTTCTCATTATTGTTGGAGCAATTCCCATTCTCAGTTGATTCAGTAGGAACATTGTCCTCAGAGACTCCATGTCCTGGATGGTGCCTAAATCTCCTCCTCATTTTGTGCATACAAAGATGTTGCTGTGTTAATTATTAAAGATAACTACAAATTGAACAATACATCTATATATTGCATAAAAGTACATGTTTCACAGTATAATGCAACAAAATTTGTAGAAACCCACTTATCACATAAAAAGTAGTAAAATACAACATTATTCATAGTACACACTGGAGTAACAAATGAGAAAGTACAATAAAGGCAGAGCATATGGATTTCAGTTTTAATAATCTTCTTCATCATAGAGTCTCTGTAACCTATCTGTTATTGGCATGTAGCGTAAAATTTTGCGTGGGACCTTATTTGAGCCATCAACATAGCGAGGGGTATAAAAAAATCATATTTTTCTTTATGCTTGTTATCTTTATAATAAAGCATGCAGTTGTTGTAACATACATGAATTTTTTCATAAGGCATGCCAAGACCCTTCAACAATTTTTTTGGAATGGTAGAAATCCTTAGGCAAGTTACTATCAGCTGGTAGAAGTTCATGGATGAGTGCCACGATGTCATCATAACACTCGATAGAAAGGTTGTATTGTGACTTTATGGATAGCAACCTAGCTGTGCCTGATAAAGTTGAGTGGGTTGTTTGGTCATGAACTTCTGCACTATCAATCATCCTATACAAAGCTTGAGCATATTCTGTTGGCTCCTCATCACCCAGCGATGGTGCAGCGCTCAGCTAAGTCTGTCAACATATCATCCATCCTATCTATATCACCAAAATCCTCAATTCCTGGCTGTTGGCAGCGCCTCTCAGCATGTGCAGTCCAAGTTTTATAGTTGGATTTGAACCCATTTTGCAATAGATGCAGCTCTACCTTGCCCCTTTTGTGCCGAAAATAACTATGACACATAGCACAAGGGCACTTTATGGTACCCTCTTGTACTATAGTCTGATTAGAGGATGCAAAATCCAAGAATTGGTTTGCATGCTCAACCCAATTACATGTTGGCCTACCACGCTTCCAACCACTATACATCCAATCGCGTTGGTCCATATTTTAGTCTTGCTGTTAGATTCGCAAAGTGCACTAATTAGTGATCTAATACAACTATTTCCTAATGCATATATATATAAATATAGTTTCATATAGGCCACAAAATATATTTGCCTCTGCATGCTTCTAATAAGGATAAGTTCTAATCTACATATCATATTTTTATTGACTAACTGTGCCAATTTTTCTAAGCCCAAGTGCTCACACACACATCTGGCTCCATATATAAATTAACAATTTTTCTAACCCTAATTGTTGTTGTGCCATTGACTACTAACAACTGATAATATTCCAAAATCACATTCATTCCTATACCAGTGAACATATTGTGCATAGGCATATAGCTAGAGTTTCTTAACCATATATGTCAAGATATAGAAACTTATATTTCACAATGAACATGAATGCTACACTACCATGAAGAAAAATGCAAGGGGACGAATTAATCACCTCTTAGGGTTTGAGCAAACTCCTTCCTTTGCCTTTCTTGTTTTTCCCATGCATCTCTTGCGGCAGGACCTTCGCCTCCTTCTTGTGGTAGCAAACCTCATGCTCCTCTTCAAATCAGCATCAGATCCATTCTTGTGGCCTCCAGGTTGCTCCATGCCTCTTCAAATCGGCACCAGATACTCTACAAATTGTAAACGAAGCAAAGTTTAGAAGGAGGGGGCAGCGGCGTCACAGGCAGGCGAAGAGGGTGGGCGGCATACCGCTGCAGGCGGAGGGGACGGTGGCATCCCATTGCAGGCAAAAGGGGGTCACACGCAGGCGAAAGGGGGCGGCAGCAGTGCGTGCAGGCCGAGGGGATGCTGGTGGCGCGTGCAGGCAGAAGGACTGCGGCGTCAAATGCAGGCGACAGGGCAGCGACGTCGGATGTCGGGGGAGGGAACATGCGGATTGCGGAGGGAGTCGAGGCCACGGGAGAAGTGCGGGCTGGGGGAAGGGAACGCCGTGCACGGAGCGGTCTCGCGGCCGGAGGGAGGGGGATTGGGCCTTAGGGTTTTGGGGTTTTCTTTTATATGCTATTGCAACCCTTTTGGGTGGACCCATAAAACAACGTTGGATTTCTTGGCTCCAAGCATCGCTCAGGGTGCGAGAAGAGGGCGGGAGGGCAGGAGTGCAGGGTGATTTTCGCTCTTTAGGACGCCGGGGTTCTCCTGTCGGTCCGGCAGCTGACGAGAAACGATTCCTGTCGGTTTTGTTTAACCATCAGGAACAAGAGTGTTTTTCCTGACGGCTGCATGTAATTCCTGAGGGTTTTATAAAGCCGACAGTAATTCTACTGGTGTTTCCTGTCGGTTTTCTGTTTTCTGTCGGTTTTCTAGGACCGACAGGAGTTCTCTTTATTCCTGACAGTTTTATAAAAGCCGTCATGAATTTCAGTGGCTGTCAGGAATTATCGCAAGCCTGGTAGTGGTAATGCACAAGATTGTGCAAACATTAATTTAGAAGAGGGCGAAAGAACTGAAAAGATAATTATGGTTTTATTGAGGAATGGAGCTCAGGAAATGGAAATTAAAGACTATCTTTGATTAGTATCAGTAGAAATAGCACAACCACAAAGAAGATGAAAGAATGATGATAACAGCTTTAAGCGAAAAAATTGATTAGTGATAGATATCGTAATTCGTGTCGATCATTGCAATTGGATGAACAAAGAGATGACTAATATGCTCAAACTAATAAACACAAAATATTTAAAAAATGTTCGTCTCAAAAAAATATTTAAAAATGTTTTAAGAAAAATCCAAATGTTATATTATGGAAATAAAAGAAGCTACCTTCCCGCACTATTTTTGCATGGGCCTCCTTAAAGTATTATCTTATGAATTAATCAAAATTCAAATAATATTGTACACAAATTTGATAGATTTGAAAAAATAACACCCAAGCAATAAATAGTGATGGTACTTCTTTTATCAGGATTCAGACCCATCTGATCTTTCCATAGGGAGAAGGGTTATGAATGAACTTACATATGAATTTGATGACGCTCATGTGATGGGAGTGCTGACGATCATATCATTGCCGATGGGTGATATTTAGCAATTTGACTGACAAACCAATACGGAGTATGTTATACCTTTTTTTTTTGATAAACCGGAGTATGTTAGACCTTTATTATATGTTATAGTTACGTACTTACATACAAGGACAAGCGCGGCCGTACATACATGACGGAGCGGCAACATATATATAGACGACAGCTCGTACGTACTACTCTACCTAGGAGTCTCAGGACTCTGGAGAACGCTCCATTGATCTTAGCAATCTTTGCTCCTCCTCTCCTGTGTACAGCTCGTCGGTGAATCCAAAGTTTAGACGTGCATATGTAAGTTTTTCGCCATCCTATGTCCTTTCATATGGCTCTTCATTTTCTCCTTTCACACTGCACTTTGGCTCTAACGTTCAATAAGGCTTTGTTGATATAGAGCATCGGCTATATCGAGGAAAGCCACTTGGAAGAATCTAATGGAAGAATCTAGATAGAATATTATATTTTTTATTTTAGTTTTTTTTCATATATAATTTCAGGATCTACTGTGCCAATTCTTAATATAATCCTCCTTCCCTTCAGAAAAAAAGGAAAGATGAATGTGATGACGGCTCATGTGACGGGAGTGCTGACGATCATATCATTGCCGATGGGTGACATTTAGCATTTTGACTGGCAAAACAATATGTAAGTAATCCAACCTTGATTATACGGTGACGAGTCCGACGACGACCACCCCACCTCCGACTTGGACGCTGTTCGTCGTCCGGCGAAGCTGGTCCCTGTGTCCCCGCCGCGCGCCCAGGTTCATGGAGAAGCAGAGGCTGGCCGACACCGGCCAGGGCGAAGGCGGAGGAAGCGCAGCCGGCCACGCCCACAGCTGGTGCACGGTCTGCCCGCTCGGCCAATGGATGCCCCGCATCCCTGTCCACCAATGCCTCGGCCACCGCAGACGGGTTTCCGCCCCCAACGCCGATGGCTGGTGGCCGCGGCACGGCACAAAGTAGCTTCTGCAGACCAGGAGGATCCCCTCAAAGTTTCACGACAAATACTTCAACTTCCTGTCCTACTTGCACCAAGTAGTGACTTGCGGTTGCCACAACGTTGCATGTGCTGCAACGGCCTTTGCCACCTCGCCAAGGACTGCAAGCGGCCAAAGCATACTGCAACACTACCGGCGAAGGGTAGCGGCCGGCCACGACACTCCGCTCGTGGCGGCAACCCACTGGCCTCCTAACACGCGCCCTGCGACGGCCCACCGAGCTCGAATGTGGCCGTGCAGGGTGCCACGGGGAGCACCAGCGGAACCCAAAGGCGAAGGTGGCAACGCCAGACTAAGCCGGCGAGGGACGTTAGCTTGAGGGCGCCAGTTGACTACGACGACAACGCCGTTACCACTGACGCAACTGCTCCACGCTACTTCGCCGACCTAGATCCGCTAGCGTTGGACCTGTGAGCATGCACGGGGCCCCCGCGTGGGTCGACCCAATGCTGGAGGAGCTCGCTGCCTCGCTCGGGTGCTCGCGTGCTTTGAGAGCCGCTTCTCAGGAATCGGACGCATCGCTGGTGGACACTCGTTCTCCGGCGAAGACTGCCCTTTGGACGATGGACTCGCCTCCGTTGTCCCCTGTGCAGCCTAGTGGGGGACAGCCCGGCGTCGTGGATGTCGAGGCGCGCCGTGTCCCAGCGCTGGTCGGGGCAGCCACCCCAGGAGCGACGGTCGTGGCTGCCACGGTCGCCGTCAACCTTACTCCATCCCCTCAGACGACCTCTGCTGACAGACGCCTCAAGCACTTCACCGAGCGAGTCACAAAGTCGAGATAGCCGCTACTCCTGGAGCTGCCCGATTCTACGGCCCACGTGGACGTACACTGCCCGCAATCCCCATGAGGAGCAGGCGGATAGCGGCGCAGAGCATATCACATATCCCGACGTCCAAAAAAGGTGAGCACCTTGTCTTAAAGCGTCTGGGACTAACCAGCGGGATGTCGTCTCCGTCAACATCGGCCCTGAAGGCATACAACGAAATATACAGAGGTGACCCCGGTAATATGACGGTGATGTGGGTCCGCGCAAGAAGCGCCACCGCTGCTCGGCAGCTCGAGCATAGGCTTCCTAGCCGGTGCCGCTAGGGAAGGTCTGAGCGTTCATGTACATCTCTTCTGATCTCTAGGGTGCCGTTAAAGCGTGTTGTATTAAATTTTTTCTCTATCTTAATACAATGATGCAGAAACCTTTTGCGCGATTGAGAATTATATGTTATTACAGGGACAAACGTGGCCGTACATGACAGTATATATATAGACGATAACGTATGGGATCTTAGCAATCTTCGCTCCGTATACAGCTCGTCGGTGAATCCGAAATTTAGACGTGCATCATGGCCTCACTGCCTCTGCTCGTGTGTATCATCCTTGGCACCTACGGCTACTCCCTCGCTCATGGAGGCAACGAGCACGGCTTTGTAGCGGTGCCAACCACTGCTTCTGAGCCACAAGCAGTATGCTCTACATCGAGAGGTACATGATCTGAATAGTGCTGTCGTCTCTGCATTCACCTGTAGCTAGTGCTGTATATATGCACCTCAAATCAAAATAAGTGAAGTTACCTCGCTCCCATGCATGCAATGAGTTTTCAGTGAGGCTGGATCCGGGAAGCAACACCGTGTCCGTGCCACTGGTGCACCGGCACGGGCCGTGCGCGCCGACGCAGAGCTCCGACAAGCCGTCGTCCTTCACCGACAGACTCCGCCAAAACCGTGCCCGCTCGAAGTACATCATGAGCAGGGTGTCCAAGGGCATGATGGGTACGACGCGAGACGCCGCCGACGCCGACGTGAGCATCCCGATTCACCTGGGCGGCTCCGTGGACTCGCTGGAGTACGTGGTCACCGTGGGCTTAGGCACGCCGGCCGTGTCGCAGGTCCTCCTCATAGACACCGGCAGCGACCTGTCGTGGGTGCAGTGCAAGCCCTGCAACTCCACCACGTGCTACCCGCAGAAGGACCCCCTGTTCGATCCGAGCAAGTCTTCCACGTACGCTCCCATCCCCTGCAACACCGACGCGTGCAGGAACCTCACCGGCGATGGCTATGGCGGCGGCTGCACGAGCGGCGGCGGCGGCGGCAGCGCCCAGTGTGGATTCGCCATCACGTACGGAGACGGCTCGCAGACGAGGGGCGTGTACAGCAACGAGACGCTGGCGCTGGCGCCTGGGGTGGCCGTGAAGAATTTCCACTTCGGGTGTGGCCACGACCAGGACGGTCCCAACGACAAGTACGACGGCCTCTTGGGTCTCGGAGGCGCACCGGAGTCGCTCGTCGCGCAGACGTCCTCGGTCTACGGTGGCGCCTTCTCTTACTGTCTCCCGGCTCTAAACAGCCAAGCGGGGTTCCTTGCCCTCGGCGCCCCGAGCGGCGTCAACACATCCGGCTTCGTGTTCACGCCGATGATCCGAGAAGAGAAGACATTTTACGTGGTGAATATGACCGGCATCACCGTAGGTGGGGAGTCCATCGACGTCCCGCCGTCGGCGTTCTCCGGGGGCATGATCATAGACTCCGGCACGGTCGTCACACAGCTCCAGCACACTGCGTACAACGCGCTGCAGGCCGCGTTCCGGAAGGCCATGGCGGCGTACCCCCTGGTGCCGAACGGGGAGCTAGACACCTGCTACAACTTTACCGGCTACAGCAACGTCACCGTGCCGAGGGTTGCTCTCACGTTCAGTGGTGGCGCCACCATCCACCTCGACGTCCCCAATGGGATTTTGTTGGACGACTGTCTCGCTTTCCAGGAGTCAGGGCCGGACAACCAGCCCGGAATCCTTGGCAACGTGAATCAGCGCACACTGGAGGTGCTGTACGACGCCGGTCGTGGTAGAGTCGGATTCCGGGCTGCTGCCTGCTGAAGTATCGGTTTGCTGCCTGCTGCAAGAGTGATTTAAATCACCCATACTCATCATTATTGAAAGATAAATAATGCCAAGGTACTAATAGGGATGACAAAGAAGCTGAATACTCACTCTTTGGTTACTTGTGACTACTGTGGTTATGTATGTCAACATCCTTGTGGCCTTCGCTTCAAATTTCAAAAAACAACCCAAAGCAGACAACATTTTTTAGCATTATTAGTTTTTTTGAAAATCAAAAGGCACCTGCTTCATCAAGACAATAACATGAATACGCACTCACCTCGTGGCAAATGGCAATGCATGGTTTTGTTCTGCTGACCGAGAGCTGGCGACCATGCATGCATTGAGGCCGGAGGCTATCTCGTACGTGAACTGCAGTGAGATGTAAAAGGAGAAAAATTGAATGAAACAGTAACAAGATGTAAAATAACATTGAAAAAATGTCCGGCAGCCGCCTCCTGTTTACACAAGAATCTAAGCATAGGGAGCAAATATATGGTACTGGATTATTGATATATTTACTTCCTACTAGTTCTACGACCAGATTCTACTTGTTGGTTAAAGAAAACAGATAACGAAAAACAGTTAGTCTCTATATTGTAGTACCTTTTGAACATTTGAAATGCATTCTTATGCAACCAAAGGGAACTTGCCAAATCATTGCAAGGACAGCAAGAGGGGGAAATGATATAGTATGGAGCGGAGCACCAAGCGGGTGAGATATCCCCGTTTGGATCCTTGTAATTGAATTCAATCTAATAATTATAATTTAGACATAGATTAATTAAGCTATAGTTGTATATGGAATATATTTATATATTTATTGTTATGTATACAAGGGACATACTTATATGTTGCATTTCTATTATAGGAAAATAAGTTGAAGAGTGTGCTATAAGTTGGAGAATAGAATTATAGCATAGTTATCTGTATAATCCATTTCCATCTCCCACCCATGAATCTGAGATAGACTTATTTGTGAGTTTGAGAAAGTCATAGAATGTCAAATTCCAAGCCAAATTGCCTAATCCATTATGTAGATTTTAATTCCTCTGAAATGAAGGGATCCAAACGGCCCCTCAAGGAACATAGCTCCAAGCACACTTGAATTTTCTCTATTCATGGATATTGTCAAAAAAAAAGGAAGTCCTGTACTCAAGAATCAGTATTAGGATAATATATAATGTAGCAAAAGTAAATTTATGGAGCATCTTTTAAAAAAATCTCGAATGCAACAAATGAATTGAAATGGGCAATAATCACCTTTTAGGCATAGAAATTTCAGCAATAAACGTTTAATTGTAACTCACCATTCATATTGTACTAGAAGAATTCCCTGCGCGTTGCCACAGGAATTAGTGATGGTTCTCATATTATTATTAGGGAGTATGGAGTATTTAGAACTTTTTTAATATAATTTAGAAACGTATTCAGCTACTTGTCTATCGGACAAACTCAGAAATTATAAATGCACTCTTTTCTATCATACAAAAAGGTCTCAAGTATCAAATTGTAAGATCCGATTATGTAGAACTTTTTTTAAGTAACTAATAAACATGGGAGAAGTGGAAATCAAACTATATGGAACAAAGCAACACATTATCCGTGAGACCCATTGATAAAGACAACGGAAATGCTATGACTCTGACGTCCGACGGTTCCGGACGCGCGTCACATAGTGATTCGACCGGCGCACTCGTCTTATCCGCCCGCTCGACTACCTCCCCATCCCATCCCGTTCCCCGCGCTTCACTTCTCTCGCTCTGTTCGCCCTCTCTTCCTCGCGGCTCCTGCACTTGCACGCTGCGCGCCCTCCCTCCCTCCGTGACCTCCATGCCACCGGGAGAGGAGGGCGATGACGGTACCTTCCGGTAAGCCACCCCTCCCTCCCTCTCTGCCTCCCTCCCTCGCTCTGCAACCTCCATGCCACTGGAGAGGAGCGCGACGGCGGCGGCTTCCGGCGAGGTAGGTGGGTCCTTCTTTGGATCTGAGCCTTCCTCCTCCTCCTCCTCCTCCACCTCATCTAGATCTGGATATGAGGGACGTGGTGGTGGCTTGGGTTCCGGCGAGCTCTGTTGTAGTAAGCTTGTTTTGCTATTGCAACAAGTAATATTTCTTTGTTGCATAGCCTTTTTTTTCTTGTGTTTGCATCTTGCATTACGCTTTTGTTTATGTTGTTGTAGTTGCATCGTTTTGCTATTGCAACAAGTATTTTTTCTTTGTTGCATTAGTATTTTTTTTTCTGATGTTGCGTCTCGCATTGCCTTTTGTTTCTGTTGTTGCAGTAGCATTGTTTTTGTTGTTGCAACAAGTAATTTTTCTTTGTTGCATTAGTCTTTTTTCTGATGTTGCATCTCGCATCGCACTTTGTTTCTGTTGTTGCAGTAGCTTTGGTTTGCTGTTGCAGCAAGTATTTTTTCTTTGTTGCATTAGTCTTTTTTCTGATGTTGCTCTCTCACATTTGCTTTTTTGTTCTATTTGTTGTTGTAGTAGTCTTGTTATGGCATTGCAACAAGCAATATTTCTTTGTTGCATTAGTTTCTTTTTTCTGATCTTTGCATCTCGTGTTGCAGTAACTTTGTTATGTTGTTGCAGTCGTTTTGTTGTGATGTTGTAGTAGACTTGTTCCGTGGTTAAGATGCGACGCACATAGCATGGGCGTGGCGGGAGGATGGGCGGCGCGACGGGATGGTGGGGGGACGGGCGGCGCAGCGGGTGGGGGTGGGCGGCGCGACTAGATGGCGGGGGATGGGCGGCTGAAAGCCCTAGTTTGGTTTTGGCTAATTGATGAAACTTTAGTGCTAACCTCAATGCTAAGTGTGTGAATTAGATGAGGTTGGTACAATCCAAGTGTGGAGCAAGATTCAAGTCCATGGTGAGGAAGGTGGACATGAAATGATGATCAAGTGCTCAACTTAAAAAAGAAGAAAGAGAAAAACAAAACCCGATGAAGATCAAGGCAAATGTATTGCATAGGGTTTTGGTTTTGGTGATCAAGACATCATAAAAGGTGTGATCACATTTATGATCGATTGCCATACTATAAAGAGAAGAAATCTTTGGCTAAACGGTTTATCGAGTGCCACTAGGTGACATCGTTCATGCATTGCATTTAGGAACCTAGTGTGCTAACGTGTGACCCTTGTAAAATGCTTGAAAAATGCTAACACACTTGCACATGGTGGTGTTGGCACATTTGCAAAGGAGAAGAAGTTGGAGAAGTTTTGGAGGAACTTGAGTTAAAAAAGAGAAGGGATGGCTCTTGGATTGGAAAACTATATTAATCCATTATGCTTTGGATCAAGTATTCATGTGGGTTGTGTAGCCCTCTAAATGAGCTGTCCAAAATATCCAAGATCATTGAATTCGGAGTTCGGAGCTAAGAGTTACGGCCGTTCGAGCGAACGAATGTCTGTGACTGGACTTTGCGACCGGACGCTAGTCCGGTCACAAAGTCTGGTCAGTGCCGTTGAGAGGGCTGATCTGTGGCTACGACCGGACTCTGGCTCCAGGGCACGACCGGACATGCCTGTGCCACCGTTTGGGGCCTGGAAAAGCTGAGAGAGAGTGACCGGATGCTAGAAGAGTCCGGTCAGTAGTGACCGGACACGTGCGGTCGATAAAAATCGTCTCTAGATTCTCTCAGTTAGTGTCCGGACTCTGCAACTGGACGCTACTGTAGCGAGTCAGGTCGTACCGTAGCGAGTTCGGTCAGTACGAAAATCAGCACTGTGAGGGGGCCAACGGCTCTATTTTCTGGGGACGTCTATATAAGCTCGTTAGCCGGCCTTTGCTTACTCTCTTGGTCATTCTTACTTGTGATAGCATCCTTTGAGCTGAGCAAACTCCCTCTCACTCATCTCTCTTGCTTGATTGCAAATTCAAAGTGAGATTAAGTGATTTCAAGTGTATTTGCTTGAGTGATTCATCTAGTGGCACTTAAGGATCGTTGTGGCTGCGGATTTCTTGTTTCTCTTGGTGGTTGCCACCAACTAGATGGCTTGGAGCAGCGGAGGAGTTGTGACAAGAGTTGGTAATTGTTTTTGGCCACCTCCTGGTGATTGTGCGGGGTTCTCATGCCTTCCCTGGTGGAGCGCCAAAAGCAACTCTAGTGGATTATGCGTGTCATTGAGTTACCTCACTTGTGGGTCGGTTCTTGTGGTGTCCAACGTATGGACGAGGTCCGTGCTACACCTCTTAGCCACCGAACCACCAAGTGTTGGTCGACACAACGGGGACTAACGTGCCGGCGAGCACGTGAACTTTGGGAGAAAAATCGTCTCTCTCCATTGTGATTGATTCATTAGATTTCTCCTGGTGATTGGTATTCATCTTATTGTGATTAGTTTATTCCTCGATGCGGCAGTATAAAGATCACATTCCTCTTATTTACATTCCCGCAAACTAGTTGTAACAAGCTCTTTAGTGTAATTAGTTTTGAGAGCTTGTCTTATCTTTGCTAGTGTAGCTTCTCACCTAGTTGAGCTCTTTAGTGTAGCTAGCTTTTGAGAGCTCATAGTGACTTATCCATTGATTGACTTAGAAATTATAGCAACTAGAATTGATGGGATAGGTAGCTTACAACACTTGTTAGAGCTAGTGCAAAAGGCTTTATAGCCTATTAGTTGTCTAACAAGTTTGCCTAGTATTTTTGTAGATTTTAAATTAGGCTATTCACTCCCCCTCTAGCCAATTAGAACCTTTCAGCAGCGCGGTGGGATGTCTGGGACGGGCAGCACGGTGGGATCTCTTGCGGGGGCAAGGCAAACAAATGGAGATGGGGATGGGGATGAGGTGCGGGGGCGTGAGGTGCGGGTGTGTCGGGCGTGCGCGGGGGGCATCCCGATGGAAGCGGCTCGCATGCATGCGTGTGGGGAGCGGATTTGGTTGCGGGGCGGGCGCACATGCTCTGCAGTAGCAGAGTGTCCGGACGCTAGCGCCCGAACCCGACGCTAGCAGTTCTGGAAAGACAAATAATGATGATATTAGGGGAAGAATCCTCATCTATAAAATGGGAAAAGTTTTTTTTGGACGCGTGCCAGCCTGTGGCAACTATGCACACAGTGGGACCCAAGCAGATGCAATGCAAATCATATCTATTTCACAATCTCTCCTGTGATTCTCTCTCACCTATTTCCCCATTGGCTTCTTATCCATAGCAAACTGGTGGAGCTTTCTCATGTTCTCTTCTCATCCAGAACAAACTGGTGAAGCTTGTGCGCAGCCTATGGCATCTGCTAAATGGCGAGCGTCCATCAAAGATCGAGGAGCGCACCAGCCGTTGCAAATGACGAGAAAACCACGCCGGCAAGCCAGCACAACGGGGAGCGCATATGGCAAGGATTTCGAAATAGATTCCTGGTGAGACATGCCTGCACAATGGAGCTGGTGAGGCAGATTCCAGCTCCCTCCTGAAGGCCAAAATCCTATCTCTTCTGATCCAATGGCGACAAAGGACCTTTGGCATGGCCATGGATGCTGCTACTTTGCATCTGAGGGAGGTGTCATGTACAAGGCTGGTGGGCTGCGGGAAACTGGGCCGTAGGCTAACTTCAGAGGCCTTTGTGAGAACGGAAGCAAGGAAGACATAGGCTTCAGGCAGCACTTGGGGAGTCATCGAATAGAACTTGAACCCCGTCGTCTTCTTCCTCTGTCCGAGAACCCTCCCCTTGCTGTTCTTGCTCTCTACCTCCGATTCCTTGCTATTCCCTATCTCAACTCCCTCTGATTCTCCAGATATTATATCAGTTACTCTTTTAACAGTGATTGGTAGTCAAGGTTCGTGACAGGAGGGTGGAGCTGAGGCCGAAGCGGAAGGAAAGCGATGGCTGTTACATGCGAGCAGCAGTGGTGAACGGACAGCTCGCATGCTCCTCAACCATTCGGTAGGTATCTCCACGTGGGATGCAATGATGGATGGAAGTTTCTGTATATTAATCTACCATATACCTCAATCCCGTATACCATCCCCTCTCTCACAAAACCCTGCAGATCACTTTTCCCACAACAGTAATGCAACCAGCACCATCAGATTCCCATCCTGCCGCTTCGCATCCTCCACGCGTCCAGGCTTCGAGAAACTCCGGCCCCTCCCTCTCCCTCTCCTCTCTCTCGGGCCCGAGCACGGCACCAGTCGCTCCTCTCCCTCCCCTGACATTGGCGCCCCTCGCTCTCCCTCTCCCCCCCACAACGACGCTCCTCCCTCTCCCACACAGCCGCGACGCCTCTCCCTCTCCCCCACGTCGGCGCTCCTCCCTCTCCTACACAGCGGCAGCGCCTCTCCCTCTCCCCCACAGCGGCGCCCCGCCCTCTCCTACATAGCGGCGGCGCCTCTCCTTCTCGCCCACGGCGACCAGCTCCGGAGGGCATAGGTCGGGACATCTCTCCGCGCTCGCCCTGCTTTTCCGCATCTCCACGGTGACGATGACTGCTGGAAGAGTAGCGCGCCACCGTAAGCTAGGTGCCCAAGTGCTCTCACTAGGATCTTCTTCAGCGAAGAACGCCCTACCAGTTATTCCCACCCCTTCTGTTCCCTTGCTGTTGCGCGAAATATGAGCGCCTAAACCCTAACCTATGCTTTCTGGCTATTTGTATTCGGATCTATGCCTACTACTAGCTTCGATTTTTTTATCCGAATTTACAGATCTTCATTTTCAATAGAGATGGCTCGTTATTTGAATGTAGGTACAAATGTGTCTCAAAGTGCAAATCCATCAAAGTTAAACTTTCGGTTCGACGGCAGCACAATAGTGCTTTATTGGGAAGGCCATAACTCATCCATCCGGAGTGCGATCGAGGTCAATGAGCACTTGATGGAAAGCTTATTTGATAAGCTTTCAAATAGATATGGTCCCACCTCAATATCACATTGGCATGGTTTCCAAATCATCGAGACATTCTGCCGCTATTTCTGTCGGGTGCTACGGCGTCGTCGCAGGCTTGTTATTCACACTTGGGACCCAGGCCCAAGTTGGAGCATGCCCCAAAAAGATGGAGAACACCTAAGAGATGCCCAAGGACGTTCTCCTCCTTGGCCACCACCTTAGGAGGCCAGCAAAGACGTCCAAGCCAAGCCGGAGGCCCAGTCCAATTCGAGTTCGAGTCTGCCTCGGTCTTCTGGACCAGTCTGCAATAAAATAGACACCCAGGACACATCCGGACTCCGTTTTTTGATGATCCACATATGGATGGAAAGATAATTTCATAATCTAACCAATGGCTTTGGTTTGAGGCCCAAATTCCATCGGAGTCAATGGGAATCATCGAAACAAGTTGACGTCCAGAATCTGTCAGGGCGCTGCGTCGTCGTCTTTTGGACCGTTTAGGCCATGTAACGTGTCGAGACTCCTTAGGGACGTGAGTGGGGGTCCTTGGACACCCCTTAGGCTTTATAATCAGTAGCCGCCACCTATGTTAGGTTTTGGGTTTTGCTTAGATTATTCTGTCCATTGACAGTCGCCGTCTTTCGGTTTGCGAGACCCCAACTTCGAGTGCTTAATCATTCATCTGCAATTGTCACTTCAATTAAGTTGCATTTTATCTTGTTCTTGCTTGTGTTCTTCGATTCGCGGCAGGGATTAGCCTTCGTGGCGAGGTCAACCGGATTGTGACACGGTTGATAACCAGAGGAGATGTGGTGCTAAGGTTGCAGGGTTCGGGTCTTTGTGATCTAAAGCCGGATCGGTGTGTCGCTTCCGACCAAATCGATAGTTATCTTGAACCTGACGGAAGATCGGGAATCACGATCCCATCATCCACTGTCAAACCAACAGGTTAGTAGTAGGTACTTTACTTCTGTCAATTGAATAGAGATAGCATCCAATTAGTTTCATTACAAGATAGGAGAAAGAATAGAAGGCCTCTGACCTGCCAAAGGCATGGGCACAAACTGAAATGAAAATTGAAACCAAATTTTAGTGGAACAATATTCTTGCTTCTGTAATTTATAAGATATTATTCCTTTGGGCAATATGAGAATGGGATCGAAAGGCCAGCTACGATGTAGTGCTGCGGTTTGGTCTTTTTTTGGATGACGTGGATAGCTCTGGTGCTAGATAGAACTTATAATGGGGTTCTGCTTTATAAGAGATGTAGATTATTGCTAATAATAACCATCGGATCTATTCTATTTTTAAGAAAACTATCCCCATCTACTATTTTTGAAGAAATACATAGAGTAAACCCGTAATTTCACTGTCTAAATTACCCACATCATGAAAGGTAATGTAAAATAGCCCTATAAATTTACATCTAAATTACTTATATCTACCATTATGCAAAACAATGTACCATTATAAAATATAATATAAAGCATCCCTTTCATTTGTATCTAAATTATCCACCTCTTTAGTTGTGAAAAATAAACTAAAATACCCCTTAGATCTATTCCTAAATTTTCAATATAACTATTATGGAAAATAATTGAATGACCAATAATAGGCCATAAATGTTTCTATATTACACACTTCAACATCTATTGAATTCAAAGTAATCATAAATGTTAGATGTCGACAAGTATACCGAGTAGCATGCGTGCATTATCAATAAATGTATTTTTATAACTTATTGATTGTAAACAATATTTTTATAAAATAATACTACTACGCATACAATTCTTTGATATAGGAAAGTGAACCTTTTGAGTATGACTATTTATGTCATTGTGTTAACTACAAATGTAGTCTTTGACGTAGAGTCTTTTTGAAAAAAAAATAGAAAATGGAAATTTTGAATTAAATATACAATAAGCATTAGAGTTTCAACTTAAAATTGGATACAAAAATTTGTAACAAGTAATAAGATCAAGAGTTGGAAACCAAATATAGATTCATGATGCCAAAAAAGAATGCAACAATGACGTATATAGTTCAATCTAAGGTTTCAACTAATTATATATTAACAATCCACATATGTGCATTGCAAAGTATGAAAACACATCTAAATTAATTGGTAAATTTATCACAACTAGATAGAAATTATGGAACATGAAACGAAGCGAGAGAGTAAACATATAATCAATTTTTATTTGACTATTAGTTGTACGTACAAAATTTATTCATGAAAATTTTAATAATATATGGGTTCTTTTAGGAAATAAAATAATAGAGTAAATATATAATCAATTTAGTTGTGCATACAAAATTTATTTACAAAAATATTAATAATGATTATTGAATGTAAAGTTTGAGACCATGTTAGAACACAGTTTGATAGACTAATGAAAATAACATAATAATAAAAAGTGAAAAATAGTAGAGCAATACTTCTAAGAGCAAGTTTAGTAAAAAGTTGTAAGCGGACCGTATGCTGAGGAGGAGGAAAGAGAAGAGAAGCGGGTAGTAAGTTTACCGTCGACTTACGTAACCATAAACTTTACCTAGTACAGATACAATATGCATAGTATATCGATAGCATATCAATCCTGGTTCAGATATTATATTTATATATTTGAACTCGTGGGAGTGAGTGATATACTGTATCTATAGAACCGATCCGTGACCCATATTTGTGTGCATCCAATATTCCGCACATCGAATGCCATGCGAGATTGAAGGGAACAGGCACCATGCTACTACACGTGAGGGGAATGGTGCTTCACTGCCGCCCGGCCGGGCCGACCCCTTCGCCATAAAGTAACCTAGCACTAGCAGGCTAGCACGCATGGCGCCGCAGCCTGCCGCTACAGCGCATCCATGTCTAACAGTGCGTGGTACTCTAAATTCATTCTCTAAAATACCTGGTCACCAAGATTCTCTCCTCTATACTCAATTCTCCTGCGCCTATCCATCCTCTATATCATCCTCTATCTGTTGTGAGGTCCACTTGTTACTTTATCTAAATATATTCATATGACATCTTGTTTTGAAAGATTTATTGAAACAAATTTAATGGTATAAACGGAATTTGATTTGATTTTTTTTAGTTTGTGAGTTATAATATTTTTTTTAGTTAATCGAGGTAGCAGCAGCAGCAGGGCTTGCCGCTGGATCCATCTCCCTTTCCCGTGCATGCTCTCGCGTGAGTGGTGGTGGGGCCGGCGCTGTGCATACCAGATGCCCTGCATCCCGCCATATATAACGTGCGAGCGACGGTCGCACACCCTCTAGAGTACTCCGCTGCGGCAGTTTTGGTACGCTACTTAACGGAATTGTTTTACCGGACCCAGTACGACCAGTCTAAGATTGCTAGCTACACATATAGTGTCGTCCCATGGATATTCCCACTGCTGCTTGTCGACGTACTCCATGTTCTCCACGACCACAATGGGCAGGTGCCATCGATCGTTAGACATGGTATTTGATCTCTTTCTAATTGAACCGAGATCAAAGTGCTATGCTTGTCAAAATCTCGATTTTTTTGCATTGGAGTTTATGCGTTTACGATCAGAGTTAGGGTCTGATTCTACGGTCCTATGATTTTTATATCAAAATTGTAACGATTTACGATTTGAGTTCTTTTTAGGATGATTTACGATTTGAGTTAGATGGGGGTTCTGATTCTATGATTCTTGTCGATAAAATCTATTTCCTCCATTTTAAATTATAGGATGTTTTAGTTTTCTTAGATACAATTGCTTTTACTATGTACTTAGATATATACTATGTTTAGATACATAATAAAAGCAATTTACTAAAAAAATTAAAACGCTTTATAATTTGAAATGGAGGGAGTACGTTCCTAGAAAGACCCAGAGACAGATATGGGTCTAGGACCATTAGATAGAGTCGTGGCCATTGCCCGAAAAATACCTATGTTATCTTTTGGTCTTAACATAGTTCTTAAAATCTCGATTCTATGTATGTTTTTATGACTTTGTGATCCTAGTTTATAGGGTTGATTCTACGATTCTATTAAGTAGAATCTACGATTTTATGATTATATATAGTAGGATCTAATTCTTTTTTTGAGCAGATGGTAGGATCTAATTCATGATCACCATTTAAGAACTTTGGGCCCTAGTAGAAGTGACCCTAGGTGTGGCCCAACATATCTTCCACTCCAAGCCGGCCAACCCAGTAACGCCAAGAGCCGCCCAAGGAAGTTGATCTAAAGTGCATAAAAACTTTACCCTAATTACTTTAAACTAGATTGTATATTCCTAATATTTTTAGATGCCCAGCTTGTACGTGTAGGTTTAGCTTCACATATCAGGGGTGTCTGTTACATAAAAACAACGTCTGGTGTAGCCTTGGTGTTTTCCACTCTCTTCAATCACTGTAGCAGCAGCGGGCACCGACTTCAACGACCATAGCTTTACATCTGCCGAACACCCCACTATTGTTAATCAAGATATATGAGATGTAAGAATTGAACCAAATCAGTAATGTTAGTTTTAGCTCTTTTTCCCACTTTTATACTTTCATCAAATTTATTATTAATATTAGTGTGGAACTGAAACATCATCTAAGATTATGTATTTATGTGTTAGTTTGGTTATCTATCGTTACGTGAGCTGGTGCACCATGTTTACGCATTCAGATGACAGCGACTCTAGAGGCGATAATTAACCAACTCCACTACTAACAAAGGGCATAGCATGCATCACGGTCACACAGGAGAGGGCAGGGACGGGCAGGCGAAGTGTGGAGATATTTAGGGCTGTTTGGTTCGGCGCCGCAACACGCCACGCCGCTGCTGTGGCTGTCACAATCTGTGGCGCTCAAAATGTCCGCCACACTCTATGGTGAGACTCACCTTTTTCTGCTATAGGCTGCCTTCATTGAATGCTCAATCAAACACGTACTCCAGGTCTGTGGCTCGCCAAACTAAGGCATGGCGCGTTGCGGCTCCGATCCAAACAGCCTTAAAAAAAAGTCAGATACACACTGTACTACTCCGTAACTGCCACGAGACACGTGGGTCCCGGCCGGACCGGGTAGCACGTCATTGAATGCGGAACAGTGCAAGTTAGAACCGCCTGCACGAGGCCGCAGCCCGCAGGCAATCCTACAGTGTCGCGCGTCACGTCGCCATGCCGTGCAGGTGCAGCTCGATACGATACGGATCGCGGACAGCGCGCCACCGTACACCGCCTGCCATGCCTTCGCTCGGGTCGGCCACTGCGCCGCCTGCGCGTGCGTGACTGAATGCAAGTACAGTAGCGTATCAGGCTGAGGACTGAGGACACACTAGAGATCCTGTTTCGTACTGTGTCAATGAATCGTATGTGATCCCAGTGTCTACTGGCTCCCCTGTATATTGACATCTATACAGTCAATTACTATTGCTATGATGGTTTGCAGATAAACAAAGTGTGCACGTTTGCCTCGTCGTCGGATGTATGGTGATGGGAATTGGGAAATGCGTGCCGGACCGCTGGGTCCATCCTGGATCATTTGGAGGGGTGCGCACCCTCGCTTTTCGGCAACAGACTCAAAGTACAGAGAGACCAGCAGTGGTTGAGTACAGTGAAACTAGGCCGATATGTTTAACTTCTTTCTTTCTATAACGGGCATTCCCTGATTCCATACTACACACAAGCTAGCCTTTTGCACATGGTAAACGCACCAAAATACCGAACCAGAGATTTAACAAATAAAAATAGCTGAGATGGGTAATTTCAAACCAAATTTAGGTGTTACTTTAAATTATGTTTCATTACGGCAGATAATGGTAGTTTAGAGGTAGATAAGGGTGTTATTTATGGTTTTTTAGTAAAGTGCATTGTGGCTCCTTAGGCTTTTCATAGGTTCTCATCTGGGTCCTCCAACTAAAAATGTGACCATTTATGTCCTCAATCTAATGGCACGCTTGAGCAGAGATCGAAAACCAGACACAACACCTAAGTGGCCATGACAACATGGATGGGGTTCGATAAAGCTTAGAAAAAAAACTCCCTCCCCATCTCTCTCCCCATCCACTTCCTCTATGTTTCTATGTGGTCTGGTAAGGGAATATTTTTCATGGTTGATAAAGTATTAAACTAATTATAAATCCTAATATATGCATGTTAATTTACTTGGTCTAGAATGGGACACATATATAGCATCAGATTACTTTTTATTTAACAACGTGAGAACCATAACTTTATAGACATATATAATGTACTTTATAATTATTGGATTATTTTCCATATTCACTTATATTAGTATGTAGAAGTGGATTTGAGGGATATTTTAGTTTATTTTTTATCGCTGCGGAGGTGGATAATTTAGGTACAAATTGAGGGATTACTTTATATTATCTTTCATAATGGTAGGTATGGGTAATTTAAAAGAAAATTTAGGGGTTACTTTGTCCAAAAAAGAATGCAATTCTCACTTCCCAAGGAGTCAAACAATTTCAACTTTAACCACCTCTATACAAAATAGTATTAACATTTTTAATCAAATAAGTATCATTAGGTAGATTATGAAGTATATTTCATAGTAAATCTATTTGGAGACATAAATGTTGATATTTTTCTATAAGAATAGGTTAAATTTGAGGAAGTTTGACTGCTCTCAAATCTAGAATTGCATTCTTTTTTGGATGGATGGAGTAACTTTCATTGTGGTAGAGGTGGCTAACCTAGATGCAAGTTTAGAGTTATTTAAAGTTATCTTTTGTAATGGCAAATGTGATAGTTTTATATACAAATCTAAGGGGTTATTTATGCATTTTTTATAATGCCATATGTGAGTAATTTTTTAAGAAAACATAATAGATCAAATGGCCACTATTTTTTTCTATTATTGGCAGTGATGATTAGAGTCTACCAAATTAAAACCTAGATGTTTCTGATTATTGTGAGAAATTTTAGAATGTATCTGTTTTTTTCCTAATGCATCTCATGAGAATCAACATGGAGCCCCCATCAGAGACCTCAAATTAATAATATTAAAAAATGAATTCTATTTTTTTGTAATTATAGATAGATATGATGTAACTAAAAATTGGGGTATGTAACACCTATGAAATAGACAAATCTTTTAGAAGACTTTGATTTCGGTGTTAAACACCTAAAAATGGTTAGTTATTTCCGTGTTATACTATGGTAGCCTTATCTTTCACATTGGAAAAAAAGAAAATGACAAACATCTAATTACCTCCCATGATTTCATGTTTGGCTAGCAATCTGGCATGGGTGTCGAGGTCACCATTGAGGTTGCCTTTTACGAGGGTGGATGATTTGAGGAGGATGAATTGGTGGTGGGTGGCCATGGAGGATTGTTGCAAGGACAACTTGCATTGGGCTTCAACGGCATTGACCTGCTCCACAAGAATGTCGATAGTTTTACTGTTTTGTCCAGCTTATTGTACTATTTTGGCTGTTTCTTGGCCTATGTAAACACGCTCAAAGCTTGGAGAATATCTCATTACAACTAAGAACTATATGACATAATATTATCTCAGACATCTTATTACATATGAGAGATAATCAATGTGTTTCTAACGTTATAACTCTGATGACTCAAAAAAGTATTAGTGCAGCAGTGAACTAATTAAGGTCATTATTGGCGTGGTTCATTTCATAGTTTCCAAGAGTGGCAGGATTGGATAGATTAAAGAACAAGGTCCCTAATATAGTAGTTTCATTTCAGCTGGGTTTCATACTATAGCCATAACATTTAATTGTTGCATTGCGTTGCGAAACATTTAGGTTACAGTTAGACTCATTTCCGTTTCCAAGGCTTATGATGAAATGGTTTGATCATATAGTGGGATTTTGTTTTGATTCCAAGATACAGCTGAGTGTGAATACGAGGTTCCATCTAGATGAAACTCATTCATTCTCTTTTCCATTTTTTTACGTATTAGTTTAGCCCATATGGCATCTCATTTAAAGATTGATACTCTCTTATGAAACCTGTACTGAGATGAGCTAAAGATCCGATGCGGAAGCTCAAATTTGTTCCGTATCGATTGGCTGGCTCGACATGCATGACTTTTCCTTTTTGAAAAGTTATATTACGTGCATGACTTCCGTTTGAAGCTTATGGGGCTGTTTGGTTGCCCACCATACTTCGCCACAGCACAACTTCAGCAGCCACGTTAAAATAGTCATTGTTGGCTGAGTAGTAACGTGTGGCAGCCATAGAAAAAGTTAAGCTCATTTCTGCTGCATTCACGCCACACTTGTGGCGTCGATTTACTCCGCCACACAACTGTGGCGCTGCCACACTCTGGTGGTGCAACACGGCCGCACCAAGCAGCCTCTAATTTTTTTCCATCTGCCATGGACCATGGTACGTAGCAGGTATTCACACTGCATATCTGATATCTGACTGAATTTTTTTGAAACTGATATCTGACTGAATTAATAACAGAACAGGAGCGTTTCACCTGGCTACAGCGACGCCCCCTGTGATCAAAATCATCGGCCATCATGCGTGCTTGCTCTGTCGTCGAGAGGGACATGAGTGAGGGCCATAAGATAAGATCCGCGGCGCGTGGACGGCGGAGATTAAACGACGGCCTGGGGGACCACTAATGGCGCATAGTAGCAGCAGCAAGTGTAAAACTGTATACTAGTTTTCCGTCTAGCAGCAGCCATTGCTAATTTGCTATTATTTATTCTACGGCTAGCTTGTGATAATGTACTGCCACTAGCTAACTATATACTTTGCACAATTGGATCCATCACCATCCAAATCCTAGATCGATGTGTTTTTCATCCCGTCTTTTGCATAGATCAGCTAACTGGAATCCTGGAAAAGCAAACTACTATAGTTAGTAGTACCAATCATACGATCGCTTTAGATATATGCGCACCACCCAACGCAAGTTAACAGCTTGGAGCCAAGTAAACAAACAATTGATATGATGAGCCACGATGAAGCCACGATCGATCTCATTGTCAAGAAGGGACAATAATGATTATCCTGGTGGTAGCTGTAGTAGCAGTAGGTACATGTGTTAAGCGACTAGCAGTAACTACTCCATCTATTCTAAATTATAAGTCGCTTTGATTTTTTTTGTACATCGAATTTAATGTGTCTAGACATGACGTATGTCTAGATACATAGCAAATTCGATGTATTAACAAAAGTCAAATTGACTTATAGTTTTGAACAAAGGAGTATATATTTGCTTACGACATACGGTCCAATCCGAGACACCACCTCGGCTTTCTTTGGCTACTAACAGTGTAGATACATATTCATTCTATAGGTTGATTATTTAGAGAAAAAAAAGACTTTGTGCAGTCATGTTTAATTATTACTCGTTACATATTCATTCTATAGGTTAATTATTTATTTACATATACGTTTTGCAGTTGTACGGTGTCAAAATAAAGTATAGACTAAAAAACCACGACAGTTTTAGATAAGATAAAAAGATGAATTCAGACTAGATACATAATCAAGAAGCAGCTAGCAATATAATTGGCATGGCCGGCACCCATCAGCGAGCATGAGAGAGAATTTGTCGATTTGCATGGCGGCAGCCTCTGCCCTCTGGTGAGCCCGAAGGCCTTCGAGTTTCCTCTCTCTTCTATCCCTTTTGACCAAAGTCAGCAGAAGAAACCTCAACCTATTTTTTTAATTTTCTTTTATTTCAAACCTTTTTAATTTGTTTCCACTGGGAGTCGAACCAGGCCTGCTGGATGCTACTGAGGTGTTCTCTGATCCCTTTCAACATCAAGGTCCACATCACAACTTTAATTAACATCATCATCACCACACTCTCCCTCTCATCAGAAATCAAAAATTAAAATAGAAAATCTAACATCACCACTACAGATCGAAAGTACTCCTATATATATGGACCGACATCTGGACCAATAGCAATCCATCGGCTTCCTATTGGAAGAGCCGTGGGCCCCGCCGGAAAGCATCCAAGGAAAAAAAAACTATAGAGCACTTGGACCAGCGCGGGGGTAACACGTACACCAGCGGTGCTATATAGAGTAATAAGATAAAAGTGAGGTCAGATGGTATGGGGTAATTACAGGTCGACAGAGCTAAGTTAGGTTTTTTAAGCCTCAACTCTTCGAGTACACGCTGTAGTATCTGAACTCACGCACTAATTTATACCACCATACACACTAACTCACACACGCACACCCCTAGTGCGTAAGCTAGATCTACATCTATACGAAGAGACTTGCACGTGGCTGAGAGGTATCTGAAGTCTTCAAAACTTCACACACGACGAGCATGTCATCCTGACCATTGTGACGCATCCATATGTCAGGCAACTGAAATTATTTAGGAACCCGCGAGCGGTCGCTCCCGCATGTAGGAAGCGGACCAACTGAGCTATCGCTCGGTCCTCAGAGCCAAGTTAGTTAGCCGCAAAATAATGCGTGCCGAAGTGCAGGCAGCTTAGTTTAATCCCTTGAACCCTACAAACTTGGAGGACACGAAGAGCTCCACTACGCTAGCTACTAGTATGTCCAAGTCCAATCAAACAAATGCAATGACTAATCATGCACTAGAACTAATGATGAACATGATCATCCAACGATCAGTTCAGTTCTACAGTTACATACAATAGATGCAGATGCAAACGATCAGTTCAGTTCTACAGTTACATACAATAGATGCAGATGCAGTAGCAGCATGCTATAGCCGTGCTTTGTGATAACTACTTACATCAGATGTCATTCCGATGTGCAGAGCAAGCAAACAATAATGGTTTGCAGATCAAGCCTGTTCGTTTCGCTGGTTTATTGTGTCTAAAAGTACTGTTCACTGATTTGTTATAAGAAAAATACTGCTGAATGGTTACTGATTTCGTTGAACAGCTCAAACGATCAAGCTGAGGACAAGGAGGTACTGGTAGAAGGCAGTAAGCAGCAGCCAGCGGGCCGCGGGTACGGTAGAATAGAAGGTGCACGTGCGTGATTTACCAGCAGGTCAAAAGAAACCCTGGCCGAGCAGGCAGAACGGGAAGGGGGTGGTCTGAGTCTCTACCGCGGTCTCGTCAGCAGTCAGGCCCATGCCGATGATGCCGCCGCCGCCGCCGCCGTTGACGCCGCCTCCGAGACCGAGATTCGGCACATGCTGCACCCCGGCCTCGCAGTAGGTGGCGGCGGGGGGATCGACGGTGGGGAGCACAACAGACGGCGGCTTCTGCTCCGCCCATTCCCATTGCCAGCCGTCCAGGCCCTTGGCGGCGGCGCCTCCGAGCGCCGCCAGCAGCGGGTGGTGGTGGAGTGGCGGCGGTGGTGGCGCCGGCGGGAGCGGGCGGGCGGGCTGGGAGGCGAGCTGCATGCGGCGGCGCTTCTTCTCGGCGGCCTGCTCGACGAGGCTGCGCGTGACGCCGTCGGGGTCCTCGGCGAGCCTGGCGAGGAAGGACATGAGCTGGTCGGGCCGCCGCTCCGTGGCCTGCAGGCGCCGGCTCATCTGCGCCAGCTCCTCCCCGATGGCCGTCTGCTCCTGCCGCAGCCGCTGCACCTCCTCCAGCAGCGCCGGCGCCTCCTTCTCGTCCGCCGGATCCCCCTCCGGATGATCCTCGGCCATACCGATGCAGCAGCCGGCCGCCGCGTACTGCGCCTGCGCATCGCCGGAGGAGGCGGAGCAGGTGCCCTGCTCGCCGCGCTTCTTGCGGCGCACGATGCGCGGCAGCAGGTGCGTCTGGCCGCGCAGGAACGACTCGTGCGCGAACTCCCACCGGTCCGGGTGCACCTTCCGGAACCCCTGCGCGGGCATCCATGGCGCCAGGGTAAGTGTACAGCAGGACGGACATGTGACTACGTGAGCAAGACAACGAACGCACTTACGTATGTGTTGAGCTGGCGCACGAAGCTGGAGAAGTTGCTGTGCCTGAAGAAGCAGGGGAGCAGCAGCCGCGAGAAGCCGGCGGGGTCGACGACGACGAAGCTGTTGTTGTCCCTGCCCCACCGGACGAGCGCGTCCGTCCGCGGGTCGCACACCATCTGGTAGGTCTTGGCCACGAACGCCGCCGTCTGGAAGAGCTGGTCACCTCCGCCGCCGACGCCGCACCCGGCGAGCAGCCCTAGCGCGAGCTCCGTGTGGAGGCCGTCCATCATCAGCTGGTAGGAGGGTAGGAAAGGAAACACGATCGATCGGACCTCGCCCGCAGCGCCGCCGACCGACCCCGTTCCGTCGTCCGCTCAGCACGCACGCAGCAGGCAAGCGCCCGTGCGAGCCGGGTGAGTCTCCGAGCTGGATGGATGGGCGTGTCAATTTCTCTCAAAAGCAGCAGGCGGGGACGGGTTGCTGGCGGAGGGGGCGGGGGTTACTAACACTACCCGCGGAGAGTATACTCTAAAACGATACTCTAAAGCTTTAGAGTACGAATATAGAGTAAAAACAGCTGCACTGGATATTTTAAAACGATACTCTATCCTTTCTCTCACTCTATATTTATTCTCTCACTCTATATTTAGAGCAGTACAGTGCTTACTCTATACTCTATAGGTAGCAGGCCCCACTAGCTAAGCAAAGGGAAAAAATGCTATAACTCACAAATCAAAAATCCAAATTAAATTTCGATTGCACCATTAAATTCGTCTCAATAAATCCTTCAAAACTAGATCACACATGGATATATTTAGATAAAGTGACAAGTAGGTCCTACAGTAGATAGAGTGGATAGAGGATGATATAGATGATGGATGGGTGCAGGAGAATTGAGTATAGAGGAGAGAATCTTGCTGACTAGGACATATAGAGGATGAATATAGAGGTCCATAAGTGCGGGTAGTCTAGGCTATCCGCACTCATGGACCTCTATATTCATCCTCTATACGTCCTAGTCAGCAAGATTCTCTCCTCTATACTCAATTCTCCCGCACCCATCCATCCTCTATATCATCTTCTATCCACTCTATTCACTGTGGGACCCACTTATCACTTTATCTAAATATATCCATGTGTGATCTAGTTTTGAAGGATTTATTGAGACGAATTTAATGGTGCAATCAAAATTTAATTTGGATTTTTGGTTTGTGAGTTATAATATTTTTTTCCTTTGTTTAGCTAGTGGGGTCCGCCACTGCCCACTATAGAGTAAGCACTATACCACTCTAAATATAGAGTGAGAGAAATGATAGAGTATCGTTTTAGAGTACCCAGTGCAACAGTTTTTACTCTATATTCATACTCTAAAGCTTTATAGTATCCTCTAGAGTACCCACTGCGAGTAGTCTAAGACTGCTCGCAGTGGGTACTCTAAAGCTTTAGAGTATGAATATAGAGTAAAAACTGTTGTACTGGGTACTCTAAAACAATACTCTATCCTTTCTCTCACTCTATATTTAGAGTAGTACAGTGCTTACTCTATAGTGTGTAGTGGCGGGCCCCACTAGCTAAACAAAGGGAAAAAATGCTATAACTCACAAATCAAAAATCCAAATTAAATTTCGATTGCACCATTAAATTCGTCTCAATAAATCCTTCAAAACTAGATCATATTGAATATATTTAGATAAAGTGACAAGTGGGTCCCACAGTGTATAGAGTGGATAGAGGATGATATAGAGGATGGATGGGTGTAAGAGAATTGAGTATATGGGAGAAAATCTTGCTGACTAAGACGTATAGAGGATGAATATAGAGGTCTATGAGTGTGGATAGCCTAATTATGGCCACCGTCCTCGTGCGTGACAGGAGCGGGACATGACGACTAAGGGTGTGTTTAGTTGCCCCGTAAATTTTTTTGGAAGCACAGCAACTCTTTCGTTTGTATTTGGTAATTAGTGTTCAATCATGGACTAATTAGATTCTAAAGATTCGTCTCGTGATTTACAACCAAACTGTGTAATTAGTTATTTTTTTATCTATATTTAATGCTCCATACATGTATCTAAAGATTCTATATGACGAGAAATCTTGTAAAATTTTTGGAACTTTGAGTAACTAAACGCACCCTAAACTACTACTAGTAGAAGAAGCAAGGGCCCCAAGGGCGAGCGCATATCATATACGGATCGCAGTAGCTAGTGAGCCGCCCCGGCCGTCGTCTCAGTCTGAGGCCCCTCCGGATCTGGCGGGAACGTGTTGTGTTGATAGATATAGGCGGCGGGGGTCGCGGGCTGGCCGGGTCCGGCGGGCGACAAGTGGCGAGCTCGTGATCCTTCCTCACGTACGGCCTCGTGTGGAATCGCCATCGTGTGAGATTTTAGGTGCGGCAAGACTGTGCGCGCGCGCCTGCTTTTGGACCAATGCGTGCGTGATCCTACATCACTCAAGGAAAATAAAAGACGATCAGCCTGTTTAGTTAGAGCCTGTTTAGATGCAAAAAAAATTTTGACAAAATGGATACTGTAGCATTTTCGTTGTTATTTGATAATTAGTGTCCAATCATAGTCTAATTAGGCTTAAAAGATTCGTCTCGTAGATTTCGTCTAAACTTTGTAATTAGTTTTATTTTTTATTTATATTTAATGCTTCATGTATGCGTCTAAAGATTCGATGTGACGGGAAATGTGAAAAATTTTGCAAAATTCTTGGGGAACTAAACTGGGCCTTGGTGATATTTTTTTGGGTTTGGCTACTGTAGCACTTTTCGTTTTATTTGTCAATTTGTGTCCAATCATGAACTAATTAGGCTCAAAAGATTTGTCTCGTGATTTACAACTAAACTGTATAATTAGTTTTTTCTTTCTCTACATTTAGTACTCCATGCATATACCGTAAGATTTGATGTGACAGGTACTGTAGTACTTTTTGGGTTTTTTTTTTTGAACTAAACAGGCTCGATGCTTGTTTGGCATTAAAAATGCAGGTCATCCGACTGCCTAGTCTAGCGCTAGCGGGTGCCCGCCGAGACCTCAGCAGGATCGCGGCAGGATCTACTCCGTCTCTTGTGGGCAGTCACAGTGACAGTGTGTGTGCCGCGCGCTCTCGCGAGTCGCGACGACGACGGCTAGTCTCGCTTGCTGCGGTTGGCTGGACACCTGTCCTGCTTGATTGCTACGTCTCGCACCGTGCACGACTGCACGTATTTGTTATTATTAGTCATGTGATTATTATCTTACCAAGTTACTACGTACTAGTAATATAGTATCAGCTCATCCATCGACTATGATTTTGAGCAGTACACAGTACTACACAGACACGATGGCAGGGCAGCCCAGAGAAGAGATCGTCATCGTCAGTCCATCGGAGGGCGGGGCGGTGGCCGGCCGGCCTGCCAGGAACGCCACCAGCCATCACCGTTCCCTAAGGCCTTGATTAGATGCGCATATATATATATATATATATATATATATTACCTTACAGCTGGCTACAAAATAAATTATTTTGTTGCCACTTTGAGTTACGATAATTGTTATGCTAATTTATGAGATTATAGTAACTCCTTACTATATGATTTACTATAACATTATGGTAAATATCCCCATGTGTTATAGTAATTCAACTATCGTAAATATATACTGACATTATCGTAAATTAGTATATAAAATTATCGTAAATAGAGGTGGCTACAAAATAATTTATTTTGTAGCTAGCTATAGAGTATACTCTATATATATATATATATATATATATATATATATATATATATATATATATATATATATATATATATATATATATATATATATATATATATATATATATATATAAGTGGATTAGAATAAAATTAAACTAAACTACATTCCAATTTACTCCACCTACGTGGTTAAGATGAATATACATGCATCAAACTGGACCAAAAGGCCAAAGGCGCCGGGGTTGGCCGAGATAAGACGCGTGCTTACATATGCGCGAGGCTTGGAGCTAGCGCAGCCGCCGTTGCGCGCAGTGCACTGTGTGCGCTGTGCAGCGTGCGCAGGCCGCAGGGTGGATTAGCTACCTGCCCGCTCCATGCGCGCGTCCTGCCCGGCGGATGGACGGATCAAATCGTCTCGATCAGGCAAGGGCCCAGCACCAGATATGGCGTGAGTTTTTTTTGCCCCATTCATTAGGGAAAATGGGTGGTGGGCCCGGGTCAGGTAGGGATTCTTTTGCTTTCCGGATTAAACAAATGCACGCTAGGTTTGTAGGTGTGCTCTCTTCGAAAATATCTTGTCCCCTTGGAGATGCATGCATGGATCAAGTATGGGATGGGAATGGGATACATCATATGATCATCATCATGCATGCCAATGCGAGCCCTACTTGGTCCCCAAGCTGAGCAGCTGCCTGCTGCTTGATCGATACCTGCCTTCCAAATCGGGCATGGAGGATTATTTTTGCAAACAGACTTTATCAGCCCGCCATCGTGAAATCAAAGAAGGGTACCCCCATCTTTCGGTTTGTTTATAATTTGGTTAGTTATTTCAAAAGTGTTGGTGGTTTGGTTTGTTCGTTCTTCCTTCTCTTAACTTGGGCTTCCCGATTAAATAACAATAGTCCAGTGATGATAATCGCTTAATCAGCGTCATATGCCACTGCTTTCCAGAAAAGAAAAGGAAGGCCACCTAATTAGCACAACTACAATAAACTTAATGCACGTGAGTAAAAGCAGTTAACACAGGCAGGCAACCAGTCTGCCTGGAGACAAGGTCTGCATTAATGCGTATTAATGTAGGCAGTCTGTTGCCCGTCTGCGTTAATGTGTATTAACGCAGGAGGTCTCTATTGCCTGTCCGTGTTAATCCATTTTTTTTCAAAAAAAAAAGCGCAAATGTGAGCCCATCCAGGTCCCGGCATCAAGCCCATCCACTACCGCCCGCGCTGCACGCCGTCCCACCGGGAAGCCTGCCCACGCGCCGCCGGTGGATCCGCGCTTGCGCCAGTCGCTGGATGCCCGCTCCACCGCTGGAAGCCGCGCCTCCACTGGATCCGGTCGGAGATGCTCGCCGCCACCTAGAGGACCTCGAGCTCGCCGGATCTAAGGGAGAAGAGCGTGTCCGACCACACGTGTGGTGGGCCTCGCCGGATCTGAGGGAGAACAACGCAGTCGGAGGTGCTCGTTGCCGCCTGTAGGACCTCGGGCTCACCGGATCTAAGGGAGAAGAGCACTGCTGGCCTTATATTATTCCAACAAACATGCTCATGAATTATGCGAACTGCTTGTTGTGCGGTAACTTAGACAACTTGCGCCTTGCACATTTATTCGATGATCATGTCATGTGCTCTAATTCATCTTGGAATAGGACTTTGTACCATGCCGATGTAGGCTGCTCTTACTAGTATAGGCATGAGAAGCTTGGAGATTTATCCAATGACCATGTCATGCTTTTCAATTCATTTTTGAATCAGACTCTGCACCGTGTTTAGACACCTTGCTCTAACTTGTACATGCACCAAAGAGAGTGACGGTGATGAGGACATCACTACTTTGGATACGCACATTAATTCTTAAATTGCTATGCGAGGCTCAGAGCTCAAGCATGACAATTAAATCTTCATGTGAACTCATTCCTATGTATTTTTTTTGTGATTGTGGGAACATATTGCTACCTAATGATATTATTATTCTTAGTAACCATGGAGTGGATCAAGAATTACCTGAAAACAGTCATGGAGGTACAGGAGACCTGCATGGGCGTCCAAACTGAGTTGGAGGCGCAATCCATATCAAGTTTCAATCCACATAGGACTTCAGGAGCAAGCTACGCTAAAATCATCACGCAAATCATATATAGACTCCATTTTTGACATTTCTACATATGCACGAAACGCTAAGGAGATATTGATCATATGTCAAAATTCTTTACGAGTCAATGGTAATTAGACCGTATATCATTTTGGTGTATGTTAGGGATGTGTTGAATGGTCCTTGGATGACCATATGACTTTATATTAAGTACATGTCACCCAAGTTATGGTTTGGATTTTGCTTAGATTAATCTATCATTGAATATATTCGTTGTTTATCGGTTTGTGAGACCCTAACTTCTAGTGCTTTTTTTAGCAAACCCAATTGCATTGTTCTCTTTCTTGCTTGTGTTCTTGGATTCATAGGCAAGGCTTAGCCTTCGTGGTGAGGTCAAATGGGCAGTGCGTAGTTGATAACCAGAGGAGACGAGGTGCTACGATTGCAGGGTTTGAGTCTTTTTTAACCAAAGCCGGATCGTGTGTGTATTCTCCGCAAAATTTACAGTGATCTCTCCACCTTGCGAAAGATCGGGCACCTTCGTTCCTATTAGACGGGCCATGAAACCACTATGCATTTCAATTCGTCTTGGTTGAACTCTACATTATGCCTAAATGTATTGGTCTAACTCGTATGGATGAGAGAGTAAAGGATCATGGAAACTCTGTGTTTTAATATTAGGTATAGATACGACGAGGAGTACTAACCCTAAATAATAAAATCACGCCGTGGGTGACTGACCGGTGGGAGCCTCTCCGAGTTAAATAATATAAATCACATGTAGAGGTAGGTGTGGAAGAAAAAGAATTTTCTACCATTTTCGGTAGCATTGTTGTTAAAGTTTTCAGTATTTTTTTTATAGCAAAGCTTGAATTGCTCTGCCTTGGCCAAGTTTTTTGTGAAGGCGTTTTGATAGGGGTAAGGTATATGCGCGCATTCATAAAGGCAGTCCCGACGTCTTTGCGGATATGGTACTGTGGCGAGACGACAAAGATACACTAGTAATTATATTAACAGTGACCACTATTTTGGGATAGACATGATGAGTAACACTCGTTCCTTTATTTGGGCCCCCCTCTGCACTATTCTCGCTCACGCAAAGCATCTTCAGTTTTATGCTCTCCTTCCAATTTTGGTAGGGTCGCATAGCTACAGCACGGCCAGATGTGTCCATGGCTCCATGCATATGTACGTCTAGGCCCAGCCAATGCGCACGGAATGAGTGCATTCACGCGTCGAAATGTGATGGCAGAGTGGCAATAGTTATGCCGTACATAGGTGCGAGAATGGGCTATCATTTTTTTTTCTCTTACGTTGTTTAATTAAATCTTTATGAACAGCTGGTTAGACACATGTTGCGGTGGCTATACACGTATATTTTAAGTGTATGTTCTAAATGTTTCATCTTATTTTTCAGATGTATGTTTGCAAGTGTTTCATCTGGATGTTGCATATGCTTTTACATATATGAAGTGGTTTTCGGTGTTTTTTCAAGTGTTTCATATGCATGTTTCGAGTGTTTTGACTGTTTCGTACGTATGTTGCAAGTGTTTCATCTGGATGTTTCAAAAGTAGATATGGTGTTACAGCTAGTGTTTTAGATGCATGTTCCATGTGTTTCATCTGCCTTCAGACGTATGCTGCAAGTGTTGCATCCGGATGTTTTAAAAGTAGATTGGGTGTTGCATCTTTGTCTTCGCTTTTCTGCTATCTCACCTTCGCATCGGTGTCTCCTCCCGGCGCCTGCTGGGCATCCACCCCGCCCCTCCCCCTCTTCTGAACGTTGGCGTAGCTACCTGCTGCAGCAACTGGCTGCGTGCATGCGCGTGCGAAGTGAAAGGGGCCGCGAACGAGGACTCCCCATGTCCAGTCGGACAGCGTGGGCCCGCGTAGGCAGGCGCGAGGGGAGACAAAATATAAGACTAGTGTAGCAATGTACTTGCCCTTACTATGGCTGACTTTACAGACAACGTATATACGAGTAAAAGACAAGTGAATATACTCTCTCTGTCCTGAAATACAATGCATTGTGGCTATTCTCAGACAAAATAAGAGAACAGGTAATAGATGCATGTACCTCTCATTTAACTTCCTAATCTATTGAAATCTGATCGTATTCCGCATGATTAAAGGGTGGAATCTAAGTTTCTTATAGAAAATATGGTAAGCACTCAATTACTTTGTATCCCGTACAATATTATTTAAGTAAATTTTATCTTTTTTGTTCCCTCAATGCACTATGTTTGGGGACACTTCTCAAATGCTATTCCAGGACGGAGGGAGTAGATCACATAGATTTAGTGAGTGCCGGGCAAATATGAAAGCAGGGCCGGCCAGCTAGCGGGCCAGGTGATCACGTCAAGGAACCAAGCAAGGAACACCTCGCCCGATCGCCATCCAGGGAAAAGAGGTTAAGGCCCGCTCACCCGCTAGCTATGTAGGTTGGTCTGTGGTCTCCGGAGACATCGCCTCGCGTGCCGTTGAATTGTCACCTCGCCTCGCGATCGCCGTGACGAGGAATCGCTGGCCGCATGCCCTTATTACGGCCACCGGCGTCGTTCGTTTGCTCGAAATAACCAACTGCTGACCTAATCACTCCCGCCGCCGCCCTACCCTTGCTGCCATGCATGATTGATCAGATCTACCCCTGGACCTGGATACGGGTTCTGACTTTTCCGTGCCGTTGGGTCTCCGACTCGATCCAGAGAATTCGCGTGATTTAGCGCTGATCGCGTGTGATCCGTGTTTGACAGTGACGATCGTCCGTCACTTTCGTACCGTAACATCAAGGAATCCGCGGCCGAGCCAGGCGGTAGATGGGCAGGCGGCCTACGCCTATCAACGGCTGGGGATGGAAGGATGCGCGGCCTTGCGTTCGCATTTGGAGCCCTTCGAGCGTCGAGGAGGCAGCGGCAGCGGCACCGCGGGGCGTCGGCTCCCATCGCGCGCGGCTGGGACGGCGCGTGGGCCGGTAGAGAAGAGAACCACGCTGGGCTGTGGGCGCTTTGGACCTTCGTGCTCTGAGAGGCCCATCATGCTACATCGATTTTACAGGCAAACCCACGTACGGCCTCCGACGAATGTCCAGCTCCACCTGCGTAATACAGGCACTCGCTTCCACGCTTTGGCAGGATCAAGCGCTCGAATTTGTTCATGTCCTCTTAGCCAGTGATTTACCTGGGCTCACTGTTTAAAGAGTTCTCTTTCCATCTAAAAGAAGCGTTCAGCAGTGTCAGGTTTGCCACATGTACTGTTAGCCAAATACACGTGATGTGTGCACGTTGTTGTTTGGCCTGAACGCAAGGGCCTCTCCTGTTGCCGGACTTGTTAACGTGTCATGGCCAGGTGTCTAGCAAGGAAAAAGAGGTTCAGCCTCAATTTTATTCATTAGAAACATTAAATAATGCAATTATTTCATGATGCTCATAAAGTAATCATATTAATACATGTAATTAAAGTTAGGTCGCTACCTCCGGATATCAAAACCATTACAAATTAAGATGTGCGATCTCTTTTTTTTTTCCGAAGGGAATGGGGAATTATATTAAAGTTTGGCATCGTATATCCCCAAATTACATATGAAAAAAAATCTTAAATAAATAATGTACAATAGTCTATCCAGATTCTTTCCATTGTCTTCTTCCCTAGTGGCTTTTTTCGACGCAGCCGATGCTCTACATGAACACAACCTTGTTGAACACCGAAGCCAGAGTGCAGTCCTTATTTTGGATCCAACGAACAACACCGAAACATTGAACATGCCGCAAGATCCAACGTTCTGGAACAGTCCAAAATGTATCTGAAGCGATGAAAGAATATCGGATGTTGCATCGTTGGGTACAACATAGGATGCAGATTCATTACCTCCGATCCTTGATTTCCTCTCAACGACCATCGACGACAAGGTCAATGACCCAAAGAAAATGTCCTTGTTGGGAGTGCCTAGGAGCATCCCATCCCTTGCAGATAATGGCCACAAATTGGCCACCTGCAATGGCAATCTTATCGTGGCAATCACCAAAGTCATCGCAACTAACAAGATCCTAGGAGAAAATCATCTGATTTCGCCAGGTGGATTTATTGGGGCTAAACCCTAAACAAACTGGAACTCAAAACTGCGGAAAAGAGAGATAAGTCCCCTCTTCTTCTTACCCCCAGCAGATGCACTAGGAGGAAGAACGAGAGGGGCCCTAGGTGGAGGCACGGCGACAACGAGGACCTAGAAGCAAGGGCAGTGGCAGGGTTTTCCTGTTGACGGCGGCTCTAAGATGTACAACCTCTCATCCCATAGAATTATTAAAGTTGAACAAGGTTACCTAGTAGTTCACAAGAAAACAACCATACACAATTTTGCTTCTTAGTACTATCATCACTTTGATTAAAGATTACAACCAAGGTTTGTACGCCTATCATGATACATAACCATGTCGCTAACTCGGATCCAAGCCCCACGTCCAGCTGCTTCTCCAACTTGGCATTGTCGCCCGCACCTCGCCCAGTAACCTCTACCGAAGTAGGTGTTCCGAATCTGAAATCACACTGCCACGTAAGGCACGAACATTGATGACGGGCCTCCGTTTGATGTAGCTCTTCGCGGCGGCACGGCTAATGGCGAGAAACCACGGCCAGTGGCCGCAGCCGCGGAGCTCAGGGGTAGAGGCAAGTATTTGGCAAGGCTTGGCCTTCGCCATACCTAAAACATGTATAAAATACTGAATATATGTATTACATAGCAGTAAATGTGTATATATATATATGAAATACATACGTGATAGTTTCAGACGTCAATACATATGGGCATATGGCAAGTCTGCTGGACCTGGTGGCCTAGTGGTGAAAGGTCTTGATGGCTAGAGGGGGGTGAATAGCCTTTTAAAAATTTCTACAAAGACAAGCTAAACAAGTTTATCAATAAAACAAGTAGCGAGATGCGAGTTTTGCTTAGCCTACGGGGTGTTTGCAAGCCACCTATCCAATTCACAATTCTAGTATAATTGGCACTCAACCGCACAAGTTAAACCGAGAAGGTAACTACAACTACAACTAGCAAGCTACACAAAGAGCTACTCTAGCAAAGCAAACTAGCTAGCAAAGATAACTAAGAAAGTAATGCGGAGTTGAGTTAGGAGGGTTTCACCGAGGGGCGAAGTATTTAGCCAACCAATATGATCAACAATGAATACCAAGACAACCGAACACCGGGATCAATCAATCACAATATGAAAGTGATGACACAAGATTTATCCCGAGGTTCACGTGCTTGCCGGCACGCTAGTCCCCGTTGTGTCCCTCTTCACCACGTGGTTCGGTGGCTAATCGGTCTCACACCGAGCCTCTCAAAAGGCGCCACAAGAACCTACCAAATGGCAAAAGGTTGCAATGACACGAGCAATTTACTCACGTTGCCTTTGGCGTTTCGCCGAGGTAGGCACAAACCCCTCACAATCACCGGAGGTGGCCAAGAACAATCACCAACTCTTGCCAACGCCTCCAAGCTGCTCTAAGCCGTCTAGGTGGCGGCAACCACCAAGAGAAACAAGAATCCCGCAGCAAATCAACCACCAAGTGCCAACTAGATGCAATCTCACAATGCAAATGCACTTGGATCACTCAATCTCACTTCGAATATGCAAGGAAGCAAGAGAGATGAGTGGGAGGGGAGTTGCTTAGCTCAAAGTGCTCACAAGTATGTCAAAAGTTCAAGAGAGAGAGCCTTGAGCCGGCCAACGAGTATTTATAGACGTACCCCTTCGAATATAGCCGTTAGAAACTTAAACAACCGAAGTCGCGTTGACCGGACGCGCTGGTCCAACTGACCGGACGCGCCGGTCGCGCAACGACTCTTTCGCGAAGCACTGACCGGACGCGCCGGTCGCAACGACCGGACGCGCCGATCGCGCAATGGCTCTTTCGCGAAGCACTGACCGGATGCGCCGGTCGTAACGACCGGACGCGCCGCGATCGACCGGACGCGCCGGTCCCGTAACTGACCGGACGCGCTGGTCAAGTCTGAGTCGCGCACAACGAAACAATGACCGGACGCGCTGTTAGAACTGACCGGACGCCACAGTGCCAGCGTCCGGTGAGAGTCCAGTAAGCTCCCTGAATGACCGGACGCGTCCGGTCGACTGTGACCGGACGCGCCACGCGTCCGATCAACAAACCGAAAAACGCGCACACGCTGAACACTGACCGGACGCGTCCGGTGCAGCGTCCGGTCACTCCAGTGACCTCCGTTCGCCTCCGTTTCTTTTCCGACTTCCGGCGTAGTGGAAAATAGGTATTTCAACTCATCGAAAAACGCTTGAATCCCGCCTCGCAAGCTCGGCGGGAGGGAGAGAGAGAGCCCCAAACCCTCTCTACCGCTCAAACTCCACCGCCTTCGCAAATGTGCTAACATCACCAAGTGATCAACACCATGTGCATGTGTGTTAGCATTTTCACAATCAATTTTCGAGGCGTTATTAGTTCTATCCAAATGCATATGACATGAAATGCACACCTAGAGGCACTTAGGAGTTCAATAGCCGCGTCATTCCCCTCTTTATAGTACGGCTATCTATCCTATAATGTAACCACACCCACTAGGTGTCTTGGTTACTAAAACACAACCCTTAAGCATATACATTTGCCTTCATCACGTAGGGTTGCGTCCAAATCCAAGTGTGGCCATCATGATCACCATGTCCATCTTGCCACCAACCTTGGAATGTACTAATCCTCATATGCTACATACAACTTAGGCATAGGATTAGTACTTAGGCATTGTCACTAATTACCAACACCAAACATAGGACTTTCAAGTGGGCTTCGCTTATTCTTTACCTATGCGTCAATGTTTTGCAGATCATCTCTAGATTGGTCTAGTTAACATAGATGGTAAGTTGGTGATCTATCATCTATGTAATCTTCATTTAGTGAGGTATTTTAAGTGTCAATGCTTTACTTTTAGATTTTTCTATTATATTTGTTGATCACAAAGTAATATACATATTTGGATAATGTTCTAGTATGTCCTTGCATAGTTGATAATTACATTATACACGTTTGACCTTTATAAACCTGCCACACCTAGAAAATATTCTTGCCTCTACCACTGGCGAAGCTCCTACAAAACCCTAGCTTGCCTGCGGCACCACCTTCTTCTCCTCCCCCTCCCCGCCCTGCCACCGCTGCAATGACCATGGCCATGGCGCCCTTGCCCCGACCTAGCCCAACCACCTCTAGTGTCGCCAGGGCCCCTAAACCGCTCGCCGACCTCCCCATCGCCTGGTCGGGCTTCCTCCCTGTTGATGGTCACCATCGACATGCCTCAGAATAAAAGGAAATGAGCATTGCATGAGCATATTTTATTCAATAACCAGTTCGACATGTCCATGGAGTATTTCTATGTAGATATAAGCTAAACGAAGAAGATGAGCTAGTGGACCACCATAGGGGGGGTCGCCTTACCACCCCTATGGGCCTACCAGCCTTTCAACTTAGCCATGATCCATGTGACACACTCCAAAGCTACTCTCCACCATTGGATGCAATGTATGATTTCTCTAGATGGCTCACATGTGAAGCACACAGATTGTATGGACCGCATGTCACCAAACCGACATCAACACATCGTCCCACCACTTCATACCCACACATGATCAAGAGAAGAGGCCCCACACCAAGGGGGAGGGCCCACCTATCATAGGGGGGTCTACTGACCGCCCCCTATGGTCGGCTAACCACCCTTTTGTGATCCATGGCCTCTTGCATGCTCCCATGCAACGAAACACAACATCCTCACATCTCAACCCTTGATGCATTTGAATCAATGGCTATGAAGGCATGTCACATGGATTGGTGACATGGCGCAAGGAGTGGCCCTTATTCTTCCTCTCAGCTATAAATACACCCCTACCCCCTCACTTTCAAGACACCGCAAGAAGAATCTCTCCACTCTCCCTCAAGATGTAGTACTAGTAGTAGTGTTAGTATAGTTAGGAGTTCGAGTGAGTCTCTAGTCCAGGAGCACTAGCGTTTCTCACCTTCTATGTGCGGATGACTCGCTAATTCTCATGAAAGCCTTAGAAAATAATGCTACTCATCTACAACATGTCTAGGAGCTCTATGAGAAATGTTTGGGTCAACAAATCAATAAGGAAATATTGGCAAACATGTTTAGCAAAATTACTAGAAGTGCGACAATGGCTGCAATTAAGTAATCAACAAAAGGAACCTACTTTCTCTTAGATGTTATCTACCATGAGTGTGCCTACAAATCATAATTGTTCTTTGCCCAGTGCTAACAGCACTACCATGGATGAACTATTTGGAAGATACTGTCCGCGCCGGTGTCCTGTACCTCATACTCCATCTCAGGGGAATCTTCACCCTTCAAGTAAGCCAAGACCTCCATTACGAGGCCTTTAATAAATTCAAAGCAAATTATAGCAGATCCATTCCACTTCCACAACCCACTTGACAAAGGTCTCGTTGAACTATCCCTTCTCTATCATTGATTGAGTGTTCTTGAGTTCTTTCAGTATCTCATTTATCTTAGATTCTGACACCTGAGAAAAACAATTGAATATAATAAAATGTAGAACATGCCTAAAAAGAAAAATACGCAATGAAGTGCATAATCCCTAGTTCCCTAGCATAATTATTTATGCATGCTAGTATGCTACATTATGTTCAGGAAGAAAAAGGACCTGACAACATATCAACAATACAATAGCAGATGTTGCCATATAAAGAAAATCAATAAGAAAAAGAATTACATGAACCAGAAAGGAAAGAGGCAATGGTAGAAATAAAAACCACAATTACAAAGGAGCATTCACTTTCATTCACTTTCAGAATGTGATCAGATGGGGGCTATCTGTTGGGCTATTTGTCTACAAGGATGCTCTATTTCCATTGATTAGTGGCAAGTGCTCAGTGGAAATTAGTGGGCATGATCTTTTAGCACGGCAAAAACCACATGATCTTTTTGCACCTTGGGACCCTAGGGGTTTGGTGCTGCAATTAATTTTCGGAGCGCCTTGGAGTGTTTCTTAGATACAATTGCAAGCTCCATTCTGCACGCAACGCTATCAGGGAAGCACATATAGGTTCAAATGCAGATGCTCTGTCATTGCAAGTTCAGTTGCTATACAAGAAAGTCTGCTCCAAAATTTTATTGCTAAGGATACGGGCGCTCGAGTTGAGAAGTATCGATATTCAGATTGTGCGGAAGTGATTGGCTTACTTTGTGCTTTGGCATATGGTCTGCAGCAAGATGTAAAAGGATGCACATTTCTACACCGGGCTATGTCTACATGAAGCTTGTTTGCTACAAGCCTGTGTAAATTGAGAATGACTGATGGTGAAGGAGCTCTATCAGACGCTTATCAGTGCAGGGTGATGAGGCCTAACTAGGAAAAAGCTGGCTATCGGTAGGCAGCTGCTCATATCCTACCCAAGGAGTACAAGCAAGCTTATGCATGACGCTTGCCTGGATACACAAAAAGTGGATCCTGGTAATTATGAGATTGAGTAGGAGCTAATCCATGTGTGTAGGGACGCCCATAAGGCGCAGGAACTTCCAACCATGCCAAGTGAGTCAGAGAATCTGCAAGCAAGATTTAGAAGCTCCATGGTCTCCTAGAGGTTTGAAGAACGGCTTGAGGGCAAGCAACATTTTAAGCGGAGGGGAATGTCATGGACTAGGCTGCTATGCAGGCCTATTGTGGATTGAGCTACAAAATGGGCTCAAGTTACAGAGATGTGCAGCTAAAAGGAGGGGGAGCGTGGGAGGAGGCTATTGAACAAGAACATTCTAAACAAAAAAAACTCGGCGCTGGAAAGCACCAAATCAAGGTAAATGCAAAATAAATACAGATGCTGCTGTAGACCGAGCAGGAACCAAAGGAGCTATTGGAGTGGTTTGCCATAATGATCGAGGGGAGTTCATTGTAGCTAGTGCTATGGTTATACCAAATATAACTAAACCTGAGACCCTGGAAGGAATGGCTTGCTTGGAGGCACTAGCTCTTGCTGAAGATTGTGGTATTCAAAGGATTATAGTGGCATCAGATTGCCTAAACATTGTGAGTAACATTAATGAAATGCCTCTTTGTGCTTATGTGATGATCCTCAAGGATATCTAGGAAAGGGCAAAATCCTTTGATTATGTGTGTTTTGCACATGAAGGTAGGGAATGCAATAGGGAGGCTGATCGTCTAGCTATATGCATGTTCTCTAGGAGCTAGCCATCATGTGTGGCTTGGCTCTCCTCCTGACTCCTGTATATCTGAATGTAAACAATTCAATTGAGAAATAAAATCCCTATCTTCTACTAAAAAAACAAGAACCTGAACTCTGAACTCGTCGTCTACCTTTGTCTAGTTCTAGTAACCCCCTGTTGTTCTTGATGTCTCTCTCTAATCCCTGCTATTCTTGGTCTAGATTCCCTCCTATTCTTACAATTTGTATCAAATACCCTTGTAACTGCTACTCATTAGTGAAGGATCGTTACAAAAAGATTCAGAAAATGGACTGCAAGAACTGCACAGAAAGGGGAAGAGGGGTGGGTGGCACCTGAACGACCTGGCTATGACCGCTAGATCTGGTGCGCGTGGGGACAGACCGTCGCGGCTGTGTGAGGTAGTCTCAAACTGCTTCGGTGACTGGCGGTGGTGAGGCTGGTGTAGGCCCCCTCCAAATCTCGAGCACGCGCTAGCGCAACCTAGCCAGCGTGATCTGGTAGATGCGGGGATGGACTGCCACGACTGTGCGAGGTGATCTCAAAGTGGTCCGGCGACGGGCACTAGTAGAGACCCCCTCCAGAGTAGCATGGCTGACTAGGCCATGGTGCTCGGCTAGAGCGGGTAGGAGCACTATTGTGCGAAGGGCGAGGGCTAATGCTAACGAGGCCGATTCAATCGCTGGCTACCGAAAACCTTTGCTATGGGCGCAACGTGGGAGGGGCAACAGTAAAGCCTCAGGCTATATAGCGAGGTGGTTTGCCTGGGGGGTGGGGGTGGGGGTTTGTGGGGTGTGGAGGAAGCCCCTACTCTGCCATTTCAATGTTCTCACATGTCACTCTAAATTCACCCCTCTTGTTGCAACTCGACACCCTTCTTTTGTCCGACGGTTTTTCCACCGCCGCTAGATCTAGCGGCCTCCTGGGCATGGTTACCCCCTCATTAGAGAAGAAGTGCGCTACGATTGTCGGCCGGAGAAGAGAGAAGAAGTGTGTGGCTAGAGAAGGAAGAAGAAGCCTCGCGTGGCTAGAGAAGAAGCCCCAAGCAAAGGAGCGAAGGCAGCCCCTCCCTCCATGATGAGCCCTTTCAAGTATCAAACATAGGGGTACATTAAATCCTCGGATTAGCTCCATGATAGTCCGATTAACCTTATGACTGATTCTCCTAACCAATCAGAGGCTCAGGGGGCTATAGCCATCGTGTACGCTCGCGCATACACTCTAGCCCATCAGCAGATGGCTTGGTGGGCCTTCGAGGGCCCACTCCGGAAGAAGGCCTTAGCACCAGAGAAATGAACCGAGAGGCTAAGTCCTAGTTCGAGTCATCCACGCTTGAGGGCTCGGCCAGGCCAAAGAGGTCGGATCCCCGACCAACACCGAGAATATACCCAAAGAATATGTTAGACATCTAGAGCCTGTCATGCGAGCAGAGCCACAGGGCGCCAGGCCCTGCAGGCCTCTGTTCTCACTCCAGGGACGCCGTGTCAACCACTCCACTCCCAGGGTCACGCTTGGGCATGGCGCAACGCGACAAGGGCTACTAAGCGCCCGCTACACGAGCGAGTCTGGGCCCGTATGGTGCTGTTGATGGTCACTAAACACCCATTTTGACCATCAAAATTTCACTAAAGTGAAGGTAAATCAACATAATCAATGTTAAATAGGGTTTACAAATGACCTAGTTCCACTTGTACTTAGAAAGTATTGGAATGCAAGAAAATTTGGCCAAAATTCATCAAAATCAAGCTCAGGAGGCAAGTGGATGTGGCAAAGGGCCAGACAATGGTGGAGGGATGGGGGCTCTGGGGGCCTGGCACCCCCTGACGTGCTACTATTCCCTTAGTGTATATGAGTAGCATATAGTTAATATACATGTATGTAATAGTTGTTTGACCCCACCCATTCATCACAAACGGGAAGTGTGTTTGAGGCCCAATAAGAAGAAGCCCATTTAAGCCTATCCGGCTGCTCTCTTTATTACAGTTGTGAATATGAAGCGTCAAAGCCTTCCTTTGTTCCTCATGTAGATGACCGCTGGCCATAGCTCTGTCGATCTGTTTGTCTTCTCTTCTGCTTTGCCAGTTCGTCGGATGCTAGTACTGTCGGACTGGGAGGCCGGACATGAGATGCCACGCAAAAGTTGGATCATATGCGTTAATAGATATGTAATTTTTTGGATTAGGATTTGTGAAACATACTACTATTATATATGTAATTTTTTGGGGTTAGGATTGCGATGGACACCATGGGAAGGCGAACCCAAGGAAGGCACAACGGTAGCAGACAACACTTGACGGTCAGCTCTAGGCAATTGCAAAAGATGTCAGAGGCAGTTGGACAGTGTCCGCGACCACTGCAAGACGAAGGAGGGTGCTCGTCGCCGCCACAAAGAGAAGATTAGGACTCGAAGCCCTAGGAAACCCCCTGAAACCGTGTAATTTCTAGTCCCATTGCCCTTCGATATATAAGGCGGGGCATGGGCTCCTATAGAAGGGATTAATCGATCGAACACTCATACTTGGATTAGATCCATCGAGCTCTAGGTCACTCAACGAACCCTAGGTTAGATCCAGAGACTAAGCAAACCCTAGAACAGTAGCATAGCGCTCCTCCTAAATCCTTCTCTGTTGTAAGAACTTGATTTAGCATTATAACACGAAGAACAGCATGCTAGACATAGGGCTTAGATGCCCAAAGTAGGATATACCCTATGCGTTTTGAGTGCTTAAGCCACCAGAGACTCATGCATCGACCCACGTCAAACAACTAGATTACGGTCGTGGAACTGAACCCACAACAGTTGGCGCGCCAGGTAGGGGCAGCGTCATGTGTGATTGTCGCTCTTCAGTGGCCCCGAGGGTGGTGTGCGCTTCTCCAATGAGATCGTCTATGTCGGCAGCGCCTTCACCCCTGGCCAGGCTCTTAGCTTTGGGCCTCCTGCATGCTGACTTGGAGGTGCTCTTTGGACAAATCCGCCTCGGGTTGGGCCCAAACCGCACCATGGCGGAACACCACCAGATGTTCTATACACTAGCCAACGTTCACCATCAGATCGTCACCGAAGGGGGCCTGCCACCGGCTCCCCGTTTTTGGTGCACCTTTCCGGATCTTCCATACAGGATACAAAACGCTGCGGCCATATTCCTGCTCGAGCTAGAGCAACTCACGAGGAGGAAGGTGCCATGCCGCGTTTGTTGACAGTCACTAAGAGCTAAGAGCTACCCTTCCTTTGTTCTGGAGAGATTAGGTAACTGCTAATGTCACACATTTGCTTTTGTTTGGATTTTGCAAGCTAGGAGATAAATTGAGAAACTTTCTCCCAAGGGTGATTCCTCTGAATTTAAAAAGATCCGTTCATTATTATGTTATCCTGAACTTGACACAGGATAGGTAAAATTTTATAATGAATGGTCCAATGGTCTAACTAAAATTTTATCGTACAAGGAATATTGCATGCTCTCTTTTATTTGTCAAGTCTGAGACTTGATCCGGAATACTCATGATGATGGACTCATAAGGAACTCATGCACGGGAAATGGCTGCAGATCTAAGACTAACGAAATGGCTGCAGATCTCAAACTAATTGTCATCAAGCAATGGGAGGTAAACAAAAAATCAATCATTCTCTACGTGATCTTCTGTTAATATTGTCCTTTCATCTTTGGCAAAGGAAGACAAGACAAAGCACTGCCTGAAAATTCACATGTGATAGGAATTTTGATGTGCTGCAACCCTCATATTTCCTAATTAACTACTTCAAATATTGCCATTTAATGTTTCAAGCCACATGAAACTACTCCAGCGATAGCTTTCATTTTTACCTATGATGATATAGGTAGATAACAGTTACAGCTTTTGATAAGGCTTTCTCTGCAGCTAGTTTTTTCATTCTTTTGACTCCATTGTAGCTTTTGTTTAGTTTTCCATTACAACTATGTTCATTTTCGAATCATTGTAAAGGTTACATGTACCAGAATTTAGCCTATTTCTTGTTTCATATAAAATTTCCATGTATTACACGATTCCACCTATTGTCGGTGTCTAAAGAACCGGAGGTCTAAACAGAGCGACGAGTAAATTTGTATCTGCGCATCTAGGCCTAGATGGTGTGCAAAGCGGACACAAGGATGTATACTGGTTCGGGCATGAACGGCCCTACGTCTAGTGGGTTTTGCTGCTGCTCGTGTTGCCTTGCACCGGAGTGCTCGTAGTAGGAGTTACAAGCTTTTGAGAGAGAGAGCGGATCCCACGTCTCTTGTGAGGGGTGGTGTATGTGCCGATGTCTTAGCGAGGTGTGTTCTATCTGGTTCGATCTATGCGTTGTTGTTTGATCGCTTGCTTTTTTCTCTCTTTTCCTAGACGTGGCCCCTGCCTCCCTTTTTATAGCTTCTAAGGGGAGGGCTCGGGTTACATTCGTGGTAAAGAGGTGAAAAATGAAAGAGAAAACCCAAAATGTGGCCTCGGGCATGGCCGTCTTCCTCCTTCTCCGGTGGGAACAGTTTTCCTGTAGCGCAGAGATACCACAGACGTTGCTTTTTTGACCTCTCCATCTGCGGGTGCTGCGTGTTGTGGCCATGCCTTGTCCTGTGCGCCTCTGTGCCATTGAGGACGGGCGATATGGGCGCCCGGATTTGCGTAGAGAGGGGGTTATTAGGTGGTATAGTGGTCATTACTCCCGTCGCTGTAGACGTATGGATGTCGTCATGGTGGAATGACTGGGGTCATGTTGGATTAGGGCTTGGTTCCTGTGCTCCTGTTGACTGTGCACGGTCACGTCCGTCCCATCGGCAGGAGCGGGTGCCGCGGTTTGGGGGTCCCCGTGGCTCGCCGCCTTGGCAGAGGGTTCCACGTGTCCCTCAGGTGAGGCGGAAGTAAGCTGAGGGGGTTGGCCGCTTTTGATGACGCCGCGGGGGCTCGGGCGAGGCGGAAAAATGTCGCCCGAGGTGCTCATCTCGCCCAAGACCTCTCCGCAAGGCTCGGGTGGGATGGAGTTTGTCGCTTGTGCCGCAAGCGACTGACGTGTTGTCTGCGCTTTCGATGAGTCGACTTTACTGGCCCCTACGATGGGGCTTTAACGATCGTACAGGGTGCCGTATTTTACCATCTGTTGGGTACCCTGCTATTTTGATACCTGACACCTATCAAATGGATACATATTATGCTCAGAACATGGACACATTGGAACTGCTACATTTCTAACACGTGATCATATATACTCTGATTTCCTTCCATCTTCCGTACGTTCTACAGACTCACCCGATGGAAGCGGCCTACACATAAACTGCAGCAGTAACTCCCAGCCATGCCGTGAGCTCAAGTGACATGCCACTGAATCAAGTTATATGGTCATCTATGTGGTTTATGGCTCCGTTTCATGGGCCCATCTATTGATGTATCGCCACTAAGTAAATGTTTTATTTTTATATACAAATCACTTTAGGTATTTATGGTACTCTATGGAGAACAATATGTTGCATGTGTCAACTTACTAAAAAGCATCATCTATGACATATTTGTTATGTTGGCTTTCCTTTCTGTGAGCCGGGTTTATTTCTCTGTAAACCATTGAGCTTGCCAACTATACAGTCCAGCTATGCAACTAGAATATCTCAGACTATTTACATTTTGCTAATAACCATCGCCATACCATTGTAGGGTATAGTTCCTTTCTTTTTCTGACCAGTACATGTTTGCTAAGAATGATACCATAAGTTTACTTCAAAAAAAAAATAGAATGATCCCATCAGAGAATGACCCCCTTTAGTTAGCATTATACAGATAACAGTCCATGTGAATAGCTCCTGTCCCCAAATGCGGCTATTTAGTTGCATACATACAGTGAAGCCATATAAATACAAATACTCAGATAAGCCATATTTGTTCCATGGTTATGCTAAAAATGTTAGAATCATACAAGTCTGTACACGCACGCACAACTACATAGTCTATAACTTTATATAAGTTTACTATATCTGCAGTTGTGCCAGAGGACAACTATTATGCATGTAATAAGGCCCCGTTCGGCTGTGCTGATAAGCCGGCTGAAAAACACTGTTGGCTGATTTGTTGTGAGAGAAAAACATTGTTCCGACTGAAAAAACAAGCTGAAAAGTACGGATCATAAGTCGGATGAACAGGACATAAATATATAAATATATGTACTTGCTCCTGTAAAAATTATATACGCTGCTAACTCTGATTGACCGAAACTATGTCATCCAAATATAGTTAGCTAGCCACGCGCACAAGGGCGTGCGCTTTGTACTAGTAATTAACAATTAGGTCGTGATCTCCGGATAGCAACACTATTACAAAGCTGAACAATCCCTTGTCGCATAGAATTGCTTATATATAATAAAAAAAAAACCAAGAAAAGTTACCTAGTTCACAAGAAAACTATTGTACTTGTCATATCACGAAGAATCACATACACAATCCTACTTAATACTACCATCACTTGGATTAAAGATTACAAACAAGGTTTGGACAACTAAGATGATACAGAACCGCCCCTAACTAACTCGGCTCCCAGCCCCACGTCCAGCTGCATTTGTCGCCCGCAGCTCGCCCAGTAACCTCTGCCAAAACAGGCGTTCAGAATCCGGAGTGATAGACCGTGCAAATAACTGAGCTGCGCAGATGTATCATGCGTCTTGTACAATAAACGTCAACAGACGTAAGTACGGAGTACTTGGCAAAAGTATGTGTATAACAAGATGATACCAACCATACTCTGGAAAACTTCATACATCAGAAAGGGAAAAAAATGTATTTGTTTGCTACAAATAACATAGCATTCATGTGACACGGACAGATATAAGATATAAACATTGGATGGAGGGACACAAGGATGGAGGAGCAACTCTAGAACAAAATAGGTTGCTGGACCGGCCATGCCAAAGAACCATGGCAACAGGCTGTGAACTAGCCATCTAGTTCTGCGTTTCACTGGCACCTATGGGTCACAATTGCAGCACCAAGGCCACAGCAACACCGCATAGGTTGATGCCACCTGAGACTCTGGTAGAAATCACCAGTGCCCACCTTTTCCGGTGGCATCAAGGCAACAGATGAATCTGATGGAACTACGATCAAGGGCTCTGATCATATAGCAGCACGTTGTTCTCGTTCAAAAGTCTCTGGAACTGCTCCAATCGAGCCTGTAGGTCCACAATTCCAGCCGCCTTCTGCGAGAGTATAGTGTTTAGTCTTGCGAGGTAATCATCAAGTTGGAAGCCAGGCTGGTCCGCTTCGCCTAATATGTTCATTTCCTGATCAAGGCAAAGGTGTTAGAGAAAAATGATTCAGCAACACAATGAGGCAGTTTAGATATGTAGGGTACTAAGAACTAACCTCTTTGAGGATGTCCAGAATCTCTTCAACCTGCTTCCTATGAGCATTAACCAAGTCTTCCTCTTCCTGCAGCAATTATTTGAAGTCAATATTCACCTCAGTCATGTTGTGACAAGAAAATCTCATAGATAGCACTACCTGAAGAAGATTATTTAGATGCTCATCTTCATCTGGCTCAACCCTTCTAGTTGGGTAAGCAATGGAATTTCTAATGTTATTCCCCAAAGTGGTATCTTTAGCCTTCCTTGCTGGTTGCCTTCCCTGCTGATACATTATATCTGGTATTTCAACTATGTTTGGTGCCATAAAGCCCTTGCTTCTTTGTTCCCTCGAATAAGCACCATTTGATGAGGTGAACTCCACCGCATCCTTCACCTTGGGCATTCGTTCAACAAATGTCAGAGCAGGCTGTTCTTTAACATACTGCTGCTTGGGCCAACCAAAATTGCTTCTCTCGGTGATATCATTCATCACCTCAGATGCAGAGAATGAGGGTACAACTGAAGGCAGTGGGGAAGGGCTCGACTCTCTCAAAGGCATTGCCAAAGACACATCTTTCTTGGCATTGCCTCCTTTTGACAAACTCTTCACTCTGAAAAATGAGATGTCTTGTGCATATTATAAGAATATGAGCAGTTATAGGAACAGAAATCATGGAGGTAAGTAATCACCTGTCAGCATATCTCAACGTGTTCAGAGTATGCTCACAAGAGCCAGAACTAGGAGAAATGCATGATATCATGACAGTGCGTGAGTCTCCAATGAAAGAGTCTCGCAAGACTTCAGTTAATTTGCTACCTCGGAAAGGAATGTGAGTTTGATCATTATCAAGTGCTCTAATGCATTCCTTTAAGGCAAGCAAACTTTTATTGATCTCAGCACCCTCGATTCTGCATTGTGTTTCAGAAAGGACAGTTCGATAAACAAAATGCCAATACATTCACAATGTACTGCAAACTAGAATAAAGGGGGGTGGAAATTGTGAGAGGTGACCTTGTTTGTTTATCATTGTCAGTTGTATCAGCACCACGCTCACTGCCAGCAAGGTCAATAAATGACAACTTGCCGACCGGTCTGGGTGGTTTGGAGTCATTGCCATCCACACGGCGTTTAATAGCAAGCTGAAGAATGGCATGAGACCTTGAGGACTCTTCATTTGCACCGGTTGTGCCAGTACTTCTGGTAGCACTGCCTTTTTCAATCAACTCCTTGATAGTCTCAACATCAGAGACTCTATACTCTTGCAAACCAACAATACAAACCTTTTGCTTGCCATCCTCTCTCATGCAAAGTTTGCTGCATGAAGAAATTCAGATTCAAAATGTGAGGTATAGCAGGCACATAGATGTACACAATCCGTTAAAATCACAGATTTTGTGGTAACTCACCTCCTATCATTGAGAAGGTCAAATAATTTGCCACCATATATCTCAAAGAAGCTAACATACAACTGAAATCCTTGGTTTCGATATGTATGGTGCATTAACCTCAAGATATCTTGGGAAGCCTTAAGTGGAAGGGGACGCATGGTATACGTCTTTCCACTACCTGAGTGGAGAATATTAGTTCAAATGATATCAAGTGTTCTGTGCATATAGGATCTAGAGAAGATTGGACATGTACCGGTTTGTCCATAAGCAAAACAAGTTGCTTTTGTTCGATTAAAAATTGCAGGAACAACAGGCTCCACTGTTTCACGATAAACCTGTAGGTTGGATAAAAACAGGACTGAGAATGGATGTACAATACTACCACTAATAGCAAAGAGTTTGCAGTATGTATGCACCTCATCATTTGAAACATCTTCATCTAAGACAGCATCAAATACAAACTCATGCTTTTCGACATATTCAGTAAGGTCAACCTGTGAATAAATGTACCAGATATTAAGATTCTCAAGATTGTCATAAGGAATGGCAATAGAAGAAAATGCAAACCTTAAGTTTAGTCTCATGGACAGTCAGAGAGTTTTGTTCAATGTCTATGATATCTTCTTCTTTCTTTGATACTTCCTTTTTGTTAAGTGGTCTTTTGCGCACCTGCATTTTATATGTCACATCAAAATTATTTGAAATGGGCAGATTATGACATAACAGCTAAGGCAGCAAGAACTATTTATCAGCAAGTGTGTGACAAAACGAAAGAACGTACCACCACTTTGATTTTCGCGACGGGTGCTGCCTTTTCTTTCTCAGCAAAGGCCTTCAGGTAGTTACCATCAGGAAAAACAGTAGAGTTGCTCATCAGCTTGTTTGCTGTGAATCTCATGTCAGATTCATCTAGACCTCCTCCATAGCCAAACTTTTGGGCACCATCATACATCCCTGGTACTTGAAACTGTATACATGAAATACGAATTCTGGATTAAGTTGTTAAGAACTGTCAATGGGGAGCTGATAAGGCATTTTTTCTACAGCACCATATTGTCCGGGGAAAAGGTTAGGATTAAAGAAGGAATGAAGGATCATCACTGAATAAAAGTAGATGCATCTTCATGAACTAAAGGACCAGATTAAGTTTAACAATTCAAACAGACTGTTGAATCAACATACTAATGTGGTGTCCCATCTCAACAACCGACCATGATTCCACCAACAAAATATAAGTTTAGCATTCCAGTTTCTGTACACAAAAATCAGCACACGCCTAGAAGACGCAGAAAAATGTGTGTTATCGAAGCCGATGACCAATCCAGAAACGAAATTAAAGCGATGTTTCCCAATCCCATGACCCTCCCCGTTCACTTTAGCAACATCAGATCCAGCACGCCGACAGCATTCTCGAACAATAAGATTTATCCCAAACAAACAAGCGAGGTCACCGAAACAGAAGTAGCAACTGATGGAAAATAATAATAATAATAATAATAATAATAATAATAATAATAATAATAATAATAATAATAATAATAATAATAATAATAATAATAATAATAATAATAATAATAATAATAATAATAATAATAATAATAATAATAATAATAATAATAATAATAATAATAATAATAATAATAATAATAATAATAATAAAAGAGTGCAGGTGATTGGCCGCACATCGGGGATTAGCTCCGTGTCGAAGGCATGGAGATCGAGCAACCCGGGACTGAGCTGCTGCCTGTGTCCCGGCGAGTCCCCAGCCGCGGCGTCCCCTCCGCGCAGCCGCGCCGGCGTCGCGGGCTCCACCGACACGAAGATCTCCCCGTCCCCGCGCCGCACCCCGCCGCGCTGCACACACACAAAGCGACCCGCCGATGAGCTCGTCCCAGGAGAAACCGGAAAACCTGGACCCCGCGCAGATCTCGATGAAGCGCTAAGCCGTACCTGCTGCGCCCACCGGCCGGCGGCACCGGCATTGGTGGGGACGTCGAAGAGGAGCTGCTCCGAGGAGTACCGCCGCCGCCCGCCGCCGCCTCCGTTCATCGTCGGTGCCGGCGAAAGAGGGGAGCGGAGCGGGCGACGCCGTGTGGAGGGGAGAAGGCCGAGGGGGACTGGTGGAGGAGGGGACAACGGGAGGCGGAGGAGCGGCTCCTAGTGGACGAGTAAAAAGACCTCTGGGCCGTGTTTAGTTCCCCCGATTTGGGGGCGGCGGAGTCACTGTAGGTACAGTAATTGTCTAAACATTGACTAATTAGGCTTAAAACGTTCGTCTCGCAAAATACAACAAAACTGTGCAATTAGTTTTTGATTTCATCTACATTTAGTACTCCATGCATGTGCCGGCATTTTGATGTGATGGGGAATCTTCTTTTTGCATAGTGAAATTTGGAGAGATATTTGGGATCTAAACAAGGCCCTGTTTCGGTGAGGGACGGACGGAGAGGGGGTGATTTTACAGGTTGCACCCTGGGATTTGCGAGACGTTGTGTGGACGCCCCCAAGTTTGAATTTGGAGTGGAGTTCAAGGCTACTGCAGGTAGGGACGAAAAAGTGGGGCGTGAGTTCATTTTGAAGCGAGGGGACCTTTTGTTCAGCTGCTTTTTGGGGATTTTGTTAGGCAGCGCCTGTCTCGACCGCCGACCGGGGGGCTGGTTGGTGGAACGGGCATTTCGTTATCCCTTCTTTTCGAAAATTTTCATCAAGGGCATGTTTAGTTGCACCTCAAAATGCCAAATTTTTCAAGATTCACTGTCACATCAAATTTTTGGATGCATGCATGAAGCATTAAATATAGATAAAAAATAAAACTAATTACACAGTTTAGACGAAATGGACGAGACGAATCTTTTAAGCCTAATTAGATCATGATTGGACAATATTTGCCAAATAACAACGAAAACGCTACAGTAGCGTTTTGCCAAAAATTTCGGCATCCAGTGCCCAATTTTAGTATGGAGAGGTATCGTTGTCGTCCATGTAAATGCAACCAATAAGGAATACATGAAAATGTGAACTCATTTCCAGTATCTACAAAATTCAAGAATTTCGTTAAGATTGCATGGTTGGCTGGTACTATGCTGCTAGTGATATCCAGTAGTGGAACAGGCAATTTTGACTAAGGGGGTCGGATAAATATGATGACAATTCTAAGTGTGATAAATATATACATAAATTTATACCTCAATAATTTTTTAATGCTTTTATGTAGTTAATATTCATAACAAAAAATCACAAAGTTATAATAAAAATGAGTGAATTGATACCTTGATGTCATGTAAATTAAAACATTTATAGGAATATTAAAAAAATAATTGTGTGGGTGGTGGGGGTGGGGGGCACGGCCCCTGCTATCAAAGAAGAACAAAAATAAACGCCCCCTTTATCCCATCTTAAGATCAAGTTCATAACTGACCGTATCTTTCATCAGTCTATTGCCACACTGACCATAGACTATTCTGAAGACCATGGAACTTGCACCACATCTTATAGTTCTTCAATAGTTTTCTGAACACGTCATCCGACGTATTTTGATCCATCTGCAACAAGAATTTTTATTTGCAAAGACTGAAATGGAAGCCTTCTATGAAAATAAAAAGGAATATAAACAGGAACAATGTTAGATAAGGGCTGAATATATACAGAAAGAAACCTCATGATAATTCCTTCGTATTTGCATATTAGCCAGAAGTAAGATGACATGCTCTCGTTGATTCCGTACGCTATGTAGTACCTGCATGTCAAAAAGTTGACGAAATATTAAAGAAAAGGCCAACAATGACAATACAAAGGATAAGTTATACAATCACCAAAGAGAAAAACTATTTGCATCCAATAGAAAAAGGTTACCATTAACTGTTGGCTCCTCATTTCTGGGCCATAAGTAGCAGCTTGGATCTTAGAAATTGACAAAATATCATGAAGTAATACATTTGGGATAAAGGGTAATACAAAAGGCGGCGACAGTGAATTGATGCCTTGATATGCTATAAATTGAAATATTTATAGAAATACTAAAAAATCACTGTCTGTGTGTCTCTGTGTGTGTGTGTGGGGGGGGGGGGTGCCTGGTTCCGCCACTGCACTCCACAGGCAGCATTTGAACAGTGGCAGCCCATGTGTACTCGCACAATTGGAGAACATGGGACTTGGGAGGCTGGAGACGTAACAAACACGGGAGCGAGAGAGCTGGGGATGGAAGTATGGAAGTGCCTGCGGAGTTATACCGGTCATTTGATAAATCTCTTAAACATGAATGTAATGTTACTATATTGTCACGGAAGAACAAGGAAACGTGATGTTTATAACAAGGAACTGAAAATGGTAGTCATTTGGTTTGCTGAATTGGTGAGGATGGATTGAAGTAGGTCCTATTTCAACTTCATGTGGAAATAAAAAAAACAAGGGCTTCCAATCCAATTAAGAAGTATCCCAATTGTTTGGTTGCTAGCTTTGAGAAATTGCAACAAAACAAAGCAAATAGAGATGAAAATGGTTGGAAATAGTGGGACAAAACTAAATTATTCTCGTATGCATATTTTTTAAGAAATGAAATAAAAAAACAAATACGGTACTGATACTACATGAATATAGAATACGGTTGCTATCGATCGGTAATCATATTATATACAGGAATATATTGTTTAAATGATCAAAATGTGATAAAAACTCGAACAAAGCTCCGATAAAACAACATATTTCATTTCCGCATTCATCCCTAGAAGCTAGAAACAATGGCAGGGATGGCAAGTGGTGGTAGAGAAAGGTTTGGAATGGCCAAATGGGAACGGAAGTGGTTTGGAAATATAAAATGACACGCGGGATTTACAACTTGGGAAACGTAAACTATTGAACGGGAGATTTTGTGTAGGAGGATTGTTGCTGATGTAGATGTATTTTGAGTATGCTAACTCTATTGTTTTTTAGACAAAGGCAAAGCCGATTTCATTACTCATCAGTCTCAACAGAATCGCTGGACACCAAAACCTCAATAAAGTGAGGTACATCATCCTAGGTGATCTGAATACCACTTGAGCAGCTACACACCCGAAAGCCTCCATTTCATGTACTACTTTATTACAAGATCGTGGACAAACGCTCACTCTACAAACTACAAACTCCATCATCATCAATTGTCTAAGTTCAGTGATTACGCCACCCACAGCTGACAGTCGATACTCGACACCCTCCATTGCTGCCTTCACGAGGGATGTGTCGGTCTCCAGAGTAACCCGAGCAATCCCCATGTTGGCCGCCGCTCTCAAACCTGCTAGGCACCCGATTGTTAAGCCTGCCCTATTGCTAACTCTGTTGTTGAGCCTGCCCTTACGAGAGATCACATAGGCCACGGCTTCGATACGTGCACAAAATTTCTCGTGTACTTACTGGCGGCTTCAATGCAGAGAGTCCTGTAACTTTTTAAGCCCTGTAACTTTCTAAACAAGGCCTAGCTGCGGCCCAGGGCCAAGGCTAATCGGATGGGCCACACAGCTTCGGCCCGGTAGAGTGACCGGACCCCTTTCTGTTTCTGGCCCATCAGCAGGCGCTCCGGCTTTCGGACCAGCTGTCTAACGTGTCGAACACTAAATAAACCACACGAATAAAAGAAAAACTCAAGCACTAAGCACAACCATATATCATATATATATACACTTACCATACAAAAAGCGCTGCATTGTGTTACCTGTCTAGCTACGAGGAAGAAAAGAACACTATGGAATAGACTTTGGCTTTATCCCTTCTCGCCGAGCATACGTGCGCATACGCCATACATGAGATCAGCCATATTCCTAGTTCGCAAATTTAACACTTTCAGTTAATTCGAAACCTTTGCAAGTCCAAGAGATAGTATAGTCAGTGTAGTTGGTGATGACGACGACGACGTGAGGATTCCCTGGAAAGCGGGAGGGGTACAGCAGGTTGACGGGAGCACGCATCAGTGATGCACGAGTATAAGATTCCGCCACCACTGCAAGCATGTCTGCATCGCGCGAGCGACGTACTGACGACGATGCGAACCTCGCCGCCGCGAGCAGCAATCCACCCAGCTGGCGGAGGCCCCTTGGCGACTCGATCAGGCGCCCCCGCCTGCACCGCAACGTCTCCCAGCAGTAGGACTCAGGACTGCGCACTACAACAGCGGCGAGCTCGTTCGGCCGTGCAAGGGCCGCCGCATCTCGGCAAGTTGCGAGGGCGAGGAGCCGGGGCGCGGCGGGGACCCTTCTTTTTCTCACAGTGCAGGAGACACTCATCGTGACAGGGAGAGAGAGAGCCATCTCCCTCCGTCGCCCATCGATCGGCATCGCAGATGCAGGCAGGCTGCCACTGCGAATAGACCTGGCAGGACAGATGCCATTCGTCATGCATCGCGATCAGACACTTACCGTTGGCAAAGCGGTTGGTTTACAGCGCGGACCGCATGAAGACAAAACTCGTAGCTTCGGGTTTTCAATGCAAGAGGCGAGACAAGGACGCGTAAACATTCATAATTTCATATCACGGGCTCCATCAGTATGGGCACCCACTGATAATCAAGATATATTTGAATTGATTTCCATCAAAAGCAGTGTTTGAATTAATTGAAGCTCCCAGACTGTCCAGCGTCCATTGCATTCGATTCAGTCAATGTCTTATGCATGTTTGATGGAACCTGTGGCTGCTGCCTAAGGAAAAAAAATACTGTTTGGATGTTCTCTGTTAACTTGTTGAGTTTTGCCTACCAGACCTATAATGTTTTGTTTGAAGTAGATGCCTAATAAATTTTGATCCTCATTAATTGTGAAGGAATCTTTGCCATGCAATATTTTTTTAAAGCCTCTCGTCTGAATACAGCTATAGTATCTGTTCATGCACAGACACACAAACCCCCACGCTACGCATGCACACCGCACGCAGCACTTGTGCACTATTGGACCTACAACTACACACGGATAGCAACCGCGTCCTTCTGGAGATCACCGGGGCTATCCATGGCTCCATAGACAACGGGCTTATCGTAATCCCTTTATGGCTCCACGTGAGAGAAGCTGCAGACATTTATTCTAGAGACAACCCCGGTGGGAAAAATCATGCTTTGAGCAGGGTTTGAACACGCGACCGGTGGCCTCCACATCAGGAGGGCTCACCAACCGAGCTATGGCTCGGTCCCTTTACCATGCAACGTTGCCTTTTTTTTGCGAGACGGGCAAGAAACCAGGGCTACAATCAATAGTCAGCATCCAAAAACGCTACGTACCAGGCAATCTGTGGCTAGGATCGTAACCAAACAGCCCCATATCCTTGGAAGAAGAAGAAGAAGAAGAAGAAGAAGAAGAAGAAGAAGAAGAAGAAGAAGAAGAAGAAGAAGAAGACAAATGCCGGGAGATCGAAGCCTGGCACCTACCTGCAGCGTGCCACGAACTAGCCAGCCATTTGAAAAGTGCAGATGGACCGGGCCCCTGCTGCCAGTTGCATGCTTCAATCAAAGTCAGGTAGCCGATCGCGACACTACTTAAAAAAAAGACGCAGTCACGTGTCAACCATCCATCATCGATCGGTTGCAGTGCAGCTTGAGCACGCCCAGACCTAACAAACTGGAGGTGCGGTGGTGACCATCCATCCGCCGGCAGCGATAGATAACGCGGGCAGACCGGACCGTACCCACCGGCTTAGCTAATGCATTCGGCACACCAAACTTTATCCAAAAATCCGCCGCACTCGCGTGTGCCTACTTGCATGCGTGCGTGCGTGGCTCCCGCAACGTAGGAGGCCAGGCACCGGCCGGCCTACGATACGCCGCGCGAGATCCTCCTCCTCGCTGCTGTCCATGGCATGGGGCACCTGCCGTGGACCGTTCGAGAAAAGCGGCCGGAGAGATCGATCGATCGTCGTAGTCGGGGCCGGCACAAATAATGCGTGCGGAATGCGGAGTCCAGGCCCCTGGCCCCGGCCCCGCGCGCACTCGACGGCCGCGCACGGCGGCAAGGCAGACGGCAACAATGCTCTAGCAGTCTAGCGGCCGGCCGGCGGGCCGGCGCGCGTCGTTTTCGTGTCCAAAAGCGCCTCACTAGTCACTAGTCATTCCCCTCCGGCACCTTACCCTCACCGCCGGCCCGCCGCGGCAATTGGCCTGGCCGCTCGCCCGCCTGGGCCCCCCACGCGATAAACTACGGGATCCACGCTCTCTCCTTGTCTCTGCCCTTTGACATTTGCGTAGGGTCAGATCGGAACAAGAATATAACTGACGCCTGCCTACTAGTCAAGCGCGAATAGTAACTGTAAAAACGATTCATCATCATATCATATTATAATTTCCTGTTTATTATTCCCACGCCTCACTCAGCCTGCAGGCTTCTTTTTGACACGGGTGAGAGAGGGCTCGAATCTTCCAGTCCTCCGGCCCCATCTCTCTCTCCTCTCCCTTTTGACATTTGGAGCAGGGTCAAAGAGAACAACACGAAAAGCCTAGCCAAGCACGACGACGACGTCGACCGCCGGGGGGCCCGGGCCGCCCGCTTTTGACAAGTGTACTTGGCGACACTGCAGCAGCAGCAGCGGCATCCCTTGCAGAAACCAGCAAGGCACCGTTTGGATGCCAAAATTTTTGGCAAAACGTTACTGTATCGTTTTCGTTGTTATTTGGTAAATATTGTCCAATCATGGTCTAATTAGGCTTAAAAGATTCGTCTCGTCCATTTCGTCTAAACTGTGTATTTAGTTTTATTTTTTATCTATATTTAATGCTTCATGCATGCGTCCAAAGATTCGATGTGACGGAGAATCTTGAAAAATTTGGCATTTTGGGGTGCAACTAAACAGGCTCCAAAACGAAACGCGCTCGCGCCTCGCGGCTATAGGGCTTGGCCAAAGAGAAAAAAAGTTTGCGCAGTACCCGTCACATCGAATCTTGGGACACATGCACAGTTTGTTTGTAAATATCGAAACGAATCTTTTGAGCCTAGTTAGTCCATAATTAGATAAATTTTGTCAAATAACAACGAAAAATGCTACAGAAATTTACCCAAAATTTTTCACCATCTAAACAGGCCCATATAGGCTGTGTTTAGTTTCTCATGAATTGCAAAATGCAAAATACCAACTACTTTGGAAGGAAGAAATGCAAAATGCCAAAATTTTCATGGGTGTGTTTAGTTCCATCCAAAATACCAAATTTTTCATAGGGTGAGTGAGAGCTTTTTGGCTTTTTGGCTTTTTTGGGTCTCTTGAGGCCAAAATCCAAAATGAAGAATTGATACTTTTTTGCCAAAAATTTTGCATAGTATTTAGTTTCATTTTGCAAAATAGTGAGGTCAAAACCCAAAATTTTTTAAGAAAAACGGGGAACTAAACACAGGATGCAAATCCGGGGCGCGATCTACCCTTTTTTTTTTATCCCTGCCGCTGCTGCCGCCGTGCCCACCACTTGGAGCGGGTTGACTTCGCATCCCATCGCAGAGATCGGGCCTGCCGCCTGCGGGTAGAGCCCCCGCGCCGTGCCGCGTCTCTGCGGACTGCCCCCCACCGGCCTGCGCGTCCAAATACTCCTGCTCCTACACACGTAGTACACAGTATACGCGTATATATGCGCGCGTGCGGAGGCCGCGGGGCCCCGCTGGAGCTGGACTGCCACTGCCAAAAGTCAACCCCCCACCCCCTCCTCCTGCCTGCCTGCTCGCCAGTCCCCCGCATACGGGCAGGAGCAGCACGCACGCATCCCTCCCTCCGCCTCGTCAAAGGCTCGAGAGCGGAGAGCCGGTCGTCGTGGTTCATGCCCGGCGTGCTGCTGCTCATGGCGGAGCACTTCAACGACTGGGACCTGCAGGCCGTCGTCAGGAGCTGCGGCAGCGTCGCGCACCCGGAGCCCGCCGCCGCCGCGGCGCCGAGGGCGGAGGCAGACGCGGAGCCGCCGACGACCACGCCGCCCGCGGCGCCGCGGGGAGACGAGCCAGCGCCCGCCGCGCGTGCCACGCCGCGGCCGCCGCCCGTGGCCAAGGCCTCGGCGGCCCTCCTGTACGACCTCGAGTACCTGGGTTTGGATCACAAGCCGTTCCTGCTGCCGGTCGTCGCGCCGTCGCCGAGGCCGCGCGCGGGGGACGACGGGCGCGGCGAGCGTGAGGTGATGATCTCCTTCCCCGCGGGGGCCGCGTCCACGTCCGGGATGCAGCAGAGGGCGTCGCCGCCAGGCCGGAAGTCAGGCGCGCGCACGCCGCGGCCGAAAAGAAGGTACCGTACCCATGCTGTGCGCTCGAACTCCATCCATCATCGTGTGTAGCACCATACCGATACCGTGAAGATGCCGACACAGATTCCTTTTTAGGCTTAAATTTTGCGTACTTGATTTGGTTGGTTGGAGAAGAATGAAGTGCTGCGATGGCTTATTGCTTTCCTTTTTCCTCCCTTTGTGGTATGATGACAGCAAGAAGAGCCAGCTGAAGAAGGTGGTGCGCGAGATGCCGGTGGCCGACGGCGGCTCGTCGTCGTCGGACCCGTGGGCGTGGCGCAAGTATGGCCAAAAGCCCATCAAGGGCTCGCCTTATCCACGGTAACTGCCTTTGACCTCGCCTTGCATACTTTCCACGCGTTGCACTCACTGCCTGCTCGCCGGTATAGCTAGCCAGCCTTATCGTCGATCGTTGACTGCAGAGCACTCAACTTGGTAGGATCCCAACACCTTAATTATTGGCACTTTTTTTTAAAGGAAACAAGAAGAAAAGGGAGGAAATGACATCTTTGAGGCTTCACATAGATGTCCTAGCTAGTGTTAGGAGCTTTGATAATTCAGTCACAACAATGAATGAATGAATGAAACGCCATGCCACTTGGGCATCATCGCTTGGCCCCGTTCGGCTGTACTGATAAGCTGACAGTAAGTACTTTTCGTTGATTTGTCGTAAGAGAAAAACATTGTTCTAACTGGAAAAAAAACAAGCTGAAAAATACAGATTATAAGAACAAACGAAATGGGCCTTGGTCGCACTGCACGTCACGTGTACATTTGTAGTACTACAGGACAATTCGACAGCCGTACTGCGTGCTCGCAGTTGACCTTGTGGCTGCTGGCTGCTGACCCGCAGGCTCAACGAACTAATGTCCCGTTGCGATGGGAATCTGTGTGTGACCGCAGGGGGTACTACAAGTGCAGCAGCGTGAAGGGGTGCATGGCTCGGAAGCTGGTGGAGCGCAGCCCAGCCAAGCCCGGGGTGCTCATCGTCACGTACATGGCCGAGCACTGCCACCCCGTGCCCACGCAGCTCAACGCGCTCGCGGGCACTACTCGCCACAAGACGTCATCGTCCGGCGCGGCCGCCGAGCACAGCACGGCCTCGTCTCCCAAGAGGCACGAGCAGGGCCAGGCAGTCGAGAAAGGGACCGGCGACCGCGAGCATGGCAACAACGAGACGTCAACAATGGCCGGGGAGTTTGGCGGCGAGGAGATAGCGGCCGTTGACGACGACAACGAGTTCTGGCCTGCAGGGATGGACCTGGACGAGCTCTTGGCGCCCGTGGACGACGACTTCGATGTCGAGCACGTCATGGAGGAGGAAGATGGCGTACTGGGACGGCGGCTCTCCCTCTAGGTGGGCGCTGTAACTTCAGAACCTTCAATTGCAATAGAGGACTAAAAGATCTCGCCTTGAAGAGAATGTATAGGCGTCTTTTTTGTGCGCGTTTCTGACAAACAGGATCCCGAAAACTAACGGGCTCAATTTCCGTTGTACCATATCTGCTTACTTGCGTAATCTCCGAGAAGTCGGTGCGCATTGTTTTTTGCACTCCTATAATTCAGGTGCCCCCTAGCTGTACCGAGCACATGACCAGGCAACAGACCTGGAACCAAGTAAAACGCCGACAAATTAATACCAGGTAAAAATCAAATTTCCCATAGATTCAATTCATCCACCAAAGAGATGCATAGTACTATTATTCAGTTGTGAAGATCACACTATGGCTATGCTGAAAAGAAAAACATCTTAGACCAAAAAGAATAGGCATTCCACAGATTATAGTTTGCTGTCTTTGTTACCACAGATGTTTCGCAGTCGATACCACAGAATAGCATACCAGATATCCATCAAAAACTACGGCAAGTAAGACACGCTAGACTGTCATACAGAAAGCTTACAAAAGCAGAAGACTTAACCAAGCTCATGGCACCAAATGGGTGGACGTTACTAGGTCATAATTCCCAAGACCTGGATTTACAAAGACGGGGCAAGTCCGAACTTTAGTATTCCCACTTCTTAAGCTCCATACCATCAGGAGGGCTCCCTTCCACCACCTTTGATCCAACATCTTTCCAATTGGTTGAGAGAACAGTGCCATTAGATTCCACCTGCAGGAACAGGCAAGGATACGTAAGTATAGACATAGAATATAGTTGGTTCCAAATCCAGTAGTAGCTGGGCTAAAGATCACGTACGAATGACTTCATCATGGCCCTCCGCATATCTTCATCAGCATCCTTGTAGATGTCACGGAAGAATTTGTTCAATGCAGCATCACCATCAAGTTTTTCTTCCTTCTCCTGATGCAGACAGGAATCATGCAACCCCATTCATATTCGAGAAACCCAAGGTGCAGCAATAAGGGGCTTGTTCTGCTGGTCAGGTTTCGGCTTGTTTCAGCTTGTTTCAGCTTATTCTCTCTCACAGAACACTATTGAATCAGCCGAAACCAGCCGGCTTTTCCACCAGCCGAACCAGCCCAAGATTGGTACATATATAAGTGGTGGGAATCTTGATCAAACCTCCTTTTTGACTTCAGCTTCTAGTTTATCCCAGTCTTTTTTTGCCTTTGAAGATGGGTATGAAGGTCTTGGGGCTGTTTCAGCTGCAGAACATATATACAAATAAAATGTCTCTGTAAGAAATGCAAGACAGTTCAAGACAGAAATGATCCAAATTGTTAATTGGTCAATATTATCTACAGAAATCTGTTCATCTCAAGACCATCCATGAACCACAAAATGGACACACTACAAAACTAACGTGTGCGCAAATCAGATTAGTAGCCTCACAATATGGTTACTTGAACAACAATCCAGATTGTTTAGCTAAACAATATCATCTAGAGAAGGTTGTTCATCTCAAACTATCTATTATGTACACAGTTCCCGATAGCTTAAAGCTTAATCATTGACCATCCATGAACCACGAAATGGAACACTGTAAAAGTAAATTGTGTACAACTCCATATATCTTGCCTTAGGTAGTTCATTTAACGATTACTCAAAAACTAGATTCTTGCTAAGGAAAGCAAGATGAGGTCACCTCAACAGATGGTCTCTAAGAGTATCCCTCAGTATTGCTGCATAACTACAAGCACAATACTTCTGGTTGGCAGTATTATAGTGATGCTAACATAGTTTTAAAAGTTTTCATAAACCATAAGCAGCAACGTGCCTATGCTTCTTCTGTTGGCAAACCAATACTTCAAATAGATGAATTAGGGCAAAGGATATCAACGGCCTATGATACACATTGACCGTAATTTCCCTGATACACCACAGTAAAAAATTAGGGGAAATGACATCAACGGTCTGACCGTAATTTCCCTAATATGCCATAGTAATGAATATCATGTATGTTAGAATATCAAAGTCCTTTTGAATGACAATATGATACACCATTGACCGTAATTTCCCCAATATGCCGTAGTAATGAATATAATGTATGTCGACATTCACGCATCATACAGGTTTATTATAATCCAGTTCATTCCGTTCATCTAACTGCACCATCACTCTGATATCCACACTATTACAAACTTCAGGCACGAAACTAGTCTCAGGGGGCAGTGTGCGCACACTAATCTAGGGAAGGGGAATGATATGTAACTGAGCAAAGGAAGGGTTAGAGGTAGAAATACTTAAATACCCATATAAAAACATCCAGCAAACCGCAAGATGGTCAAAGAAACAACAGAAAATTCAGAACTCTGGCCTACCGACAACTCAAGAGTTAGCACTGAAAAGGTGTCTGACTATGATTTGACCCATCTCCATATGGAAAGAGATTAGCCCAGTAAACTCACTCATCAGTAAATCATGACCACAGCTTCCTAACTATAGAGACTCGGACATGATGAGTGGCAATAGTTCTAAAAGATATATTACCTGGCATGCTTATCTTCTGGGGAACAGCCTTTGGTCTTCCACTATAATCCAGGGTTGTCCATGTCACCTGCTCAGCTTTTGCAAGGCGTATTTCGACCTTGGTGGATAAGACTTGATATTTGCATTTCTCAGGGATAATCTGATTTCCAACAATATAAAAACATTTATTCATACATAAATAAAGGATATTCAGTAAGCTAATCAGATAACTACAAATAGTCCACAAACATAACTGGATTGACAAGCAATGTTTTGCAAAATTTAAACGACAGGCCCCCATGTCAACAAGACCAAATGAAAATGACTCCAATACCAGGTCTTATTTGGTTTATAGGTCACTCCGAAGGAAAAAGAGAGAACAAAATTGCAACATCAATTTAGTTTCCACAAACTAACAAACAATCATTCTGAAACCTAATATACATGAATTTTACCAAGAGCAGATCCAAAACACAAATCAACAAGTGCTGTTGAATCAATTTTTGGAGTTCACAAATTCAAGTCATTCTATAAAGAATTGTATCGACTGCATTATATATGATGAAGAAAAAAGAAAGGCAGTGCTGCGTATAAACCCAAATCTTTGAATGAAACACTACCAGCCGGCTGCTGCTGCAGCTGAGCAGTTATATTGCACTATGAGCTGCAGCCAGCAGCAGCGGCTTTAATTGCCGCCGAACGTTCACAAATATGTCTTATTAGCTAATCAGTTTAGCTAAATCACAAAAAATTCAGGTGGTTGAACTTCACAGGGGATAATATTAACCACAAACATCCACAGTTGAGCACATGACCTGCTAACTACTTCTTTAAAAGATAACACAAAGCAACATCTTGATTTGAAACCCCATTGCTTGTGTTTATACAGTTGAAAAAAGGTAAAGTGAAGCTTATATGTGTGTTTTTGTTTTGTTTCTCTAGTCTAAAGTTATTTAAAATTTCCACTCTTAACCTTTGATTGAGACTCAACAGCTAGAAGTCAAAAATAAATTTATATTCTGTATCTGACCCTTGCCTTGAAGGCAAGGTGCTAGCTATAGGTTACACGGTATAACTTACACCTCAGTAACAGTCTAATAGATAACAATTATGAAAAGCAACATCAAAATAGAATGGACAGTTATTACCTTAGAAAACAGACGGGGCTGAAAATGGTATGGTTCTTCACCAGGGACTTCAATGGATACACTTAACTAAAATGAGAAACAAGATTAGTGAATACAGTAAAAGAAGACAAGACAACTATAGTAATAATAATATGAGCAGAACACACCATCTGTTCACCAAAATCAATGACTACACTATCAGCAGGAACACCCTTAGCAAATATTGTCAGCACCACGTCTGTGGCACTGTTGTAGTAGTCATGCCTGCAGCACAAATTATTTAAGAGAAAATTTTAGCAAAAAACTAGCAACTCATGCTTGACATTAATTTCAGTAAGGGAGAAGCATTTTGCTTTCCTCCATGTATGGCTCCCTGAATTAGAATATGCTTATCAGTAAACAAATCTGTACTGGGAAAAGGTAAAGTGGTTTGATTACATAGCATTCAGTCTCAGCTAGGTGGTTCAAAGAGTTCTAGGAATTTACACTAGTTACCTGTATTTAGGTTTGCTTGGGGGTTCTACCACTGGCGGTGTATTCTCCATATTTGCGGCATCCTCCTTGTCCTCAACAGTAGCAGCCACAGGAGCCTCAACCTTCTTTACTGGTGCCTGGCTAGATTCCTCTGGACACAAACCAAATAACAGGGCAGATAGTATGAGATGATTGAACTGAAACATAATTATTCTCCAGTACACAAGGCTGCTGCAAACATTTATCAGGCAAGGTAGCTAATTGGGCACATATCATCAGAAAATAGCATGCGCCACATTGCATTCCCAAGACCCCCCCCCCCCCAGCACACACACACACACACTGCTATATATATACTAACTTCTGGAGTTAATTTTGCTCACCAGCGATGCGCTCATCACATTCCTTCAATAGACGAGTAAACCTTGAATCGCCTGATGCATAGGAAGAACCCAACTCAAGAGCAGCCTTTGCAGTTTGGTATTCTTCAAGCTTAATGCATGCAGCACTGTAAACAAGAAAATAACTTAGTACATAGATAAAAATGTAGCAGAGGGAATTAGGGGAGTGTTCATGTATAACTTTCATTGGAAAAAATGAATGCCACTAACCCTTTCCGGTAGTAGGCTTTATGCATCGTAGGATCAAGTTCAATTGCTTTGTTAGCATCCGCAACAGCCTCTGCAAGTTTAGTTAATTCCTTTAGTGCTATACATTTATTGTGTTTAAAAACAAATATGCAAGCCAATGATGGTAGCATGAATAACACTACAAACTGAAAAGAAACTTCATGTGCACTTTCTTGTTACACAAACAAAGAAAGTTGCAATGACAACACCATGTAGTTTATTATTTTAGTAATTTGGTTCCAATGATTCACATGTAACTGAAGCCAAACTTTACACATCATTTCTTAATTACAGCCACACCATGCGTTTCTTATGGTTCCTACTGATTCAGATGTAACAGGAGCCAAACTTTGCATTCCATTTCTTATTGCGAACAAATACTGCAATGACAGCAAATCAACATGTAGTTTCTTATTTTGGAAACTGCTGATATGGATGTACAGTTAGGATGAGGGGGAGAAGCTAGAATAGTGCTACACAACTATATAAACGTATCTAAAATAGGAGGCATTTTTTTGTCAATTTAACTGCAGAATCTGGTCAAAATGAGCTACTAGTTTGCACTACAACCTACAGAGAGTAGTACAAGAAAATGACATCGCCTCAGACTAGGACCAACAGAGATTAATACAATCTAAATCCTAACAAACCACTCTGTCATCACAACTTCTTCAACATGCTGCCGAAAACCCTCAAGCCACCAATTGAGTTGTACTACTTCACATGTATACACACATTTGACCTGAAACCCTCAGAGCAATAGCAAAAAACAAGCATAGCAATGAAACAAGGAACTAGGGGTAACACATTACAAACCACAGAAATGAAACTGGTAAGGTACTTGGGGCATACCTAAAACCATGCACAGCACCACGACAAGCAAACTAGGGACATACCTTACAACACACATCGCGACACAGCAATTAGGGAACTTGGGATAAACCATCACGCACACAGCAAGGCAACAAGTAGGGCACTAGGAATATACCTTGCAACACAAGTCAAAGCTATATCCCAAACGTCATAATTAGCCCTGGACATTTCAGGCAATCTAAATCTTCATACTATACAGTACACACAACAAGCAACAACGAACTCAACTCTGGCTAATCAACTCTACTGGGTCATTTCAGAAACCCCAATCATCTAGTGCCCTCTTTGAAATTCGAATCAGATGATTCATCGCCAGGCCTACATCAAGGACCGACGTTGACCTCCCACACCCTACCCTAGAATCGCCACGAGTTCGCTCATCACAACAACAAAACAGCGAATCAAACTAGCCTTCTAAAAACCGCGCGGCCGCTATACCAGACCCTTGCGGTTACATTTACACCCACGCGCGCGCGCGTCGAACTACTGCCCCCACACGTCAGCGCACAACCAATCGAACCGAACCCTAGCGGAGTAGTAGGAGAGAGCAAGGAAGGATGGGGCGTGGGGGAAGAGCACTGCCCGTACCAGTGTAGTTGCCGAGCTTGATGTGCGCCTGGGCGCGGTCGGCGTAGAGGTCGGCGGTGGCGGGCCCGGCGTCGATGGCCTGGGTGTAGAGCTCGGCGGCCAGCTCGAAGTCGTCGTCGACGAAGGCCTCCTTGGCCTTGCTCTCCAGATCCGACGCTGCGGCCATGGCACCCCCCTCCGGCTTGGGGCGTCTGCGGGCGACGACCAGACGATGACTCGGGCGAGAGCGAACAGAATAATCGAGGTCACTCGTAGGTGGGCAGGGCAGGCGAAGGGATGGGGTTAACGACGCGGCCTTTTGAAGGGGCCCGTGGGGGGTTCTAGAGAGTTCCATGCCTTAGAGGCCGAGGCCGACCGAGGCTAGGCCGGGCCGGGGTTTTCCCACCATTTGCAGCTTGCGGATTGGGCTTTTTGTGCTTTTTCTCTTTTTTTTTTTCTTTTTCTCTTTTGTGTGGGTCAAGTCGTCGATCGTATATGATTTTGTTATACAAGGAAGGTTAGCGAGGCGCTAATTTGATTGGTTGATTTGATTAGTTGGTGACTGGCTGTCAAGTGGCCTTACTCTTAGGGCATGTTTGGTTCGCCTGTTAAACTTTAACAGATGTTGACCATGGGGTTGATCATAGGGTGTTCGGATACTAATAATAGACTAATTAGGTTTAATAGATTTGTCTCGTAAATTAATCTTAATCTATACAATTAGTTTCGTAATTAGTCTATGTTTAACACTTCATGCATGTATCCAAACATTCGATGTGATAGGTGTTAAAAAAATAAGGGAACCAAACACCCCCTTAGTACTTGTTTAACCTATCCCGATGCTTCTATTTAGTAATTTGATCGATCACAAGGTGCAGATTCGTGGTTTTGTTGGGGTTAAGGACTTAAGGTGACTAGCTAGATTAGATCTCATGGTCATGGTGTTGCTTGGAACTGTGGTTAGGAATGTGCCATGGGATCCTCGCTGGCGTTATCTTTTCTTTAGTGAGCATCAGACCTCGCTGGATGTGGGCATGTACGGACAACCGGAGATTCCAATGGAGCTTTTTTTTTAATTAAATGGAGCTTCTCTTGGTACAGACCGTATGAAGCTTACCCCACCTTCGTAAAATAACTCGTCTTGTTTTAAAGAATTGTTTTTAAAGTTTAACTAGACTTATATAAAAAATAGTATCAATATTTGTATCTCTTAATATATTTACTATAAAAAATTATTTCACTATTAATATAATAATACTTATTACGTATCATAAACAATGTTGTTAGTATATGTTATATATATTTAGTTAAGTTTAAAAAGTTAACTCTTGTAAGCAAGGTGTACAGTTATTTTGATCGAGGAAGTAAGCTAGAGAGATTACTGCTACAAAGATGTAGCTACAACGCTAAGCTAGCCCTCAACAGCTACAATAGCAAAAACGGCTACGACAAGTGGCATGAAACAAATTTTTTTATGCTTCAACAATTCAAAAATGGCGAGAAGCAATTGTCCGACACGGTGGTATTGATGTATTGTATGAAACATGTACCCTAACAAGGGTTTAGTGATTTTAGTGGTTGAATAACACATAAGTATTAAGACTAACAATGTTTGTTAGTATACAAAGTACTGTCTTATTATGGAAGAGAATGACTTGAGCTAGCTAAGGTGAAGATAAAGGATTGAACACCTCAAATGAAGATCGAAGATAAGTATTGCAACCCCTAGCAACCTAGCATAGGTTACTTTGATACTAGACTTATTTAGGTTGTTGATGACCCGAGGATTGCAAAACTATAGCTAGTGCACGTAGAAGTATTAGGACCTCATTTGTTTCTAATCAAGCTCCTCTAGTGTCTTTTGTTTTAGAAATTAAAATTGGATATTCACCACTCCCTCTTTAGCCATCACCCTTGGGACACCAGAGAAACCACCGAATAAATAGTGCTTCCAATGCTTGGCACTAGATTTCTCCAACTATACAGTGCTTACTGCCTTTTGTACTCTGAGTTTCTAACAACTAGTTGAGTTATCTTGGGACATACACACGGCCATTTGGAGTGTGTTACGGCTTGCGAAGGCTATAGGTGAGTTGAGGCTTATCCAATTGTGTGGTCGAGGTTGACAAGGGCCATGGGCATGCAAATGCACATGAGAAGGCTAGAATCCCCGATTGGGTCTGCAAAAGCTAGGCGCAAATATGCCTTGATTTTGGGCTAGCGTACGTAAATATACTGGGAAATTCTTTTAGGTATTGTTGGACTCGATATTATCTTCATCTTGGCCAAATACAAAGATGCGTAAACCTTTTGCGTGTTCGGGAAAAAAATTGTTTTTGGAAATTGATTGTGGATTTGTTGGAGATGCTCTAGATGAACCTTTCTAATACATCTAGGCACACATGCTAGTTCTATTGACCATGTATGTATATATCATTCCAACCACAAAAACATGGTCATGGCATAGAGGCCACGTTTGCTACATCAGGTTAGATTTTTTTTTGACGGTCAAGCTTAAACTCTATTTCACACCGGTGTGATATAGTTTTAAATCCATGAACATTTTTTATAAGAAAAAGCCCAAATATTGCTAATCGACCATCATTGCTTTGGATACAGCACCGATTATGATCTGAAAATAAATCGATTCATTCGCCAAACATCTGAATTGCTTAGAACAATAAGTCCCGGAAGGTGGGGAGCTTGATCTCGCCCTCGGTAGTGAGCAGGATAGTGAAGGCGCCGATGACGGGGAGGTCGATGGTGAGCCCCACCTCCAGCAGGTAGTCAATGTCCCAGTCCCCTCCCAGATCCTTCATTAGCGTCACGATGAAGTCGTATGGCACCTTCACCGGCAGCTCCAGCTTGGTGTTGCCGCTCGCCGCGATCCACCCGGGGTCGGCCATCGTGCCCGACGCTATCACCCTAGGGCATTAATGAGAGATCAGGCATGCACGTATAGTATATGATATATGAAATTAAGAGAAATCAGAATGTGGCCATGCATGTGAGAGAGGGACATGTGCATGAATGACGTACTTGCCGGCGCTCTTGAAGGTGTAGGTGATCTCGCAAATGGGGATGCGGTGCGAGTAGGGGTTGCTGACGTCGACGTGGCTGTGCAGCTCGACGCCCTCGCGGCTGATGCTCTGGAAGGAGACGCGATCCAGCGCCGCCTCGGGCTTGGGGATCTGCATCACCTTCTCCACCACGAAGCCCTTGGCCTTGTCCACGAGGCCGGCCATCAGGCCGACGCTCCTCTCCCGTCTCTCCTCCTCCCCTCCCGCATCCGTGGCGGCGGCGCCGGATCTCTCCTCCTCTGCCCCGCTCATGTCTGAGGAATGGGGATCGTCTTGCCACGCGCGGCCGGAGGCGGTGTGTCCCTCGACGCGGACGGAGGCGGAAATGGGAAGGGGAACCGCGGGAGGAGACAGGAGAGGAAGGCGCCGGCCTTTATGCAAGGCGGAGAACGTGGGACTTGGTGCGTGCGCATGTGCCTGAGCATGCCTGAGCATGCTCATGCGTCAGCATCACCAGGATAGCAATGGATACCCGAAACCCAACTAGCCGACGGATTTTACCCGCTAAGACCCTGTTTAGATGTGCATGTATTCATCTCAATGCACATGTATTGAAATAGATTGGAGTGGAATTAAACTAAGTTCCATTCCAATCTACTTCAATACATGTGGATTGAAGTGGAAACACATGCATCCAAACAAGGCCTAAGGCTAAGACCTTGTTTGGATGCGCATGCATTAATTTCAATCCACATGTGTTAAAGTGGTTCCATTCCAATCCACTCTAATACATGTGGATTGAGGTGGATACACATATATCCAAACAAGTCCTAAAGAGGCAGGTATGGAAAGACATTTTCACCTAGAGGTATACTAATGGGTAAAAATATGTAAGATACGGGTACGAGAACATACTACCCATACCCGTGTACCCATGGGTAATTTATACTCGTCTTATCAGCACATATATCTTCATTAATTGCTATACATATATCCAATATATCTATGACTATTATGCTGTTAATTTGTGAAGTTTTGTTGCTATGCTATAATTGTTAATCTCTATTTACATCTCTATTAAATAAAATAAATAATTGATGATATATTATTATAGTAATATAATATATTCATGTTTTTCTTGTAAGGCCTCGACCTTGAGCAGCAGCAGCGCGCCCTCGTCACAGAACGCCGGGAGGAGGTCTGGCAATGCGGCGAGGTTTCGGAGCACCCTGTCCAATCGCTAGCCATGTAGCAGCCGCCATTGCCCTCGCTGCGCCGTCACAGCACCATCAGGGCCCTACTGCGCCTACTCTTCCTTGTCGCCCTCTCCCTCGTCGCGTTGCTCGTCTTCACCACCTCCACCGAGTCCTCCGCCTACTCGCCCGCGCGCCGCGCGCTACAGCTCGTGCCGTCGTGCCGCCGCCAGCCGCTAACCACCCTCTTCCGCGCCGTTCGGAGGGACGAGGACGAGGCCAGGCGCACCTCACCCATTGTCCCTCAAGCGGTAGGGTAGGGTCACCGTGGCTCGGACTCGGACCTCGACATCGTGCTGCTACCGGACTAGGAGGTCCTCATCCTGGTCCACCTCGACGATGACGCGCTCGTGCCCTTTGTCGGGTTGGCCGGGATGGCAGGCAACGCCATGTGCGCGTTCTCGGGCGAGGCCATGTCCCCAATGTGATCACTTGGGAAGATACCAACGTCAGGCCGCCGAGCCTACAACTACGCCATGCCTAGGCTAGAGCGCCACCATAGCAGGCCCCTCCACGCCTCGTCCTCGGCGGCGGTGGATGATGAGGACGTCGCGCCCAGCTGCCACTGTGGCACGGCCACGTCAGATGCTAGCACTAATGTGGCAGGTCTTGGACCGTTGGTGTACAACAGCAGTAGATTAGGAACCCACGTAGTTGTTTTTTTTGTTCGAGGACCCAGATAGGAATGCATCAAAAGTCTGAGGACACAACGTGCATTTTACTCTTTTTTCTTCAGATACACACACTATTTAAATGCACACAAAACATTACCAAAACCTCATTCAGATAGGGAAAAAGGAGTGTTCAAACCGGGGGCACCACTCTCAACGAGAAAAGTGACTTAAGTGCTAATACCATACTGACATCATCTATTCGAACGCGTCTACCTACCAGCAACATAGGGTAGGTACGGATCATTGTCCATCTAAGTAGAACATGCTTTGGGTACACCCAGAATGGTTGAAGCTTGATGTACATGCCCCTGCGGTACTCAAGGTAAGGGTTAGTGGAATCATCCCAAATGGCATCTGTATCATCACCTAGCCCATGCAAGACCCATGGTTGTGTATAATGAACATAGTACAGGCAGTTGCTTCTCCCGCCCCATCGTCCTGGGCTCATGCAAGAGAATGCCGGTCTCCGCACATCATCACCAACAAAGAGGGTATCATTCTCCCTTTCACCACCTCCACCCAAGTTGCAGGTTCAGTGGACATGTCCAGGCGGTAGGCTTTGTAGTTGACAGGTGCTCCAGATGATGTGCTCGAGTAGTAGTTGTAGTTAACAATTAGAAGCATGCCGCTACATATCACAAGACAAGGTTGTGTATATGGGTATCCATACATGTTGTCCAACCACACAGTTGCTATCTCCTGCAGACCAAGCTGGGGGGCCAAGGACGGAGTGTAGAGCCTAGGGTGGGTGTCCATTGTGATGAATTGACCGTTGAACTCCACAATCTGCATAACTGCATAATTAAGATTGAGTTGTAGTTTTGACCAAGAATCACTTCCAATCAGCCAATCAAGCAGACACTGACCACCCTATTCTAGTTGCACGCAAACTAGGAGGTGTGAGTTTGGTGATGCAAGGGGAGTTGTCAGCATGCCAGAGTAGAAATAAGTGTTGTCGCCAAATGGGAGCTGTGGAGGTAAAACTTTGGCACCAGTGAACACATCCACGATAAGACAATTTTCTGCCGTGACCACAAATCAGCTGCCCATAGGAAGAGCCGGCAAAGTTCAACTTCTCAAATATCTCTTCAAGAATCTGGCAGCGAAGGGTACTTTTCATGTTGGCTGGATCAAGGACCTGACACGTGCGGAGCTCGTTACCATCATCACTTCTGGAAGGTAGATTAGGAGCATAGACACTGATATGGGGCTGAATGACGAGAGGTGGGAGCAGGGTGCAGAATGTGGATTTAAATGGGTATGAGGTGAAAGCGGCACGCTAAGAGCAACAGGTGCCAGCAAAGCTGAGGAGCTCAATGAAAGAGCTCAACAGATCCCTGTCCCCTACTGCCCACCTCACAAAATGTACTCGATCAGGTACGGTCTATCGATCTAGGGTTCTTCCATGACCCGTGCATCTTACAATCACGCCAAAATCCAATCGAAACCTATATGTAATATCTCGATTTAAGATGAAACCACAGCAATAAACGCGCGAGGCAGTTTCTCGGATTGGTTCAAGAAACCAAAGGCCCAAGGAAAAGGCACACATATGTGAAATGAACTGAGAAAAAAGAGGGTGAGGGAGAAGGAAACTCGAGTTTAAGTGCCAGAGAGAGGGAAGGTTCAGGACTTGCTTAAGAAGCAGGCGTCGATCGGCAATGATGGCGCCGCGGCTGGTGCCGGCGCCTTCGCTTGCGATGGCAGTGTCGCTTCTAGAAGCAACGCTTCTCCAGCTTCTTCGTTCCCTCTGCTCTGTGGTACTCAGTGGTAGATCCAGCATTTAGATAAGACTAGGGCCAAAATTCTAGTAGCCAAAGCCAAAAATTAGTTGAGGAACTGTGACTAATAGTTAGCTGCTAAAAAATTAAGTAGAATCTATCTATCTACTTAATTTAATTGCCTAGCCTTATATGATCTATTTGATCCCTGTGACTAATAGTTAGCTACTAAAAATTAGTTGAGGAACTGTTTAGATCCTCAAGTAATAAGTTCAGTTAATGTGTTACTCTTACCTACCAACAACTAACAATTAGCTATTAGCTTGTTTCTCCTAACTAACACAACTAATAGTTAACTCACTATATTCAAATACTCCCTCCGTCCTGTAATATAGTGCATTCTAGCATTTAAAATTTGTCCTTAAATATAATGCATTCTATAGGACAAAAACCAATTTTGCATTAAATATTTTCCATTTATCATTCAATCACCATCAATCACGTTGATGATAGCGTCTGATTAGGAAATAAAATAATGGTACATGTGTCTTTTATGTTCTCTCTTAATTTGTCCTAAAATTCTTAGAATGCAATATATTACAGGATGGAGGGAGTAGGAGCTTAGAGCATCTGTAAGAGTATCCTAAATCTCCTCCCAATCCTTGTTTTTAGCAAGATTGGAAAAAACACCTCTCCGACAACTCCTAATCCATCCTCTTAAAATTTTGGCACTTGCAAAAAATGCCCCCAATCCGTGTAAAGTTACGCGTCGTAGACATCACACATATCCGACTTCCCCCCGCGCGGTGTTGACGGTAGATAACCATCAATTTTAATCATCAACTGTGTATGGAAATGGACATAATTCAATACCAACCATAGAGATAGGATTTATATTGACAGAATTCCATGAGTTTTGGTAAATCTGTGTTTCGCAGGGATTAAACAGGAAAAGAGCAAGGCTAGACCCACATGTCGGTTTAAAATCGATATTTTACCGCGGCACCGACTTAAGAAGAATCTAGAAGACACGAGAATACACGTCAGACAAGGTGGGACCCACCTGGAAGGGACCACCGGTGGCCGCCCATGGGCTAGGGTGACCGACCGGTGGGGTCCCCTATCAGCCTCTGTCTCGTATGTCGGTTTCTCCACCGCCTTAGGGTTTGCATCTACGCCGTTGTTTCAAGTCGGTTTGATCCGAGGGCTGCGGTGCATCCTATGGGGCTATATAAGCAGACCCCCTCTCCTCTGATTAGATAATCCTCATCCTGGGTAGAAACCCTGAAGCTACATCTACAATCAAGAAGTCCTAGATAGGATCAAGAGCCAAACAATTAAGAGAGATTAGTCTTGTAGTCTTCAAGATTAAGACTAGTCTTTAGATATAGTGAGATAGAGTGGGGGGAAGAGTTTGGAGAAGTCACCGGCCTGTCGGTGTTTGCTCTACGCCTTGTACCTGCGGGATCAAGTTTCTCTGCGGGAGCTTGCTTATGAGATTCTCTGGTATTTCAACTTCTAATTCTAGTAAGTACTTGTTATATATATTCTTCTGGTTTGCGACTCTTTTGAGTACTTTAATTCTTGTAGGTCTTGAATTGAAGTAGTATTTTTAGTGTAAGCGAGGTGCTTAGACTAGGATACTCGTGGATGCACCCTACTAGTTGGACCAGTGGTAGATCGCAAGGGTGACTTAAAAAGCCTTGTTGAGTCTGTTATAGGCCACCTCCCGTTAGCTAGGCCAAGTAGGACTCGGTTGCTAAGTGGAAATCACTCTCTGCTAGTGTTTCTTTTTAGATAATGTCCCCAACGGAATAGTATAACAACACTTGCAAAGATTAGAACTAGGAGACTTTAGTGATCTTCTCTATAGCCCTATCATCTCAGTCCTTATTGTTGCTCAGGGGTTAAGTTATAGGCTTAGTTTCTCACTCTATCCTCCCAGTGATAAAATATAAATAACGATACTCGGTAATACTCCCAGGTGAAGTGCTACATCGGTATATTATCTGTGCGCTTGTATATACTTTAGAATTCTTTTGTGCACCTGATTTATACCCCCACATACTTCTAGTGTCATTGCATAGGATAGGTTAATCCATTCTAGTGATAACACTAAGAAGTGTCAACACGCAGTTTCCTCCTGGTGCCATATTTTGGCGTGAAACTTCCCTTTGCGCGTGAAGCAGAGAAGGAGTTCATCACCGTCGTCATCGTCTGTGGTCCAACAGTCGGTCAAGCACGGCGTCGGGGGTAGATCGAGGATGGAGGCACTGTGTTGGAGCTCAATGACGAGCCATCGGATGGCCTTGCTCATCTGCTCAAGGCGGACGACACTGATGGGCTTGATGCCGGGGGCGGCCACGGATCTGGCGGAGGCGGACCCTGTGGCCTCATCAACAAGGCACTTGGAGCCGATGTGCTGGCGGATGGACTCAATGAGCCCCTCGGCGTGGTCGCAAGAGACGCGGAAAGAGCTCCCAACGCTCCTCGGCGTGGTCACCGGTCGCCCATCATGGCATGCACTGTGGCGGCCACAAGTGCATCTCCACGGGGGACTCCGCAGCGGTGGCGGCGTACACGTGCATCATCAAGACCGCACAACTGTGTTGAGGAATTCAGTGTTCTGTATTGAGGAATTTCAGATCGTCTCCTGTGTAGCTGCGTGCAGACTGTGGCACACGTAATCTGCTGTGCTTGCTTGTTGTAGTGACAAAGGTGAATGGCTTGAGATGGATGGATTAGTACTAGGAAATGTGCTGCGCTACCTTCTAATCTTCTCTGCTCCCCTGCCCTGCATCGAGATGATGGAGCAGAGGAGGCAAATGCAACTATGGCTAGGCGAGAGCCGGACGCGGCGTTGCCCATGGTGAGCCTCACGGTGGAGGAGGCTCACAAGGTGCTGCGCATCACACAGATGGAGGCCCTATACATTTTTTTGCTCTGATAAACATTTTGTCAAGGATGAGCCAGCCACCCTCCAAGAGGTCGCACCTAGCTGGGAGGTGGCGCTACTACACTCAGATCTTTCACAGTCATGTCGTAACCCTCATCGCAGTCCAATTTTGGCCTCGGCAGTAAGCTATCGGCAGTGATGATTATAGTCTTCACCGTCGGCACCTAGGACCGACTGCAGTGTACACTAACACCGCCGTATTAGCTTATGATCCATCCGTAATTAGGTCATTACTTTCGTCGCATTGGAGCACGACCCGGCTATGGATGTACACTAATACCGCCGCATTGGCAAATGATCCGCCTATGTCGAGGCTATCAAAACCGTCGTGTGGGCACATCAACCGACTGTGTAGTGGTCACCAGCACCATGGCCTTGTACTTCAACCCGATTATCAGTGGTGTGGGTTCAGTGTCGTTTTGACGGCCGAGATGCATGTGTAGAGGTTAACACCACTATCACTTCAACGTATAATCCGCCAGTACAAAGGTCATGGTCAACGTCGCCTTGCACCATGATTCGCTTGATGATCGTTTAGTCGGTGTCAGGTTACTAAAGGATTCAATGGTAATATACTTTTGATCCCTGCTGCATCATACGTATAACAACGATGGTGATAACAAAACAATGAACGACGCTTACATCCAATGGTGACAAAATTTCATCCGGTTTCACAATAATTACTAATTCAGCTAGGCCCTTAATAGCTTCATGAACACAAAACATACATATATATAATCATTACATCCATAAATTATGTTCATAAATAAGAGTACTTTTTACAATAACAATGGACGCTACCATAACATCTTTCTCAACTGATGTCCTAACATAAGCGGTACATAGAGCACACTAAAGGTACTGATGTATACAGACTTACATAACGAAACGACATAGTTGTGCTCCTTCTATGTGGCACTCCTGCTTGCAAGGCAAAATAAATATAATTAGTGCATCCTTCGGATTGGTAGCCAATGCACCATAGAACTCCTCTTATTCATCTCTGATCCACAATCTAAACAAAGCAGCAGAATTAATAATATTGAACATACCATTTCTTTAGTTAACAAGACAAAATTGGCCTATACATACATAGAATGAAAACAACTTCCTACCTAAACAAAGATTGTCGTGATGACGAAATGCAGGAAATGCACGTTTACTGCTCTACTAATGACTCCATGAACAAGGGAACACCCTCTTGATCTACAAAATCGGATGACATGGGCATAGAGGACATGATCCTTTCTACGGTCTATGTCATATGCAATCAATGTTCTATCCTTCCCAACAAGGAAAATGAATTTCTATTCTAGGTGAACTGTAATTACTCTGTACTCCTCATCACAAAACTCAGAACCAACTTTAATATTCATGTGTCCAAACAGTTCCTCAGTGTCCACAACATGCTTCAAACTCCAATTATCAGTACTATAGTCTTTAAGTATCCACACTAAAAGCCAAGACCTATTGCGAAAATCAGCATAGCACACACATAGGTGATCTTGAGCTTGTTGGATGGACATTTCAGCACCATCTGGTTTATGAATTGTCCTCTATATATGTCTTTCCCTCCATATCCATAGCAACTATCGCAGAGTACTAAACCATGTGCATAAAACCATTAAGAAAAACACTTCTCAATTTTGAACGTAGAACAATACTACCCTCGTCCCATTTAGATTCCTTAAAAGATCCATGCTACAGTTTTAGATGAGTAGATCTCCACACCTATGTATGCACCCTCTACCTCAACAAATTCAATCACATGGAAGTGCGAGGACGTCTAAACCTAAGCGAGCCTGACCAATAGAACGGATACTATGCAGCAGTACATGCCATTTGTGGATCACCGGATTATAGCCAACATAGCGTTGTAATCCATCAAGCCTAGCACACCAGCAAAGGATGAGGCCGTTGCAACAATTTGAGACTAGGACTTTTTAAAGGGGGGAAGGCAAGAAGGACAAGGAGGGCCATTCACCAGTGAAGCTGGTGATGTGGCGATTGCCCTTCCACCAGCTACCATAGAAGAAGCTGACAATAGTCTGTGAAAGCTTCTTACGGTGATAGGAGTTGGAGATGACGCGATTCCAGGAGCGACAGACACACTAGCAGTAGCACAAGGATCGGACGGGGAGGTAGCAAAAGATGTCGGCAAGCACATCATCTGAGAGGTTGTCCACTACGTTCCTCATGTTGGGGGTCTCCTTCATCTAGAAGGACACCACTAGCTGAAGAGATGAGACTGCCCTGCCATAGAATTGCATCAATAAACATTAGTAAGGAGATGAGTTTCGAGGAGAAGGGATGGCGATGCAAGTAAGGCCTTATTACACTTGCCTTTGGATCTAGTGGCGGTGAGCATGAGTGGCAACGCCAATGACAGCAGCAACTCGTTTGTCGGTGGATCTGTGCGGGCAATCCGGCGATGTGCACCGACGCGGAGCAAGAGCTGAGCAGTGCTGATGAGCAGGAGCGGCAATGAGGAAAAGAAAAGCTATGTGTGTGTGGGGGGAGGAGAGGGTGGCGGCGGGGTGGAGGGTGCGGGGGTTGGGGGTTGGGGGGATGTTAGAGTAGGGGTTGCTTGCTCTCTGCGTAACTTTTATGGCACGTAGGAATCGAACTTTCATTAGTTCCGCGTAGGAGGGTTCAAACGTGGGATTAGAAATTTTGCAACTAAGCAATGGTAAATGCACAGTACCATCACCGGCGGCTAGGTCCTATTACCACCAAGAGACCTCCGTATGATACAGTGATGAACACTAAGACACACAATCTAAATGTTTAGCATTGAAACGAAACAAAACTGCGCACTTAGAAAACTAAGAAAAGCATAATTCTAGTACTCAGATTGAAAGGAAACCAACTTAAGTTTGATGGTGAATAATAAGGCACACCGATTTACATTGAAAGAAAGCCAAAACACGCACTTAGAAAACATAAGGAAAGCACAATGCAAGTACTCTCGGATTGAAAGTAATCCAACTTGAGTTCCATACATTCATACTGAATAAGTAGGTGGACACTACCAAGCTAACAAGCATACTGAAGGCTAAAATGCAGATACTAATTAGGCCGACACTATGCAAAAGTTAAAAGGCCTTCATGTGTACATCATTTGTTGCATAATTAATCATTCTCCATGCAGATCCTAGTCGACCTCCATGGGAACGTTGTGAATCTTCATAAGATCTTGCAGATCATTGTCGACCTCTATGGGATTGTTGTCAATCTCCATGTCATCCTGAGCCTTGACCACTACAACCCTGTGCACATCCATTGGTACACTTTCATTTAGCTCATCGACTTTGTTCACAATGCACTGATTCGGTGAACCGATTCTGAGGACAATAAGGCTCACAAGCTGCACTCCATGGATATACAAGGCCACAAACTCTAGAATGGGAAGATGCATTTTCATCTGCAAATCAAACAAAATTATTGTAGCTAGGTTGGAGGTGAAGGAGCAGAGAGCACGAGAGAGCAATACAAAAGAATATAGAATCCGATGAAGGAGCAGATTCAGTGCAGTTGCCTTAGATCCAGATGGAGAAGAGAAGCAGGGATGGTGTGCTGAAGATTTATGCGCCATCGAGGTTGGAGGTGATGGAGTAGTGAGCACACGAGAGGCTGCCTTTCGTTTGACGCTAGCAGGGTGAAGCAGAGCAAGAGAGCAGAGTGGAGAATGGATAGGAGGAAGGTGTGGTAGGACCGTAGGAGAGTGTATATATATTTCAATAAATTGGTTGCCCTGTACCAGGGCCTAGTGTCCATGAAAGTAGGATGCCTCCAACACATCAATTGATACTTGGATCTACTATCATTTATAGTTCAATAAATTAAACACCTGGTTAATCACCTTGCATTTAGTTCCACAATGGTTGTACAAAAGTGATAGATTTCAGTCCGATACATAAATTGATACTTGAATCTACTGCGGTAAATTAAGCAACTTGTCAATGAACCTACCAAGAAATAAGGTAAGTACAAAATAGGTGAAATAATAATAGGAAGCACATTTCTTTCTCAAATGTACGAAATCTTCCATCATCTTCGTTGGAGCCCTGGCCATTTCTTCAATCTATGGCATAATCTCTTCCTCCTCCTGCAGATATTTTTCATTTGCTATAACATTAGCCTTCACCTTCAGCTCCCAAATCTTGTTACATAAATCCAAAATCAAAGTCCTCAGAAATTTTTCATACAGGGGATCATGCCACTTAAAGAACCCATAATCTAAGTCGGGCTCCAAAAAAACCAAATTACCATATGTACAACGGGATTTCAGCATTTGCATTGCGAAAACAGAATGAACAAGAAAGAAATCAAGTTATATTATTTGCCCTGCAACATCTGTGGTATTGACGTCCTGAGTTTTCGTCACTCCACGAAATCCACCGAGACGTCTTCAAGCTACAGCGACACAAAAGTGGCGGCTTGTATGCGTAGGGGTGGTTCTCGACGTGGCACGGGATGGGCAGCCCCCTCCCGTTGTAGCCTCCTCCACTGGAATCTAGTGTTCTTCTCGCGATGGCGCCCTAGGATGGTGCCGACCACTGGGAGGAGTTGGAGCTACATGCAGCCATGGAGCAGTCAGGGTTCAAAGTGTTGCACACTCTGAGTGAAGAGGTCGGCTGAGGTCCATTGTCTACGCTTTTGCTTCCCACCAAGGTGCCAAATCATCCTTCAAAACCCTTGCACTCCCGCCAAGATGAAATGCGGTGTCACCGGCAGTTCAGGGTACTATCCGCCTGTAGAAGAAGGCCTGTTTTGGATCCTTTGTGCTTACATAGAGGTGTGCACGTGGACCACAATCAAGACCAACTGATTCAATTAACAGTTCAACCGAAGTAATAGTTCAACGATTATATAGTACTCATACATACTAGTCCAGAGGTTTCATCAGTACATATAAACTTCATTAACATAAAAGTTTCACAAATTTTAAGACTTAATGGCGGATGGGTAGGCAATTGCTAAGGTACTCAATTGGTTGATGTGGTCCTGAAAGCCAGAGGTAGTGAACTATAGCGAAGATGACAACATCTCCGTGCATGAACACATTGTATCTATAAAGTATGTCTACTTCCTGTCCAGTCCTGTAAAGCACAAAAATCTTTCCACAAACAGGGTCTTGAACGATTCTTGTCAAATTTTGTTGTCCGAGAAGGTGACAAACAACGACTTCAACAATCAATAGTCGGTCCGAGTGAATGCTCTATCCCTAAGTAGCAAACAACATCATCTGGGGTCCTAGTGCCACCCCTAGCTACCAAAATGCAAGGTTGCTCATATTGAAATGACTTCTTCTGAAGTAAGACATCTGTTGCAATAAAGAAATTCCTAATATAAACAAAAATGATACCGAACCCAAAACCAATTGGAACCAAATGCAAATAGGGGGGTGACTGAATCCATCTAAACTTCACGGGGTGTTGTCCATGATGACAATGCAAGGTGCTTAAGGTAGGGCAAGTATAGGTGATGGGTCAAAATGAAGATGAAGCAACGGGTGGGGAGAATGAAGATGAAGCAACAACGGGTCGGGAGAACTAATGGATTTGTATTGAGGTTTTTTTGTTGGTTGAACTGCCACCAAGGCGTTGACTGGACCCGAGTGGAGTTGGGAATGGGTCGGGCGCTTCTAGGTTTTTGCCAAATGGACAGTCCGGATTGATCGGCAACGAGAATGGATGGCACGGGATAAGTTAAACAGTGTCCGTATTAAGCCGACCATTGCCACGCTAATCCAACACTATAATACGATGATTGTTAGCGGTTAAACTGCTTTTAGATTCTCCTAGAAACAACCGCAATCGTACATGATGGTTTTTTCCCTTTTCATTCACAAATATACAAAAAAAAATTAAAAAATATTCGTCTAGAGATCAAATCCGTGCACTGACATTTTGAAGTAGTATTGGAAAGAACTTGTTTTGCATTTCATATAAAAAAGGTGGCATTGAAGAGATCAAATCTGTGCGAATACAATTTTTTTCATTGATTGATTATATATAACTAACATATAGATAAAATTTGGATGAGTATATGATTGTACTTGTCTAGAATTATAATAACTAACCTAAACTATTAAAACTACTTATACTAACTATAAACTGCTTAATCTAAATATATGATCCTCTCGCACTCGCCTCGCTCGCTTGGGAGGAGGCGAGGCAAAGTCAGAGTCAGAGTTGGAGTCAGAGTCGTTGTCTTTGGCATCGGTGTCGGTGTCATCCTTGTCCTCATCCTCCTCCTCCAGGTCCTCCTTCTCGGAGCTCCACGGAGGACTATAATCACACATCCCATCATCGGAGGTGACGTTCTCCTCGGAGGAGTAGTGGGAAGGCAATTCGTCCTCGCGGGATGACGGACTGCTTGGAAAGTTGATGGGGTTGTCCGACATTTTCTTTGTAGATTGGAATGGAAGAGGATGATGGATGAACAAGAGGGGTCATTTCAGAGGGCACCGGGCCTGAGGTATATGTAGAGCAGTGGGTACACAGCTCTTAGGCTTCAGGCGATGGAATTAATGGTGATTTGACGGCCTTAGAAGTTGAGGCAATTCAACACTCACGCTGAATTTACCGCCGGTTGACCAAATGCTACTTTAGGGCCAGCGGGCAAAATACATATCCCAATTGGCCCTGCTTTTCATGTGATGGACGAAATACAACCCAAATACCACTGCCGCATCTATTGTTAATCCGTCGGTGGTAGAAGTCTGAATTGCTGGTTTTAGTCCTTGGAGGCCTCGCTATCGTCCCAACCGACGGAGCAAGTATCACACCGTCGCTTCTATCACTACGGCAGTGAAAGTGGCAGCAGTGATAAATCAATCTGTGGTAGTGTGGCTATTGACGGTCGTTAATACCAATTATAAACTGTCAACATAACTTGCATATATGCTTGATCCCATCACCGAACATAGGTATAGGGGTTTAAACTAATAAATTCCACGAGCTTTGGTAAATATTTGTATGCAGGAGGGTTTATCCAGAAAACAGCCCCGGGACCACTGTCATACACCCCAAATAGGTTATCCGACGACAACAAGTGATTCTACCCGTGAAAACTGCGAAAGACAACTCTAGAAGGTTCCAGAAGACACCACGACAAAGCCTAGGCCAAATCTCCACCATAGTGGGCCGGTCGGCCCACTAGGGAGGCCTCCTGACCCAGTGTGGGGCCCACTCACCCTCCGTCGCCTCGTACTCATTCCTACGATCTACTCCGTTGATTTAAGGCGGTTTTAGGTCGGTTTATCCAACGGTTGTCGAGGGAGGTGATGTGGATCGATGACGTGGCAGTTCCTTGGCCTCTACTCCACCTCGGCCTATATAAGGACGCCTCTACCCCTCCAGGAGGCCATCTCTCGTTCTGATCAAGACTCAACACCAAGAGAATTAGGGCTAGACTTTCCAATGTAGTAGATTATTTCTAGATAAGAGTTAAGAGAGTCGAGCTACGCTCAGGTTCTGGGGAATTCTTCGGAGGTCTGGTATATCTTTGTATCTTACCTTTGCAAGATTTATGTTTTAATATATTTATCTTCTCTATTTACTTTTATGCCTTTCATATGCACGGTTAGCATAGTTATCATACCTTGGCATGGGATCTCCGCTCGCATCGAGTGCTCTAGTTATAGATCGTGACTAGTGTAGTAATCGCTAGCATAGACATGGTGTCCAGTTAGAGTTTAGCTGAGATTGCGCCCAATCCCACGGATAGTTGTGATAGCCCCAGAGGTGACAGCTCTGACCAGGCCTATGTAATCCACCACGTTAGGATTGATGTTCGTAGAGCTTTAGGCAGCCTTCTCCCAACTATGCTTTCTCACCCCCTCGAGAGTTGGAAATGTATTGCTGCTCCAAAGTGTTATTGTGTGATCGATATATCTACCCATGAATTAGTTATACCTTATAGAAGCAAAGTAATAGAGAAGTATTTAGGAACCTTGAACTCACCCATTGTCCTATCAACTTAGCTAAACTACTCATTTATTATGGAATTCTCTAATGTGTGTGTCATTATTCATAACTCATATCATTTACCACTTATCACCACTTTAGTCTAGTTGGTATACTAAGTTAGTAGATACATGATGGTGAATTATCGACTTCTTTAACCATTGCTTCTCTGTGGATAAATAGATACTCTAGAATACTCCCGGGTAAAAGATATAGTAGTATTCGTATGCTTGCGGAATTTTCTGTGTGTGTTAATAAATACCAACAATGGCCACGATAGCCTGGGAGGTGTTGAAAATAATAGCAATTTAGTGATGCATAAATTAATTCCGACAATGAGGAAAAGAACAACGAGATAAACTCAAACTCCCTAGTGCTAGTAACAGAAGAAAAACTAGAGCGAACAAAGATATTCTTACAGTGGGGTTGTTGGCGCTAGCTAGTGCAAGAGTAGACGAAGCGGACCGCCGATGGAGATCCACGGACACGGCATAGAGGGAAGAAGAGGTCCAGCGAGTAGTCACGACAACGCTTCCCAAAAACCTGATACGGACTCTACCCCGTGCATAGACAAGATGGGACATAGGCTTCAGAGACCTGCTCTCCCGGTGTCGATGACACATTGGCGATGGGATGTGGAAGACGGTGGTAGCGTAGCACAGTGGCAAAGGGAAGAGATGAATTCTCTGTATTGAGGATGATGTCTTGTCCCAATATATACAAGCATCGTGTCACAGCTAAGATAAGTAATTAACCGTGTAATCACAACATTAACATGATTGATCTGCCGTTAGTCAACTAGAGCAATCACCATTAATGCAAGAATAATTTCCTACCTAAATAGGCTAACACAATTTTCTCCATGCATGCAAAAATATCGAGTAGCAAAAGAAAGCCGCACACCCGCAAGGTCGAGGTGAGAAATCGCAGGACCATTCATGTGCATGTCGTGCGCCCATGCCCATCGCCCCGCTCGCCTGCCCGACCTGGCCCGGTGAGGCAAAGCGAGCGAGCGTGCATGTGGATTCCTTCCTTTTCCTCTCCCCAATAGCTTCAATTAGTAGGAGACAACTCAGCCATTTAAGTTGGCCTCACTCCTAGAGTAGAAATGTGGGACTAAAGCTCGCCACCATACCATGCTTGTGTGAGTGGGTCTTTGGAATTTATCTGTAATTATTATTTGGGACAGCCCAAATCTTCTAACAATCCCCCACCAGATCCCAAAGGCATGCTTCATCCTCCCTGTACCAAAGTACTATTAATATACCAGAGACCGGTTAAGGTCGAATCTCCACCTAGAACAACAAGATAGACTCATCCATAACTGCGCAATATACTAGGCCTTGAATTGGCAGTTTGGTGCGAATAGGCTTCACTTGGCGGCTTGACTGATACTAGACTACAACGTGCCTACCCCATGGGCAGAGCGTATAAGTCATACTCCTGTCTTACTTCATGAGCTTCTTAATGAATACCTAATTCTTACAAACTCTGACTAACAGTTGGGCTCACATAGGTGTGTTCTTAGAAGAATACTCTGTAGGACAGTATCTCGCTATAAAGCCTTAGAACACATTAAGACAAAGTCAGCCTTCCTTATAGAAATGATAGTACTGCATCTCCAGCGGAGTGGGTTAAAGGTGGATTGTACTTTCCCCGTTAACCAACGGCTTGTTCTTCCTAGGTCCTAATTCACGGGATCTCCGATCACAAAGGCTGAGTTACCACTGAGGTTAACTCACATGGGTCTCAAGCCCATCTCCTTCGATGCATTATCAATCACAGTACGTGATAGTCCCTTTGTAAAGGGATCTGCCAGGTTCTTAGCTGTTTGGATGCAGTCCATAGCTATTACTCCGGAGCTTCTCAATTTCCTGACAGACTTCAGCCTGCGCTTCACATGTTTGGTGGACTTCATATTATCCTGACTATTCTTCATCTTTGTGATAACTGTTTGATTATCACAGTTTATGAGAATAGCAGGAATTGGTTTTTCAACCATAGGTAAGTCCATCAACAGTTCTCTTAACCACTCAGCTTTAGTAGAGGCTGTATCCAGAGCCATGAGCTCTGCCTCCATGATTTTATAAGTATAGTCTGCTTACAAGATCTCCAAGAGACAGCACCACCACCTAATGTGAATATATATCCACTAGTGGCCTTTAGCTCATCAGCATTTGTAATCTAATTTGAATCACTATATCCTTCAAGTACCCCTGGGTACCCTGAATAGTGAATTCCATAACTCATTGTATCCTTCAGATAGCGCATTACCCGATCAATACCACACCAATGATAATTTCCTAGATTAGAGGTGAATCTACTCAACTTGCTTACCGCAAATGAGCTATCAGGACAGGTTGCGCTAGCTAGGTACATCAGTGAGCTAATAATCTAGGAGTATCTCAGATGATCCTTTCCTAGCCTTCGATTCTTTCGAAGTATTAGGCTAGGATCATAGGGTGTTGGAGAAGGCTTGCTATCTGTATAGCCAAAGCGGTTCAATACCTTCTCCACTTAATGACACTACAAAAGAGTAATCCCATTCTCACCCTTATTAAGTTTAATGTTGAGGATCACATCAGTTTTCTCCAAATCTTTCATGTCAAAATTTTGGGATAAGAATGACTTTACATCATTTATCTCATCGATACTTGTCCCAAAAATCAGTATGTCGTCAACATACAAGCATAGGATTACTCCTTTGCTCCCACCATAGCGGTAATACACACAAGTGTCGGCTTCATTTACTACAAACCCAGTAGATGTTAAAGTCTTATCAAACTTCTCATGCCATTGCTTGGACGCCTGCTTTAAATCATACAAGGATTTGAGTAACCTGCACACCTTGCCCTCTTGTTCTTGTGCTATAAATTCATCAGGCTGATCCGTATAAATTTCTTCCTCTGGCTCTCCATTGAGGAAAGTCGTCTTCACATCCATCTGATTGACAAGAAGACCATGGAAAACAGCCAAGGATACTAGCACTCGTATTGTAGTTAGTCTGGCAACAGGTGAATAGGTATCAAACAAATCCTCGTATTCCTTCTGTGTATAATATTTAGCCACAAGCCTTGCCTTGTACTTTTCAATAGTACCATCAGGCCTAAGCTTTTTCTTAAATACTCATTTACAGCCAACTAGCTTGCAACCCACTGGTCTATCTGTTACTTCCCATGTACCATTTGCAGTGATGGAGTCCATCTCACTATGGATTGCATGCTTCCAATATTCCGCATCAGGTGATGCATATGCCTCTACAATGGTCATGGGAGTATCATCTATGAGGTACACAGTGAAGTCTTCACCAAAGGATTTTGCAATCCTTTGTCTCTTACTCCTTCTAGGAGCTACACCACTGTCATCCTCTTCATTTCCATGTGGGTTTATAATTGGCTCAACTGTGGGCGTGGGTTCAGGAATAAATTCATTTGACGAACTAGGCAAAGAATATGCATCTTTCATCGGGAATATATTCTCAAAGAAAGTAATGTCTCGTGACTCCATAAGTGAATCAACTAAAATCTCAGGCGTTTCTGATTTTATCACTAAGACCTTATAAGCCGTGCTGTGGTGCGCATAACCTAAAAGGATACAATCAACGGTCTTCGGTCCGAGCTTGTGTTTCTTATTAATTGGTATGCTAACCATGGCCAAACAGCCCCACGTACACAAGTAATGGAGTGATGATTTCCTTCCTTTCCATCCTTCATACGGAGTGATATCACTATTTTTAGTGGGAACTCTATTCAGAACGTGACATGCAGTCAAAATAGCCTCCCCCACCATGCCCTAGCCATACCCTATGTTCCTAACATGGCATTCACCAAGTCCATTAATGTCCGGTTCTTTCTTTTGGCAACCCCACTAGATTGAGGCAAATATGGAGGTGTTCATTCATGAATTATTCCATTCTCCGAACAGAAGAGATCAAACTTATTGGAAAAATACTCTCCACCCCGATCAGACCTAACGCGTTTGATTTTCTTTTCCAATTGCTTCTCCACCTCAACCTTATAAGTCTTAAAACATTCTTGCACCTCATCTTTAGTTTTTAGAAGAAACACATAACAGTACTTAGTTGCATCATCAATTAAAGTCATAAAGTATCTTTTTCCAACTTTTGTCAATACACCATTCATCTCACAAATATCAGAATGTATGAGTTCTAATGATGTCGTATGCTTCTCGTCTACAGCCTAGTGTGGCTTACGAGGTTGCTTTGCTTGCAAGCATGCTTGAGTAGAAAAATTCAGAATTAAACTCATACTGGATAGACGCGACATATAAACCAAAATTAATGTGACACAAACAAGAATGCCATACATCAGCCACAAAATTGTTTGAATCACACATATGGTTCACAACTTTATTACAGAAATCGGAGAGTGAAAAGCGGAGCAAGCCTGCTATCTAGCCTTTGCCAATGAATTGGCCATATCTCGAAATGACTACTTTATTCAACTCAAATACCAGCTTGAATCCAAATCTTCTAACCGGAGGTGGCCACCGTCGACTGGAACTGCAGGGCTAGGGCACGACGAAGGAAGGAGGTGGCGGCGGCGTAGGTTCATGGGACCGCAAAGACTTTCGCGCGGAAAAAAGTGCCGCAAAGAAAAACAAGTGGAATCAAATTTTGATTTTTTGGAAGTGAAATATTAGGTACCATTAGAGATGACCTTCTTTTTTCTCCCAATACCTTTTTAGGAGTTGGAAAACATGGTTTTTTTAGGAAGAAAATTTAGAATACTCTTGGAGATGCTCTTAGGACGTTTCGGATAATTTAAGATAGCACTAGCTCTATCAGGTCTCCTATCCCTCCTCCCTTATAACCGACTATAGGAGATCTCTCAAAATCAATCTCAGTATATAAGAGTGTTGTGTTACAACATATTACTTAAAACTCATACTTTATACTCCCTCCATCCCAAATTATAAGTCATTCCAACTATCTTGGAGAATAAAAAAATCTCAAATTTGACCAAATTTAGATAATAAAATAATAACATCTATATGTTACTAAATAAGTATCACTAGATTCTTTACTAATTATATTTTCATAGTAGACCTATTTGATGTCATAAATCTTATAATTCTCTTTATAATTTTGGCCAAACTTTAGACGCTTTGACCTCCCCAAGAAAGTTGGAATATCTTATAATTTGGAATGGAGGGAATATTTGTTATTACACATGGTGCCCACATGTTACATGTTATAGTCAAATCCATTTTTCTTCTTTGTCCTCATGGGAGGTCTTCCTCCTCACCAGCACTTCTCCTCGAACGATCCAACAAACAAAATGGCAGCTAGTGGTGCGAGGCCTGACCGCAAGGGCTTGATGACAAGTACATGTGCGTTGCACGAGGCCACAAATTTTTATCCACGAAAATAATAAAAAGCTAATGAACGACTTTGCATTAGGAACTCTAAACTATTTCTAACTTGATTTAGACTTTTTTCTATGTAGTTATTTATCAACTCGAACCATATTCTCTTTCTGTTTACTTCCCACATCCTTCACTTTCACCATGCTCCGTGTCGACCTCCTCATCATGCCATCTTCTTTGGCGTTGCGTGGCGTCATCTTCACGTCGGCTGCTATCTCCACCAATATTGTCTACAGGAACGGCGAGCAGCATGCACTCAGGTCAGGGCACAGACGATAACCTTTTTGTTTTTAGACGTGTAGAGATATGCCAATCCTACGGCAAATTCTGTACTACCAATTTAAGTAGTAGCGATATAAAAAATAACGGTATGTATAAACCATGTAACATTCTCATAAAAACAATGTTCTGATTATATTAAAGATAGACTTTTTCGTGGATAATTAATTGATCATAAACATAATGAAAAGATATACGAATTGAAAATTGAACACCAACTATGTTGCAGACGACGTGACTAATTCATTGTTGTTGCTGGCCGAAAAATAACTTTGTGTGGTTCCATCCCGTACTTGAATCCGAACGTGCTAAAGTAAATCAAAATGGTGCATCTCTTCAAGCGATCATTACTTATTTGTTGAACTACAGAAGAATCAAATTCATAATAGATTGGATCAACTGCACTTGCCTTTCCTTTTTTTTTTCCCGTTCTGTTCTGCATCAAAAACTCACATCATGGTCCTGTCCATCCTCCTGTACACGTGGTGGCGCGGCGCGGCCACTGGCCAGTAGCGCAGCAGCCAACAACAGCGGTACGACGGTAGGTGCCCTCGGCCGCTCGGCTCAACGATAGGGATTGGCAGTTTTTTTTTAGCAAAGATTTTTTTAACCGAATCGTCGACTCACTGCGAAAGAGCCGACAGAGTCTATTTGCCTTGCTTCCAACTGGGCTTCATCGTGGACTGTGTGCCCAACAGGCCCAGATGATCCAACAGATGAGAGATGACTGGAGCCAGCGCTTCGGATTCCTCCGTCGAATAGTTTTTCTCGTGAAAACACCGCCGGACGCCGACCATGGCGACTGGCAAGGGCAAACAAGTCCGGCCATGAGGATGGGTGGTTCGCCGGCGGGGACGTATGGCGTCGCACGAGATCCATGACCAGTGCGGTCACCCGGCGTGGCTGCCTCCACGGCTACCGCTGCTGCCAACCGTCGCTGCGTCGCACGAGCTCCGCGAACAGCGCGGCCACCCCCGGCGCGGGAAGGAGGAGCACCAGCCGTAGGCAGGCTGTGACTGGCCGCACGACACCTACGGCCTAATTGGCTTTGACGCTTGCTTTCAGTTCCGATCCGGGAGCAGGCGACGGGTATGCCAATGCGGAGTCTTCCTTTCGCTGTCGAGCTTGTCCTGGATGCGGACTCTGTTTCGTTTCGCTGTTACAGGGGAGGGTCTCCGGGGGAGGGGGAGCGGGCGCATGGTTCAGCGCGTTTCATCCGTGTCGCCGCCCACCCTAGTTTTCTTACCGTGTGGAAGCGCAGAGCGTGTCCCACTGCCCGCCGCGGCATGGGTGTTGGCCCGGGTCGCATCGGCGACTGGACGCTCCTCTCTGCCTCTCTGTCTCGCTAGCCGACGCCGGAGGGACTGCTTGGAGTTGACCGCTCCAATTCAAGCACGGCACGCCTGGCCTTGCGGTCCCCTCGTCCGTGCTCGGGTGCACGTGCTGCTGCCGGTTGGCCCTTGCGTTGCCTTAACCACTTGCCCCGCTCGCGTGCTCCCTCCTCGGTGGCCACGGCTTGAGCTTCCATCTCCGCCCGGTCTGTCCAGCACAGGGTTCCTCCATCCGATTCCCCGCACCTGTGCGTTGCTGACGGAACCAGTTTTAAGCCTCGCCTGCCTCGAGGTTTAGCCGGGTCGTGCGCCGCTCCAATTTTAAGGTGTTCTCGCCGCCGGCCATGTCCGCCACCGCGACCTGGAAATTGGGGGTAAGGCTCGAATAAGTCGATTGCTTTCGACCTCGATCTTGTCATGACCTCCTCTGTCGGGTGCTCAGCCAGTTGGTCCAGGCGCTCGCCGGAGGCGAGCTGGCGCGGCCCTGTCAGCCTCGGAGCGCCGCCGCCGTGCTCGGGCGCACGTGGCCAGGACTTCCCGGGTCCTCCCCTCCCCTCACCAACCGGCCGCGCAGCTAGCGTCGTGGTATGACCCTTCTGCTCCCCCGCGACCCCTAACGCCTCGCCAATCCGTAGGATCGTCGGAACGGATGCGCCACCGTGATGGTTAGCCCGTCAGCGTGAGCAGAGCAATAGGAGTCACCGAGTAGGTTGCAATCGCCACCTTGGGTTGCGCGCTTAGCGGTAGGTGGAGGTCGGCATGTTATCCTCGTCGTAGCAGGCTTTGTGGGCTCAGAGCAGCCGACCTTACCGCTGGTCACCGTGCCGTCGAACGCGGGGTGGAGCAGGGGCCTCCCCGTGGTGAAGACGTCATTTTTACGGGGTTCTTAGTGCATAGCTTGTCTCTAGTGTAATAGTGGTTGGTCCTGCCGCTTGATAACCTGCGAAGCTGTGGATCTTTCTGCAAAAGGTGCGGGTGCGCGCAGGCTCCCTGCTTGGCCCGCTTGCTGGGCGGACCGGCGGTGCACGGCCACGCCGCGTTGGGCCAGCGGGCCGGCCTGCTCGCACGCGGCCGCATCCCGCGCGGGCCGCTTTCAGTTGCTGGGCCGAATTAGTTGTCGCCAGCCCTTTTCGTTTTCTAAAACATTTCTTAATTTAGTTTCCTGAACCAATTTGTAAATTCATTATAGAATTGTGTAAAAATCCAAAAATTGTGAAACCAATTGTATTAGCTTCCTAAAATCATGGTCTATCAGATAGTATACCTTGCTCATACAGTGTGGCAATATTTTTAGGAATGCTATAATTAACCAAGGTGTTTAGTATTACTAGAATATGCACTTGTAGGAATGTTTATGGCAAAAATGGTGAAAGTGCTAGCTTTAAAAAGTTTATGGTAGTTCGTAATGTTATTACATGCTCACTGAAATGGTTGTAGCTTCCAAATAATTAGGTTGCTTAATCAGTTAATGAGCCCTAGTTAGAGTATAATATTAAATCGATAAAACGAATAAAAACAACACCTTGGATCTGTATAATCGAAACAGTTAATGGGAATTAACGCCGTAGTCGACAACGGGGTTAGGTGGCCTAGTACGTTAGCCATTAAGGGCTGGTCTGTTAGCTTGAGGGACACGATCGTATTTTAAGTGTTGCGAGTTCCGTTGATTATTTACGTCTCTGCGATTGCTTTCGCGAATCTCATAATAGGGACGACGATGGATCGCAAACTCGACCGAGGTGGCACAAAAGATGGTGCCGGACGATCGTGCCGCCATGACGAAATGCTAACTTGGTTATATTCTATCCAGGCAAGCCTCGGTGCATAACCCCTATTGTTCTGCACTTTACTTTATGCTTGTGCCATATCCTATAAGTCTTACTAGTATGATACGATCGTGTAGTGTGCTATGCTGTATGATTCCGGTAGAAGTCAAGTGATTACATGTCACTCGCGAGAGATAGGAATTATAATATTGTTACTATTATCATGTTACTATCACATGGAATATAAATGTATATGGATAATTGGAGACCGGGCGGAACGGGTTGGATGGACTTGAACCTAGTTGGGCAACAGAGCGGGGCTCTGGTTGTATTTATTCCGCCTGTGTCAATTAAGGACCGTTCGTTGGATGGACCCTGGTCAAGTCACAGATTTATTGTCCTGAGCATATACTTGCTTATGGGGGTGGGAAGATTTGTTTCTCTCTTGTCATGGGTTCCGGCTCTTTTCGGATCGGCTTTTCAGGGTGGTCATATATTTTGGGTTGAGGAGGTCTAAGCACCATACTGAGGCCGGGCCTGTAGTGTTGGGGGCTTAGAGTCCGAGCTTGGACGAGGACCTGGACCCCTTAACAGGAGTGGAACGGGTTGGTCTTGCTTGTGCCTGGGGTACAAGCAAGGCGTGTGTTTTTGGGGCACCCAGCTGGGCATATTGATTCGCGAATCGCCGTTTGTACGTGACGGTACGGCTTGACTACGCTCTGCATCGTAGTAAGAACTGGCAATTGAAAGATGAAGAAATGGTTCCTTTTGCTCAACCCTGCTTGATTATAGACTAGGTGCTTACATAGAAGGTTGGATAAGAAATAAAATACGGCTATTAAAGGTAAGAAATTAAGGACACACTCTTAGTGCTGCTTCTCGCAAACAAGAAACCCACAAGCCAAAAAAGTCTTGCATAATCCTTGGAGTCTTTTGCTTTCCTCCTGACGGGTAAGTCTTGCGGAGTACAATTGAGTACTCAGGGTTTGTTCTACCCTATTGCAGGTGACAGGTGCTGATAAGCTGACACTTGTGTGTGGAAACTTCCTGGTGGGCTCAGCGAGGATTTCCTTTACGATGCGGAGTAGAATTTATTTATTCAAACTCTCACCAAAAGCGCTACAAAGAAAATACTAACAACTTGTTGTCATTCATGGTTATAAAAGTTCATCATGTCAATATTTACTTTATCATTAAATGCTTTTATTTCCACTGAACGTTGATAACCTTTTACATTCTGCTGTTATAATCAAATAATGAATTACTCTGATGTTGTACTGAAAGTGATGTAAGAAATGGCAAGGTTGTTGTAAGCTTTACTCTCTCATTTGTGATCCTGATGTAAAAATGTGGATCTTCGAGTTCTCCTTTACGGTGTGCTCGACGGAATGACTTAGTTTAGTGTTCTCCCTTGGGTACTTAGGGTCTAATGGAAGACGAGTAGTCTTGGGAGGGTATTAGATTAGACGGTTCTGCCATAGGTGGTATCAGAGCATAAATGAGATAATAAAGCTTCAACATCCTTCCTAAATTAAAAATTTGACAATTAAACCTTTTCAAAAAGTTAGGACGTTTGCATGCGAAGTATATAAGTAGCCCTATTACTATGGTTATGTATCCAGGATAGATGGCACTCTACTGACCTAGTTAGGCTTAATCAAGTTTTCTGCTGGTACAATAACCCGAGACTAGTTCGCAAGGCTCGAGGGTGGACTGCGACAGGACCACGGTTCGCTCTGCCTTTACTTAAGGGCAGGCCTAGCCGCTTGGAACCATCCGTCGGTGCATCCCAGCTCGCTTAGCCCTTTTCTCTTGAGCCAATTTTTCTTCAAGCCTTGTAACCACCACCCACCACCCACCAAGGATGGCAGGAGTCTAGGTTAGCAGCTATTGCCTGAACACCGAGGGTTTTTTCAAAATCCTGTATGCCACCCTACCAAAACTCAGTGTTCGAGAGCATCCCGAGTATGAGGGCCGTGAGTATATGAAGCTCGCCACGGAAAGGCAGGAACCCTTAATCTTGGAGGGAACCCCTGTCCATCCACTGGAGAGAAGGAGGACTGGTATCGCTGTACCGCCAGCACCTCCGCCCACGGAAGCCTCAGAGATAGAGCCTTTCCTTCCCCTCACCCAGCCACTACCAAGAGAAGAAGCGGATCCGCAGCCTAGTACAGCATAAGAGCCCCAAGAGCCCAAGAATGAAGTCGTTCGGCCCGACGAAGTAGATTAGTTGTCCTAGGGGAGATGTGATCGTAGTTGGTAGTGTTTTTCGTCACTGTCCTCCAGAGTTGTAATCTTTCCCTTGTGTTTCGCCGTAGTTGTTAAGGTCGTCTGGTCGTAGGATGCAAGTGATGTGTCAAGTACGAGAGAGTGCCTGTTTGTTGCAACCGTGTATTATCGTTGGAATGAGTATTTTCCTGATCCACTATGTTGTTACGTCAATTTACCTTTATTCCTCGTTAGGCTTGCTTAGGGTTCTTGAGACGACCGCAAGCAGGTTACAAGAGGACCAGTTTTCAGATACAGCAGATCAGCCAGGATTGTATGACAGAGAACACTGTATCAACTGATTGTGGATATCCCAGTAGAACGGTTGAATCCCCTTGATTTAAATCCGCCTTGGGATTTAATTTCCTTGTTCCTTGTTTTGAAAAGGAACTCTTGTGCTTGAAATTCTTTGCAATCCTTTGCTAAGTCTGTGGTCTACGACCCCACTGCCTTGCTGCGAGTAATTTGGTAATAGTTGCCTGATTAATAGCTTATGGTGCTGCGACGGAACCGAGGGCCACTTGTGGATCGCGACCACGTGGTTGTGCCGCTCGGCGCGCGCTGGTATCGAGGTTGTTGACCAAGCACTTTTACCAAGTTACACCACAGTACCGCTCTTGCTACCATATTCTCCTTGGTAAAAATATTCTGGTGTTCTAACAGGAAATCCACAACTAGTTGATGAAGTAGTGCTCTTACCAGTGACTGAAATAGCGGGGTTTCGAAGGTAGTACATATGTTATGATCTCGATCCTTACCCAAGGTTGGTGCATGTTGGATTCAGAAGGGAAAAGAAGAAAGAGAAGAGTGACAAGGAAAAGAAGTGGTTTGGGGTAATTGGAACACCCGACTTGACGTTGTCCCTGTGACCTAGTTGACCACGCTATGCACGCCGGGTCGCTGTCACTGCGTGTCCTGCGGAAGCCGTCAGTGGTGGGGCCCACGTGAGTCGTGCTCGCGTGGCTGCAGCATGGCGCCGCACTTGCCTTGCCCCCTTGCACTATACGTCCCGCTTTTGCTGGAACCACTGTCGGCTCTCGATTTCGGCCCTCGTCCCCGTACCGAACCCCCTCCCCCTTTCGTTCTTTTCTTTTGGGGCACCGTCGCTCACACGCCTCCTTGCCAAGCGAACCTCGTCCCCTCCTTTTCTCTTTTCCCCTACTCAAGTCATACTGGGAGCGCACCATGGCGACGTTGTTCCCCACCTTGTGACCCACTGGTGATTCCTCCATGCCACCTCCACTGTCTGTGCGCTGCACCACCACCCCGTCCACCAGGTTATAAGTGCCACCTTGCTTGCCTCTCCATCCCACCCCAGATCCGCAGTAGAGCGCTTAGGATCGGCCTTCTCCATCTGTGCTCAGGTGGGAGAGAAGCTCGGGAAGTTGTTGGGAAGGAGTAGTTCGGGGGACAGAGCTACGAGATCCAGCCGTCGCTCGTAGATCTAGGGTCGCTAGTCTGAGGTGATGGTGTAACTCGAGGAGAAGGGATCTGGTGTTCGTCGAAGGAGTTCAGGTTCACCTCTGGTTAGTTAGGTTTTAGGGTTCGCGATGATCGATTATTCAGTCTCCTGTTTCTGGATCTGTTGGGCATACGCCATGTTTTGGATAATCATTTTCTTATTACTCTTCCACTATCCCCGCCTTCATCGATTTCTAGAGAGGTTGTGAGTTGTACCAGTTTTGTTCTTAATTGTGTTGTCTCTCAATCCCTGAATGTTTTAGTTTTCGAAGTCATGTAACCTCCGATGTAATCTTTGATCTAAGAAGTGAAATCGCGTTTCCCCTTTTCTGATTCTTGCTCCAAATCTCGTGACGAGATTCTTTTTAAGGGGGTTGATTGTAACACCTCTAGTGTTACGAGCCGCTTAGCACCTCGCCTAAAAACTGAAAGAAATTAAGTAAACGAGTTCTCGGGTTTTAAAATTTTTACCTCACATAAATGATAAGCATATAATGTCGAGTAATTGGTTCTATGGGAAAACATGCTAACGAGACCCTAGTCAGGAAATAGAACAATATGTTGTTTTAATTGTTTGGCTTGAAAAACAATTTCTATAACAAAAAGAAAACGTAACTTGAGCGTTGCGCTGAAGTAAAAATTTATGAGCATGTTCCGCAGATAGAAGTGCAACTTTCATTTTGGGGGATAAATGTCGTTAGCTAGTGTTTTGCAAGCTCGAAAATCGGATTCGAAATTCAATACTACCTAACTCTAGCTCGTGTCTAAGACAGAGAAAGAGTGGCAATGCCATTGTGACATTGAAGTTCCAACAAACATGCTTAAGCACTAACATCGAGTTTTTCTTTAGTTAGTTGCTTCTAAGTACGTTCTTGGACATGGTATCAGCTACAGTTAAGTTGGGCGTCGCGCTGCTCTCGTAAAAATTGCTCGAACTTAGTTGAAACGCGCTTTGAGCTCTGTTTTGGTGCTCTACTCGGGTACTGGCATTCCAGTGGCGAATGTACTTTGGCATTTATGTATCTTCCTCTCCAGTCTCTCTTTAGGCATGACGATTACTCCAACGGGTAGCTGGTGTAGTTGACTTCGGGCTAGTGTTTTTGTTTGGACCTCAACCGAGCTGAGTTCGAGTTTTGGCTTGCTTCTGAAATCGTGCAAGCACGCTGTTTGACCATTTGGCCCGTGGTCCGTGGTCACCAAGCTCTTTGGCGTGGCACTGCCGCGCTCGGCCCGGCCATGGCCGTTTGCCTGCCCACATCGGCCATCACCAGCTTGGCGTGGCTTGGCTGCGGTCTGGCCACCGCCACAGCCAGACCACCCGTTGTGGCCTGCTCTGTCTAGCGCTGTCGCGTTGCCTTGATGGCGCTGAGCAGGGCCGTGGTCCCGCATGATTCAGCGCATTTCGTCCATGTCGCAGCCCACCCTAGTTTTCTTACCATGTCGAAGTGCAGAGCATGTCCCACTGCCCATCGTGGCATGGGTGTTGGCCCGGGTCGCATTGGCGATTGCACGCTCCTCTCTGCCTCTCTGTCTCGCTAGCCGACGCCGGAGGGACTGCTTGGAGTTGACCGCTCCAATTCAAGCACGGCACGCTTGTCCTTCCGGTCCCCTCGTCCGTGCTCGGGTGCACGTGCTGCTGCCGGTTGGCCCTTGCGTTGCCTTAACCACTTGCCCCGCTCGCGTGCTCCCTCCTCGGTGGCCATGGCTTGAGCTTCCATCTCCGCCCGGTCTGTCCAGCACAAGGTTCCTCCATTCGATTCACCGCACCTATGCATTGCTGACGGAGCCAGTTTAGCACCTCGCCTGCCTCAAGGTTTAGCCGGGTCATGCGCCGCTCCAATTTCAAGGTGTTCTCGCCGCCGGCCATGTCCGCCACCGCGACCTAGAAATTGGGGGGTAACGCTCGAATAAGTCGATTGCTTTCGACCTCAATCTTGTCATGACCTCCTCTGTCAGGTGCTCAGCCAGTTGGTCCAGGCGCTCGCCGGAGGCGAGCTAGCGCGGCCCTGTCAGCCTCGGAGCGCCGCCACCGTGCTCGGGCGCACGTGGCCAGGACTTCCCGGGTCCTCCTCTCACCAACCGGCCGCGTAGCTAGCGTCGTGGTATGACCCTTCTACTCCCCCGCGACCCCTAACGCCTCGCTAATCCGTAGGATCGTCGGAACGGATGCGCCACCGTGATGGTTAGCCCGTCAGCGTGAGCAGAGCAATAGGAGTCACCAAGTAGGTTGCAATCGCCACCTTGGGTTGCGCGCTTAGCGGTAGGTGGAGGTCGGCCTGTTATCCTCATCGTAGCAAGCTTTGTGGGCTCAGAGCAGCCGACCTTGCCGTTGGTCACCGTGCCGTCGAACACGGGGTGGAGCAGGGGCCTCCCCGTGGTGAAGATGGCATTTTTACAGGGTTCTTAGTGCATAGCTTGTCTATAGTGTAATTGTGGTTGGTCCTGCCGCTTGATAACCTGCGAAGCTGTGGACCTTTCTGCAAAAGGTGCGGGTGCGCGCGCGGGCTCCCTGCTTGGACCGCTTGCTGGGCCGACCGGCAGTGCGCGGCCACGCCGCGTTGGGCCAACGGGTCGGCCTGCTCACACGCGGCTGCATCCCGCGCGGGCCGCTTTCAGTTGCTGGGCCGAATTAGTGGTCGCCATCCCTTTTCGTTTTCTAAAACATTTCTTAATTTAGTTTCGGGAACCAATTTGTAAATTCATTATAGAATTGTGTAAAAATCCAAAAATTGTGAAACCAATTGTATTAGCTTCCTAAAATCATGGTCTATCAGATAGTATACCTTGCTCATACAGTGTGGTAATATTTTTGGGAATGCTATAATTAACCAAGGTGTTTAGTATTACTAGAATATGCACTTGTAGGAATGTTTATGGCAAAAATGGTGAAAGTGCTAGCTTTAAAAAGTTTATGGTAGTTTTGTAATGTTATTACATGCTCACTGAAATGGTTGTAGCTTCCAAATAATTAGGTTGCTTAATCAGTTAATGAGCCCTAGTTAGAGTATAATATTAAATCGATAAAACGAATAAAAACAACAGCTTGGATCCGTATAATCGAAACAGTTAATGGGAATTAACGCCGTAGTCGACAACAGGGTTAGGTGGCCTAGTACGTTAGCCATTAAGGGTTGGTCCGTTAGCTTGAGGGACACGATCATATTTTAAGTGTTGCGAGTTCCGTTGATTATTTACGTCTCTGCGATTGCTTTCGCGAATCTCATAATAGGGATGACGAGGGATCGCGAACTCGACCGAGGTGGCAGAAAAGATGGTGCCGGACGATCGTGCCGCCATGATGAAATGCTAACTTGGTTATATTCTACCCAGGCAAGCCCCGGTGCATAACCCCTATTGTTCTGCACTTTACTTTATGCTGGTGCATTAAGTTTAAAGGAGTTGAATAAAACCCACTTGCATATATATATATATATATATATATATATATATATATATATATATATATATATATATCCATGATATCATGTAGTGTGCTATGCTGTAGGATTCCGGTAGAAGTCGAGTGATTACCTGTCACTCGCGAGAGATAGGAATTATAATATTGTTACTATTATCATGTTACTATCACATGGAATATAAATGTATATGGATAATTGGAGACCGGGCGGAACGGGTTGGATGAACTTGAACCAGGTTGGGCAACAGAGCGGGGCTCTGGTTGCATTTGTTCCACCTGTGTCAATTATGGACCATTCGTTGCATGGACCCTGGTCAAGTCACAGATTTATTGTCCTGAGCATATACTTGCTTATGGGGGTGGGAAGACCTGTTTCTCTCTTATCATGGGTTCCGGCTCTTTTCGGACCGACTTTTTAGGGTGGTCATATATTTTGGGTTGAGGAGGTCTAAGCACCATACTGAGGCCAGGCCTGCAGTGTTGGGGGCTTAGAGTCCGAGCTTCGACAGGGACCTGGACCCCTTGACAGGAGTGGAACGGGTTGGTCTTGCTTGTGCCCGGGGTTCAAGCAAGGCGTGTGTTTTCGGGGCATCCAGCTAGGCATATTAATTCGCGAATCGCCGTTTCTACGTGACGGTATAGCTTGACTACGCTCTGGCATCGTAGTAAGAACTGACAGTTGAAAGATGAAGAAATTGTTCTTTTTGCTCAACCCTGCTTGATTATAGACTAGGTGCTTACATAGAAGGTTGGATAAGAAATAAAATATGGCTATTAAAGGTAAAAAATTAAGGACACACTCTTAGTGCTGCTTCTCGCAAACAAGAAATCCACAAGCCAAAAAGCCTTGCATGATCCTTGGAGTCTTTTGCTTTTCTCCTGACGGGTAAGTCTTGCGGAGTACAATTGAGTACTCAGGATTTGTTCTACCCTGTTGCAGGTGACCGGTGCTGATAAGCTGATACTTGTGTGTGGAAACCTCCTGGTGGGCTCAGCGAGGATTTCCTTTACGATATGGAGTAGAATTTATTTATTCAAACTCTCACCAAAAGCGCTACAAAGAAAATACTGACAACTTGTTATCATTCATGGTTATAAAAGTTCATCATGTTAATGTTTACTTTATCATTAAATGCTTTTATTTCCACTGAACGCTGATAACCTTTTACATTCCGCTGTTATAATCAAATAATGAATTACTCTGATGTTGTACTGAAAGTGATGTAAGAAATGGCAAGATTGTTGTAAGCTTTACTCTCTCATTTGTGATCCTAATGTAAAAATGTGGATCTTCGAGTTCTCCCTTACGGTGTGCTCGACGGAATCACTTAGTTTAGTGTTCTCCCTTAGGTACTTAGGGTCTAATGGAAGACGAGTACTCTTGGGAGGGCATTAGATTAGGCGGTTCTGCCACATCTGTGCCCGTGCGTCGTTGTCTGACCGTATCATGAGCGTGCGTGCCGAATGAATGAAATATTGCAGGTTATGTGGTGGATGCTGCGGCGCTGCCAGAGACACAGCAGGAGCCAACCTGCGACAACTGTGAGAAGCCGGAGCCGAAGCAGAAGCCGAAGCCAAAGCCGGAGCTGACCTGCAACAAGGGGCACAAGGTGAAGGAAGGCGAGACGTGTTGTTCCGTGAGGGAGGGCGCGGGGCTGACCGAGGACCAGTTCCTTGGCTTCAACCCCAACCTCTGCTGCGAGAAGCTCTTCGTCGGCCGGTGGATCTGCCTTGAAGCCACATCCGGTTGTCATGACTGGCTTTAATTTGCGCTTCCCCCTGGACCCTGCATCTGCGTTGTGACGACGATGTTGTGTCATGCTTTGGCTTTGAATAAGGAAGCATGTCCTATGGTGGTTTCGTTCTCTGTTATGTTCCCCTCCATGTATGAGCAAGCGAAGTATTTTTTCGAATAGTGTATGAGCCAAGTTGATAATTAGCTAGGGTCGGTAGGTTGTTTGTCGCACTTTTTCAGTATTCTGTAGTCATGCGTGTCACTCTGTCCCCCAACACATTTTCTAGGAAAAAATTGACTTCGTCGGTTTGGTCTCATGTAGTCAAGCATGTGTATATGTGTTCGATTGATATGTACCGTGCGCTCTTCATTTCGTCCATCGTGTTTCTAATCCGAGGAGTTGGTATGCTTTGGACTCTCCTAATTCAACCGCCGCCAGCCTAAAACGTCTCCTCGCAGTCACCACACATTTTGACGGTTGTACAAATTTAGATCCCTAATTAATAATAACCACCATAAAATACGTCTTATGATGCTACAGATAAACGCTACTCCCTCCATTTCAAATTATAAGGTATTCCAACATTTTTGAAGAGTCAAAGCGTCTCAATTTTGACCAAAATTATAGAGAAAATTACAAAGATTTATCATATCAAATAGGCATATTATGAAAATATAATCAATGAAGAATCTAATGATAGTTATTTATTATCATGAATGTTATTATTTTAGTATATAAATTTGGTCAAAATTGATACGTTTTGACTCTCCAAGAAAGTTAGAATCTTCTTATATATATACACCTAAAAAATAACTAAGGTTATCGTCTACGCCCGCTCCCCCTGCCCCGGTCACCCTCCCCCGTAATAGTGAAACAAAACAGAGTCCACATCCAGGTCAAGATCGACAGTGAAACGGAAGAGTCTGTGTTGGCCAACCTATCGCCTGCTCTCGGATCAGAACCGAAAGCAAGCGTCAAAGCTAATCAGGTCGTAGGTGTCGTGCGGCCGGTCAAAGGCTGCCTACAACTGGTGCTCCTCATTCCCGTGTGCCGGGTGGCCGCACTGGTCGTGGAGCTCGTGCGATGCAGTGATGGTTGGCAACGGTGGTAGCCGCAGAGGTAGCCATGCCGGGTGACCGCACTGGTCATGGATCCTGTGCGACGCCATACGTCCCCGTTTAAGACTTACCCTTATGAATTTGATATTTTTTCTTGCAGGGGTTAGTCTATATAACCAACCAATGTCTATACTTTAGTAGTTTTGGTCCAATGATCAAACTAGACATCATGTTTTATTTGATCAAGGTAGGCTAATTAACCTAAGCACCATGCTTAATTTAAAAAGCCTATAAAAGTATGATTGCACACTAATCATACCCAAACCAAAACAAACTTATATAGAACATGGAAGGATAACCAAGTTTCATTCAATGGAAGTGAACGCATTGAAAGGTGAACTAGATATATAAATTTTAGTTTTATTATCTAGGTATTTTAATTATTGTCATGTTTAAACTTTGAATTTGAATAATTTTGAGAGATAGACAACAACTACTGATTTACCTTCGGCAAGGGCTCAAGTTTTAAAGTCCAATGAGCAGGACTCTTCTCCTTCAGTTCTTGCTTGACAATGGTACATCCATGCCCGGAGAAGTGGACGTGGGTGATTGCATTTTCTTTGGTCTCCACACCATTTTGTTTGTTCGTGGTGGTATGGTGGCGGACTTTGGAGCTTCTTCTTTTGGTTTCCACACCGTTTTGTTCTTCTTGGGAGGTGTGGGAACAACCTTTGGGGTTTCTTCTTTGATTTGCTTTATTTTCTTCTACCCCAGCCTTTTTTCTTTATTCTTTTTGATGAGGCTATCTAGCAATTAAGGTCGAATCTCAACATCCTTGATGCCTTGTGGGTTTGGCCCCTACTTGATTCTAATCATGGAGCATTGCTCCTGACTGGGCCGGAAGTCGAACTTTTCCTCGTTGCCATTGATGTTGAAGCGGATTTCTCTAGCTCCAACATCGATTTGTGCTCCTGCAGTGCTGATGAAAGGTCATCCAAGGATGAGGGGTGAATCTTTTGTTGTTTCCACATTGAACACCATGAAGTTGACATGGATGAAGTAACCCTAGATTTTTATCGGGATGTCTTCAGCAATCCCCGTCGGGTAGCGGACCAATGAATCGGCTAGCTGGAGCTACATTGGCATTGGCGCAAATGCGTGAAGTTCAATTTATTGAAGATGACCTTGGGCATAAAGCTTACGCTAGCCCAAAGGTCGCACAAAGCATGATCGAACCGCTGGGTCCCAATTGAACACGTTATGGTGGAACACCTAGGGTCTTTCTTCTTTTCAGGCAGATGGTTGAGTATAGCCATGCTACACTCTTTTGTGAGCTTGATGACCTCCGTGGATGGTAGTAGTCATTTGTTGTCGATGATGTCTCTGATATATTTGGCATAAGAAGGTACATGTAAGACGTCCATTGATGGAACGCTCACATGTATCTTCTCGATCATATCAACAAAACGAGTGAATTGCTAATCTATGGTTTGCTTTCTGTTCCTTGTGGGAAATGGCAAGTGGCTGGTATCGATGAAATCATGGGGTGTGTTGGCAGTCACTAATGGCCATTTCTAACCACCAATTATAGTCCAAAACAAGAGAAATAAACATACTTTTTACACATATGCCTTTATTATTGTATTCAAGAAAACATGTTTTGCAGGTCAAACATTCAAAATCAAGTGGAAACAAACAAAACCAATCAAAAAGGCGCAAACATAAGGCGTAAAGCAAAAATGCGCGAAGGAAATAAGAAGCAAAGGCCCATCCAAACATCCAAACTGGGCAGAATACCACCGTGGATAGGGTCCAGCCCCATCCAGGAATCGACCAGGCAAAGGTAGTCGTGAGACGGGCCTACCAGGGTGCGGGCACACCCTAGACCGCACCCCAACCACCTCTGCTTGGCCCCACTCTCCTCTAGCGGTTGCATGCCGCCATGCACTGACGGTTCCCAATGGTTACCAAAAATACACGTGCCAAACCGCCCTCACTTCACTATATAAGAAGAGGAGGAGCTCATTCTACACACACATTCATTTGGAGCCTCTACCTCACTGCCACTTCTTAGTCTCTTTTAGCTTTTAGTAGTATTTGTGAGCAAAGGCAAGAGCTACTTGAAGAGCTTGTCTCCTTGGAAGAAGAGCTACTTTGGTATGAATATTACTATGAAGAGCTCTTCCAAGTTCAAGTTCTCATATCATTCATATCATAGTGCATATGAACTAGACTATAGCTCTCATGTTATGATCATGATATATGAGCTAGTATGTAGTTTGTGTGTTATGATCTTAACATGCAAAACTTTATGTTTAATCATTCATATAACTTATACGAGTAGAATTAGAGCTAAGTTGAAGAGTCGGGGACCCAGGCGAATTTGGGTAGTTTCTGTGTATGCAAGCATGGTGCTTGGTTATGGAGAGACATGTGAATACATTTCCTACTCCACGGTTGAGGGGTAGACGGCAGGTGGTGACAGCCCTGTCCGTCTCTTGTAATCCCCCATGTTCGGGTAGGGTGTAGGAGTCTGGAGTCTAAATTATCACATGAAGTTGCTGGCAGACTAGTACTTGGTGGCCTTCCGACCTATCTCACATTTAGTTCTAGCTCTAACCATATTCATTGTATGATTATCAACTGCTATTTGCACGGCTATATTAGAACATGCCTGCCTCACTTAGGAATATTCTTTCATTCTTTGTTTTCTTTTTATCCTTGAGGTTGGCCCAGATGTGTGTCCACTATCCATGAAATACCGTTTTTTACCCCTGTTATGAACTATGGTTCACTAATGCTAGTATGTAATCATGTTTATATCTATGCTAGAATATGAATACCTTGTCCTCCTTTGGGAAAATATAAATAACAATACCCTAAATACTTCCGGGTGAAATGCTACAATGATAGCTCCGTACGCTTTCGGATATTGTCTATAATCTTTAAGGACTATCATAGTTGGTGTTTCTTGGCAGCGTTGCTAAGATTAACTCAATCTTAGTAATGATGCTAAGAAATACCAACAGGCATTTCTAGCGCCGTTACTGGTGATGGACTTAAAACCTCCTCACTTGGTGATTGTGCTAAGAAATGCCAACAGGGTGCCGTTTCCTCTTCTTGCTCTTTTTCTTTTTGTGTTTTTGTTGAAGGTTCAGCTTCTTAGTGCTCTTTTGCTTTTCCTACAGAATGGTTAGGGTTCGATGGATCATGAGTGGACTTACCACCTCTCATGGTCACCGCATTAACCTTTTCAAAGGAATTCTCAGGTTGTCCGGGACCTTCCCATTATTTTCAATAGGAATAGCAGTAGCAATTTGAGCTAATTGTATTTCAATCATTTTATTAAAGCTCAATTGATTTTTAACAGGAGAAGTTAAACCTTCGATTTTAGTATTTATGTTTTCTAGCATTTTCATTACATAAGCTTTGTAGTGAGATTTTCATTTATTTTAGCTTGACCTAAGACTAGGTCTTTCAAGGTGGATTGGTTTGAATTATAGTTTGAATTGAAATTTGAATTGTAGTTGTTATTACCTCCTTGGAAGCATGATTGATTATTGTTACCTTATCAGAACCCGTTGCTGATGAATGCAGCATCTTCACGGGTTTCTGGATAGTCGTTCCCAAATGTCCGACGTTGCCATCGACCTCGCATGTTATTTGTGAGTCTATGGCCTAGATGATGCCCTTCATAGCTTCTTTCTTGTGGGGCACAATTATCCAGCCTCTTCATCAAAAGATCCATTTTTGTGGCAAGCATATCCGCCTCCTTCACGGTATGCATGCATTTTTGTTGTTTATTGGATCTTTCCTCCCCCAACTTTGATTGGACACCATCTTTTCAATGAGAGTCATAGCTCCATCGATGGTGAGAGATAGGAAAGCTCCACCGGCAGTGGCATCAATGTGCCCCCTTGACATGGGTGTTAACCCATCGTAAAAGTTCTAGAGCATAAGCCAATTTTATATCCCGTGGTGTGGGCATGCCTAGATGTGGTCCTGCAGCCTTTCTATTAGATATATGGGCCAGGATACCTGCAATGCCCGTATATGTGACCACCGCCAGGCTATTGGCCCAGCAACCACAAGAAGGAGGCCCGCTAGGGCTGACGCCATCAACTAACGTGGAGATCAAGGCAAACCAAGACGGGTGTATCTGGACGATAGCAAGGATCAATCTGTTGCGCATATCATGTAACAAACTAAGGAACTCAATCTGTTAGCGTGATCGCCCTCTCTGTAACCCTACCTCTCCTGCCTATATAAAGGAGGGTAGGGACCTCGGGCTCGGGATCCATCTTTGACCATTCCTGTAACAACCCAAGTTTTCCTAGAACCAAAAATCTGAACTTAAAATTTTTTCTAACAAAACCCATGCATGGTGAGTGTGCATACTAGGAAACCACCCTTGTTAGCATGGTTGAGCATATGCATTTTAAACAACTTGTGATTTGCATCTTTTTTATTTTATGTATTGCTAATAAAATCAAACAACCTTAAATAAACAAGCTTGAGTGTGAGTTGCCAACCATTGGTTTGGTTCCTAAAACCCTAGATGACCCCTAGTGGACCCCACAAGGATGTATATATGTTGGCAACACATGTATACATGCATAGGTGCACAAGGTGTAGATAGAAATAGGAAACAGAAAGGGGTTTGGAAATAGAAAGAAAAAGGAAAAGACCAAAGTAGCCCAGCAGCGACAGGCGGCCCGAGCCGGCCTAGCTCCCCATTCGTGCCCGCGCACATGCCAGGCAGCCCAAGCCGCCGTAGTAGCCGAAGCCGGCCCAGCAATGGCCCATGCCCACGCCCCCACGTCACGACACGCTGCCGCCATGGTCTTCCACACTGCCGCTGATGAGAGGGCCCTGCTTGTCATACCCTTCCTCGCCCTCTGCTTTTGCGTCGAGCAGAGCAATGCCGCCGGAGAAGGGAATCTTCCCCGCCAGCTCGCCCCAACCGTCTGCGCCTCGAGCCATTGGGCACCGACGCACAGATGGACCCCACGTCCATGATCTATGACGTCCGTGTCTCCCCTAGCCCACACCGCACCGTAGTGACGTCCGCTATCACGGCCCTGCACCATGACACCACCTCCCATCATTTCAATTGGGAGCGCCAGCACCCGTGCAACCACCCCGCATGCCCCAAAACCCTAGCCTAGGAGCCCCGATTGTCATACACGTACCACTCCATCCCTTCCTGCCGTTCACCGCCATCACCATAGCCATGGGTGGCTATATAAGCCACCCTGGTGCCCTAGCGCCTCTCCCATCGCCCGCCGCCGCTCTGTGGCTACCCACCTACCATGCCAAGCCAAAGAAGAGGAGGAGAGGAAGGATAAGGAGGGAGAGGAGCCGAATCCCCTAGAGCACCGCCCATGGTCATTGGAGCCAAGGATGACGCCGTCATCTTCGTCGTTGTCATGGGTCTACACTACACTGCTACATCTCAACACGGCAACGACTTGCCCTGCACCGCTATTCTATCTTCCCCGCCACCATGGTGAGCCCTGTCGTCACCTCTTTGCTTGTCGTCGTGCACGCGCACCATGAATGGCACCACATTCTCCCCTTTGGGAGGGCACAAGGCCAAGCCATTAGGGCTCTACACCACATCGCATGCACCACCGCACAAGCACGGCTAGGATCCAGCCTTGCCGAGCCCTTGGTGTTTAGAAATGTCAGCATCTCTAGCCCGCACCTGCACAGTCGCCATGCCTGGAGCCCACCATGGTGCCACCTTGTTCCAGCCACCTCACACTGGTAGAGGTAAGAAGGATGCCTCGGTGAGTTTTGCCTCATTAAGGAGCACACCTCGCGCTAGCTGGTTGAGGAAGAGAAGCCCCGAGAGCCACCGGTCGTGTCCGCCTCACCGGAGCCACTGCGTTCCCATGTCGCCGCCATGCCATAGCTGTTCCTATCGATTCTGGATAACTCAAAGACCGAGGAGGGCCCTGCTATTTGCCGTGTTCTCATGAGCCTAGCCACCTAGGTGGCTAACCTGCTAGAGCACCGGGAGTTGTTGGTCGCCTTCGCCTCATTGGAGTCACTGCGCCCCCATGCCACCACTGTGCCATCAATATTCCCATTGATCCCAACCACCTTGCGACACGAGAAGGGGCCGATGATGTCCACCGTGACCCCACGAGCCTTGCCATGTGTTTGGTTGAGCCTATAGCCTACACGAGCCTCTTCGCCGCCGTTGTGGTGATCTCGCCGGAGCTCTACCGCATGTTCTACCATGGAACAGACTCTTCCACATAAATTGGGCACCGGCGCCGCCTTCTAGGACCTGCCCATGACCTTAACCACATAAAAGAAGGGCCCTTTTTGGCCCTGACACACTTGGCCGCAGAACCACCGCGTCAGCCGTGCCGCCATCGTTGAAGTCAGCACCGGCGAGCTGCAAGGCCTTACCTTGGGGCCCTACCTAACCTGTCTAGCCACTAGGGAACCTTAGGAGCCTAGTCGAGCCTTCGTCAGAGCAAGAGGAGCCCTGCCACGTGCGACTGAGAGCACGCCGTCGCCGCCATGTGCACGCCGGCCACCCAAAACCCCAAGTTGCCACCTTTGGCCCTCCATTGGGTTCCCTGTGACTCCCATGATGCCATAGACCCACTTGACTGCCTCGCCGAGCCACCGTAGCGTGCTGGCATGTGAGCTCACAACAGCGAGAGGAGAAGGAGCACCTGTGCTCCCTACCTGGACCAGCTCGGTGCACTTGGTGTAGCGTGAGCCAAGGAGGAAGAGGAGCGGTGGTCCATAGACCCGCGCTGCCTAGACCATCGTGAGCCGTGCCTGTAGACATGAGCCCAATAGCAGCCCACCAAGCCACGTGGAATGCCAGGCGCATGACACGTGTCCAAGCCGGGCCGGCCCAACCCAGCCCAAAATCTGACCTGCTAAGGCCCTGTCCAACCCTAGACAACGTTGACCAGTCATGTTGACCGTTGACTGACCCCACGTGTCAGTGACCGTAGCCACCTCGCCTAATCATAGCATGCCACTGTCAGCCCCTGATTTATCCTATCCTTTTTTCTTTTCAAAATATGATTTAAACTTAGAAAATTCATGCGCCTTCAGAAAAATATAAAACCGGTGTCCAAATTTTTCTAAAATGAGCTCTACGTCATAGGCATATGTTTGAGATGTTTGAGTGCATTTGGATCTTTTGAATTTCCTTTGCTTCTTTGTGATCATCAATAGGAGTCGCTTATCGCGGCTATATGTCTCGTTGACAGACCCAGAGGACCCGTAGACTAAGGAGTACGACCTCGACTACACCGAGGAGCTAGGAGATGACTTGCCCGCAGGTGCCACGTCTCACCCAACCTCATAGAATCCTATTAGACATGTAATAAGGTAGCTGCTAGTGCTTTACTTTTATGCAAATGATTTATGATAGGTTGCATGGTATAATTGCTTGTAAGTCGTTACTGTGTCACAACCCATACCCTTGCACACCCGCTGTTAGGCTAGATGCTCACTTACTTACTTGCAACTGCTTCTACTATGCATTATATCTGTGATGCGATGCTTGGTGGAGAATTATTTGTGAGTGGTTAAGGCACTTGGTGCCAATAATGTGGTAACAACTAGGGAGATCTTGGCATGCGTCTTGGGTGTGTGGTGAGGGTTGAGTCGATCACGCGGGATCTTACAATGAGTCATTGGACGAGTCTTGTCGAGGGTGCGACCTAGGCATCCCCTATGAGAGGTACCTGTGGTGGGTGCATGTGAGATGAGGAGATCCCGAGGTGGAGTGTCTTTGTGGGCTGAAGCCCCGAGATGGGGGTGTCATTGAGGCATAGGGTGTTGGTTATCCCTTTTGAGAAGATACCCTGTCCAGTCCCTCCTAAGGACTGGTATGTCAAAAGAACCGAATCATAGGACACTATGTACACACAACTCACTCCTAAATGGGCAGGAGACGGTTACCTAACCAACTATGACGGTGCCACTGCTGCTAGGTTGGAAGTGGATAGTGTAGGGAGGTACGGGCGTATAGCCCACACCCTCCTAAGACAGCGTAATGACCTCTAGGGCCCGGTACTACGTCTCATAGTCTCAGCGTTTCGGTGGACTCTAGGGTGGCCCTGGGCTAAGTGGTAGGGTGGCACCATACCGGTTGGAAGGCAGTCGGTATCAGCCTAGGCGGGGCACCGCCAATGATGGTGATCTTGAGGTTCCAGGTGTACACGCTCTATAGAGTTGATCGATCTATACATATAGTCGTGTCCTTGGATATGGACATTTCTATGACCTATGCTTCCCTTAATTAGTGAGTGGAGTCCTTTCTTTTCTCCCCCCTAGGTTCTTGTGTTAGATTCTGGCTTTGGCCGATGAGGCAAGTCACGAGAGGGAGTCGTCCTTGTTGCCTAAAGAGTGTGAGAGTGGTGAGATGTATGTGATGGGATGAGAGAACATGTGGATGAGATGGGTTACTTAAAACTTCACACACTTGCATAGGAAAACTACAGCCACAATTAGGTCTTTTGCTCTACCCTTCCATTCCACTACCACAAAGCAAACGCAAAGCATAGGATGGGAGCCAGTGGCCAGTACAAATTGTACTGATAATTGTTTGGCAGGTTCTGAGTCTAAATATGACTTCCAAGGAGATGGTTGTGAGGATTAGAGGTCTCGTTCTATGCTCGAGTTTGGTTCGTGAAGATGGAGTTGACGCCCACTGCCGTTCTACCTGATGCTATTCCAGATGCTATGTGCTCTGAGTGATTCTGCCAAGTGACGATGTAACAATGAGTAAACCTTGCTATTTGTACTCTCTTTAAGACATGTATTTGATGTATGACTGTGATATCGACTGTTATTTGATAATGTGATGGAATGATCATCCAGGACTATCATGTTATGCATCGAATCTATGGATTTCCCTTCATGGAAATTAGGATCGTTTCAATTCCAATATACTACGTAGCTAGGAGCAACAGCCCCTGTAATTGAGCATACGAATACAAGAGCAGCCACACCATTAGAGTAGGGTTTTAGCGTGCCACCGCGCCCTAAACCAGTATAAATCCTTGTGTCTCATGTGCTACCATATGGTTCCAAATACAAGATCACGTTGCTGGATATTGCCAAAGCAAAACAATCTGACAGTTGGCATGCCAAGTAGGGGTCTTTCGTGTTCAGATTTGTTTTCGTGTTTCAGATGGGAATCATCTTCGACTTTGGTGATGAACTAGAGAGGATGCGACCGGGCACGAGGATCACCTTCGGCAAGTTCGACTTCATCGCCAACTGGTTTGGGGACCTCTGCTTGCAGGAGCCCGAGCCGACCGAATAGAAGAAGGAGCAGTCACTCCAGATCGGTGCTTTCACCGCCGGATTGGAGGAGGCTGTGAACGGAGAACCGCTAGGCATCTCCCGTCATCTAACCTGCTATGGACAGCTTTTCACTAAACCTGGCCGAGAGCCTAGGCTCGACGCCACTCTTTTTTTGTAAGATCAAGGATCCAGTCCTGATGGCGGATATGGCACCCGATCCGATACTCTCTCAATTTTTGGGAGCACCAACACATTCGCCAGACTCAGCTTCTTTAGGATATCTTATCACTAGCAGAACCTCCTATGGAGGACTCGCAAAACTCGCATGAAACTGATCGAGGTCATAGCGATGATGACTTCGGCTCGAACCTTGTCGGAGTCACCATCCATAATCTCAGCCAAGGTGGCACCGCCCTAGAAGATCGGATTACTCTAATAAAGGCAATCAGCGTCACAGCGTTGATGCATCCCAACTCATTAACACAACTGCCTCCCGTCTCTCTCTCTCTATGACTGCTACCGGCCACATGGAGATGACCATATGATTGTTGACGATGATGACATCATCCCACATAAGCGCAGCTGCTATCTCGGCATAAGCGATTACGAGGGGAACGGGTATCTCACCCTTGAGCGTTCTCCTCACAATCACTTCGAGTTTGATTGCATGGCACCCTATGAGACCAGTCAATAGGCTTGGGATCACCTGCTTCATCACAACGATGTGCTAGTAGATGAAAATTAGAATCTCTGACATCAACTCTAGAAGCACAATGCAACTTGGGGTCACCAGGCCCACAACGACATTCTGCGAGAAGCAGTAGCGATGCCACAGCCATCCATAGAAGAAGGGCGTCTGGCTTTCCAAAGGATCTAGGAGCTGATAGTGGTCACTACTGACCGCATACCAGCACCCAGCAACATGTCTATTACTCGCAGCTGCATACTGCGAGACTCATGGGCTTGACTGCCGCACCGATCTAACAGATTCCCACGTCGTAACCCTGAACGTTGCTAAGGTCTTGCCCCACAACTGGGTGATAATGGCGTTGGGTGGGGAGGTAGCGGACGCAGAGGTGGTGGCAGTGGGCACACAGCCAATGGAAGAGGTCACGAAGACGACGGGGCTAACAGTGACATGGGGAGTAGCAATTACTCCGACAGCGAGAACGATGCTCCCAGCGATGGGAGAAACCCAAGGCACCAACCCGAACCGGTGCCACACACTATCGAGGACAACCCTAGTGACTTGGTGGGGCCTCCCGCATTTGGGTACAAGATTTGATCAGCCCCAATGCCCCCTAAATTTTGTGCTCCGAACATCGACAAATACGATGGTGAGACAGATCCAAAGATCTTGCTAATAAACTATCACCTTGCCATGAAGGCAGTGTCCGCACCAGACACATCCTTCATGATCTAGTATCTCATGATCTACTTCATAGATTTAGCTAGAAACTAGCTAATTAACCTCTAGGAAGGCTCCATCAAACAATGGACCAACCTCGAGAGGGAATTCTGCAATCATTTCAAGGGAGCTCACACTAAGCTAGGCACGTCATGGGACCTCCTTAGATGCAAACACAAAGCCAGAGAAAGCCTCCATGACTATATCAAGCATTTCACACAGCGCAAGAACAAACTCAAGGACGTCCCCGATGCCAGCATTGTCACCGCCTTTACTGCAGGCATAGACAGTGAGGCCCTCATCCGAGACATCGGGCGAAGGAAGGACATCGGTCTCTGTGACATGTTCGCCTTAGCCCACGAGCATGTCGATGGCAAAGACTACTTTAACGCTAGCAATGGCAAGTACAAGTCATGACTCACTGACAATGTAGGTCAATCCTCACCTACGAAGAAAGACCGCAAATGTAGAGGCAAGCTAGTGGCCAACGCTAAAAAACAAGAAGGCAACAAGCCCAAGAAAAGCCATGGAGGTCACGGTAAGTTCGATGAGATTATGAACCAGACATGCCAAAACCACGGCTTCTCGGTGACTCATTTGGCCAGGGACTGTCAGACCTACTAGCGCGAGGTCATTTAGGCCAGCAAGGAAATGTCAAAGGACGGTCACCCAAAGACGGGCAAAGACAGAGATGACGATGATGACCAAGATGGGTACCCCAACATTGAGGGTGTCATGATCATCTTCAGAGGCCCACAGGCCTACGAGGACCACCATCATAAGAAGGTAACCTGATGACTTATCTTTGCCACTGCTGCTGCAGCTCTTGTTTACTTAAGATGGTCGGAACGTTCGATCACCTTCAACAGAGAGGACCACCCCGAACATGTTATCAAGGCTGGTAGATTCCCTCTGGTGGTCAGTGCGGTCATAGGGGATGTAAAAATGACAAAAGTCTTAATGGATGGAGGGAGTGGTATAAATATCCATTACAAGGGTGCTTTGAGAAACTGAATATTGAGGCAAGAAAACTGCACCCCTCGCACTCTCTATTTCATGGGATCATCCCCGGACGCTAGGTCATGCCCGTTGGCACGATCACCCTATCCATCACATTTGGTGACCAAGTACACTACCGCAAGGAGACACTCTCCTTTGAAGTTGTTGACTTCAAGGGTCCTTACCATGCCATTCTTAGGAGACCCTGTTACACCAAATTCATGGCAATCCCCAGCTATGCCTACCTCAAACTCAAAATGCTAGGCCCGTGTGGTGTCATCACCGTCGCAAGCAACTTTCAAGATGCTTATGAGTGCGAAAGGCTGGTTGTCGAACAGCCCAACAGGACCTGATCCTGGATTAGCCGAAGCTCAATGAAGAGGCTAAGCAAGAATCAGGGACCCTTAGACACTTGCCCCGATCTCCAGAGCACTAGGTCACTCTAGAAACTCCGGCCAGTGTCTTACCTCCTGACCCTCAGGCCTTAACCTCACTGACTACACTAGTGCCACAAGAGGCACCCAAGAAGTCACCCGAGGAAACAAAACCAGAGGAAGGAAAGGACAGCCCAACCACCAAGGATGACCCTGCGACCGGGGCCTCAAGCGCCAATGGTGCTCAGTATAATATGCCTCAATTAGCCCCGAGCAGAGAGGGGATAAAGATGACAAGGGGAGTCTCACCCATGCTATCAATATGCACCAACTATCATCTCCCTCCATCAACACGAACGTCTCAAAATTACCACGAAGAAAAGGATTTCAAACCCAGACAACTTAGGAAGCGCCTTCCTAAGAACCACTCGGGGCTATGTCCTGGTTCTAGGCAATGCTACCAATCCTGAGACACAAATGACCGGCATGATCACATCATACGGACACTGCACTGCCCAGGCAAGGTCATACTGACCAAACGACACTCAGTTCGATATGCTCGGGGGCTGTCGTCGTGATTTACCATGTTCCAGCACTCGGACATGTTATGCTAACCTACCCGAGTGCTTAGGGGCTACTATCACAATCACACACAACACATGCGAGAAGATTTGCAAGAGTACCACTAGCCTGCAAATTTTATTTAGACAACCCTTTACAAAAAAGCAGACCAACAGGACTCAACCTCAATGAGGAGTGTCCTTAATGACTTGCTCCACATTTTACAACCACAACATTTTCATTAGCGGCGACACCAAAATCGGCTATCAACCGCTTGATGTCGACATTCTTGAGCACTTCTGCTCTCGACGGGAACCCAGGCGCCACCATATGCAGGTCCACCCTTGGCTGGAGATGAATATGGGTGGCAAAAAGAGCTGCTGTAGCCCCATGGTGAACACCATGCACTGTCACCTCCTTGATCTGTGCTAGAAGGCCGAGAGCCCACTGGTGGAAGTTTGACCCCACCGGCTGAACCAGCTCGACAGTGGTGCTCACCGTCCCTCCAATGCCACATAGCGGTTGTTATTAACCCATGCCATGGTAGCACCTCCACGGCCAAGGCGACCGACTCATCTTGTAGATGAGTCACTTCTGCTAGTTTGCCAGCCAAGTCATCATTGACCCGGCGAAGATCCGCCGCTTTAGCTTGGACAACAGCTAGCTATTCCTGCACCACTGAAGAACACGAAGAGTCAAAGCTTGCCACTCCAAGGCAAGAACAACCCCGCAAAGGAAGTAATGAAGACAAAGTTTGACTCACCGGCGATCTCAGCATGAGCTGCCACGTCAGTGGCCTTGGCTTCAACCACTTCCCTATCCACGGTGCTAAGCATGGTCTCTGCTACTAAGAGGCATGCCTCAGCCACTCCACCTCCCAACATCCACCTCGAAGGGCTTGCCCGGCGACGGCTAGCTCCCCCCTCATGTTGTGGATCTCATGGCCATCGCCTTCAGGCCCTTCATCATCAAAGGAGGAAGACGAGTCCAGCAGCAATGCAGCTCGCACCACTGGAGGATGTGATGGCAACAAGGCATTCTAGATGGCAGCCATCCATGGCATCGAGCACGCCAAGGAGAAACCACTACATCAAGAAACACATCAGATTCCTCCAAGACAAAGCCAACAATAGATCTATACTCACCTAAACCCCAATAAGCCCAGACGGAAGGCCCAAGGATAGGGGGCATGCGCCTCTTGGTTGACTCCTCCTCCAACCCCTCCCACGGACGCTTCTCTCCGGCCTTAGGTGGTAGGCAAGATCTGATGACGACAGGAGATACGACACACAAAGGAAGGTGAGTATAAAGAGGCTACTATGCAAGAGTACTAACTCCCCTTCTCTCTTCCTCTATTTTATAGGCAAGGGATGTGCATGGTCGATGGAATCCCAGCAGTCTCAGGCGAGAGTGGGAGTTAAGGCCAGGCCATGCCCCATGATCTTTAGGAGGTGCATCCTCTAAGAAACACATGTGGGGAAATGAGCCGCCGAAACCGACGCCTCAGCTTCATTGAGAAGGAACCCATCTGCGTAACCATGGAGGCCGTGGGACCCAATGGTCCAAAACCTGATGTACCGTCACTCGAGCCAGTGCAGGCAAGTGATCTTACACTCAGATCGGGTACTCAGCCTGGTTCACCCCTACAGCAGGTGTAGTGATTCATTCACTATCGACCCTGCCTCTACTAGAGTCAAGGGGTATTCGAGAGGGTCACCATTATGACCCTAAAACCTCTGACACTCAATGTCATGTAAATCTCCCAATGCCCTAATGAGCTCAAAATACCTTATTTTAGTGGATGTGTGGCCCTTTGTGGGAAACCAAAAAACTGGTTGGCCCATGGCGGTAACCAAAGTACGAGCTCTAGAATCTAGAAAAAGAGTTTTATGATGTGCCCCCGCTGGTCAGGCTTTATCCTACTGCCCCCATTCAATAGGACATGGACGTTCACTCGTTCTACCCGATACTAGCTCGAAGAGTAACCTCACTCTTTCCACTAATGAGGCCCACGAAAATTCAAGATCATGTTACTTAACGGGTCTCGAAGAAAAATGTGACGCCATTAGTGTTTGTTAACAAACGACCCAAATCGGGTCACCCAAAAACCAACCGACATAGTGACAGGCAGGCAACGGAGGTGCAGTTACCCTGTACTCATTATTGTTCTATGACTAGGACTAATGATGTGCAACCACTAAGTACACGCCGAAATACAACGGGAACTGACTTCTCAAGTACAGTGGTGTTTTTCCCCTAGCACGGCGCCTACGGACGTCCTGGAGGCTACACTTCCAGTTATCGGGTGGACTAGGGGCTTGTCTCTTCCTTGGTGGTTTGACGCCCAAATTATTCAGGTAGGTTGGGCCTTTGCTTGTTCGTGCTTTGTAGAGTTTGCTTTACGCTTTCTCCTGACCTACGGCACTAGCCAAGGCCTGTGCATGAGAAAGTATGCCCCAAGCCACCAAGGCTCGGGGGCTCCCTGGCGTAGCCCGGAGGCGTGGCGCTATCAACCACTTCTCTGACAAGGTCATGCATGGGGCGTGACGCAAGAAGACAAACTCTTCTGCGGCCTCTAGGGGCTCGAGGGTCATGGGCCCACGCGTTAGCCCCTCGAGCAGGCCTCCTTCACCACTAAGAAGCCTCTAGAAGGCGCACCCAGGGGAGTTCGGTCTAAGCCGACACAACCTGACACTTAGCATGTTAGAACAGAGCAGCCGGACAACGCCTAGAGCTTCTTTGGCTCCATGATATCGCCATGGTCCACCGAGTGCACTGCAAGACCCTCCTGGACTCCGGTGCATATAGACCATAGGCTCAACTCCCCAAACAACCATGTACCCGACCTACCTCAAAATATAAGGGGGAGGTCGGATCCTAAGAGGTGGGAGGATGATTCCACCCAGATCATTTGCTTCCTCACCGTTACACTTGAGCTCTGCACCGAGAGTAGAGCAACCTAGAGAGGGGCACCGAGAGCTCCTCCACCGTATCTATCGTCTTTCTCCTCTCTGGCGAGGGGGGAAGGCTCCACCGGTGGCAGGTTCAACATTGACTTCATTAAGCATTATTGGAGTATAATTTGTGAAGATTTCTATCAGATGTGTGATGACTTTTATTGCAACCAGCTCTGTCCACAGCGTATTAATGGGTCTTACATTACCCTAATTCCTAAGACGGATGACGCCCAAAAGGTTTCAGACTATAGACCCATCTCCTTGCTTAATACCTCAGTAAAGATTATGACCAAGCTGTTAGCCAAAGGGTTGCAAAGGATCTTGCCATCTTGTTGGTATTTATTAACGCAAATAGAATATGAAGGATTCCGCAAGCACACAGAATACCATTGTAGCATTTTACCAGGAGTATTTCAGGTATCGTTATTTATATTTTCCCACAGGGAAACTGTAACACCTCAGGTGTTTAGCTTCCACATTTGCACTTGCATTTCATAAGCTTGAGCATCATTCATATCATTTATGTATTGTTTGGCTTGAAACATGAGTATGCAACATACTCAACTGTGCTTGTTTCATAATTGATTGCTTATGAAATATGGTTTGTGCAACATGTAGACGCAACATGTGTTTTCTATACCTTGAAACATGTCAAGCTTGTTGGTGTAACATGACAAGCTTGAGCTTTGCAACAAAGTCATGAAACATGTGAAACATGGTTTTGAAACAAATGAAGTAACTTGCTTGTTTTGTTTGTTTCAACATATGTGACACTTGGATTTTGGTATAACAAATGGGTAGAGTGGCTCACTATGCCCTAATACACCTTAACTACACTTAGGATAATTAGTGGAGCACTGTTCATGTTAACCAAATTGACTATTTTGCCGTCTAGGTGGAGTATGACCATTTGATGACCTTTAGAGTTCTTTTGTTTGACTAGTTAAAAAGTATAACCTAGAGGCCATGCATGGAAATGCAGCCTTAAACAAAGTTGTAGCAAATTTGTTAGGGAACAAAAGTTGTTTTAGGGTCATCTCATGAAAATGGCTGGAACATGCTCAAACAGGGCCCACAAGTCGGTTTTGGCATGCTGTTTAGCACTTAGCCAAATTGGTTAAGTCCTAACTGTGATGCAGTTGCAAAGTGACCTCCTTTGGAGCCTTATAACTCTCAAACCAGGCCAAACCAGCTCGAGCTCCAATTGACAATATTGTAGATCTCATTTCCCTCTACAACTTTGCTAATTATGGTTCACACCAAATCGGCCTAGATTGGGAGCTCTAGGGCATCGAAGTACTATCAGTCAGTACTGTGAGGTCTGAACGGTGCCGTCGTTACCACGTTGTGGCCGACCGCGTCTGGCTGTGGCCACCAAGTGGTGACCGTACGCCGGTGTGCGCCCCACCAGCCGGGCCAACATGAGCTGCATAGCACCATGCCACCCCGCACTCCTCCCTCTGCCCTCTCATTCACCTTGCTGAGCTCGCCGAAGTGGAGAGCGAGGCTCTCAGCGCCGCCAAGAGCTCCGCCTTCGCCTTTGTCTTCGTCCACTCTACGCCGTCCACCTCCTAGCTGAGCCTGAGAAGCAAGGTAGAGCCCGCATTTCGCGGTTAAACCTTGCCGGCTCCGAGCTCCGTCATGGCGGTCCTCACCGCCGAGCTCCTCTCTTGCTCTTCTCTACTCCTCTCTAGTGTCTAGAGTGGGTCTAGCTGTGGCGCACCTTAGGGTGTGACCCTACCCGTCGCGGTTACCTCATCGGAGGTGAATGCAACCATGCCGCCGTCGTGCTTTTCACCGCCGCGATAGCATGCATGTGGCCAGCCCTCCTAGGAGCTTCCCCGGAGACATAGATCACTTCCTTATATTCCCTAGGTCTCGGTGAAGCTAGCGCCGCCCTCACCCGCATCTCTATCGGCCGGAGTACGCCGGCGTACCGCCGCGCGCCACCACCATACCGCCATCGCCGACGGCGAGCACCCACCCGTGCTCCAGCCGTTCCATCTTCACCACCTATTGACGTGGCTTGGGATGGAGATCATGCTGGTGCCCTCGACCTCGCCGGAGTTGCTACCAGCGGCGAGTTCGCGCCGCCGCTTTCCCTTACCCTGCCACTGTCTCCATAACGCGCGGGCCCCACTGGTAGTGCCATCAGGCGGGAACCGGCCGTGGGCCGATTTGTTTCTTCGGGCCGGCCCAGTAAACCGAGTTAGGTAGGAATTTTGGTTTTTGTTTTTATTCATTTTCACAAATTTGATGCTAGATTCAAAATTTCATAACTCTAGAATGGTAGATCCAAATGATATGATTCCAATTTTGTGGTGTTCCTAGTAAAGTCTAGTTTTTATTAAAAATATAAAATATGTATGTTCTGTTATGAAAATTGAAGCTTTAAAGTATCTCATTTATTCATAAAGAATTAGGAGGAAATTGTATCTATTATTGTATAGCTTTGCATGACTTGAAATTTTTATGTGGTGCTTTTTATGCCTTGAATAGCTTGTAGTTTAAATTTCATCAATTTTGGATAATGTATGGTGGAGTTATATATTTATCTTGTTTGCTTGGGTGGATCTTGTGTGAATTTTCATGAATTATCAGTAGATCCAGTAGAGGTGAAATTTGTTGAGTGTTATTCTTATGTTAGTAAGAACCCAAGAAAAATATGAAATCTGTTGTTTGATACTTTTCAATAGGGTTTCTCATTTATGCCAAAATCAGCCTTTTTGTCTGTTATTTTTTGGTGTAGGAAAATATACTTGCTCAATTGTTATGAAAATTTTATGGTAGCCTTCTAGATGTATGTGGTAGCCACTATAATTTTTATAGAATTAATTGTTAAGTTTTGATACAGGTTCCTTTATTCACCTTATTATCTAAATAAATTAATAAAGGGCATTAAAGAAATGATTTAGATGTTGACACCACACTTTCTGGTATTCTTTTGATATGAGTAATAAGTTGGTAAACTTGCTTTAGCTCAAAGGTGTTTTTGTTACATCACTAAATATTTAATTTAGTGAATCTGTCAATTCTGGACAGATTTCAAGATGTTGATAAGTGCTCTATGTAAATGATGTTTTCATGTCTGGTGGTCGATAGCAAAGTTATTATGAATTTCATGATCTAGTTGTTGTTAAATTTTGGTGGCAATTGTCCTTATAGTTTAAAAGTTATAGCTGTTCAAAGTTGGTTCTCAGCTTTGGTTGCTCTCTGTTTGCACAGAACAGATTCTATGTTTGCTTTAATTCAATCTAGTAAACTTTAGAATCACGCCTTGATCTTTATAAATAAATTGTAGAGAATTTCATAAGCTTTTTAGAATGTCCTCTTGCAAGTCAATTGAAATTGTAGAACTTCTAATGTGATTGATTAAATGAACTGCTCATTTCTGTGTTTAACCTGAAGCTTTCGGATTAAGTGTGTCTTTACTATACTTGAACATGTTGGGATGTATTAGGAGTTGAAATTGATTAAGGTGAGTTTAGGTGCAGGTGTTAGGCCTTTAATTGAATATGAACATCTTTATCTTAGGTTGTGCAAGTTAGGTGAGTAATCTTGCTCTTTAGAAGAAAGAATAGAGACATGTTCTAAAGTGATTTGAATGGAGCGTTGCACCTACTCGACCAACGAATGTCTTGTGATGTTTTGTGAATTGTTGTTATTCATCCATCATAATCATCATGTCACTCTCATGCATTTCTTGTATTCATCTTCTGGATATGCATGCAATAGGTGTACCGAAGGGCGTGACGTTACTGGAGTTCGACAGGACGAGCCAGGAAGCTCCCGAAGTGCAGCAGCCTGAACCCAAAGCTCAGGACGTGCAGCTCGTTGTCGAGGAACCAGGAGAAGTGGTGGTTGAGTGCCTAGATCACAAGCCGTTCAACTTTGTTAAAGGCAAGCCCTAGAGCATTATAAGCCTCCTAATTTCTAAAATGCAATTAAGTATTATGTTATCTATATTGTTGCATTAAGTGGTAGGTGTTGGATGAAAACACTTGTTGCATTGATATCCAATCCTTGTCCAGATATTACTACCTGAATCCTATATAGCTCAGGATCAAGTAGAATGCGTAGCCTTGCTTTAAGTAGTAGAAGTCGAGTGATTTCCTGTCACCTGCGGGCTATAGGACTATACATATGGCACGGTTGGCTATATTTGCTATTGTGGAAAGGAACATGGTACAATTTGAATAAAGACCAGGCGGAGGCTTGTCGGTTTGCAGTGACTCCGTCTATGTCGATTAAAGACCGATCTCTTGGAGCCTTTCTTTATCATGTTAAACGCATGCCTCTCTCTTAACTGGCCGGGCCCGAGTGCTTGACTACGAATCCAAGTAGCTCAACTCAGGCCAGGCTCTGGTAAGTATAAAGTTCACCTCGGAAGGGAGCCGTAGGCGTGAGTCAAAGGGCAGGTGATTTAAAAGTCCTGATCATCCAGGCAGAAGGGTAATCCCTGAGAGTGTTGGCGCTGACCGAACCTACGAATTTGGTTCCTGAGTTGTACCAAAGGTGACCCACGACTACTCTTGCAAAGTATGCTAGGGTGAGAGTTAGGAATACCCCCTCAGCTGAGTTGTAATTCGATTCGAGTCGCCGTCTCTCACCGGTTAGTGAGAACTTGACGGGAGTATCTCCAAAGTAGATACACTAAATAAACTGATGGTTCAAGAATGATGATATTATGATGGCCTTATTATACCTGCTATCGTTAATATTGTTCGTTCCTAATAAGTGAGTGCTCTAGTACAGGTGCTAACATAGTTGACAGGTAAATGATGATGAACTTGATGCTAAGTTTAATTGGTTACTTATGCTCATAAGCTCTGTTATGCAATTGTGTCGAGCTAGCCCACCTTAAAAGCCTTGCATGATCCTTGGTGTCCTTTATTTCTAGTTTATGATGGGTAAGTCTAGCTAAGTACCTTCTCGTACTCAGGGTTTATTTCCCACCTGTTGCAGATGACCTATTCTATTCTGGGTACTGCAAGTACTGCCTCCTCCCGGCCGGAGACGAGGACTAGATCATCAGGCGTGACTCTACTAGCTATCTTACCTAAGTGTTTTTGTGGACATGACTACTTTAAACTTATGAGGTTATGTATCGAACTATGTTGCTTCCGCGAAACAAACTCGGTTTGTAATATTTTGTTTTGAACTCCGATGGATGTAATCCGTTTGCTACTTGTGAAATGTTATAACATGTGATGTGTTGTGTTGAATCACTACGATCTTGGTTTGTATGTCGAAGTTTGAAATCTTTCGAAATTTCTGGACTACCGGGATTACGGGAACTTAAGTACAATAATTTGACCACTTCGGTGATTGTTTTTATACTTACATTCTTATAATTTGGTCAGTTCAGTTACAGAAATAATGGAGTAAAGACTTATTGAGTAATGACAAAGGAGTAATTATTAACATACCAACATAGCTAGAGCAGGGGATAAATGTGATGATAGGAGTTAAGCATAAAAACACTCAGGGGATATGTCACTAAGATAACGTAAACTAGTTAACTCGAGTAAGGTAGATTCCTATGATATTCTTATCACATGGTCAAAGTATATGCACATCCAACTAAGCTAAGACCAACTCTACTCTCATGCACTTCGGGACGCCGCTTAAATGGTAGAGCACCCACAAAAGATAATTCTACCGACGCGACTATAGTCCTACAATTTAAGAACTTGTTCAATTCGGAGTGGACTACAAAGGATAGCCGGGGCTATCACCACCCACTGTTACCACCCAACCAGAGAACATGGTGCACTTATAGGAAGAGCATCGTATAAGCACCATGCTTACATGAGGCTCGGCTACTTAGCCTAACCATGGTAAAGTAGCAAACTAAGCACTCTATGAACCCGCACACAAAAGTATGGATAACCTTAACTAAGCAAGACATATATATTTAGAGTAAGCATAGCCATGTAGATAAGAATATGATAAATTGATAATAAGTCTTACAAGATATAGAAGTGAAGATACAAGGCTTCGCTGAGCCTCCAAGACTAGATCCGAAACTTGAGCATGAACCCAACTCGACCCTCGCTCCCGAGCTACTAATCTACTACATTAGAGAGTCTAGACCTAATCCTCCTGGTGTTGCCATGATCCGAAGAGATGAATATGAATTAGGGTTTTAGGGATGCCTCAGGGAGGGGGGCAGGGGTCTGCTTATATAAGCTAGAGTGTCCATCGTGAGCCCTTTGATCAAACCGACTTGAAAAACAGCGTAGATGCAAACCCTAAGACGATTGGGAACCGACGTAGCAAGATGGGCCCATTTGGGCTCCATAGCAGGCCGGTCGGCCCAGGGCTTGGGCCACCGGCCCATTTTCATGGCCTTTTGGCCCAAGCTTCGGTGGTTTGCCTTTTAGTGCCTTCTAGATCCTTCCCACGTTGGTTTTGCAGTGGAATTCTAAAATTTCCTTTGACGAATAGGTCCCTCTTGGCGGTTTCCAGGATAAACCCTGCTGAAAACACAGATTTACCAAAACTCATGGAATTTATTAGTTTAAACCCCTATACCTATGTTTGGTGGTAAAATTAAGCATATATGCAGATTATGTTGACGGTTTATAATTGATGTTAGTGACCGTCAACACATCTCTCCTGCATAAAAATCAATATGGTTTCATTAAAAAGAGAATAATTCTGGATTGCATTGCCTGGGCCCTTGAATACTTATACATGTGTCACTGTAGTAAGAAGGAGATTATAATTCTAAAGCTTGATTTTGAGAAAGCTTTTGATAAGGTAGAGCATGAATTTATGTTGCAAATTATGGAACATAAGGGTCTTCCTTCTAGACGGTTGTAGTGGATGAAAGCTGTTTTTAGCTCTGGCACATTTGTTGTTCTTCTAAATGGTATTCCTGGCAAGGTCTTTCATTGTAAGGGGTGTTAGGCAGGGTGACCCCCTTTCCCCTTTACTTTTTTGTGTTGGCTGCAGATTTCTTCTGTTGTGTCCTTAACAATGCCAGGAGTAACAATCTTTTAAGTTTGTCTCTGCCCTTGCCAAATGTTCAGGATTTTCCTATTCTTTAGTATGCATATGACACTTTAATCTTCATGAAAGGGGATGTTGTAGAGCTTGATCCCTTGAAGAAAATTTTATCCAACTTTGCCGAAGCTTCGGGATTAAAGGTAAATTATGAGAAGTCTATGATGGTCCCTTAAATGTTTCTGAGGAGAGACTGGACATGCTGGCCAACTCCTTTGGTTGCTCTAAAGGCTCATTACCTTTTACCTACTTGGGTCTCCCTTTAAGTTTGTCCAAGCCCTCTGTTGCTAACTTTTGGCCCCTAGTCTCAAAAATGTGAAAGGAGATTGGTAGCTTTTTCATCTTTTTGAATGAAGTAGGTAGACTATAGTTGACAAATGTTATTCTCACTGCTCTCCCAACATTTGCTATGTGCACCTTCCTCCTGCCTAAGACTGTGATCAAGCAAATTAACAAGTATAGAAAACATTGTCTTTGGAGAGGATCAAAAACACCTTGGACCATGGTGTGCTCTCCAAAAGATGAAGGTGGACTTGGAGCTCTCAATATTATAGTTTAGAATGAAAGTCTTCTTCTGCATCTTCACAAAATTTTTAACAGGGCTCCAATCCCTTGGGTTAGGTTGGTGTGGGACAAGTATTACACAAGAGACAGACTGCCAGTTCTGAATCATAATTTTAGAGGCTCTTTCTGGTGGAAAGATGTCCTCAAGTTGCTACCCCAATATAATGGTTTGGCTATGGTTTCCTTGCAAGATGGCAAATCTTGTTTTCTCTAGCATGATTTTTAGGGAACTGGTGTTTGTAGTCAGATATTTCCTGAGCTATTTTCCTTTGCCAGGGATGAGAAGATCTCTCTCTACAAGGCATTCTCTACTCCTGCTCTCCATGACCTTTTTCATCTTCCCCTGACACCAGAGGCTTATGATCCATACTTACAGCTATCAGTCATTCTTCAAGGTTTACAGCTGCAACAGATCCCTGACCAATGGACTTACATTTGAGGCTCTCCTCTTTTTGCTTCAAATCAAGCTTACAGATGCCTGATTGGTCATACAAAAATCCACTTTTCTTTCAAATGGTTGTGGCATTCAGCTTATCAGGAAATTTTTCTTTTGGCTAGTTCTTAGGGATCGCCTGAATACAAGCCATGCTCAGGAGGAGACATATGCATTTGCCTGATTATCACTGTGTTCTATGCCACTGTAATGTGGATGAAGATCTGGCACATGTTCTTTCTCATTGCCCTTTTGCAGCCGCTTGCTGGAACTTGCTGCTTCTAGTGGTGCCAAACTCTGAAGGTCCATGCCTCATTGTTGAGAGCTTCTCAGCACAGTTGCATGGAAATTATTGTTACAATGTGTTCGTCTATCTGGATGGTACACAATGATTTTATCTTCAAGGCCATTCCACACTCAATTTGTCGCTACAAATTGATCTTCAAGAAAGAGTTTGCTCTAGTTATTCTAAAAGCAAAGGTGGTGCTGCACCTTAGAATTGATTTATGGCCAGAAGTTTTTGTGTAATCCTTTTAATTTTTTTCCTGACTTTCTTTGTTTCGTAATTTCCTGTTGTAAACTCTTCGGTTTTATTTTCAATAAAGTTTTCTAGTAGGGGTGCACATCCCTCCTATTTCATAAAAAAAGAAGATTCAACAACCTCTAAGTTATACTATTAATTCGTCATTAGAAAATCAACTAGCTAGAAAAGCTGGATGTTTGACAATCCTATTTTCTTGCTGCCCTCAAGAAAAAAGAACTCTTCTAAAAATTACAACTCGGTAGCATCGTTGGGTCGAACTCGTGGTGGACGCCACCGGCATCGCCTCCAGAGTCCACGGCTAGTTGTGCCAGGTACACCGCTGGCCGCAGCAACAGCATCAAGCCCTCATCGATGCGTTCCCTTGAATGGAAATCTAGAATCTGGATCGGCCAAGGGCCAACCCTGCATCACGTATTCACATGTCTCTGTCTGGCCTGGCCTCCTGGCGACGCGTGGAATCGAGCAGGCAGCGGACGAGGAAAAGGAAACAGCCACGACATCATTCTCTCCCCCGATCGAGTTTGCCTGCTGCTTTCTCTCGATCAATGGAAGACGCACACGAATGCATGTCGCCGGAACGAAACGGGGCAAAACTGAATGTGATAGAATTTGCTAAAGAGATGGAATGCCCTATGTATGACGCCATATCTTACGCCAACGAACCTGCCAATCTGCCATGCGAGCACGGTTTCATGGGAACCGCACTATCACTACGGTGTGCTGTCACTTGTCAAGTTGTCAGTCTCTCGAGAAGGTTCCTATCTACCTGATCTCTATTCTCCTGCTCTTAAATCCACATAATGACGTGAAGCAGAAACGGCGGCCAAGACTTGGTTCACACTTCACGCGACGAATTTGTTATCCACCTGCCTGTCTCCCCCTCTGGCATTCTTGTCTGCTTTCTTCTTCCGCTTCTTCCACTGTCTCCACTACACTCTGCCGCAAGCTCACATGGCCCCATCCGCAAGTCCGCAACGCTAGCCTGAAACTCTCGCTAGATCTCACCATTTCAGGCCCTTTTATCGTCGCACGTTGTAGATTCCTTACAAGTTTCTCTGGCATGAGCCCTTCTCTTCTGACTTCCGCAGCGTGTTCATTCGCGAGCCAGCTCCCTAGCTTCCTGATGGAGCCATCATCGTCTTCCTCCCGCCGCAGCAGACCTCACGGTTCCGGTTCTCCCTCTCCCACGATACGTCGTCTGTGTCTCCTTCTGCTCTTTGTTCTTCAGAACTGCAGCCGCCCGTCGGCCCCGGCGGTATCAGCAGCGGCAGCCTCGCCGTCGCCGTACCTGGTGGGCGTAGGGAGCTACGACATAACGGGGCCTGCGGCGGACGTCAACATGATGGGGTACGCGAATGCCGAGCAGATCGCGTCAGGAATCCACTTCAGGCTCAAGGCGCGCGCGTTTATCGTCGCCGAGCCTGACCCTGGTGGGAATGGGAAGCGCGCCGTCTTCGTCAATCTTGATGCCTGCATGGCGTCGCAGCTCGTCACTATCAAGGTGCTCGAAAGGCTGAAAGCAAGGTGAGACTGACGATCTGATCAACCCCCTTGCCTTGCCTGCTTCAATCTCTCTAGCTTCATCCTCATGGCGATGGTGGAGCTGACTGTCAGGACCTCATTACTTCAATTTGCCAGGTACGGTGACCTTTATAATGAGAACAATGTGGCTATCAGCGGAATCCACACCCATGCTGGGCCAGGAGGTTATCTGCAGTATGTGGTTTATATTGTCACATCTCTTGGGTTTGTTCGCCAATCATTTGATGTGATCGTCAACGGCATTGAGCAGAGTATTGTTGAAGCTCACAGGAATCTCCGTCCTGGTAAAATATATCTAAACAAAGGTATCTACAATTATTTGTGTCTTACAGGACTAACTAGGCTCTTTTTTCAAGCACATTTGGCACTATTTTGGTACTGTTTGTGATTTTTTTCTGTATCTCACTGTAAATAATTCGTCAGGTTATACTTGAACTAGTTGAATTACTTATCTATTAGTCCATTTTTTACCATTCTCTGAAATTTCTCACTGATCAACGTCCTACAGTTTTTATTAGACATCCTAGTCTCTATGTGATGGTTGCTACAAGGGTTTTTTTTTGTTATTATAAATATGCTATGTGACCGATGCCAGGCACATGATTTTCAGGTGAACTCCTTGATGCTGGGGTGAACCGCAGCCCGAGCGCATACCTAAACAACCCAGCTGATGAGAGAAGCAAATATCAGTACAATGTCGATAAAGAAATGACACTTATTAAGTTTGTAGATGGTGAAGTTGGTCCAATTGGGAGTTTCAATTGGTTTGCAACCCACGGGACATCAATGAGCCGTACAAATCCTTTGATTAGTGGCGATAACAAAGGCGCAGCTGCACGTTTCATGGAAGATTGGGCACAACAGAATGTTGGTCCAAAGCAGGCAGTTCATGTGAGTTCTGGGCATCCGCGAAGAGTCTCCGCACTAATTCCTGAACCAAATGAGATAAGTATGTTGCTAGTGGTGGATGAGATTATGTATCAGATTAAAATATCCTATATATAGGTTCTGGCTAAACTACTCTTTTATTGGCTTTTGTTTTTCAGCTGATGATGACTTAATACGATTGGCATCATCCTACAAGGCCTCAGGTGGTAGGCAAATATCAAGTTCAAGTATCGCCAAGCGCATTAGAAGCGCTGAACAAAACAAACTTAAATTTGTTTCTGCATTCTGCCAGTCAAACTGTGGAGATGTTAGTCCAAATGTCTTGGGAGCATTTTGTACAGACACCAACCGTCCTTGTGACTTCAATCACAGTACATGTAATGGGCAGAATGAATTATGCTACGGACGAGGCCCAGGGTATTCTTAAGCTTGCATGCAGATCATTCAGTTGAAGCTGTCATATTCTTATTCACATTTAGAAAAACTCATTATAGATTACTCCTTTAATTAAATTTTGTTTGTTGCAGATATCCTGATGAGTTTGAAAGTACTCGTATCATTGGCAACAGACAATTCCTCAAGGCTGTCGATCTCTTCAATTCAGCTTCTGAAGAAATACAAGGCAAAGTTGACTACAGGCATACCTACTTAGATTTCTCTCAACTAGAAGTGAATGTTTCTGCAAGCACAGGAGGTCAGCAGACGGTGAAAACATGCCCAGCGGCCATGGGGTTTGCCTTTGCTGCTGGAACCACAGATGGCCCTGGAGCTTTTGATTTTAAACAAGGAGACGTCAAGGTTGCTTCTACATCTACTTACTATACCAATCAAATACTAGCTTCACAAATTTCTTTGACATGCTGTTGACTGTTCTTTTTTTACATAATCCTTCGTTAGGGAAACCCATTCTGGAGGTTAGTACGAGATGTGCTTAGGCCACCGGGCCCAGAGCAAGTGAAATGTCAGGCTCCGAAACCAATACTGCTAGATACCGGTGAAATGAAGGTTCCATATGATTGGGCAGTAAGTCTTCCTTTTTTTTTTACGAGCATATACAGTACAAGCTTGAAATGAAGGTTCCATATGATTGAGCTTCCAACTGAATTTGCTCAAATTTCACGGTCCTCTGAATTATGTATTTTTGTGCAGCCTGCGACACTTCCAATTCAGATCATAAGAATCGGTCAGCTGGTTATCTTGTGTGTCCCTGGAGGTATATATTCCTGATACTTCACCAGTGCATGTGATGTCTTGATCTACTGACTTTTCTTATGATATCCAAAACTCATATCATGATGTTTTCATGGTTATTTCGGTTCAGAGTTCACAACAATGGCTGGGAGGCGGCTACGTGATGCTGTAAAAAATGTGCTAACAAACAGTGTTCAGTTTGATAACAATGTTCATGTTGTTCTCGCGGGGCTAACAAACACCTACTCTCAATATGTCACAACTTTTGAAGAATATCAGATTCAAAGATACGAGGTGTGCATTTTTTTTTCCTTTAAAAGAACAAAACATTGAATGAAATGGACACAAAAAATACAGACTAATGCGTTTTTGCAGGGAGCATCCACGTTGTATGGTCCTCACACCTTGAGCGCCTACGTTCAAGAATTCCAAAAACTTGCTACAGCCATGGTTACAAACAAAGAGGTTCCAACAAATCTGCAGCCTCCTGATCTACTAAACCGGCAAATTGGTCTGCTCCCAGGTGTCATAGTCGACGAGACACCTCCTGGCGTCACGTTTGGAGACGTCAGGTCGGATGTCCCTGCGAACTCAACCTTCAGGAAGGGCAGCGTTGTGAATGCTACATTCTATTCGGCTTGCCCAAGGAATGACCTCCTCACCGACGGTACCTTCGCGCTCGTTGAGAAGCTGGATGGCGGCAGCGATTGGGTTCCTGTCTATGATGACGACGATTGGTCGCTGCGCTTCAAGTGGTCAAGGCCATTCCCGGTGAGCCCAATGAGTTTCGCAACGCTAGAGTGGAGAGTTCCTGAAGAGGCCACATCCGGTGTTTACAGATTGAGACATTTTGGTGCCTCTAAGCCGCTGATTGGGTCCATCAACTATTTTACAGGGACCTCTAGTGCATTTGTAGTACGTTAAGTGGTTTTTTTATCTCAAAATATACGCAAAAGCTTGCATATCACTGTATTAAGGTAGAAGAGTTTTGAATACAACACGTGTTCGGAAACAGTACGTTAAGTGGTACAGTACACCTATAAAATTCACACTATCCAAAAATTTTCCCTTTGGTTTTTACATGTATGTATTTGATGTTAATAACGTCATCCCTTGTCATTTGACGTTAACGGAGCTGTTGTACTAAATTCAAACGTTAAGGCTAGCCTCTGGCCGTTCAACCGAACGCGGCTCCCGCACCCCGTGCCCGCATCGCATTTCACACGCCGCGTTCCATTCCCATCAAGCACCACCGTTCGGAACCACGCCCCGCGCCTGCACGGCAGAACCACGCTCGGCTCCCATCCCATGCCCGCAACGAGCGCCCATCCCGCGCCTGCATGGCGGAACCGCGACCCCGCACCCACCTGCCCCGCATGCGGATGCGTGCACGGAGGCATCTACCGTCCTCAGGCACCCGCACATGAACCACGGCGGTGCCTCAGCAGCAGCCGCAGGTAGACAATGACCTGCAACACCGATACTTTTAAAACATTCAGATGAAACATTTACAACATAAATCAGAAACGGATGAAGCACTTGAAACGAGTGCTTGAAACATGCGTGTGTAGACATTGCAACATGTGCAACACCAAAATCTACTATTGAAACATCTGGCTGAAACATTTGTAATATACATCTAAAACATCTGAAACACTTGAAACATAGGCTCTCAACATGTGTATTTTGACATTGCAACATATGCAACATCCAGATGAAACACTTGAAACAAAAGTCTTAAACGGCCAAAACACTTGAAACACAGCGTTTGCTCGCGCGGCCACGATCTACTTGGTGGGAAACCGCGGTATCGGCGGCGACCTCCTCCTGGTGCACGCCATGGCCGCGACGGGGCGAGGTGGATGGGGGCACGGCAGGGGACGCCCCGTGCGGCGGGGCACGAGATTGGGGCGGGCGTGATGCGGGATGGGGTGCGGCAGGGGATGGCCACAGTAGGCGAGGCAGAGTGGGGCGAGCGGACGGCGTGTCGCGGCCACGGCGGGCGGATGGCGCAGTAGACGCGGCCGCTACGGGCGGATGGTGCGGTGGACGCGGCTGCTGTGGGCGGATGGCGCGGTGACAGCGGTCGCGATGGTCCGGAGTGGGGAATTCTGGACGACGCGCAGACAGATGAGTTGTGGAGCGAAATCGGTTAGAGAGGCCACAGATCGATTGACGTTGGGCCCGATCGCTCATTAGCGAAATTCAAACAGCACTGATAGATAGCAATTCAAGCCAATAGAATTGGTGGTCTCCCTCCGATCCATACAAATAAACAGTCCATACACGCAATGAGGTTTGAGCCACTGTTCACATGAATGCAGGAGAAAGAAAGAATCAATCAGGGACTAGAGTGGGGTTGAATAAAAATTTAAATCAAAACTTGCAGCAGAATCAACACTCGAACTAGATGTCCGGTGTATAGTGAATATATATACGTTGGAAACCAGATGTCCAGTCAGATTAACGAATTACCTACAGGATCTACAAATTTGGCCAACAAAATTTAAATCTACTTGTTACCAGGCCTCAATTAGATGTGTAAAGTTCCTTGCACTCAAGTATACTTAAAAAAAGTAGATTGAGTAAAGTTTCCACGAGTCAACGAGAACAAGCTCAAGAACATGAACAGCGCAAGAATGAAGGAGATCAAAGAAGTGACTACATCCTTGTTGCTGAGGAAGCCGCCGAGACTTGGGACTCCTCAAACCCTATCATCTTCTCAAGTGAAACAAATATCAAGCTCAAGGGTTCTTACTAAAATCGTCAGAGTGATACAAACTTCCTGGAGTGCTCTATAAGAGAATGGGTGATGGACAAGTCATTACCTGTTAGAATTCCACGAATCCAATAGTAACACATCTAAATTAATGCTTTCAAAGAGTCTCCAAATGCTCAGGCCTTGTTTGGATGCATATGTATCTACTTCAATCCACATGTGTTGGAGTGGATTGGAATAGAACTTAGTTTAATTTTACTCCAATCCACTTCAATACATGTGGATTGAGATGAATACATGCGCATCCAAACAAGGACTCAAGAGGATATGAATGAACTTCTTCCATTCAAGTCTTCCAGCCCCAACCTCTCCGACTCAAATCTACACTCCAAATGTCAAATCCCACAAGAGTTTAGCTCAGAGGTGGATGAGAGAGAGGAATGAATGGTATGATATGTTTGTCTCAAAGTGATTTAGGAGTTAATGAGGGAGAAGTATATATATACTCAGCCCTCTAACCATTATGTGTATTATCAGACGTCATGTCCAAGAGTCATAAGTGCACAAAACTTAACTGAAAGTCGGACCTCCAGTAGTGACCGGATGTCCGATGTCTGGACAGAAACTCACAATTGGAGACCAAAGGTCCAACACTCATATACAGTATATCCTTACTGGACCTCTGGTGTAAATTGGATGTCTGGCCCTACCTGACAAATTCAGCAATTTAAAAGGCTATGAAGGGTTAGTGTCTCTTAAGATTATGTTAGCGATCCTTTAAGCATGGAGACACCAGCAAGAAAGTGAAACTGGATCCCATTTATATCACGATATTTTCTATCACTTAAATTCAAAATAGAAATTAATTATATCTTTCAACTTTTATCTCCAAATGCCATATTTAGTTATACATATCAAATTTAGGGGGTCGCCAATCATCCATACATTTAATCCATAGTCATATAACATGTCCAATCACTTAGTACAAGGATTAGTTCTTTAATTGTGTGTCATTAATCCATCAAAATCCACAACAGGCTTAGCAAGGCAATCAATGTTTTCCTTGGTAAGGTCCTCGCTCTACTCTTGTTCTCTCACCGGTCACCACCCATCGCTTTCATCCTTCTGTCCCCACCTCTTTTGGGGCCTGTTTGATAGAAATGGTGATGATCATAAAATTAATGCATATGCTTAACACGTAGAGGGGCGTTTTTTTTTGACAAAGATTTTATTATGTTTCAAGATCATTACATTGAGTTGATACAATCATATATCTTGAAAGCGCTTCGGGCCTCTGCATAGCAGGATGCACATATAGCATATGATATTTAAAAGAAAGTATAGACACACTAGTATATACACGTAGGGGTGGGGGGTGTTTATATGTGGCTTTTGCAGACAAGTCCGAAGGTTCAATAATATAATATGTGTGTGAAGCTCTTTCTAATGTGTTGGTGTTTAAAGGATAAAATCTAAATAACAATGGTGATGGCTTTGTGCATCCATGGTTGATGAATGGTGCGACGACTAAGGGCGTTCTCAATGAGTAGAACTAAATTGCCAGCCGGATGGAAATTAAAAAGAAAAAAGAAAGAAAGAAATAAGGTACCAGCCGCACAGCATAGACGAGAGTGGGTCTTGCAATTAAACTAGATTCAAGGGAAATCATGTGAGCTTAGCAACAAACTCGTCACTAGTGACCAGATTCTTAGATGTTCTCTATCCTCCATATAATCAAATAGCTAGCTAGGAATACCTCGTTGGAGACGTCATAAGAATAGTTTTATATCGGGACGTCTAGCGCCAGCAGCGCGTCCGGACGCCCCACGCCTGCTGCCCGCTCCATGTCCGGCTTTCCAGCGCAACGCCGGCGCATGCTCCTTCTCTGTGCCTCTGCTACTAGATCCCGATTTGACCGTGCACGCTTGTGGGGAGGGGGGAATCATCGCGCTTGCTACCATCAGGAGCAGCAGCGACGGGCCACGCCTGGCCGGGCACTCCTACTTTTCGCATGCTGCTGGTGGCGTGTGATGCTGCTCCTGACCGGACGCATCTAGGGGAGAGAGAGAGCAGCCGAACATGGATGTTGCTTCGTGCTCCACGCCTGCTGTCACGCCCATAGATACAGTTTTGTGCTCCGCACCTGCTGTTGCCCCCGCTTGGCTTCCCCACGCGCGCACGGGGACCGCAACGCCCAAGGGGACCACCTCTGCTTGAGCCCCCTAGCCGCGCCTGCTGGTGAAACACCTACAATATAAAGAATTTGCTGCAACATACGTCCGAAATAGATGAGACATTTACAATGTACGCTTGCAACATATGTGTATGGACACTGCAACATATGCAAACATTCCAATAAAACGCTTGCAGCATACGTTTCAAATAGATGAAACATTTGAAATATGCACTTGCAACATACGTGTATAGCCAGTGCAATATATGCAACATCCAGATAAAACACTTGTAGTATATGTTTAAAACAGCTGAAACATTTGAAACATACACTTGCAACATACGTGTATAGTTATTGCAATGCAACACCAGATCTAACATATGCAACATACATCTAAAACGCATGCAATATATGATTGCAACATGTGCGCATTTACTTACTGCACCACAATGGAGCTCGTTCACGCGGAGCTCGACGCAGGCACAGAGCTCGAGGTCGTCCACAGTCAACAGGTGAATGGATCACGGCACAGCGGGAGGCACGAGGCGCACGCACGATGCGAGGCGCAAGGGCATGTGCGTCCGTCCCGTCTAGAAAGGACGGACGTCCTGAGGGTATCATTATCGGTTTTATATCTTCAACTTGGAGGTTGTGTTATCTAGAGTACCGAAAGTGTAATTAATATTGGATTGGAGAGAATATTGAATGTGTAATATTAGATATTTATGATATCAAATAAGTATTATTAGATTAATAGTACGGTAAACATATTTAAAGATACAAATGCTATTTCCTTCCCTCCTAAATTATAAACTATAAGTCATTCCAACTTTCTTGGAGAGTCAAGTCATTTTAAGTTTGACCAAATTTATATAATAAAATAATAATATTATGATACCAAATAAATATCAGTAGATTATTTATTAATTATATTTTTATAGTACATCTATTTAATGTCATAAATCTTTGTAATTTTTTTATAAATTTGGTCAAACTTAAAACGTTTTGACTCTTAAATACGTTGGAATGATTTATAATTTGGAATGAAGGAGTAAATTATTTCTATATAGTTAAATTTAAAATTAATAAACTCCATCTGCATTGGATGGCAACGCAGTGCACCGGCAACCTAACCGAGATGTACGCGGGAGGATCACACACACACGCCACACGGCCTTGATGCCGCGCGTGGAAGTGATTAGTGATCACGGTGACGGATGTTGGCTGCTGTCGCGACGGTGCCATGGCAGCGGCATCGGCATGCATTTGATCTAGGGTGGTTGAGGTTCGACCGCCGGCCGCATGCATTTGCCCGCTCATGCGTCCGGTGAGCGCGCGCGCGGCATTGCATCGGAGCGGAGCACGCGTCTGAGGAACACGCGCGAACCCCTCGGCGAGTTGCCTGATGTTTGCCTTTCTCTGCAACGTGGCAGGCACACCGCACACCGCAAATGCATTGTTGTATTGTGATGAGAACGAAAAGGGGCAGAAGGCGGCGAGAGAAATCGTTGAAGACACGGAGAACTCATCGTGTGTGTTGTTAACTTGTTATCCGACAAATTCGTGGGAGACACCGGCTTGTGCTGTTGTGCACGTCAGATGGATCAACCTGTTTGTGCTCACGCTAATCACGTCTGCGTAGCGTATACTGAGGCCAAAGGACCCACACGTCATGGGAGAAATGATGACGACTGGGATAGTCCAACAAGCCGTCCAAATCAGAGCACTTTGCAGCACACGTCGCTGAATCTTGTCCGGTCTGAACGAGTTAGCCTGCCAAGCAAACGCCGTTTCAGGAGAAGCATACACACACCCATTATCACTACAGAATATATAAGCACGAGTCATCACTTACGCAGTTATCATTAATTCAGTACACAAATTTGTTTTCTGCGAGAGGATCCAGGGCCTTGTTTAGTTGGGGGTGAAAAGTTGAAAACTTTTCAAGATTTCCCATCATATCATATCTTTGCACGTATGCATGGAGCATTAAATGTAGGTAAAAAAATAACTAATTGCATAGTTTATCTGTAATTTGGGAGACGAATCTTTTGAGCCTACTTAGACTATGGTGGGACAATAATTATCAAATACAAACAAGTGCTACGACACTTTTTAGGCAAATTTTTTGCCATCTAAACAAGGTCCAGATCTATTGTTATTAAAAGCCAGCAGACAAGGTGGAGTTGGAGCAGATGGCTCTGCAGTGGGCTAGAGATCTGCTTCAAACTCGCACCTCCCATGGTGAGTTGGTGACTGACAAGAGTGTTCAGAACGGTTTGATGCAAACCGGACTCAACCCAGCTACCCAAATCATGCACTAAGCATGAATAGAGACTTTAGTACAGTGGTTAAATCTTGCAACAATCTGTATCAGTCACTGCCCGTTTCACCTTTTTTTTGTTTCCGAGCCATAACTTCTCTGAGCTCGTGTCGCAGCTGCTCCAAAACTTGGCTCTCCAGGGGGCGCACTACCGTCTTGTTTGGTTGCTGTCACCTCTAAAAGCAAGGGTCTGGATTGCTGTCCGGCTTGACAAAATTGCCTAGACAAGCAACCAAACTACCCGAGGAACGACGAATGGACCTCATACAATTCAACAACATTTCAAAATACATAATTTTGAAATCCAAATTCAAAACTAAACTAGTTCAATTGTCGGTGGGTTTCACCATTCATCGCCCTTGGATTACAGGCTGAAGTTGCTGCCCCGAGACAAACAAGTTTACGGACCTTGTCTAGCAAACGAGCCTGAATTCTCAATCTGTCCAAAGAAGTTGGAGACTGGGAACATTTCATGCTAGGTTTGATATGGTCATCTTCCGTTGGGCTAGCTACATCGGTTTCTGTGATCCACTACTGCTTTCATCGATCAATTCGTAGAGTTGTCCTGAGTTAATTATTTTAAGTTTAACCGAATTTATTGGAAATAATACTAAAATTTATGACATCAAACTAATATTATTAAATTCACTACGATATATATTTTCATAATTTGTTCATTTTGATGTGTTGTATTTTTGTATAACTTTGGCTAAACTTAAAAAAGGGTTAATTTAAGATATTCGCGAAGGCAAACTTTTCTTGCGGGCAGGCAATTCGACGAGCGCCTAGAGCGGAAGCCGGGGGTGGTGAAGTAGAAGCCGGAAAGGCCGATGACGCGGGACCGGGATGAAAACGGATCGGATATCACTGATATCGTATTTGTTTTCATATTTATATTCGGATTCGGATTCGAATACGGATAGTATAAAAAATACCGGATATGATATGATTGGATATCGACATCATAAATATGTGATTTAAATATTCGGATACGAATACAGTATCGGATATTAAATATCCAGACTCGGATACGGACGGATTAAAACCTCTCTAAACAGATTCGGTCTCGAATACGGTCGAAAAATATCCGTACCATTTTCATCTCTACCGGTGAGCAGCGAGAGCGGGCCAGCCCGTCCGCCCCCGACGAAAAGCTCACGGGCTCTAAGCTAGTTTGGCTCAGCTCGCTTCCCTACACAAACGTATTGTTCGCTTGAGTTTATTAGCCAAATCAGCGGTCATAATCAGCGGTGATTGAGGGGTGTTTTTCCCTCCAGCGTATTAACAAACAGTGGTCCGCGTCTTCCACGCCTCAGGCTGTCCGCAGCGGACAGCGGTAAAGCAGCCGGTACGCTACCGGCAGCGTACGCGGGCTGCGCACCGCGCGCCTGTAAACGCGCCGCTAGCGTACCGGCTGCACAGGCCACCGCCACAGCTCGCGCGTTACTGTAGCAGCCCGCTAAATACTGTAGCAACGAGAGAGAGTCGGAGAGAAAGAGAAAGAGGGAGGAAGGGGAATAAAATATGGAATAGTGGGTATAGAGTATGAGATAGAGATAACATGGGTGCAGGAGAAATGGATATAGAGTAGAGAATCTCGATGACTAGGATAGAATATTCCTTTTTAGAGATGAAAATAGAGGTCGATGGGTGCGGATAGCCTCACCCCGCCTGTCCCCGTCGCGGCGTCGCGCCGCTTCTTCGGTTCTTCCCCGGCTTCGTCACCATCGGTGCACATCCGCTCGCCCCCGTCCCCCAACACTTCGAACCCGGCTCGCCTTAAAATAGTTGCACACTGGCGCAGCGGAGCTGCACAAAGCCGACGCCATCCCAGTCCTACGACTACGAGGCGCCCCCGCTCTCGGAATTTTCAGCGGGTCGCGTCGCGTTCCGTGCGGGGTGTCGCAGTGCCGAGGTATAAATGGCGGCCAGTCACTGCGGCCGCAGCAGCAACTGAATCATCCGGGGGAGGGAGGAAGGAGGGATTTCGCCGATCGCGGGGTGAGTTTTTGCTTCCCCCTCTTCCTTTCGAGCCCTGGCCTGCCCGCGTCCTTGCTCAATTTCCCCCCGATTTGGTGCTAATTGGGTGCGCAAATCAAGCTAGGGTTTCAGCGCAGGTTCTGCAGTTGTTTTGCTACTCCTCAGTGAGATGCTTGTTGTTGTCATCAGGATGCTTGTACTGTTTGGCTTAGCTTATGTGCTTTGTCGCCCACGACGGTTAGACTGTGCTGCTGTTGCTTGTTTGGTGGGGGAGTGACTAGACTGGACCTGCTTCTTTGCTGTGGTGTTGCTTGTGTGATTTGGTGTAGCTATTGGACTGTCGTGTTGGTTGCCTGTTGCCTGATTAGACTTGTGACGTTGATCTCCCGTGGGTGCGTGATAGTAAACGCCAAGAACCTGAGGTCAGGGCAGATTTGTAGTGTAGCCGCCTGGGCGGCGTGTGCTTCCAAGGATATTACTTGTGCCCCTCGCCTCCCAGGCTCCCAATTCCCATCCTCTTTGGCTTTTCGCTGCCCAAATCTGCCCACTTCCACCTCCACTCTCCTCTTCTGCCGCTGCCGGGATCTCATAAGGTCGAATTGTTTTGTCCAATAATACCGTTTTGTATGCTGACATATCTTCTTGGCTGTGATTCAGAGATCTACTTTTTGTTTAATTTATCACCTAGGGATCTGCAGCTATATTTGGTAAACATTAGCTTATGTATGTTAGTATACTGTGTTCATGTGGAGAAATGCAATTACTATGTTCCAGAAAAATTCCATTCTCTCATTTTCTTACTTGCTTGGATAACACATATCCTCCTCTGTGTGCAACTATGATCTGCTTTTCTAATAGGTACCAAGTCTTCTCTTTTGCAGCCTGTAGTCAATTTGTCAGTTCATTGAGATATCCATCTTGCATGAGTTGATCAACAAGCCCATCCCTGGTTCCTGATGGAGGCATCATCTTCCTTGCGCTTCCAAGTTTCTGGTTTTAGTTTGCCCAAGATATGGCTATGCCTCTTTCTGGTACTCGTTATTCAGAACTGCAGCCCAGCACTTTCAGATTCACCATATTTGGTCGGTATGGGGAGCTATGACATAACAGGGCCAGCTGCAGACGTTAACATGATGGGATATGCAAATTCTGAGCAGATCGCATCAGGGATTCACTTTAGGCTAAAGGCTCGTGCGTTTATCGTTGGTGAGCCTAACGGCAATCGTGTTGTGTTTGTAAATCTTGATGCTTGCATGGCATCACAGCTTGTTACTATAAAGGTGCTTGAAAGGCTCAAAGCAAGGTAAGAGTGATCACTCTTGAATCTTATATTCGAGATAGTCTCATTTCAACACTATATGATAAATGACAAAATGCTTGGCCATTTTACATTCCACTGCACAGAGGAGTCCAGACATAATGTTGATTAGATGGATCATTATATATTTTGTAAAAGTAAGTTTTTCCCTTGCACCCTCATGATGGTGTAGCTGACTATGCAAACCTCAATTTGGCAGGTATGGAGATTTTTATAATGAGAATAATGTGGCTATCAGTGGAATCCATACGCATGCTGGTCCTGGTGGTTATCTGCAGTATGTAGTTTATATTGTCACATCACTTGGGTTTGTTCGTCAATCATTTGATGTGATTGTCAATGGAATTGAGCAATGCATTGTTGAAGCTCACAACAATCTCCGTCCTGGGAAAATCTATGTGAACAAAGGTACAAAATTATGTCTGTTTTCTGGGGCCAATTAGGTTTTCCCAAACACTACCGAGATTAACTCAGCATTTTTTTAATTCATTCAATTCTTCTCTAATTTAAATTGCATTTAGTTTTAAGTAGGACTCCCAATGTTACTACTTTATCCCTGGTTGGTTAATTGATTGTTTGAGTTTGGCCAGTTGGCAAGCCCACAGTGATCAATGTCCTGAAATATTACTAGATGTACTACTTGCTGTGTGAAGGCTGCTTCACTGGGATGTAGTTACAGCTAATATTTTGTGACCACACGATTTTCAGGTGACCTCCTTGATGCCGGTGTGAATCGCAGCCCAAGTGCATATCTAAATAACCCCGCTGAAGAGAGAGGCAAGTATAAGTATGATGTTGATAAAGAAATGACCCTCGTCAAGTTTGTAGATGACGAATCTGGTCCAGTTGGGAGTTTCAATTGGTTTGCAACCCATGGAACATCTATGAGTCGTACAAATTCTTTAATAAGTGGTGATAACAAAGGAGCAGCTGCACGTTTCATGGAAGATTGGGCAGAACAAAATGGCATTCCAAAACAGGCAGCTCATGGAAATCATGATGGTTTGGAATCTTTACACATGACCTCTGGACTTCCGAGAAGAGTCTCTTCGATAATTCCTGAACCAGACGAGATAAGTATGTTCCATACTTCTTGACTGCATAAATTTTGTATTGAAATGAAATATTTTTGGTTGTTGCTAAACTACTCTTATAATTGTTTTTGGTCAGCTGATGACTTAGTACAATTGGCGTCATCCTACGAAGCCTCAGGTGGCCGGCGATTATCTGGTTCAAGTATCACCAGGCGCATTAGAAGCTCTCAACAAAACAGACCTAAATTTGTTTCTGCATTCTGCCAGTCAAATTGTGGTGATGTTAGTCCAAATGTCCTGGGAACTTTCTGTATAGACACTGGCCTTCCTTGTGACTTCAATCACAGCACATGCAATGGGAAGAATGAACTATGCTATGGACGAGGACCAGGGTATTCACCATATTTACAAGTCATTATAATTATAGCTTTCATATTTTTGTATATTTGGAAGAATTTATTTATTATCGACGAATCCTTGCTGTGTTGCAGATATCCTGATGAATTTGAAAGTACCCGTATCATTGGCAATAGGCAGTTTCAAAAGGCTGTAGATCTTTTTAATTCAGCTTCTGAAGAAATACAAGGCAAAGTTGACTTTAGGCATACTTACCTAGATTTCTCACAACTTGAAGTGAATATTCCTACAAGTACAGGAGGTCAGCAAGTTGTGAAAACATGCCCAGCAGCCATGGGGTTTGCCTTTGCCGCTGGAACCACAGATGGTCCTGGAGCTTTTGACTTTAAACAAGGAGATGCCAAGGTTGATCATATTAATCAAATGAGCCTAACAAGTTTCACTAACGTGGTATTGACTGGTTTATACTATGTCTTATCAGGGAAACGCTTTCTGGAGGTTAGTAAGAAACTTACTTAAGAAACCAGGGAAGGAGCAAGTCCAATGTCAAGCACCAAAACCTATCTTGCTAGATACTGGTGAAATGAAGGAACCATATGATTGGGCGGTATGTCTTCCTTTTTTCAACAATTGTACAGCTTCTAGTTTTCACAGCAAATACAAATTCGTTAGTTCATTTGATAGTTGACACCGAGGTCGCCATCAATACAGAACATCTGTTGCTTAATCAAATTGCTACCACATAGGCTGGTATAGCATTCTTTTCTAGTAATATTAGTGACGTTGTGAGTCTCATTTGATCATTTCTTTCAAGTCTTAACTGATCTTGAGCTTTGTTTTAGAGCATAATCATAGGCAGTATCAATTTGCCAAAATGATTCTTCTTTTCGTGAGTGGTGGGTGGGTTGGGGGGGGGGGGCGCTTTACTAGCTTCCTCCTTGTTTTTTACATATTGTACTTTATTATCTTAATGAAATGGCACAGAGCTCTCCTGCATTTTTTGAGGGAAAAAATGACATTTCTCTTATATCAGCTGTGAAACCAAGTAATTAAGTCTGGCTTACTGAATTTGTTTGTTGGTACTGCGCTGACTCATGTATTATTATTATGCAGCCTGCAATTCTTCCAATTCAGATCATAAGAATTGGCCAGCTGGTTATCTTGTGTGTCCCTGGAGGTAAATTTCCAATTCCTCATTTATAAGATATTTGCCAAGCAAAGACCAAAGAATGTGTTGATACTATTGATATTTATTGTGGACATCCCTATGCTCATGTCATGCATTTTGTATGGTTATGTTTTGGTTCAGAATTCACAACAATGGCTGGCAGGAGGCTACGTGATGCTGTCAAAACTGTACTTACAAGTGACAACAGTGGTGAATTTAATAATATTCATGTTGTTCTTGCGGGGCTAACAAATACCTATTCTCAGTATATTACAACTTTTGAAGAATATCAGATCCAAAGATACGAGGTATGTATATGCCCAGCTCATTTGATGTTCAGTCTGAGAACATAATACAGAATGGAATAACGATAGTTAGCTTGATGTTTGGTGGCCCTTCCACAATTATAGTTACTTAATGTCATTTTTTAACTGCCTTAGTAGCAGCATGTTCTGGCTATATCTGAATTGGCACTGTCATTGAGATTCATTCCTTTTTGTTTTCATCATGCTTTTCCCCTCATCTGTGCCATGCTAGAAATCAAGCAGTCTGGAGCATGGTCCTCTTCATTTTGTTTGGGGGCGTGCACCGAAATTAACCATCCTGTTTTGTAGACCCCTGGATGCATTATTGGAAGTTCTTTCAACCGCGTCAGCCCCCTTGTATTTAGCGTCACAAAAGGAGAACTCTATATTTTTCTCCTTTTGTTGCAAGTGTTCATGTCCTTTTGTTTCCTTTATTTTGCATATCTGCACAGTGCTTGGTAGAGAAGTTCTAATATTTCGTTAGCGCGTCATTTTAGTGATCTTCCTAGTAATATGTACAGTAGGAATAGTGAAGTCCATTCTAGATATATTGACATTTCAAACAAATAAATGCTTTTTGCCAGGGAGCATCAACGTTGTATGGCCCCCACACCTTGAGTGCCTACATTCAGGAGTTTCAGAAACTTGCTACAGCCATGGTTGCAAACAAAGAGGTCCCAACAAATTTTCAGCCACCAGATATGCTGGACAAGCAAATAGGACTCCTCCCAGGTGTTATGTTTGACTCCACACCTCACGGGGTGAAGTTTGGAGATGTCAGTTCAGATGTTCCTGCAAGCTCAACTTTCAGTAAGGGCAGTATTGTGAATGCTACATTCTATTCAGCCTGCCCAAGGAATGATCTTCTCACAGATGGTACATTCGCACTTGTTGAGAAGCTGGAGGGTACCGACAACTGGGTTCCTGCCTATGACGACGACGACTGGTCACTACGGTTTAAGTGGTCAAGACCTTCAAAGTTGAGTTCAAGAAGCTTCGCAACGCTGGAATGGACCATTCCTGAAGATGCCCCATCGGGTGTTTATAGATTGGGGCATTTTGGTGCCTCCAAACCACTGATTGGGTCCATCGAACATTTTACAGGGACCTCTCGGGCGTTCGCAGTGCAGTAGGTAGTACACCATTGCGTTCAACGGCACACCTGTCAGAGAACCTACACCGGGTCATATTTACATTGCATACCTGCCACAGTATGTCGACATGTTCTCCCTATGGTTTTTACATGTGCTTGATATTAATAACGTTGTCCATCTCTCATTCTCTCTGGTCATATCAAACCGCTATCACTACGGTAATGTACATAGCTACAGACTCGTATGTGTGAAATGTTAAACATTTGGATTTTGCGGGCGATCCCAGACCCCCATTTGCCCTGCCAATTGAGTGGCATGTCCTAGCGAGTTAGGATATAATGCCTACTCTGTGGTTGCATTGGTAACTTCTCCTGGTGGGTTATGATGAGAGACATTCCTAGTTCCTAGATTTCTGCTAGTGTATGATCATGAGTACTCTTCAGCACTTTTGAAGTTCTTTTACTTCGATTGTTATAGCAAGGTCCGTCACCTTCGAAGTTTTTCCTTTTGTTCGATGGCCCATTCTCTATGTGCTTTTGAGATGGCCTGTTAACATATCATGGGGATTGCGAAGGCAACTCAACTCTAGTCTCAGCGACACTTGTGCAGATAGATAAGATCAATGCAGTAGATGTATATCACATTTTCCTTGGATCACTATCAGTTCATGTCTACGTGATCATGGATATGATCAAGTGACACTATGGTCATGTTTAGTTCCCAAAAATTTTCAAGATTCTTCGTCATATCGAATGTTTGGACACATGTATGGAGCATTAAATGTAAACAAAAAAAACTAATTACACAGTTTGGTAGAAAACCACGAGACGAATCTTTTGAGCCTAATTAGTCTATGATTGGACACTAATTGACAAATACAAATGAAAGTGTTGCAGTAGCCAAAGCCAAAAAATTTCGCGAACTAAACACACCATATAACATGATCAGGTGATACTTGCGTTTTTCCTAGTGGCCCTAGGCTTCCCTCCACCCCCACTGATAATACATAACGAGAATATCTACTAGCAAATAAACACCGAAAGGAACCATAGAAGATTTAAATAACTCCAAACTGGGCAACAAAAATATAGAGCATGGTTTAAGGGGGGAAAAGTCCGAAATTAGGTTCATATTTTCTAAGATAAAATAAATCTTGTAAAGCTAAATGAGTTTTTAGGATTTTTTAATTGCATAACTCGTGGCTCCACATAGCTTCAAACCACCACCTAAATCTCCCAGGGTACAAAAATAAATAGTTTTAACCGTTACTCCCTCCGTCCTGAAATATAGTATAATGTGACTTCTAAAATCTGTACTAAAATATAGTGCATTCTACAGGTTTATTAAAAAGAAAACCATAATTTGAGGAGAAACACCTTAATTGGTATTGCTAATATATGGGTACAGCGTACATGCGTCATTTGAGGATTCCATTAAGTTGTCTTAAAATTTTTGGAATGCACTATATTACAGCACAGGGAGTAAGAGGGACTGGTGTCTCGTTCATTTTATAAATAAGGAAGGGAAATTGGACTTGTAAGATAGTTGAGTGGGTAAAAAGCAACTTTTTTGAAGGGAGAGGAGTCTTTTTTTAGCCATTAATTATAGCCCGAGTTTGCTTTTGCCATTGTAGAGACCGTGACGTCTAAAAGAGGAGTGGGTCAGGCAACTTAAAACTAATGGTCCCTATTTTCTACTTATCAAAAACTACGCAAGATCTATATCTAAATGCGCATCTAGGATTTGGTACGTGTGTTGCTATCTCTACCGCAAAATAGTTATGCAACCTAGATTCCAATCCTATTAACTAGCTTAGCAAGTTAAATTAGTAAAGTGCACACAACATAGGAAAGCATGTAAAGTGTGGAAGCTTAAACGAGATAGAGATACAAACTCCCGTTGATGACATTTTTTTAGGCATCGAGAAGCTTGCGCTTCCTCCTAGTCCTTGTTGGAGCCCCACACAAGGATGCCCTCGAAAAAGGCTAAGCTCTCGGTTGGTTAACTCCGTGGAGCCTGTGGGTCTTCCCCACGCGCAAGTGGGTCTCCTCTAGTCCTTCTCTCAGACCGCTCTCCGTCGTTTTCACTATCGAGTTTCCGACCAAAACGTCGCGGGCCTCATTCCTTGGTGCAACGTAGGCGACCTCTCCACAACGACTACAAGCCCCTAGTTTATAAGTAATGGTGTGCACAAGCAATGGGTTGGCAAGAGGTGTGCAAATCTCACTAAACACTAAGTCTAAGCCTAGAGCAAGCGCAAAATGCGAGATCTAACAGCCTAATCACTTCACAAAGCACTAACAGTAATCGCCTAATATTTCCTTAAGCACATTTGGTGGCTAGAACACTTGGATGAGAGCCTCAATTCCCCTATAGGTCCAGCAAACTCTAGGAACACCAAATTAGCTAGCCAAGGGGATATATATAGCCCAGAATATCAAAACTAGCGGTTGGGCTGAACTATTGCATCACAGTGGGCATCGAAGAGCTCCAATGACTCCACCAGACAGTTCCATTGACTGCCACGTTGAGTAGCTATTGAGCCGACCGTTGGATGTCTTAAAGCTTCGGTGCTTCTTCCACCAGAGAGATCTGGTGCCTTGAGCTCTCTCCAAGCCTCGCCGCAACCAACTCTGGACTGTCTGGTGCATGCACGGTGGAGTCCCAAGCTTTGGTGCTCACCGGAGGTTTTCGGTGAGTACAACTGATCAAACCGATCCCTCTGTCTTGTACTATTCCAACACTCTAGTGCCACAGTGGCTTTCCGGTGCTCACATACATCAGCTATTGAGCTTCATTTTTCACGTCTTTCTGGTTTCTACCACGAAAAGAGACGCCCGCGTCGCCCTCCTGCTCGGGCGGCTCGGGCGACACCAAACCCTAGCCGCCGCCGCGCCAACCCCACCCCTCCTCTCCCCTCGCCGCTGCCGGAGGGCGCTGCCGGGAGGCCCGCGCGGCTCCCCAGGAAGGCAGCGGCGAGGCTCCCTCCCAGCGTGGGTCGCCTGCGCTCCTTCGTGCGGGGATGGGGCTCAGCGACGTGACGCGGTTCGAAGCAAGCAGCGCGCGGTGGAAGATGAAGGCGGCGACGGCTACCTGTAACCGGGCGGCGGCGACGGCCCTCCTCCAACTGGATCCGGCCCCCTGATGGCCAGATATGGCGCCACCTGCTCGAGCGTGAGCAGCGGCGTGCGATGGAGGCCGCGTCGCCCACCGGCGGGAGGCTGTGCTTTGTGTGGCGCGGTACGGGCCACGGAAGGCGCAGTGGCTCCAGGCCGGTGCCGGCGGTCGGCGCCTAACGGCGTTCTACGGCGAGGATGGGCGCCGAACTCCCCGGGGCCAGATCTGGGGCTGGCCAAGGCCATGGGGCGGCAGCGGCCTTGCTCGGCCGCTCGCCTGTCCGCCTCGGGCGTCTGCTGGTGGCCGGGGACGCGCGCCTGCGTGCTACGGCCGGCTGCTGGTGGACGGGGCTGCTGGCCGACGGCTGCTGGCCAGCGGCGCTGCTCCATGCATGAGCTCTGGGCGAAAGCTCTGCCCGCCTCTCAGGCGGGCCAACTGTTCTGAGCATGGCGCCCTTGCCTTGGCCCCTGGTCCCTGCCTCGCTAGCACCGGATCCCCTGCCGCCTTGTACGAGCTGTCGAGGGCTCAAACGGCGGGGCGTGCCGGCGAGGTATGGCTCTCATTCTTGAAAGCTCTGCAGCGGAGAAGGCGTAGGGCGTGCAGGTCGGCCGCGGGCATGTCGGCGGCGGGGCAGCGTACCCGTATTCTTCTTTGCGTTTGCAGGGGCCAGCAGCGACACGGGCGCACAGTTTGGCCGCGGGCTTGCCGGCGGCGGGGCTGTGCGCCAGTGGAGCGGTGTCTGAGCGCCGCTGGACCTGATCTGCCTCTTTGGGGGAGATTTTGCAACCGGGCGGGCACGGGGCAGCATCCCCCGGATGAAATCCCTCTCAGTGCTCTCACAATGACGATGGCGGCTACGGCCGTCAGTCCCCTTCCTGAAGGCGCCATTGGAGCACTCCACGTTGCCTCCCCCCTCAGCCCCGGTTGGCCACTCTTCCCCGGCCTTGGCTCGCCGTCTGCAGGCCTCGGGGCGAAAGCCCTTACGAGCCTGGTGCTATTACATCGATGATGGTGCCTGTGGGCGTCATTCCCTTCCTGAAGGCATCGATACAAAAGCACGCCTGCAGTCCGCCGTGGTCGGCTCTCTAGCTCCCCCCTCCTCCACTTCGTGCCTTCTGTTTTCCTCTCCCCCTTGGTGTTGTTGTTGCCTTTTGGCTTTCTAACCAGCTGCCAGTGTCTTAGCTTTGCCATTCTCCATGATCCTTGATTGCCTTGTCTCATCAAATGCCGGTAACGAGACCATGATCCCCTCTCTTGGATCTCCTCGTGCCTCTTTTGATGGCCCTCCCTCCATTGTCCTCCCCGCGGACGGCGTTGGATGGTGGTATGTGGGCCCGGATGTGTCGGAGGATGTCACCATTAGATGGGTGCCAGAATATCAAATGCCGGTCCGGATGTGCTGGAGGATGTCACCATTACTTAATGGTGTCAGAACATCAAATGCCGGGTGGTTTCCACCGCTGCCACCATTCCCCTCCAAGGCTGGGTAATGGGCGTTGGCGGGCGTCAATTGGGGCCTGGATGTGCTTTAAAGACATTGTAATCACGACTGTCATCTGTCAGTTGACTCGAAGCTTCACAGTCGCCGTGGGAGTGGAGGTCGCCAGAGCTCAGCCGCTGGTGATGGTGTTGCTTGGTGTACAACTGCATGCTTACCATGGGAGTTTGTTTGTTTTCCTCTTTATGTTTCGTTTTCGGTTTCGTCAGGGAGCGCGATTTGTGCGCAATGCTATGCCTGAAAACCCTGTAAAACATGTGTTTGTACTATCAGGCTTTCAAGAGCCAAATGATCAATGAAACTCAGGTAGGGGATTCTCTTCCCCCCGTTGACCGATAAAAAAAAACGTCTTTTTGGTTTTTTTATAGCATTGGGAACAATTGTAAAGTTCCCTCAAGGACAAAAAAATCTACTGCCCTGTACAACACCCCTAAAGCAACGAAAATGTGCATTTCAGAGGGAAATATCGCAGTCGGCTTTGGAAAAGCAAAAGCCAAAAAGAATGTTCATCTTTCTAGGCCGAATGCGAGACGCTCGCTGCCGGCTGGTGTTCCAAGTGGAGGGCAGGGAGCACGGTTGCTGCCGTTGCAAGCCATACAATGCTGGTGTCACGGAACAAGAATTTCTCGGCCCTGGGAAGACTTTTAGTTTTAGATCCTCTTACCGTCTCTGGTCCCGTCCCTGTCCGTGATTCAGAGGCACGTTTGGGGGCCTAGAGCGACGTGACCAACGAACGCTCCAGCCCGATGTGGTTTGTGTTCGTTGCACCTCTGAAGCCTCGAGCCCTCAAAACAGAGAGGAACGCCCGAGCTAGACAGTTCGTTGCAGGAAGGCGCGTATCCAAGGAGGTCTGCCTGCTGTTGCGCAGCAAGCGGGCAGTTCAGGTCAGCTCACCCACCGTTGGAGACTGCCGCAGTCGTGTCTCCCGGCTCCTGTCGACAACGTGCAAAAACGTAAGCTCATGCATTGCAGTCGGACTGCAGGGGGGAAACGGTACACGTTCACAGACGAGACAGCACCCGCGAGTTTGTTTTTGTTGTTTGAATTTCGAGTCCCTGCAGACACGGGATTGGTGTGGTCCCTCTTGGTTCACAAAAATAACGACCCCCTTCTCACAGACTATAGATTGCGAATCTTGAACAAACATTGTTAAAGAACAATGCTTTGCTTGATTAGGACTCGCGCCCACCAATTTCGCGAGGGTTTAACTGATCAATCATTTTTTTTGGTCTCAAGATTCGGACAATGGTTTAGGAACAGTGTGGTTTCTTATCCTCATCGTCACCGAGGATCCATCGATCAGTTCCATCAGAGTTTCACAGTTTCTTCCTTCCCCCATCATAGCTTACCTCCTTTGCTCAGTCATAATGAGTGGCATTCTCGATCAAAAGACGGACTCGATTGCCCAAGTAGAGGTACTCACTCTAGGCTGTGTTTAGTTGAGAAAAATGGGGTGAAAAGTTACTGTAGCACTTTTCGTTGTTATTTGGTAAAATTTGTCCAACCATGGATTAATTAGACTTAAAAGATTCGTCTCAAACTTTACAGACAAACTATGCAATTAGTTATTTTTTTTACCTACATTTAATGCTCCATGCATGCGTTTAAAGATTCGATGTGATGGACGGAAGAGGAAATATTTTGGGTTTGCATGGGAAGTAAACAGGACAGCTCCTCTACAGCTTCTGCTTCTGCCACACCGACCCCCACCCAGGCACCCACGGAAACGAAGCAATTTTCCCTCCGCTCCAGGCAGCGCCGCAGCAGCGGCAGTCGCGGATGAATCAAGATCCGCGAAATCCTACGCATCGCTCGGCTCCATCATTGCACCCGCAGGCCTGTTTTGTCATCAGCACAATGCAATGCAGCGCAAACAACCTTTTTTTTTCAATTCTAGAATATTTTTCGGAGGAGGAGATAGAAAAAGTTTTCCCATGGGCATGATGGTGGCCGCTGTGGCCCCCCACGCCGCGGCCTCAGCTGTCAGCACCTCCTCCTCCTCAGCTGAGATGGGGTAGGGGGCTGGGCGCGCGCGGGCAAAAGCCCCCGGCCTGCCTCGGATTCGCCGCTGATGCTGACGACGATGCACGGCACTACAACTAGGGATAAAACGGACGGAATTTTTCCTGTACCGTTCCGTTCCATTTTCTACATTTTCCTGTCCGTTTCCGTATTTACGAGATCCTGTTTTCGTATTTGCGAAAGTAGAAAATGGTGTTTTCCGTTCGTTTCCGAGTAATCCCATTTTAATACGGAATAGACCCGTATTTATCCCGTTTTTATCCCGTTTTCAATCTATACTCAACATGTTCAACAATTATATGTCCTTATGTTATGTTAATATAACTACGAATCATCAAATATGCATGTTATGTTCATGTACATAGCATGTAAATGAATATTAAACTTTGTATATATTATTACATGATTTTATATATGTATACTTTGAGAATATTAGATTATGTGATCTTAATTTAATTTTCCGGCTCTCTATCCGTATTTGTCTGTTTCCGTATGTCCGCATATTCCGATTCCGTTTTCGAACCCGCATTTTCCGAACCTGCTCCCGTTTTCGCAAAAAAATATAGAAACGGAAGTAGAAATAGGGTTTTTCCGTCCGTTTCCGTCCGTTTTCATCCCTAGGCACAAGTCGTAGCTTTTGCCTGCTAACTTTGTTTAGTTACAGCCGGGACAGGGTTAAAAGACCCCTGACCTGAATGAAACAAAGCCAGCCAAAGGTCAGACTAAACAATGCGTTTTCCGGCCTCTTTCCGTCGCCAAAGCGGGTGTAGCTTTGGGCCATTCTCGCGGCCTTTTTCCCCCGGCCGCGGCCGGCCTCCCACAGTCCCACGCAACGCAGGTGACGGCCGGCCAGTCGGCCAGACGCAGGCCCCGTTCACTTCCCAAAATATTTCCTCTGTCATCTGTCACATCAAATCTTTAGACGCATGTATGAAGCATTAAATGTAGGTAAAAAAATAACTAATTGTACAGTTTGTCTGTAAAGTTCGAGATGAATCTTTTAAGCCTAATTAATTCATGGTTGGATAAATTTTGTCAAATAGCAACGAAAGTGCTACAGGAATATTTCCCCCAAATATTTTAGAAGTGAACACAGCCCCAGACGGGGAAGGAAGGAGCAGCAACAGGGCGGGCAAAGGGCCGCTGCCTGCGAACGACTGCAAAGAGGGGCGGGCGGGGGAAAGAGACGACGAGCACGGACGGAAATGGCAGCGGGCGCGGGAGGTAACAAAGCCGAAAGAGATGGGCGCAGCGCGGTTCCCCAGGCAGGACGACGAGCGACGAGACCCCTCAGAATCACGCACAGATCTTTGTCTTGGTCACCCTCACCGTACTACTCCTACATGCATCGGCATCGCTCCCTCCCCCATCTCGCCGCCACCGGCTCCATCATGACGCCGCGACGCGAGGCGGGGGGACCCCGGCCTTTTCCGTGATCCCGTCTCGTCTCGTCTCCCTCAGGCCTCAGCACTCCACAGGCAGTCAGCCAGGCGCACACACGGCCTGGGCGCGCCTGGGCGGCTTTGCACTTGCACGGCACAGGCCAAACACCCGGCAGGCGAGTGACCAGAGTACGTACGTACGTGCTCCTCCTGGCAGGTAGATGAGATGTGATGTGACTACAGGTTTCGTACTGGCACCTCTTACACGCTGCACAGTGACCTGCAGCGCCAGTTGACCGTTGTCCTGTGATGCAATGCAAGCTGACACGAGATGGAGGACGAAACTCGACGACGAAAGACGATTTGAGCGGGAAAAAAAAATCAACCATGCACCGCGAGGTTCTGAGTTTCAGCACAATGCATGACAACTGAGACAACGAACGAACATGTTGAGATTTGCATGAGGCTGAGCACCTAGCTACTACTAGGGCTGTGTTTAGTTGAGAAAATTTGGATGAAAAGTTATTGTAGCACTTTTCGTTGTTATTTGGTAAAATTTGTCTATCCATAGATTAATTAGACTTAAAAGATTCGTCTCGAACTTTACAGACAAACTATGCAATTAGTTATTTTTTTTACCTACATTTAATGCTCCATGCGTTTAAAGATTCGATGTGATAGGTGGAAGAAGAAATATTTTAGGTTTGCATGCGAAGTAAACGGGGCCTAGTAATTACAGGTCCTGTTGCAAGTCTCTTGTACAAAGCGTCGAACCAAAAAGAGAGAACTGAATGAATGAACAAAAAAGAAAAGTGGTGAAGAGACACAGATCCACGCTTGTACATGGGGGAGGTGGCTAAAGGAGCCTAAAAGGAGCTCTTTCCCCACGCCTAAAACCACCAAAAGAACTCGCTCTCACACATAAATAAACAACGCTAAAAGACGCTCGCTCGCTGAATCAACCGACCGCTGCATGTTCTTGACGAGCCTTTAGCAATTCGTACTTGCGGCAGCAGCGGCAAGTTCGTCGTCTTTTCCTCGCGTCCTTTGCGAAATTCAGCGCGAAGCTTCGGCCGCCGCCGCCTCCGGAGTCCCGGAGCGGCGGAATGGCGGGCATGGCAGATGGCGAAACCCGGCGTCGTCGTCGTCGACTCGACGCTGCTCACGGCCCTGGGTCACTCCGCGATCGCACCAGCGACGTGTCCACCTCCGAGACGGACGCTGCAAGAAACGCAAGTGGCGCGCGCGCGTCAGCTTGAGGGCAGCAGACAAATTTATGGACAGGCACGAGACGCGCGGCCTGGTCGGTGGCGTCAGCATTACGGCGTCGGCACACGTACCTCGGTGGAAGGACTCCTTGCAGTGCGCGATGGCGCTCGCGATGCCGTCCTGCTTCTCGACGAGCGAGTCGTCGCGTCGGGTCGACGGCGGCGACTGGTAAGGGGCGGCTGCCGCTGCGGACACCTGCGTCGCGGAGGCCGAGCGGCTCTTCCGTAGCCGGAGGTCCGCGGCGGCGGCGCCGGGAGCCACCGCCAAGCGCCGCAGCCGGCTCGAGATCTTGCTCAGGTAACGACGGATGACGTCGCCGGAGGGCGGCGGCCTGGCCCTTCCCTCGTCCCGCAGCAGGTCCTGGTCGGGCGAGCCGTACCCGCTCCCGCCGTACGCGGCGAAGAGCCTCGCGGAGCGCGCGCTGCTGGTGCTCCGGGAGAAGCTGGCGCGGCCGCCGTAGAAGGCGGCCTTGGCGGACCCGAAGCTGAGCGTCCGCAGCTGCAGCCTGCCGCCGCCGCCGCGCCGGCTGGCGCTGGCGCTGCTGTGGCGGGCGCGCGACGCGGCGTCGCTCGGCTCGGACGCGCAGAACATGAGCGGCGGCGGGCCGGGCGCCGTCGGACGACGCGGCGGTGCGGCGCCGCGGAAGAAGAGGCGCTCCTCGTAGGAGGGCGACGCGGAGCGGCTCCGGCCAAGCTGCAGCGAGATGACGAAGTCGAGGTCGCCGCGCGCGGCGTCGGCGGCGGCGGCGGTGGCGGTGGCGCAGGACGAGGTGTCCTCGGACTCGGAGCACGACGACTCAGCCGCCTGGCTGCCCGCGCTAGACGCGGGCGCGGAGCAGCAGGACAGGTCGAGGTCGAAGAACGGGCCCTCGTCCTCCTCCTCGCCGTACCCGTACACGTACACGCCGCGGCCGCCGCGAGGGGTCACCGGCGCGGTCGCCGCCGTCGCGGTGATCGTGGACACCGCGCGGCGGCGCCGCCGGAACCGCCGCGCCGCGAGCAGGCGTAGGATCTGCATGGCTACACCAACACGCCCGTGCGCTCTCTCGGAGACTCGGACGTGCGTCCGTCCGTCCGTGCGTGCGCGGGCGGGAGGCAGCGCGAGTTCGCTTTGGCTGCGGTGGAGTGGGAGGGTGGGCCGGTGGGAGCTGGGGTGGTGAAGTGGTGGAGGTGGACTGGTGGTGGGCGGTGGCTTTTAAACGGGAACGGCAAAGGCAGTGGAGGTGGTGGACGTGTGGCTTACCAAAGGCTCCCGGTTTTTCCCTCCGTTTTTGGCGGTTTTTGTGGGGATTTGGCCACTTGGGCTACATCTACGGACTACGCGCGTCCGGCTGGGCGTTTCGGGTGTGTTTGACGTGCGCTGCACGGGGGCGAAGCGGTTTGTATCGGGGCATGGACGCATATGGTTCATACCACGGCGATCCAAGCTTTACCTGACCGGCGAACGATTATGGGGGGCTGGGGGCCGTGGGAGTTAAACGTCGTTGCCAGCGACCAAACTAGCGCCTGCACGGAGAAACCCTGCGTGCGATGTTAGCAATTAGCATCATCAGTCAGGAGGCATGTCAACGTTTCGGGGTTTTTCCTGTCTCTTACTTACCAACCCGAAATCCTGAAGATGTCTACTGCTTACCATTTGACGATCTTTTAGGCCTCGTTTAGTTACCAGAGTCGGGGGTGGCCGATTCGGCACAGTGCCACCCCCGACACTGTAGCACTTTTTGTTTTTAGTGGTAATAATTGTCCAAATTTTGATTAATTAGGCTCAAAATGTTCGTCTCGTAAAGTACAACAAAACTGTGTAATTAGTTTTTGATTTCATCTACATTTAGTACTCCATATATATGTCGACATTTTGATGTGATGGGGAATCTTCTTTTTGCATAGTGGAATTTGGGGTGAATTTTGGAATCTAAACAAGGGGTTAATTCTTCGTTTTCTTTCCCACGGTGGAATTCTGAAGCACTAGCAACCAGTGACAGCTATCACCAACTTACAGTCGAGTGACCGTGACGCAAAAGTGGATATTTTGACAAATTGCGCAGTCGCACATTTGGGATCGCTGAAGAAGGGGGTATTTGTCAAGCACTCGAGCTGTCAGATATATTTTGATTTGTGAATTGAAAAGGGTGGCTTAGACTGACCGCACTGGGATACGGCATAGCATCCGCTAAAGGGGATAGAGGAGCATATACCGGAGAAACGCCCTGCAGCGGATACGGGAAAGGATCCGCTACGTCGTAGCGTTTTCGCGGATGTCCGCTACGCGCAGACGTGGCGCGTGGGGCCCGCCGCCCACCACCGCGGAGAGAGCAGGGGACGGAGCAAACGACGGATGTGCGAGCTCCTCCGCCGCACTCGCCGGCGAGCTCCTTGCCGCGCCGGCGGCCCACGCCCGGCTCGCCCTCGGCCGGAGGCGGCTGCGCTCCCCGCGCCTGCGCCCGGCTCACCCGCGGCCAGAGGAGGCGGCCGTCCCCGCACCGTTCTCGCCCGCACCGAGGAGGGAGCGGCTGCGAGGTCGCCCGCCCACCCGCAGCTCGCGCGCCGCCGCCCGCCCGCAGCTCTCGCGCTGGCCCGGGGGCAGGAACCGCGGAGGCCTGGGACTCTCGCCGACGGCGCCGGATCCGACCGCCGGTGGAGCAGGGGAGCAGGGCGGCGGCCTGCGTGCCGGGCTCGCCCGCCATGGCTGCGCCCTGCGCGCCCTTGCCATGTGGCCGGACGCGAGAGAGACGGCGGGGAGAGAGAGAGAATGGCGGGGTGGGAGAGAGAGGCGAGGCGAGGCAGAGGAGCCCGCCACCGCGCCGTGCTCGCCCGCGCCGTCGCGACCGAGCCGCCCTGCTGCCCGAGCCACCGTGGCCGTGCCCGCGTGGGGCCCACCGCCCTCGCTGCTCCCTCCTCCCTCCACCTCCGCGGCTCGCCGGGCCGAAGGAGGCGGCTCGCTGGGGCCGGGGCGGAGTGAGTCCACCGACGCTGGGGAGAGAGAGATAGCGTCGGGAGGGAGTGAGGTAAAAAAAAGGGGGGGAAATCTGAGGTGTGGGTCCCACCTTGGTATAGAGGATGAGACAGAGTATGGATGGGTGCGGGAGAATTGGATATAGATGAGAGAATCTTGATAACTAGGATGTATAGAGGATGAATATAGAGGACCATGAGTGCGAATAGTCCACTCGCGATCCAGATGGAGGCAACAGGTACGTACACCATTGGCTTGTTTAGTTCCTGAAATATTTTGCGAAATACAACTGTAGCACTTTTCGTTGTTATTTGGTAATTAGTGTCCAATCATGGCTTAATTAGGCTTAAAAGATTCGTCTCGTCCATTTCGTCTAAACTGTGTAATTAATTTTATTTTTTATCTATATTTAATGCTCCATACATGTATCTAAAGATTCGATGTGACGAAGAATGTACTGTTTTTTCGCGAAATATTTTAGAACTAAACAAGGCCCATGCACCATATCACCCATGGAAGTGAGCAATCACACTGCTCCATTCACGCCAACACACTGGCAAACACCATGGGGGGCCTGGGACCATGCGTGGCCGGACGGGGGCCAAAAAATGCAAGACCTGTGCCTTGTTTAGATGTCATCCAAATTTCAAGTTTTTTCACTCTCTCTCCATCACATCAATTTTTAGCCGCTTGCATGGAGTATTAAATATAGGTAAAAAAATAACTAATTACACAGTTTAGTTGGAAATCACGAGATTAATCTTTTGAACCTAGTTGGTCCACGATTGGACAATATTTGTCAAATAAGACGAAAAAGGTACTATTCATCAGTTTGAAATTTTTTGCAAAGTAAACCAGGCCCTGGCTAGCAGATCACACAGCAGGCCACAGAAGTCTGTGAAACGGCCATAAATTCGCAAAGTGACTGGAGGGGGCGTCCAGCCAGCGAAATCGCCAGCGATGGGAGCTGCTGCAGTGCAGGGTGCAGTGCCGGAAAGCGCAGCCCAGCACTTGCACTCGATGGTCCAAGTCCATGGCGCGACCTTTTACACCGGCCTCGTTTACATACCTAAATTCATCCCAAATTTCACTATAAAAAAAGAAGATTCTCCATCATATTAAAATGTCGGCACATATATGAAGTACTAAATGTAGATGAAATCAAAAACTAATTGCACAGTTTTATTATACTTTGCGAGACGAATCTTTTAAGCCTAATTAATCAATATTTGGACAATTATTACCAAATAAAAACAAAATTGCTATAATATAACGGGACACTTACTATGCAAATTTTGCCTCCAAAATTTAGAATCTAAACAAGGCCAGCCTTTTACACCAGCGGTCCTCGATCTGAGGCCTCCCGCCCGGCTCCCGGTGCAACCAGTCTACAGTAGTCACGGTCAAAACTGCAATTATTTGGATTGACCAGGCCAGTCGTCTGCACAACAAACACCTCCGGACTCCGGGGACCAAGTCAGGATAGGAAACGGTTCCGTCATTCCGTGCAGTACTCCTACTACATGCACTTGTTCTGTCTCAGAGGTTTCAACATGGAGGCTGTGTTTAGATGAGTTGAAAAGTGCACTATGCAAAAAAAGATTCCCCGTCACATCAAACTTGCGATACATGCATGGAGTACTAAATGTGGATAAAATCAAAAACTAATTGTACAGTTTAGTTGTACTCTGCGAGACGAACGTTTTGAGCCTAATTAGTCAATGGTTGGACAATTATTACCAAATACAAACGAAATGCTACAGTGTATTTTGGCACTCCAAAATTTGGATCTAAACACAGCCGGAAGGTTGGTTGGTGGTAGACACGACAAGGGAATTTGCCCTAGCGCCGCCGCCGCCCCGCCGTCCACCACCGCTGGTCCCCTCCTTTCTCCTCTGGCATCTCGCCGGAGGCTGAAGGGAGTGGGGATCCATTGTTTTTAATAAGTTTTTTTTCCAGTAGATCGAGTCATTATGGTTAGTGTCTCTTCATGCCAAATTACTTGGTACTGGAGTTTTATCTCCTCCTTCTCTTCATCTCTGGCGACGGTGAAGGGAAAGGGTGGAATCGTCTTCTCCATGGCGGCTCCGTTGAAGATGAGGGCGACAACGTTGGCGTCAGCATCTTCATCGACCTGACGACATGGAGACTTTTATTTCCGGACGGCGGCATCAAGGTGGAGATGATGTCGCCGCCATGGAATAATTTTCTCCGGTCTCTTCTCCGTTTTACTGTGGTTAGATCTGGCCACGATGAAGGACTAGGGAGAATAATTTTCAGATCAGTCTTTCTCCCTCTTCGGTGGCAGAAAGAAGAAGAAGGAAGACACCAGAAAGAAGAAGTTCCTCAATTCCGCCTACAGGAATGTTGGCCGTTGTTCGTTGGGCATTTGTTCTCAGGCCATTTGCCGAGTGTTTGCCTGTGCGGTCATCCATACTGCAAAGCATTTTAAGTTGTGCTATTCACAATGTGGGTACTATTTTGTAATTCAGAGTGCTTGTAACGTGTTGATGTACCCAGCTATCATATAATATAATTCTTCTTTCGTCGCAAAAAAAAGTTTCAACATTGTTTTTAAACACCCGCTTCCAGTGTTAACTGTTAAGTACCGTACGCGGGATGTTAGGTGAGAGTATGAGACCGTGAGAGATATAGATAAGCACAATGACGTTCCTTCCTTGTTTTGTGTTAAGAAAGATGTGACGTGATGGATCATATGTGAGGACTTTGAGCGTCTGGTTTTGTCGCTCCGCGTCACGTCAGGTTGGCTGGACCGAACCCCGCGAGAGCTAGAGCTGGCCCTGGTAGCGTTTCAAATTATAAGGCATTCTATAAATATTGGAGAGTCACAGCATTTTAAGTTTAATTAAAATTATAGAAAAAATTACAAAAATTTATAAAATCAAATAGATATACTATGAAAATATAATTAATAAAGAATCTAATGATACTTAATTAGTATCATAAATATTATTATCTTATCATATAAATTTAGTTAAACTTAAAATTCTTTTCAAGATTCTTAAAATACCTTATAATTTGGGATGGAGAGAGCATATAGGAACGTCCTAGCCCGCCCGGCCCTGCTTCTTGTCTCTGTCTCGACAGAGGGTGGCACGGTGACGCCGTACCGTAGCAATTCACGCCATACTCCGTGGCGTGAAAAAGCAACATCACTACTGTGGTAAGAAAGTTAGTACAACATACCATCGTCCTTCAACGAATCAAAATCACCTTCGACGGCGTGCTTTCAAGAACGTCCGATGGCAATAGCAGGAGAAGTATTTGAGAACTATTTCTTCAGAATAGTAGGATCCGCACCAAACAAAAACTATACTACGTATTTGATAAGAAATAAGAGAATTTTTACTTAACAGTTCAGGTTCAAGGATTCATAGTTCACTGGAGGCATTGTTGTAGCTAGCTGAACCCTTCAATCCTTTGGATGAAAGGAAACCTTGCCCATTTTGTCAGATATAGGCAAGATACGTCATATCTTTTCTAGAGGTGTCATCTTGAGCATCCCTGTACAAGATGCCGTTATAGGCATTGGCTGGGTGTTTATGAGGAAAGTAAAATTTATCCTCAAGGACACATGCTCTTGCGTTGTCGCATGGTTTTTGCACATTTAGTCTCTCTTCTACTGTGCACATAGGATATTATGCGCGTTAAACTTTCATAAACTAGATAAAAAAAACCCTAGGTTGGTATATTAGGCGGTTAAATGCCTAGTTTAGAGAAGTTTAGAGTGATGAATACAAGGTTTCATAGTTCAGGCGATGATGTAGACACAAGAGCAAAGGTCAAAGGTTATGTAGACTTTTTTCCCAAAATATATCGATTTCAGGCATTTGCCATATACAATTGTTGCTGGTACATTTTTTTTCTCGAAAGTGTCATATTAGACTATCTTTTCGAAGGGACATGAGTGACAACAGTAATGAACTTTTTATAATTATTATACTCCTGCCAAATATGATATCTAAACCAATTTTTCTCTAAACCTATGATTTGTGTTAAAAGACTATTTTAGGCATATTTTTATTATTGGATTATCCATGCAAATTTATGACGTATCCCTCCCCCCCACCCCCACACACAAGAAAGATATCTGATACATATATGGTATCATCTATGTCCTGATTTTCTGTGATTGGTTTTCTTTCACAACATTGATAGTATTTTGAAGCAAAGTCACGATGGTTCATGTGGAAGGCATAAGGGCACAACAAAATGGCACCATGAATACCAGGAATTGTTTGAATTAGCTGGCACCGGAAGGCGGCTTACCTTTTTTCACAAATTCATTATTATGGATTTGTCTTATGCATCGAAAGTCCAAGGCATGCTCGCATTTTTGTAAGTCCCTATAATCAGTGGCAGAACCAGGGGGTCCGTGCCCCTCCACCCCCCCCCCCCCCAAAGTGAGTTTTTTTAATATTCTTATAAATATTTCAATGCACAACGTATTTTGCCTATTTTCTCATCTTTTATTATAACTAGGAGAATACCCCGTGCGTTGCTGCGGGGATTCCAGATAATTTAAAAAGAAATTAGACTATTTTTATTTATAGTTATATGAATGAAACTATCTTAAATTAATTCTGATAAATAGTTTGACACATCGATGTGGACAGCTAAATGCATGTTAGTGGATGAAGAGATAACTATCATAATTACATGTGCTAGTTGGTTATAATTGCAAATTATATGAGATTGTTGATGTGGATAGCTTACATGTTGAGAGAAATCTCTAGTAAGATTTAGCTTTATAAGAGTATATGATCCTATAACTTTTTTGTTATAAATACTAACTACAGATGTAAAAGCATTGAACAACTTGTTGAGACATACACTTATGTATATATTTATCACAATTATGAGGTGTCATCGTGTTTGTCCAGCCCCTCTTAATCAAAATTGCGGGTTTTGCCGCTGCTATGAATAACATCCATTTTTTTTCCTGTAAGCTCAATTTGTAGTGTCTCGTGTGCCCAGTGTGCATGTGACACCTGAATATAATCCCTTTCCTGCAAACACTACTATTTTGGACTGGGGTTTATGTATGCATATATATGCAATCAATAGAATCGAGCCAGTTTGCTTCAAAACAGAACATGTGTTCTAAACTCTAGCCTTAGCTACTTCCCTCTCCTCGTCCTATAGCTGCTGGCTTCTAACAATAGAGATACTTTACCTATAACCACATTTCCTTTTTTAGTTTTTGCCCCCATTTTCTGCATTGGCTTTCGTTTGTCTTGTCAAAACATTGGATCTCTTTTATGCCTGCAGTGGTTTGACTTAACCTGTTCTTTTCTCTATAAAAAAGCTCGAGGAAGAAAATGAAGATGGAGTTTCCATCCTATGATATGATTTGACACCCGCACCCGACTCTCATTCATATCGAGTCCAGACCCGGTGACACCCATGGGTGCGATTTGGCACCTGCGCCGCATCCTAGCGGGTGCGATGCTCGTGGGTCCTACTACCATGCCAACTATAGCGCAAAAGACGAATGTCATGCAAGCTGTTCACAAGTTCGTACTCCATCCAAAAATGAATGCAGATATAGAAGTTAGATCAAATTTATAAAAAGTACTGTCAATATTTATATTTCAAATACATTTCAATGACATTTATTCAGCATCATAAATATTAATATTATTTTTCTATAAACTTGGTCAAAGTAGAATTATTGACTCTTTAGAGATGAGAATTGCACTTTATTTAAGGAGGAAGTATTAAATATCTAATTTATAATATTCCCTCCGTCCCGGTGAAATAAAATGCAATTCTAATTTTCTATTAAGTTACAAATATATATAAAAATATGTTATCTACATACTAAATAATTATGGTTAGTGATTTTTTTCATAATATATCTCTTTGGAGTCATAAATAGCAATAGTCTATAAACTTAGTTAAGTTCAAAAAGACCTGACTAAGTCAAATTTGAAACTGTATTCCGAGGGATGTATAGTAATTCAAAGTAAGAAGCTTCTCTTTATTCATGGCAGAACATATCCTAGTCTCTGGGCCTGATCTGACTCTAATATATATTCTACCATGTTCGCTTGAACTTATCAACCATGGTACAATGTTTTTCTCTTATAACAAAACAATATCAGCGGCATATTAGCCATTGAAACCATAGGCCGAATAGCATGTAGAACCAAGATCCAAGGAGGGAACCATGCATGTATCCAGTAAACTAACTCGGAACCGCATAATTGTTTGGAAGCAACTTTAACGCTTGTTGTCTAACTAAAAACTTACTCCTTGTGTCCTAATATATCTATCGTCCTGGTTTTCTACCAACTAGAAGAAATATTCTCTAATTCTGGACATATGTTGCGCCTGGATATGTAGAACATGTTGTGAATCTAGACACCCAAAACCATTGCAACGGCATATATAATGGGACAGAGGGAGTAGTTGTTTCCACGCTATGCAATGTGCTAATGTGGCATTGATGGGTGTCGGCGAAAGACCAATGTTTTTTTTTTACTTTCTAACTTAGAATTTTGAGTAAAAATTTACATGTCATTCTCGAACTTAGTGGGGGTGTTATCCAAAATGCCATTTCTGAGTGTCATCCAAATCTTAGATTTAAGAAATGTGATTTTCAGGTCCCTAAACTTAGTTTCAAATGTCATCCAAGTCCAAATTAAATGCCGAATTTCGACCAGTTCCCTGTGTTGACATGGCATGCTGTCTATTGATGTAGACCCGTCATGTAGGGTTCGTATGTCAGATAGTCAGATCCATCTCCCTTCTCCTCTCTTCTTCATCTCTTCTCTTTCTTTGTCTCTTGTATCATCTCCTACCCACCGTGCTTGGCACGCCTCCTTTTCTTCCTTGCCATCGTGCACTCCTTCCTATCCATGCCCTTGCACTGCCCTATAGTAGGCTAGTGGCAGCAACAGAAAGTCGACCTTCGTACACCATTAGAGGGGGAGAGGGGAGGTGGCCCCTTATGTTGATCCACGTCAATGCACAATCAGTATCCTCATTGCCACATCAATGTACGTAGGGAGCGGGCCAAGACATGTTTGGATTCGGATGACACCTAGAATCTCTACCACTAAAAAGCATGAAATGTTATCGTCTCCGTGACTAATCGCCCCCCCTCCCCGGTCAAACTAACCGCACGCTAACACCCCACCCCTCTGATAAAAAAACCAGTCGCTCGTTCTCCCACGCCACCTCCCCTGGAACCGCAGCCCCTGCTCCGCATCTCGCTCGAGAGAGCCCCCGCCCACGACGCGACGCCTGCGACCCCGTGCTCGCGGACGACCGGCGCTGCTGCCGTCGGACGGGCCGCTGACTCAGCGAGCTCCAGCGACGGTGCCGGAGCCAGCGTCAACCGCCGGCGCCGCCCCTGCTCGGGACGCACGTGCGCACGGCCCGGCGCCCTCAGGGAGTCCCCGACCACTCTGCGTGCGGCCGACCTTGCTGGCCGCTGCGTGCGCGGATCCAGGACGGGAAGGTGACGGTGTTGATCTGAGGCACTAGCCGCATTCTTCTTCATCAAAGTCATCCCGATCTGGTGAGTTTATCCACAAGATCTCCCTTTCCCCATCCATTTTCTTATTCCAATATTCGTTTCACCCTACCATGCAAAGTCGGTCAGTCTTGGAACCCTCCTGATGCCTGTCATCTGATGTGAACCCACCGCTCTCATGCATCCCACCACAATGGCAGCAAGGAGGCGCAGGGAGAGGAGTAGGGGAACAATCTGACTGCCCATGGTTGGGTATTAGTATGGCTAGAGCATGACACGTTCAGTGCTTGCCTGCAAGGTGTTCGAAGAAATGCACATGCGTATTACACCACTGCATCGCCAGATTGGGGGTTTGCCTTTTTGTCAAATAATTCCATTTTTCATTTCACAATTGTTGCTCCATTCAGTCTGAGTGGATTCAAGTGCTTAGTCAGAACTAAATATGATCTTAGCTATCACCAAGGACCAAAGGAAGGTGACAATTGAAGTTGTTCTTTTAGCTGTCATGCTATTTTGTTGGGGTTCGACTATAAAGATTCATGTCTCATAATGATTTGTATGCTTGATCTACTCTAAGACAGCCGGACGCGACCGCGAAGCCGCCGGATCGGACGACCTCGCCAAGCTGCCGCCACCGTGACGCTCCGCCGCCGCCGCCGCCGCGCGCCATGACGCACTGACGCCGCCGACACCGTTCCCGAGTCGAGTAGCGGGGACCAGCGCACGTCGTCACCGGGGGCAGCAACGACGCCAACACCGGCACCGTGCTTCGACGGTGACCCCTGCTCCGTCACGCCGGGCGCTGAGATCTCCGCTGCCACCGTCGTGCTCGTGTCTTCGTCGGTCCCTTCGTTGGAGCGTTGTCGGGCACCCAGGTATGCCCACCCCTTCGGGGGAGCTCAGTGTTTGGTTTGGAAATTCAAATTGGTGAATGCTGACTCCTTCAGTCCTTCCGCGTCTAGGAACTGCGGCCATTCCAGTTCTGTACTGTGGATTAATTTACGGTTACATTTGTCTCAATTTCACAAGGATGCTGTAGGAATGAATTTTGGTGGTGAAGGTGTTGCACATGCTAAATGCGGAGTGCTCTGCTGCTTTGTTTGATGTAGGGATGAGCTCATAAGTGTGGTGATTAAGCCATCAAAAATCAGCTCAACATCACATTCTCAGAGGTTATAAGAGCTTTGCCGTTTTATTGTTTTTGCCAGGCATCTATGTAATCCCCCTTGAATTTTTCTGTTCTCTGCACTATATAGTAAAAAATGGCATGACATTTCAGCATTATCACATCAGTTTAGAGTATTCTCTTGTATCCTTCAAACATAGAAGGTAGAAATAGACAAGCTTGTTAAAAGGAGTTCGAACATAGGCAAACTTTGTAGACTCATAGCTTTCTTAATAATTATATCAGGCATCAGTAGGATATAAGCTTGTCTATTGCTGATACGACACCCTTATAGACAAACACTTGTATTATCAGTTGAACTTGCTCTTATTACTTTTTAGTGCGATGAATTTCCAAAGTTTATTGAGTTTGGGTGTTTAACAATAAAAGGGCACAGCAGCATAGGTATGAGTATGACCAAAACCTTCTCTGTAAAGCAAGAGTCAATTAAGAAGGCCTATATTATCAGACGCATTGATGCTGCCACTGATTTGCTCGCCATGAAGGAACTTTATATGGTCTGTGCATGACCATTTCTAAATGATGTTCCACAAATATTTGTTTGCAGGCAAAAGATATAACTGATTTGGGAACTCTAAAGGAGGCATCCAAGATATTTGTACCTGGTGATTTTTGTTATCTCAGAATTGGATGCTGCCCTGTTTTCTTTACAAACAAATTAGATGACAATGAATATGAAGTGTTCACATATTTCATATATCAATGACGAAAATTAATCAATGTTGGGCCTAGCTTCTTTTTTTTTTGAAACGGAAGGCCTAGCTTCTTGTGGTTTGTGTAAAAAATGAGACAGTTCATTTTATGAGCAGCCTGACACATATTAACGACTACAGCTTTGACTTACTTTGCGTCCAAGTTTTTAAAGCTATCAAAAATTGTGTCGCTTAGTGTCATCATTAGTTGCACAAATAGGAAGCCTGTTTTGAGAAACTTGGGTGTGTGATTGTGACATCTCTATTGTCCTATTATACTGCCTCTCTTGGTGTTACCAGTAACAAACAAAAATGATTATGTATAGGCAAAAGGAAAACTAGCTTAATGTAGTGGATTACTTAGATTTGTTTCGGAATACAGCTAGCAAGGTTTTTTTGTTTTGTTTCCAGCAAGCTTTTAAATGGATCACATAGAAGGTTGCATTGAGTTTGGCACATCATCCTTGTTCCATGCTCAATCTTGGAGTTTGAAGCAATCCCAAAAGCATGGAACTTGTTACCATTAGGTAACCATTTCTTAGCCCACTTTCAACATTGAGCTAAGTTTTTGGGTCTGTCATCAGCCCCCAAGGCTTTTGAGCCACAATTATTCACACCACTTTATCCACTGGGCAAACAAAGAAGAGGTGAGTGGTGCTTTCCTCCTTATAATATATTCTTAATAACTATATGTGAATTTATGTTTAATTTGTAACATGATGGTTATTGTTTCTAACATGTCTCTTTTCTTCTATGGTTAATATTTAGCTTTATGTCAAATAACTTGTTAATGAATGGATGAGATTTTACATATGTTCTACACGTGCGGCTATCTGTCATGAGATTCTATGTATACCCGTAGCAACGCACGGGCACTTGACTAGTCAAATTTAGGGATCCGAAATGTCATTTCTTAAGTTAGAGCAACTATAGCCTCATCCTATTTATAGCCGTTGGGGGGGGGGGGGGGGGGGGGGGGGGGGGGGGGGGGAATCCACCCTAATAGGGTCCATACGGACCCCCAAAAGTATATCAAAGCCTCACCCCAAGGCCCTCTACTTTTATGTTTCTTTCGTTTCTCCTAACCATGAACTCATGGACTCTGCTCGCGTCTCTCTCTCATGCACTGCCTCCACAGTCGCTGGCTTTGATTCTGGCTGCCGGATCTTCTACTACTAAGGGCACATTCGGTTTTCACGTAATCAAGTCGTGGAACGGATCCGGCCAAGAATACTACTATATTTTATACGGCCATGTATCACCGGGATACGTTCTAGCCAGGAATGGCCCCAACCGAACGGGCTCTAATGAAGTGATGATGCTCTTAGGGGATCTAGATGACACCTGGAAGGCTGGAATCAAGTTTACGATCTGAAAATGATATTTCTTCTGCGGGACCGGGATGACTGAATTACTCTCTGGAATCCGTGAGACGATTCATACCATTAGCCAATGGGACCGGGCACTGGCCAGCGGCAGTCAGGGTTTACGGTTTCACAAGGAGCACGGAGCTTCCTGTCCTTGCTTGTTGTTTCAGGATACTGTTTGCTTCTCCATAAGCAGCAGTGGTACCAAACCACCAATACTCGGCCTCGTTCACATCGTAAAAAACAATGATCGGCATGATCGCTGGTCAATTCAGTCTATCACTCTGTTCGCAAAAAAAAAAAAAATCAGTCTATCACTCGATCAGAACATTTTCCAGACGTGACGTGGGTACCCAGTTTTCATAAGATTCCACCCGGTTTTGTGCTGATTGTCTCCGCCGTGCAACGACAAGGCCAAGGTATACGTAGTTGCGGGCTTGTAGCGTGGTGCCTCCGATCTCATGCGCCATTTCTCTCGAAGGATGCAGCTTATCTCCGTCAGGGGTCAAGCTCAAGTTATGATGTACTCCTATGGAAGGAAGAAACTCCACCGCTTAAGCAATCTGCTGACGAACTCGTTGTTGCCGAGCGCGAGCCCGCGTTGTATCACCGAACTGGATGCTACAAGCACCTGTATTATTATCGTCTCACGTGCCGCTCTTGCTAGCTAGTCAGTCGGCCTGTGGGCAGAGCGTCTGCAATTTTGGACTTGGTTTCTGCAATCTCGCCACAAATCTTGCAAGCCCTTGCGTCGCACGCACCCCATCCCCATCCTCATTCTGTCATTCACACGATGAGCTCTGCTCTATAAATCAAGGACGATAGATGAAGGAAACTGCTCGCCACTAGGACTGCAACAAGAACGTCGAGGTGTTTGATGCATCATGGCTCGCATCAACGCTTTTTCCCTACTAGTGCTGCTGCTCTTTTGCTACGTTTTGTCAGGTGCAGCTGAAGCGGCGCCGTACAATGTTGCCGGCTTCGGAGCGAAGCCTGACGGCCGGACGGACTCGTCCGGCGCGTTCGCCAGTGCCTGGTCCGCCGCTTGCCGGTCGCGGGAGCCGGCGACCGTGTACGTGCCGAACGGGCACTTCCTGCTCAGCCGTGCGGCCCTCACTGGCCCATGCTCCAGCAGGGTGACGCTTCAGGTCGATGGTACGCTTGTTGCGCCATCAGGCTACACCAGCGGCGGGGACGACGGCTGGATCGTGTTCGACCACGTCGACGGCCTCACCGTGTCGGGCGGCACCGTCGACGGCCGCGGCGAGGCGCTGTGGGCGTGCAAGGCAGCCGGGCACGGCGGCTGCCCTAGTGGAGCAACAGTGAGTTGCCATAGCGCATCACATGCATCGTCTTATTCTTGCAAGTGCTGAAGTGCAAACATGACACCACAAATATAAAGTGTTCCGCCTCTTGAGTCTTGACTCGGTGCGTCGCCAGTCGCTGAAGGTGCTGAACTCGAGGGACGTGGTGATCAGCGGCCTGACCTCGGTCGACAGCGAGCTGTACCACGTCGTGGTCGACGGCTGCGAGGGCGTCACGGTGCAGGACGTGCAGATCGTCGCGCCGGGAAGCAGCCCCAACACGGACGGGATCCACGTGCAGGTCTCGTCCCAGGTGACGGTCACCCGGACTGGCATCCAGACCGGGGACGACTGCGTCTCCGTCGGCTCCGGCACCACCAACCTGCGCGTGGAGCACGTCAGCTGCGGCCCGGGCCATGGCATCAGGTGCCTAGTGGACTGAGCACACTCTTCGCACACACCACACTGTTGTCGTCGTCACCTGTGTGATGGTTCGGGTCCGGTGGCGTCCAGCATAGGGAGCCTGGGGAAGGAGAGCGAGGAGAGAGGCGTGGAGAACGTGACGGTGACGGGCGCCGCCTTCGTCGGCACCGAGAACGGGCTGCGGATCAAGACGTGGGCGCGGGCCAAGGTGGAGGGCGCGTACGTGCGCGGCGTCGTCTTCGAGCACGCGCTCATGCACGACGTGCGCAACCCCATCATCATCGACCAGAGCTACTGCCCCAACCACGGCGGCGGCGCGGGATGCCCCCATCAGGTTCGAATTCGCACCTGCGGCACAGACATGCATGTACACAAAGGCAGTTCGATCGAGCTCGCAGGCACGACTCGTATATATAGCTGCTTAGATAAGAATTTTGTTTTGCTTGCGTGCGCGGTGCAGAGCTCGGCCGTGAAGTTCAGCGACGTGAGGTACACGGACATCCAGGGGACGTCGGCGTCGAAGGTGGCGGTGAAGTTCGACTGCAGCGCGAGCAACCCGTGCAGCGGGATCGGCCTCAAGGACATCAAGCTCACCTTGGACGGCGGAAAGCCGGCAGAGGCGACCTGCCAGCACGCGGACGGCAGGGCTTCCGGCGAAGTCGAGCCTCCAAGTTGCCTGTAGCGCGTTACAAATTAAGGGCTCGTTTGGTTAGTTCCCAATCCAAAGGGATCAATCATGATCCGTTTCAACTGGGGATTAACAGAACAAGCACTAAATGGTGTGTCGTGGACACTTGGATTATGTGCTCTATTCTGCTGTACTAACAGTTGGTCCATGCTCAACTGTGTAACTAATATTAGGTCATCAGTGGGAGAATAGAACCAATAATCTCAACTAGCCCATTTCACTCAAAAAATCTCAACTAGCCCATTGCCACATACCAGCTTCTATCTACTCCTATATCTTTTTATATATATAGAATCTACTCCTATATCTTAGTATAACTGACAAAAAAGAAATCCATTAACAGCCAAAATATGATCGGGGAGTTAAAGATAAAACAAGAAAATCACATGCAAACAAAGAGGAACAAATTCGATAGTACAATATGAGCAAAAGGGCTAATCCTAGAAATTGCAGCAGAAACAGACTTAGCCGGGTTTCCATACCGGTTAAGCCAGTTTTTGTACTTTGTGAAAATGCGTAACAGACTCCACATTGCGTTCCTATCACCAAGATTATCGAAAAGCATATATAGATTGTTCAGTTTGGAGTCTAGATGAAGAAAATGCGACTTTGGGAAAATCATCCATCAAAAACAGGCTTAGTCGGTTCCCTAAACCGGCTAAGCTAGTCTTGTAAACTTTCTCAAATTGAAGAATGAACTTCATCATTGCATTTCCTATCGTCGAGACGATAAAAAAACATATATAAATCATCCAATGTAGATTTCGAATTAAGAAATTACGCTCTCCAGAAGTGTTTCTACCACACAAGCCGATAACAATTCAGCAGCGCCACATGTATCTTTTTGCTTATCACCTACTTCCTTCGTTCCAAATTATAAGTCGCTTTGACTTTTTTTGAACAGAGGAAGTAATAAAGTTACTAACACGATAACTCTGGCATAGCTGGATCCACTAGGGATGCTCAGTAACTTCTACTCAGTTTGCTATCGATGCATTTGTACCCTTGCCTAAATCGAAGACTTCTCTATTTAAAATGCACATATCTATGCTATGCAATATGCTCATCTAAAACTCTTTCAACTATATATAATACTTCCTCTCAACAAAATAAGTTAACTTTAAAGCTATGTCAAACTATTTTAAGTTTGATTAATTTTATAATGGAAAGTGTCAACATCCGTGACACAGAAGGACACCGTAAAACTATATTTCAAGGAGTCTAATAACAAATACTTTATGTCATAAATATTGTTACTTTTTTTTCTAAAATTTTGGTCAAATTTAATATAGTGTGGCTTAATCTTGTCAAAAAAAAAATAGTGTGGCTTAAGACAGCCCTAGAAATTGATTTAACTGGGATGGGGAGCATGTGTACGAAACGAACTTAGTACATGCATTGTACACATTTTATATAGTCTTGATTGTCAAAGGTTTATGCACATACATTTCACTGACGTTATTTACTAAACACCACCGCAACCAAAACTCCTTACAAACAACTGATGGTTCTACGCGCGCGCACAAGTAAACCACTAGTTCTTTTCTAGTAGCAAAGAGTTGGGGATCCCAGAAAACAGCAGGGCAAGGCAGAGCTCATAGGCTGGCCTCCCTCAGACACCCCTAGAGCCAGGGAGGTCGACCCACTGAAGCTGGAGCTCTATTTCCCCACTCTCAACGTTCCTTAGCCGTAGAACCAGGTCTTGCTTCACCTTCCCCTCCGCTACATATATCGAGCTCTCCTCGGCTAGGCAGTTCTGTCTGTTCGGCACCAGTTTCTTTACTATGGTTTTGTCGGCAACATCCTGGAGTTTCATCTTCACAACCTCGACTAATGGGCGGATGTCCACCTCTGCATTACCCATTGTATCATCAACGAAAGTGTCCTTGTCATAAACTTCCTGAAAAATGAGAAAGAGTTACTTGTCAATATGAGTGTTTCTCTCTTTTAGAGAATTGGAAAATGAAGTCGTGGTGTCTATAATCACTAGGCTATAAAACAGCCAGTTGGCACATCTTCTGAAAGGACATGCAATCAGTGTTTGAACTATGAAAGTTCAGGGGCAGCTATTTTCTAGATCAAGTTTGCATCTCAGCCCTCCTATCAAAGTTCGCCACAGACATTTATATTTCCCTTTGAGACTCAAATAGTCAAATATCAAAACCACAGGGAGCCTCAGGAAACTAATAAGTACATTCAACCTAAGAAGCTTAAAAGTGAAAAGATCCTAAACATGGCTTAATTTGAACTATATTTAGCTGGCATAGGCAAATTACAAGTGTGCATCAATTCAATTGATCAGTTACATGTAAGAATAGACAAAGTTAATTTCCATAATATGGAAGTTATTCAGCAAGATTCAGCGAAAAGATAAAAGGCAAATAATTACTCCCCTCCAAGTAGTGACTGCAGGCCAGACAACAGATTTGGGAAAGGGTAGGAAAGATGGAAGCGAATGCATACCAGTCTAACAGGAACTGCAGGGTCTTCAATAGAGAGCGTGAGTTCTTCGTTCCATTCCGGATTGGTACTCTTCCTCACCACCCGTGTCTTCAATTTCTGTGGATTGTTGAAAAAACAATCACGATTCTGCGCGCGCATGTGTGGGAAAAAAGGACAGACAACTTCATAGGGGGTGACGAACTCTAAACAGGGAAAACAAATAAATCCAAATAGCTGCGGTAGACCGGGCGGGGATCGATTCTAACGAAATTCGACAGATCTCTTGCCGGACAAAACCCACCAGTAAATCAAGGCAACTTCGATCACTTGTGGAAAAGAAAAGGAGGGGAGGAGGAGCCGGGAGCGGACCTGCTTGCCGATGCGAACGACGACGTAGGGATCGCTGGATCGGAGGCCGCGGATGGCGAGGTTCACTCCCCTCAGCACGCGCACCTTCACCAGCCCGACGAGATGGTCCAGCATGGTGGTTTCCCTCTCCTTCACCACCAAGTTCTCTCTCTTCCCCGCAGCCGCCGCAGGTCTTCTCGGTTGTTTGTTGTTTCTCGATGGATTTTCTGTGGTTCTATTCTCTGCCGTTGCAGCTGCCGTTGCGCTGGCCAAGTCAGAAAACTGTAGGAAACGAACGCCGTATACGTATTGCCGCGGTGCTTGACGCCCCCAGTTCCCAGTCCCCAGTTGATTTCTTCTTCTGCTCCCCGGTCCCACCCCTCTTGCTGCACTTACACGTCTACACTGCACCAGACTAAGGAGTAACCGAGTGAGCAGCGCAGATTATTCGTCCGTTACGTTACGTCCTGGTCCTGGCTCTTGACCTGTTGACCGTGGAGGGCCGGCGACTTTTCGGCTACGCCCCGTTCTCCAGGCTGTTGCTCCCTGTTTGTGGCTGTGGGCTGTGGCTGGGTGGGTTTGATCCGGTCGCTGCACCGCGTCGATCCAGAATCCAGATGCAGAAGCGGCAGCAAAGGGACATCGTTGTGATGACACGGTAATTTTGGAATCGGATGGAGCCTTCCTGGCACGGTGCTGGCTGGCGCCTGACGTGGCCTCACGTCCGGCTTGAGGGAGCTCTGAATATTCACGAGGTACGAGTATTATAAGTCTTCGGGCAGCCTCGATGGGCCGATAGTATCCGGAAGAGCAAAGCGTTCGAGGAGTTAAAAGTTTAACGAACACCGTAGCATTTTCGTTTTATTTGATAAAAAGTTTTCAATCTTGGACTAATTAGGCTTAATAGATTCGTCTCGTAAATTACTCCTAATCTGTGCCGACATACATGCAATTAGTTTACATTTAGTACTCCATGCATTTGAGAGAACATTGATGTGATGGGAGTTAAACTTTAACACATTGAAACCAAACAGGCCCTGAGGATGCATGGTGCTAAAGTAAAACAACTGGATAGATCTTTTTTTTTGTAGTCTGTGTAGCTGAGTTGGCAGTGACGTGGTCAATTATAGGAAGCAAAGTGTTGCGGGTGCCATTAGGAGCAAAGATAATAATAAAGTATGTTGCTAGCTGTATGGGTTTTTTTAGCTATTTCTCAGCCAGCCCATGGTCGTTAGTTCTTCACTGTTACCGTATGATTCACTTATCTCTCACAAAGTTTTTTTTTTGCTCTTGTTAAGTCTAAGCCGGCTGTAAATTCATAGCCTGCTTCTTCTCTCTCATCTCATCTCTCCTCCACCTCAGCATACAACCACTTGCAGCCTTTTACTATACTTGCTCTAAGGGGTGTTTGGATTCCATGACAAAACTTTAGTCCTGCACTTTTAGCCTATTTTTTTTATCATGAGGATCCAAATAGGTGGACTAAAAGTGAGCAAATGAGGTGGACTAAAGTTTTGCCCCATTTGCTAGGGGTGCAAAACTGGGCTAAAACGTCTTGGGGGCGCACTGGACATCAGATAGCCCCCACCTACCCACCTGCGTCTCTCTCTCATGGCTTAATTAAATGAGGGCAAATCAATCATCGTAGGATGTAGGACTAAACTTTTGTCATGGATCCAAACATGGTCTTAGTGGAGGTTGAATAGACATCATACCTATTTATTGTAGTGTTACATTAAGGTTGGTCTTAGTGGTAGTTTCATCTGAATTTCATTTGCATTTAATATTTTGACACATCAAGTCAACAAGTTAACTATGAAGAGAGAGGTATAGAGGAATTTCATAGTTTTACCTAGATAAAACCCGTTGTCACAGTTAGAGCAAGTATAGTAAAGGGTTGTAAGTGAGATGCATGATGAGGTGAAGGAGAGATAAGATGAGAGAGAGGAGAAATGTGTTGTAAGTTTACAGCGGGCTGAGACACAACAACCAAGAAATTTTATGAGAGAGATAAGTGGACCATGTATTACCTATATGGGTAGACTGAGAGATTGGCTGTAAAGATCTATACAACTAGCAGCTGACTGTATTAGTCTTGCTCTTATCAATACAAAAGCTTACGTGATAGACTTGATAGTTGTGTCATGAAATTCTTCATTGAGACTGGCGTAACAAAAATATGAGATACTCTAGTATCAAATTTAATAGGAAAGAGAGAAGACAAATTTCATATGTGAAAATTAGCTGGCACTGTTTTCTAGTGAATGACCTGCATTGAGAGCTTATTGTTCCATACTTCCATCTCCGTATGTTTTGGCCGATCTTATGCAGCTTGCAGGCTTGCTGTGCACCACGCCTCTCAGGTTTATCATGTGCTACAGATAGTTTACACTAATAAACATGTCTATGTGTTATGACGGGAGAAAAAAAAATTATTAAACATTCATGAAAGACAAAAACGTAAATTGTGCATATCTATTTATGTTTTACCTTTTTCTATAAAATTTTAAATTATAATTCTTATGACGAATATGACCACCATAATGTTGGCTATAATACGATATTGTCGGGTGAAACATGTATCAAACTAAAATGCAATCATGAATCCATGATATATTTTGGGCTCTCGTTGCAAAATACAAAAATATTTACTCATAAATACTTTATTATAACTTTATTTTTCGTACAAGTAACATGTTACAGTTAAATATCGAGTTTCTTGACTTTTTTAGGGCTAATAAAAACATGTAATTCTGATATCTGACTAAAGTTGGCAAGGAGTTAATACGTTGCTGAGGTGTTAATAATTGGTATGTTCACTCATGATTATGACATGTGACCTTTCTTGTTTTTTCACATGGTTGCTCTCATCAGGATTGCACCGATACATACATACAACTTAAAGATACATTCATTTAGGCTAAATTAGACAATGCACTTCTTACGTTTTTTTATTTCATTATTTGATTGGTTATTAGATCATAAATTGATCACAATATAATAAGAATTTATTTCTAATAAAAGTTATACTAATTATCAATAAGTTAGTGGTGGGAATCTTAAGGGGTGTTTAGTTGGGGAGTGAAAAATTTTTGAGTGTCACATCAAATGTTTCATGGGATGTCGGAAGCGGTTTTTGGATACTAATAAAAAAACTAATTATATAACTCGCCTGAAAACTGCAAGATGAATTTATTAACCCATGTGTGTTACTGTAGCACTTAAGGCTAATCATGGATTAATTAGGCTTAAAAGATTCATCTCGTGGTTTCCAACCAAACTGTGCAATTAGTTTTTTTCATCTACATTTAGTACTCCATACATGTGTCCAAACATTCGATGTGATGGAGTGAAAAAATTTTGGGTGGGAACTAAACACCCCCTTATTTCTTATACATTATAAAACGAAACTATTAGAGCAAATCAAAGAACTCTCTATATTCTTCCTAGTTGCTAGGAATAGAGATTTTGGTAGAAAAATAACATCCAATAGCTTTATCCAAATATAGATATATTCTATTCTAAATTTCTTGCTAGCTAAATATAGAAGACAAGAATTGCTCTCTAGGATGCACACAAGATATAGAAAACATGTTAGAGTGGTAAAGATATAGAAAACGTTTTTTTTAGGTAAATAGCTCTCCAAATCTATCCTACTAATCTATCATAATTTTTAACGCTAAGTCTACAACATATAAGCTCCGCGCTGAGATAGCTTCCCTCCACTTGAAAAATATACTCCCTCCATACTGGTAATTTAAGTCATTTTGTAGATGGCTTGGTTCAAACATTAGGAATATAAATCATGAATAATTTTTAAGTTATTGAGTTTGGAAATGTGAAAAACCATATTAAATAGATTTGTCTTGAAAAGTACTTTCATAAAAATATACATATATCACTTTTCAATAAATATTTTTTTAGAAATAAGAAGTCAAAGTTATGCTTTGGAGACCGTGTCGCTGTCCAAAACGACTTGAATTACCAATACGGAGGGACTACCTAGAAAAATAACACCGTAGAAATCAACCATCTGATTGTGAGTCTTCTCTCTCCTTACCCTCTCAAATCTGACGATCAAAATTGCATGACCATCCAGATTGGTTATGAGTCTTCTCTCTTCTTGCTCCTTCAAATCTAACAATCTGGATCGTGTGTACGGTACTCCTTAGCCCTGCCATCTCTCACGTCGCGCCCAGCCCCACGCCTGCGTCCCGGGTTCGATCCTTGTTTCCTCCGTCTCAAATTCAAATTCCGCAGAAGAAAAAACCCTCCGCTCTCTTCGCGTCGTTGTTTAACTGTAAAATTTTGACTGATATATAATTGTTTTATCTGGTTGCTTGCCCCTTCATCTCTTGTGTTTTCATGATTTTTCTAGATTAGGTGTTCGCTTCGCTAAAAAGCCAGGGTACTGTTTTCTAATGTTGTGAGAGAAAAACACTAAGAGAGAGAATTTCTTACCTTCGGTTAGTAGCAATCGGCAGTACTCGCTTCAATGTCAGAGGTACAAATTTATGTTCAGGGTCTCATGGCTTTTTTTTTTATTGTGTATGCATTTTTAGTTATGTGCAACGTTCGTATTTATACCAGTTAAAATGTGTATCGTAGCATTAGCGCGGACAATATACTAATGATATTTTAGAGAATGAGATTTAGAAAGACTCTCGATGATGCTCTTGAACAGCAAAGGTTCATCCTATTGCATTTTTTTTATGTTTGTGTAATAAAAAAATATAAAGCATGAAAAATCAGATTGGGAAGTAATCGAAAGAAAATCAGGCGGAACGAAACTAAGAAAAACACCGAAAGGAAAAAAAGAGGAACACGGAAAGGAAAATTGGACGGAACAAAAAAAAACGGAATAAAAAGGAATAGAGGAAGCTGACAAAAGTGATACGTTAGATTTAGGGGGTGTTTGGGATTGCTTCGCTCTACGTTTTTTAGCCAAACAGTTTCAGCTCCACGCGCTTTGTTTGAGAAAAAAATGGTAGAGTTGTGAGTGCAACTAAATAGGTACTCCATAAATTCTAATTTTTTGTGGAGCTGCTCCACGGTGGAGTTTGTGAAGGATTCCCAAACGCTCCCTTAACCGGACCTGGTCCAATTTTAAATCAATCAAATAAACTTTTTTGAGGGAAATCAATCAAATAAATGATAAAACCCACACTTCTCTCCTTTTAAATTATATAAGACATCTTGGCTTTCCAAGATACATTGTTTTAGGCATGGTGTATTTTTAAATGTATAGTAAAAACTATGCATCTAGAAATGTCAAAATATTCTATAATTTAGAATGCAAGGAGCACTTGTGTAAACCTATAGAAAGTAAGAATTATGTCCCTGAAAAAAAATATTCTAATTGCAATTATTTTCTTCAACTCCAGCAACAGCCCACATCACACCCAGTTCCCTCCCCCGGAAGGCCGGAACTCTAACTAGTTCGCATATTGCGTGGCAGGAGACGGAAGCAAAAACAGGGATAAATCCAAAACAAATGTACACTCTAGCGGAGAAGTAGGAGAACTAGATAATGAACAGCAAGGGAAGGCGACGCCTGGACAGTAGGAGAGAGTGGCGTTAAAGAAAGAATAAGAGGAAACTGTGGAGGAAGAAAGAGGAATAGTTTACTCTGCTCGGCAGTCAGATTCATGTATCGACGATAATATTCATGGATCAAGATATACATACAAGTTTCTACTGAGTACAGACATGTATGGGGATTTTGGCTGGAGCCTTGTTTAGACGGTGAGAAATTAGAATTTTTCTAACCGTAGCACTTTCGTTTGTATTTGAAAATTAGTATCCAATCATGAACTAACTATGCTCAAAAGATTCGTCTCGTGATTTATAACTAAATTGTACAATTAGTTATTTTTTTATCTATATTTAATGTTTCATGTATGCGTGTAAAGATTGATGTGATGGAGAGAGTGAAAAAATTTCAACTTCTTGGCTCAATCTAAACAAGGCCTGGGTGTACAGAGGTTTTCGGTTGGTTTGTCTGTGGTATGCATACAGAGAACTTGGTCACACGCAGCTGTTGCACGTTAGTGTGCATGATGCAGGAAACGTCAAACCAAATACTTCAGCAACTGGAAGGCGGGCAGGGCGGGATTGTCTCCACTCTCCAGGCGGCGACGCGGAACAGCACGGGAGGCGGATCAGCTTTTTTTTTTTTTTTTTTTTTTTTTTGAGGGGAGGGCGGCGGATCAGCTTGGTGCGGGGAAAGTGGAAAGGCTGCAGAGCTGGGCCTTGGCCTTGGGTGATGCAATGGGCCTAGTCGTGCGGACCCTCGTCCCTCGGTAATATTAGGCCTTGGCCCAATAACTGAAGGACAAAGGAGGTTCGGGATGGATGACCAGGGGCTGGGCTAGGCCCGATTAACAAGCAGATGCAGGCCGAAACCGAAGTTTGCATATAGGAAAATCAAAATAAGTCTTTTCTTTTACTGAAGACTTCAGAAAATTCAGGAAACAGTTTTCCAAAGCATTCACCATAAAATCATAAATATAACGGCATGAATGAAAAAATATGTTTTTTACCTATTCATTTATTGTTGCACTAGAAAATTATTTTTCCTCTCAACTAAATGTGATTTCTAAATAAATCAAAGGCAAATTTAGAGTGTATTTAGTTCTACATTTCACCCAAAAAATTTTAGGTTTTGGCTCATCATTTTGCAGAATAGAACTAAACACCATGCAAAATTTTTGGCAAAAAGGTATTCATTCTCAAAAAGCCAAAAAGCCCTCACCCACTCCATGAAAAATTTGGCAATTTGGATGGAACTAAACACACCCATGAAAATTTTGGCATTTTGCATTTCATCATTCCAAAGTAGTTAGCATTTTGCATTTCATGGGGAACTAAACACAGCCTTACTTAAATTGAAAACAAACTAAAAATCAGGGTGTGACAAAGTGTTTTTTCTCCTCCTTGAACGCCTCGCTTGGATCCTTGGTACAAGCCGATGTGCCCAAAGGTGCTTTACTTTGAAATTTGAAAACAAATAAAACTATGTTTTACTAGGTTTAAACAATTTATTTTTAAACTTTTTCAAACACGTTTCAAAAACCTTTTGAACCATTGTTTTGCAAAACATTTAAAAAATACTTTGAAAAATCATTTAAGAACTAGTTTGAAGCTCTCTTGAAATCATTTTAAACTATGTTTTTAAATAATTATTCTACAATCTAATTTGAATCCAAAATATACCATTTTTAAACTAAGTTTTAAGCATTATTTAATCTTATTTTTAATACATTTGAAAATTATTTTTATAATTTAATCTCTCTCCAAATTACATACTTGAAACTTATTTAAATTTAGTTTTAGAGACTTTCGAAGCTAAAACTGGAACTCTATAGTAGAACTAGGTTTTGAAAAAAATAGGCTTTATTTTTGAAATAGAACACAACCTAGTCAAGGTTTAATAAAAAATTTCAAGTTGGTTTTTCCACATAATAATAAATACCAAGGCTTGAATGCAGCCAAAGAAGTAGATTAAATTTTAAAAATGTTATAAAGTTGTTTTTTCCGCTCTCTAAATTAGCAATAACTTAAATCAATCTTGGTAACTTTTAGAAAAGGACTAAATAATTTATATTATTTAGTGTTTTGTATTCACATTCTAAAATGGTAATTTTGGCGGTGTGACATGCTTGAGGCCATTGAGATGAGAAAGGGAGAGAGCCTTCCTCATCGTCTAGAGAGTGTGGTTTTGGTTGAGGAGTGGACTTGGAGGTGTGTGTGGTTTTGGTATATGTGAAGGAGTTGGGCATGGGATGGACACATGCACACTTATTTTTTACTCATTTTCTAGGGTTACCCTAGAGCCAAATACTATGAAAGAGCCCTTGCATACTGCTTACCCCCAAAGCAATAGCATCATTGGGTTGGGCATTGGCGAGTACAAAATCATACTAAAATATCTTGGTTTAAAGAGATGAGTGTGAGTATGAGTTAGACCATGATGGTTGGGACGCATGACAGTCTACATCCTATGGTTGTGGACGATGACACCAGCTTCATAGCATTCGCTTCGCTTTGCTTTTATTAATTCTCTTTTTGATAGTCCACATGGACTTGTAATAATGGTAAAGACCCCTATTTGTAATAGAGGTATTTGAACGCTATGTATGATTGTGGAGCCAGTTGTGGTGGTAATACATATGGTAGTGCTACTCCTTAGACTATCACTTTGTTATAATACTATGGATTTTCCGTTGAGGAAAATCGTGGTTCATTTCAATCAATCTAATATGTTGGTCAAACACATCTCTTACAACTTAGACAATGGCGTAAGAGGTCTTTTTCGATCTTCTTTTTGTAGTTTGACAACTCTATTTAGAGTTGCACTCATGTGTGTGATGATTGTTTGTGTCACACCATAGCTTGGTGAGCCATGGAGACATGGGAAAGGTTTTGTAGAATAGAATGTGATGGTGACAAAGGCAGTCTTATGCTCATGCATCATTGTCTTCAATAACGCCATCCTGCACAATGTGCAGTAGCCCCACCATCATCATCAACCAGAACTATTGCATTGACGACAACTATCCCCATGAGGTGCAGGTCTAGGCATAAAGCTTATTGGTGTTTCCAAGGAAGTGGCCTGACGAGCTATAAGAATTCAGCTATATGCTGATATGTTGAAGCTTGAGCACTTCCTAGTAGAAGCCCATCGACCTGCACAACTTTAGGCTAACCTAAGTGCCTAGAATTAATACAGTTCCAACAACAAAGTGAAAATGAACCTTTTTGATTGGAACACTAGAATACATAACATTTGGATTTTAGTTGGCAATAAAGCAGTTACACATAATATCTTCTCTTGTAGGAAAAACCAATCTTAAATGGATACATAGGCCAACTTGAATGGCAACCGCAAACATTGTGTTATTTCCATACAAATCAAAGGCATAACAAGGGTGACAACATAACTGAGAACCATTTACTACAGGAAGTATGTTAGCTTTTGCCTATTCCTTGACCCACTTTTGCCATATAGCTCATTCCATTGCTTGATCTCATTCATGACTACACCATCACTAGCAAAGCTTGCAGAGACCTGTGTAGTGTTAGATTCACAATAGTTTATCATTTTGTCCCCTAGGTAATAAGGTCTACCAAATAATAATATAAAATCATAACTTGTAGGCGATAAAACATGCAAATTGGTTTGCAACACTTACTTCATCTTTGGCCTGCTTTAGGTCCTCCATGGTTAATGGCCTAAGGGTGATTACCTCATCAATTTCATCCTCGTCGCCCTCCTCTGAAATGGCTTCCATGTCTTTGCTGTCTTTTGACTTTTCCTGCTTGCTTTCTTCATTTTGTGGGTTCTCAACATGCACATTCTTCCCTTGCACTTCCTTTTCGTTCTTGTCCTAAGGAATAAACGTAATCATATCATGTAACATGATGCGACTCTGGCATCAAATGTTGACAATATCTATATTGATATCTTTATTACCCTTTTTCGGTGACATGTTATATTTCTACATGTTTCAATCAACAAAGTTGTGCCTCTTAACTATGAAAAATAATAATCCTTGGTACGATTCATTAAAATTTAACAAGGGGTTTTGTTTGTCCTTTGTCTTACCTTCTTCATTTGTTTTTCTTTCTGAAGTAGCTCTCGAACAGGACGATAAGCGGCCGCCACACAAAGATTCTAGGGAAATAGAGCTTTAGTAAAACAAAGAATGACCTTCGAATAATGAACATTAAGATTAGCATGCAAACCTTTAGATCACTACCGCTGTATCCCTCAGTCATTTTGCCAAGTTCCTTGAAGTCTATACCTTCAATGTTTGCTTTAGACAGCAACTTATTCAAAATTAGCTCTCTACTCTCAAGAGTAGGGAGACCAACCATTATCCTATTTGAAGCCACATGATACATCAGTGAATAGTCTAGAGATGATGTAATTTGATCAAGATCATAAATTTTAGAAACAACAATGTTTTAAACACACCTATGCTCGAACCGCCTGATGATTGCATCATCAAGGTCAAAAGGTCGATTTGTTGCAGCGAGGACAAGAATCTTTTCACTTTGTTTGGACAATACTCCATCCCAATGCATCATGAATTCATTCTTGATCCTCCTTGATACCTCATTTTCATTTGAACGTTCACGTGTCCCTAGCATGCCATCTACCTCGTCCATGAAAATGATGGCTGGTGCAATTTTGGCAGCTAAACTGAATAATGCTTGGATGCTCTTTTCGGCCTCTCCACACCATTTTGACATGATGGTAGACATTGAGATGTTCATGAAGCTAGCACCAGCTTCATTGGCTATAGCTTTAGCAAGCATAGTTTTACCCGTTCCAGGTGGTCCAAACAATAGAATTCCCCTGCATGGTTTTAATAGACCACCATTGAAGAGATCGGGTCGTTGAAGTGGAAGCATGACAAGCTCCCGAATTGATTCTTTGATATCAGCTAGTGCTCCAATGTCATCAAATGTCACTCCTATTTCACTAGCAGGGATCACTAATTCTCTTATCCGCTTTTCATATTCGTTGTATTTAGTGACCTATAAGGCAATAGGCAAATATATAAATGGTAAATACATCATCTTCTACTATTTCTATGAATAGAATAGAATATTATTTCCTTTACATCAGGAAATGAGAAAAGCAAAAAATTGTTGCTTAATGAAAAATATGGGATACCTTTGAGTTGTCTTTTATTTCAACTAAATCTTTCTCAAGGTTACTTTCTTGAAAAATTCTTAATCCATAACATAAACTGCTCAAGAATGATGTTGTTAGCAAAAGTATGTTAAAAGAACTAACAAATGGTTCATCATAAATTCAAGATCAATTAACTAACCTTGTTGAAGATAGAATAAGCCTCCCATTTCTGTACTTAGGGTCCTGGTTATTCATCAAATGGTATGAGACTGCTGGGGCTAAAATATCCTCTAGGTTACTTGCAATTTCTACATAATCATCTAGGGAGATAGAACTCAAATCATCACACTCCAAATTGTATGATGACAAACCCCCTACAATTTGATGTTTAAGGATTTCATCCCGAGCTTTTATCATATCATGTCGCATTTGTCTTGTCCATCTCTGAAGATGAGCCTCTTCATTGGGAGGCCTAGTCTCTAGGATGTATGGGAATAGATTAGTCAGATCCTTATTAATGTCATCACTATCTTGATTGTCATCAAGGAAGTGCGAACCGATTATCAAAACTCTTCCAAATTGTTTGTTCAACATCTTCTGGAACATACAAAATGCTCTCGGTGAACTACGAAGGATGATATCAACATCTCTGATATAAAGAATAACTGGGCTACATGTAGAAGCCGAAACAATGATCTGCAAAATTTGTTTAATATATCAATTCATAATACAAGTACTACATTCCATCGTCAATTATGCATGTGTATCTTGATTTACCTTGTAAAGGCACTCTAAGAGAATTTTCACATCCAAGTTCCAGACTGGAGCACTAAAACCTTCATTAGAAAAAGGAACCATAAGTAACTCATGCATGCAAATTGTTCCTTGGTATCAATAGTATACTAAATCCAAAATAAGAAAAACAATTTATGGATAATGTAGAAAAGCCTTAAGCTTAAAAATTTAAGTTGGACGAATTGATATAAATAGACCATTTTAGTTTGCCAAGTCATAGTTTCTTAGAAATTGATGGAAGCTAGCAGTCATGCTTTTATTAATTTGTCTCATGCATGAAAATAGTTGTGGCATAGATGAGCTAGTAAATAAGAACTTTGACTCACCACCACTACCATCATCATCATCATCGTCGTCGTCATCACTAGATTCTGAGTCTTTGTTCTTTTCATTGGATAATAAGGACGTGTATTCCCCAACTGATTTCATGTTCTTACAATGAACACATCTGTTGACAAAGACCAAAAAATGGTAAAGAGGGACAAACTATTATCAAAGGTAAAGTTTCATTGCACCACAGATGTGTTACCTTGTGTTTAAATCACGATTACCCTTTACATGATCCACTGATCCTGCAACAATATTTCATGACAACACAATCATAATACCATGCTTGGTTATGACTTACAAGAAGCGTGTAACAAGCAAAGAAGTTAATAGGAAAAGTTGTGTGAAAAACAAAGGTTTCATACATCACATCATAAATATTGGTCTACAAGAAGAAGCTAGAAATTAATTAGTATCAGACAAAAAGAATAATAATTTGATACCTATTGACTCCTTGCAAAATATGCTTAAAGATCCAACAAAATCATACACTTTTTCCAAAGCTGACATAGTTTTGGATCTTATAGGAACCTAGATTAAGAATGGACAAGAGTCGATTAGTTAAATCATCAAAAGTTTGGCGCATTGCCAGAATTAAAAAATATATACACAAATGTCTCCAAGTTTTAGATGTGGACAAACTATTATTGTCCTTTTCCATGGACCCCATGGCTCATGTGAAGCATGAAGCCAACTTACTTCTGATTATGTTTTGTAATGGGAAAAATGTCCAACAATCTGACTACAAAGGGTAGTGATATTGACACCCATCAATCAATAATATGAAAAGAGAATGTAGAACCACCCAATAAACTAAAAAACTATACTCAAAATCATCAATAAAATGTACCATACAAACTAAAGGTATTATCTATGTAAATAAATAAGAAGGTGAAACAAGAACCAACTTCGACTTGTGCATTGCTTGAGCCACCATATTTGTGCTGGATCTGTTCAATGACAAGAAGAGGTTTATGGTAATATTAGGGAAAGGGGCAAGAGAAACTACCATCCAAATAGTATCAAGCTGACCTGATGCAAGAACTCGAAGATATCCAGTGCTAACAGACGTGCATTGAATTGGTTGGCAATGGCCTTGGCAAGTGACCGTAGGCACGTCTCTATAGCAAGACATCGTGTTGTCAAAACATGATCTAGCCCAAAAGAGCTTGCATATATGTGTAAGCAAACCTGATTGACCACAAAGTAGTATGGTGCGGCTTGAGTCCTTGAATACTTTGATATGCTTTGGTAGAATAGTTTGACTCAGGTAGGGGAATGATGCGCTCATGAGCGCCAGCCTCATTTCCTCGCTAAGAAACAGGGGAACAAAATCCTAATCATTTATGGTTCATCAAACATGATTCTAGTTTCTTTTGACCCAAATTGATGCAATCCCTAAAGTAGCCACCGTAATCCTACCAATCAATCCAACATAACTATAGACTAATCAGATCGATAGTTATTTTCCCAATCGAAACAAGGTAGCCTAAAGTAGGCACCCTAATCCTACCAATCAATCCAACATAACTATAGACTAATCAGATTGCTAGTTACTTTTCCAATCGAAACAAGGTAGGTAAAAAAGGATGTAAAAAGCACACACACACCTGAGATAATATGGGAAGTCAGAAAAGGAAATTTTGGTCTCTTGCCCATTGACAAGGAGGCGTCGAAGCTCTAATTCGATATCTGCAGCTATTGCACCGCCACCCAAGGACCCGTCCCCTCTTGGCGAAGATGCCATGAGTTGAGTTGATGCCAGGCCAAGGCCGACGCCCAATCCTACGCCTATGCCTACCGCGGACACGAACAAGCTACCGTTGCTACTACTGTTCTCCATGGGCGCTAGACACTAGGACACCTCAACCTCAAACAACAGAAATTCTTGGTTTGCACAAGGGCATGCAACTTGGTGGTGGGATAGGGATGGACTCTTAGGTGACAGAACACTCAACACTGAGTGGGGTTGTTGTTGGTGGTGCTCTATGGCTGAGGAGAGGTCTAGTATTTATAGAAGGATGCGAGGGTTGTGGTGGGGATCAACTCTGTCAAGTCTATGAGGATCTAGGTCAAGTAGGTCAGTAGGTGTTATGATCCACATAGTTGTAGAAATGAGGAGTTATGACCACTAATTTCTTTCAATATTGATGATTATGTAGAAATCAACAAATAGGCTCCATAAATCATATTCCCTCAACATATTAGGCTCACACACAACATGACTAATACGACCTGATGCTGCACAAATTTCAAATGGCAGAGTTAAGGGAAAGTGGGTAGGGATCAGTTATCAAACAAGCTGGATGCCACAATAGAAAGTTAACGGAGAGCCGTTCTCAAATATTATGCGTGCCGTGAGGAATATAGAGCAGTTATAAAGCATGATGACAGTGAGAACAAACACGTCACTACAACCTATAGGATCAAGAACAAATGGTAGTGCCAAAGTGAAGAGTGTGAACAAGTGTGATATGCATGGGTCTAGGTATAGGGGACCACTATTGTACCCACCATGTCCATACCACTTCACACATTGTTTCATTAGCAAAGTTTCTCAAATACTTGAATTGCCAATAATTAGAAGACATTGTCATTCCTTTTCAAGAACTTTGGGACACATGGGAATGAAGTAATAGCCATTGCCAATTTATACTATTGGTCACAACAATCGATTTCCAGTAGCTTGCTTGCTTACCACCATACTTTGCAAAACTTACATGGTGGATATTTATTGCATCCATCACTATATGGTATCCATGAATCATATTATCTCAATATATATTGGGCTGGCACATAGAAATACTAGTCACATTCCAAATGATTGATTGCCATAGATTGGGTTATGGTACTCATGTAAAACCGCAAGTATTTCTTTATGGTAAAAGTTGTAAGTAGGGTTATTCGGGAGCTTTGAGTGTGTATAAAGTTCACATAGAGTGGTTATCAAACAAGATAGATGTCGTGACATAAAGTTAATGGAGTTACCAGATAAGATGGATGCAACTATGAAAAGTTAATGGAGAATGTTATAAACAACATGAATGCCATGACAAAAAGTTAACATAGAGACACTGTCAAAATGATGTATGGGGGTGTGGACACATTATGAAGAGTGTAGACACGTGAGATGGGTGTCAATGAAACGGTATGCAAGCATCTGATGTACACCCAACCTTCTTCCTTTTATAAAACTTCTCAAGGGAAATTAAAATAGTTAGAAGACTTCATTATTTTACATTTGAAAACATGAGAAAGTATCAAATTAGTTCTATACTATCCTATGATGACATGATAAGTTATGACCACATGTTTCCTTCATTGTTGATCATGACTTACCAATCAACAAATGGACTCCACAAAATCATATTTTTTCAACATATTAGGCTCACACACAACCAAACTAATATGGCATGATGTTGCGCAATTTTAAATAGCACACTAAAAAGAGAATTTAGAAAGGAACAGTTAACAAACAAGATGGATGCCACAATAAGTTAAAGGAGTACCATTATCAAATATGATGTATGCCACGATGAAATGTTAGGATAGTAGTTATCAAGTATATATGATGATTAGGGAAGGAAACATGTCACTACAACCTATAAGACAAAGTACAAACAACAACACCATAGTGAAGAGTATAAACACATGGTGGGTGTAGATGCTCAGGAGCACCATTGTTCCCACCATAAAAACACCATTTCACACTGCCTTTTATTGGAAAGTTTTCTCAAATACTAGAATTTTGAACATTAAAAAGATGTTGATTTTGTTCCTCTTCAAGAGATTTGAGAGACTAGAGGATGATGTAATGTTCATAGGCAACTGACATTATACCCTATAGGTTACAACAATTGATATCATAGTCTTGCATGCTTGCTATAAAGAAAATGGCACCTTGCATTGGCCATTAAGTGATTTTGGTGTTTGAGTGACAACATAACCATTTGGACTAACGAAGTTTGCTAGTATACAAGGTGTAGCTTAAATGGATGCAAGGTTGGCTTGGATAAAGGAAACATGAAGATCAGTGTGATCAACACCTCAAGCAAGACACTAGAGCTGTTGTTGAAGACCTACAGCCATGCAAGAAGTCCAAGTCACCAGATGGAAAAAAGCATAGACTTGAAGGCATGAAGAAATAAATCCAAGTGCATGCAATCTATGTGTCGCTTGTGTTAGGACATTAGTTGGAAAAGATGTTATGGTATCATCCATTGTTATTGTAAAAAGTATTCTTGTTTGTGAACATAATTTATGGATATAATGATTATATATGTAAGCTTTGTGTTCATTAAGCTATTAAGGGCCCAGCGGAATTAGTAAATATTGTGAAAACCAGATGAAATTTTATCACCGTTGGATGTAAGCGTCGTTCATTGTTTTGTTATCACCACCATCGTTGGTGGTGCAAACGTCCAACACCGTCACTATACATATGATGCGGCAGGGATCAGAAGTGTATCACCATCGAATTGTTTAGTAACCCGACACTGACTAAAGGATCATCAAAGGGAGATCGTGCTACAAGGCAACAATGACCATGACCTTTGGACTGACGGTTCATATGCTCAAGTGACGGTGATGTTTACCTCGACGCAGACATCTCAGCCATCGAAGCGATGGTGAACCCGCACCACAGATAGTCAGGTCTAGTATAAGGCAATGGTGACGGCGATGACTACACAGGCGGTTCATGTTCCCAAAAGACGGTGATGTTAGCCTCAACATAGGTGGATCATTAACCAATGCAACGGTGTTGAGGTCCTTCATAGTCGGTTGTTAGCCGACCATGATGACATCAATTATCACATCTAGTGTTTGCTGCTAAGGCCAAAAATCAGTTGCAATGGAGGGTTACGAGCTGACCATGGTAGGTTTGCTGTAGTTGTGTATTCTCGTTTAAATCTAATTGTCAATGAGCTCAATGCTATAGGTTTGACAAAAATAAGTGATGTAGTGTAGGAGGATCATCTCTTTGCAACTAACGAACATATATGCATCCATCGTTACCATCCTCCACAACATGGGAGATTTGAGCACAATGGCATTTGAGATGTCACAAAAGATGGGTCTGGAAGAAGCCTCTTCATCAATCAAAATCATTGCTCTCACTTGTGATGAGCCAATACTAGAATTCACACCCAATGCCACAAGAAAAACTTGCAACACCACTAATTTTGGTGCAATAGGTAGGTCTTATTGCAACCTTTCTATAAAATGGTGGCAATATGTGACTATATTGCTACCAATAAATTGTTTTGCAATATGTGTGATTTTTGTTTGCAGTAGGAAGGTTGCAAGGATAATGTTGCAATTAGTTGGGAGTATTGCCACGACACTTTGGAGTTGCATTATTATTTAACTTTGTTGCAATTATTGGGTGCTATTGCAACCATATTGGATTTGGTTGCTTTTGCTTGCAACTATTGCCCCGTTTATTTTGAGTGGCAATAATCTTCAGTGGTATGGCAATAGGTAGGTGGGTATGGCAATGAATATTATCAAATGATGCAATAACATGTTCCTATTGTCACAATTTGTTTGGGTTGTAACAATCTTCAATAGCATTGCAATCACTAGGTGCTTATTGCAACAAGAATCCTAAATAGATGCAATAACATGTTACTATTGCCACTGTTAATTTGTGTTGCTATAGGACAATGTGTTTGTTGCAATACAACGTTGTTGGCGACACTTGTATTTGGTGGGCCTTTGAGCGTGGGCAAGGGCCTAACAAATTAACTGCTATCTAGCTAGCATTGTTGGCAAGTACATGATCCATCTATCCTAAAACAACTACATTCATGATCTCTCTCATCCCTTCCAATCAAAATTTTAAATTATTCAAACGAACTTGTATGGAGAAATGACCAAAACCAAAGTTGTAGATCTAGTTGATGACCTTTTCATTTAATATCATTTACTATCCCAAAATTATGTTCAATGTTCTTGTTAGTATAAATTAAGTGCAACTAAAATATGAAGGATTCTGCAAGCGCATAGAATATACCATTGTAGCATTTTACCGGGAGTAAACCAGGTATCGTTATTTATATTTTACCACAGGGAAGCAAGGGTTAAAGAATCCGATAATTCACCATCATGTATCTACTAACCTAGTAAACCAACTTAGACTATAGCAGGGGTAAATGATATATGAATGATAGGGTTTATGCAATATGACACACATGGGATAGGTCACTAAAGATACGCAACTAGTTAACTTGGGAGGTCAACGGGTGAGGTAGATTCCTATGATATTCTTATCACACGGTAAAGGTATACCCAACTATGCTAAGACTTACCACACTCTTGTGCACTTCGGGACGCCACTAGACAGGAGAGAGCACCACAAAGGATACCTCTACTGATGTGACTACGGTCCTACAATTTAAGAACCTGCTCGATAGATATGGACGGGGCTGTCACCTCCCGTAACTACCATACAGCTAGAGAACAAGGTGTACTCATAGGCAGAGCATCGTATAAACACCATGTTTACACGAGGCTTGGCTACTTAGCCCAACCGGTAAAGCCTAGACTAAGCACTCTATGAACTAGCACACAAAAGCAATGATAAACTCAACTAGAAAGATATATTCAAAGTAAGCATATGCACGTAAATAAGAGAATAAGTATAAGTCTTACAGAATGTTGAAGTGAAGATACAAGGTTTTACCAAGCCTCCATGACTAGATCTAGAACCTTGAGCAAGATCTCAACTCGACCCTCTCTCCTAAGATACTAATCTACTACATTGGAGAAGCTAGACCTAATCCCCTAGAGAGGTCATCCTTTCATGGGACACCTCTCCCCTGATCCCGGCTGGGAGATAATGAATTAGGGTTTTAGGGATGCCTCCTCCAGGGGCTAGGGGCCTTGCTTATATAGCCCTCTAGGAAGCACCATAGCCCTCGGATCAAACCGACCTTGATCTACGATTATTATTGATCCTCAAAGGCGGTGGAGGCATGATCCGCGAGACGGAGCCTGATTGGCTGAGACACTGGGGCGGGCACCCAAGGAGGGGGGCGGGTGCCCCACTTCCGGGCCCGTTTCGCCTCTTGTTTGTTTCTAGAGTCTTCTCGTATCTTCCACATTCCAGAAAAGTTATGCGTAGCCCCTTTGTCTCTATGTAAACCTGACATGTGGGCCTTCCTTGGTTCTTTTCAGCTGACATTCACCAAAACTTATGGAATTCTATCAGTAAACCCCCTATATCTAAGTGGTAATTATGTTTAGGTCTTTTTTCATGTTATGTTGATGGTTAAAAAATGATACTTATCTACCGTCAACAAACTCCCCCAAGCTTACCCTTTGCTCGTCCCTGAGCAATGATAAACTCAGTGACGGATCAGGAATTGCTACAATGCTTTCACGCCTCAAAAGTACACATGCGTTCAAACAAGAACTTTCCTCCGGATTAGAGTGAACTATTCTGACTTTCAAACTTACCCATATTACCTTCCACCATGGGGCTTGTAGCCGTCACTTGGGTCTTGAGCAGTTGAAAGATAGAACGGTCAAGTCAAGCGCTATGTCTTAAGCTCTTTGATCAACCATTGTTCCGGAGTTTTGCAGGGTTTTCAAATAAAACTCAGAGATTCCTGTGTATGACCCTTTCACGTCTCTCCTTTATAGTATTTCTGGATCCTCACCAAGGCATTTATGGTGTATGCCTTCTCTCTTCTCTCAAAATATGTGGTATTTTTGGTATAAGGCATAGTAACATTATACCTTCTCTCTCTTACCCTACTTCTAATAGGTCTATCTGGAGCTCATAGGTGGGAGACAAGGAATCCATACCTGCAAACATTTATTGCATAGTCAGACCATGGATCCAGAGGGACAAGTCTGACCATACAGTCAAATCAAGATGTGCATGTGTGTGATCCTAAATATGGGTTGAGTGGATATGTAGTGGAAATGATGGAGGATGTAAGATGTAAGTGGAAATAAGGGGGTAGAAGAATAATGGTGAACCTCTAATTCTACTTTTGCTCCTTGAAGGAATTTTATACCTCTCTTAAACTTTGAAGATCCTTGCTGAGAACTTGGGTTGCTGAAAATCTCTCTATGTTGGGACATTTGTCCTCTTTATTCTCTCTTTATTTTTTCTTTCTCACTTTTTTTAAACAATTGAATACGGTGGAATAATTTCCAAGTATCTTTTTGGAAACATAGATAAGAGGTAGCAATGGAAATACTGGAACTTAAAATAAAAGGGCTAGCAATGGATGAAAGGTTTTGTTCACTCCCAGTGTAGGAGCAGAACAAATTGTTGGATTGTGTCTAATGAAAAATATTTAGATGCGTACTTCCAGGGTAGAAGCAGAATAAATAGGTGGAGTGCACGTGAATCTTGATTTTAACCGTATGACTAATCCCCTAGGGTCAACACAAACTGACCACACTCAATACTGACAAGCAGCTAAGCTAACAAGTGAAAGTCTTTCCTAATCTAGTAAGCATGCATATATGGCTCTGGTAGGAATTAAACTCTCGTCATACAGGAACTCATCATGTAGGATTTCTAATTTTCAAAGATAAATTCTCTAGAACTCTAGTATCTCAAGGAGCATGATAAACAACAGCTCAAAACCTTCCCATATCATATCCGCCAACTACCTAGACTTAGATCAAGCATTCGCTACCCACAAGTTTTATGTTCAAAGTAAATCTTAGATCAAAACAATTGTGTTCCAAAACTTGGGAGAGTTCGAGGTTGAAAACTAGGTACTTGAAACGAATTACGATAGAGCAACTATTCATTATTTCCATATAAGAGTTTATTTTAGGGGTTCATTTTAGCAAGATGAAACTTAGCACACTCTCCTATATTTATTTAGTAAGCTTAAAGATCATACATAAATATATAGAAAGGGAAACATTTATTTGGCTTTCTAAAGGTTATGCATCTTTTTATTTGTTTCATATATCAAAGAATAATTATATAAGTAAATAGAAAGGTAAGAAAACACTTAGCTGGATACATGGGGGATGCTCTCCCCCAAGCTGGATGTTGATATATCTTGTTTGATGAAGCTGGTAGACAGTGAAGTTGTACTTCCCTCATCAGAGTGCTCATGATGATGATTGTTGAGGCAACACTCCGATAAGGGATAGATTGTCCTTCTATCTGTTTGCTTTCCTTGATCCTTCAAATTATGTGAAGCTCAAATAGACAACAAAGCTTGTGGAACTTGATTAAGTGTTAGTGGTAAACCTCTAAGCCTTGAACATCTAGAACCTCTTAACATATAAGTCTCTTTCTTCAGCAGGATCTTTCTATTTTTGTACTTTTAGTTATATACTATGCAAAAGAATCAAAACTGTGATGAATGCATATTTATCTTATTTTTATGCCACCACAGCAAATAGACTTATGGGTTTTATGCCACAAATTTATTCACATGGGGTGTAGTAGTTTTGAGATGCAATGCAAGACATATTTATTTTCTTTTCTAATGGAGATGTAACAAAGTAAAATATGCAACAAGAATTGATTATGCTAATATGGGAAAGTAGATATGCTTAATGAGAATGCAATGCCAAAAAGAAAAATATGGATAACTACCAAGTTTACCTCCCTGGCGAGGGTTCGGTGACTTAGGTCCTCTGAACAGGACTTCTCATCATGTTCACTCCTTAGGTGCACCATCTGATCCCAAAGGTAGAGGCCTTGATAACTTTATCACTGGAGCACCCTGTGATGAAGAGTAGATACTTCTAGTGGTTCTTTTCTTTTTCTTGGGGTTTGTCTTGCTCGATTCACCTCTCTCCTTGACTTGTTCATGGTCCTCTAGATTTACACTTATTCTTTCTCCTTCCTCTTCTCTTTTTTTTCATTATGTCCAGACCTTTGGCTCCACTTGTTGTTTCTTCTCTGCAGAGGATTAGTAGACAACACATACCCGAAGGAATGTACAAATAATGAAAAGGGTGGTGTTGTTCATAGAGCTAAAGGTCATTTTCTATGCTATAGAAAAGTTGGTTTGAATATTTTAATTAGCATAGAATATTTACTCACCATTACTTCTTCTCTTAAGGATTGATTTTACTTTGTCTTAAGTTTAATTTGTGTATATGCTATCTATAGAAACATTCAAACTTATAGAGAGAAAGTAATTATGAGTGGAGGGATTGTAAACCGGCGTGCCAGAGCGACGGAGGCTCGAGAAGTTGAAGAGCATTGCTGCATCATCATTAGAGGAGTCAGTAGCCTTCCTCCCCCAAGCTTGAGCCTTGATGTCGCTCGTCACTTGAAGCCAAGTGTGAGTGTTGAATCATCCCTCAAAGTGTGTTATAACTCCATATCCTTAGACACTTCGTCCTCTGTTCTTCAATATGTCAGAAAGGGCGCTTGATTCTAGGTCCATTGAGCAAAGATCTCTCCTCTGCATTCTGCTTTTCTTTGGATTGTCCAATCTAGGAGATGAGGATACAGACAGTTGCATGATCTTCTTTCATCAACCATTCTTGATTTTTGTTGAGTCTTGGTTGACGAATTGATGTTCATTGGAGATGTAGACTCGAGTTCTTCCTTGATGGTCTTTGTCTTCTAGCGGCATGGCGAAGAGTTGTTCAGTTAATGATACGCCATCTGTCTTGATGATCAAGGAAGGAGTTTCCTTAATATTTGTATGCAAGCTTCATCTCCAATGGCTTAGGAACATCATCTTGTAACCATAGTCATGGTCTTTCAAGGCTTGGTCAGTAGTCAACCCTTGATTGGTGATTGGTTGACACAAGGATGCATGCTATCATGTCATCCTTGTCCTCACCGCTGACATGCAAGATGATGTCTTCAAGAACAATGAGAGCAGGTCTTTGGTTGGCTAAAATGAGGTGAGTTGCCCTGCTCCTCATCGGCATCCTAGCTCAAGTTTTGGGCTCAATGCTATGATGTCTTCAAGGTTGCTTATGACATGCTGCTTCGTTCATCCACTTCCATTAAGTGAGTGCTTTTGTTGTAGATTCTTCGTGTGGCACTCGTCTCTTCCTTCTTTGTTTATCACTGAAGTGGTGGCTTGTCAAACCAAACCATAAACAGGCGCATCATAAATCCCCTTTTTTCAATTCTTCCTTGGACGATGAATGAGCTGTGTCTTTTGTGCGAAGTTGTTAGAGTTCATCATATGCCTTGCTTCATCTTCGAAGTGAGTCCATATCTTGACTTACCCAAATTGGATTTGAGAGTTTTCTACAGGGGTTAGTCTGACAAAACAATCATTGTCTACACTAGCAATTTTTAGTTCAATAACCAAACTAGACTCCATGTCTAATTGGATTAAGGAAGGCTATTTAACCTAAGCATCATGCTTAATTTAAAAGCCTTTAGAAACACCCATACAGCCATATGTAGCACTTCTAAACAAAAGCATACTATAGCAGATAAAGGTAACATGAAAGCGTTATAGAGATTTACTCAAATAGAGATGACAGAGCATGATCATGGTGAGGAATACTTTTATTTTTTAGATGCAGGTGATATGAGTGCATGCAATGAACTAAACATGCAATGGATGAGAGAACATAATAAACTAAATAGAAAGGATGCATGAATGATATAAAGTAAACATGCAGTGAGATGCACAATTAAAAACATAACTACCCATTAATTTTAAAGTCTATCAGCAAGACTATCTCACCTTTATTGATCAAACTTACCATGACTCACAATTTGAGATTTGTGAGTAGTGCAACATCCATGTTCGTCACTTAAGATGTGATTTGAATTCTTATGACGACGACCTTTTTCTTCAATCTGCACATGGTTAGAATAATATATATGTATTCACAAACCTGTGAGATGGCAGGGTTCCAATGTTGATGAATCATGGATGTTCGGGCACCCTAGGTTCTTCAATGTGTCTCTTTTTTTTTCTTTTCTTGTGGAAACTTGCCGAAAGGTCAAAACGGCATCTGATGTCCTGTCTATTCCACAACTCAACAGAACAAGGGTAATCCTACTAAAGCTAGTGATGCACTAAATTAGCAGACATCAAGATCATTATCAAAATCTTAACACCGATTGCTTCCCCGGCAACGGTGCCAAAAATGCTTGTTGGTATAAATTAAGTGCAACTAAAATATGAAGGATTCTGCAAGCGCACAAAATATACTATTGTAGCATTTTACCGGGAGTAAACCAGGTATCGTTATTTATATTTTACCACAGGGAAGCAAGAGTTAAAGATTTCGATAATTCACCATCATGTATCTACTAACCTAGTAAACCAACTTAGACTATAGCAGGGGTAAATGATATATGAATCATAGGGTTTATGCAATATGACACACATGGGATAGGTCACTAAAGATACGCAACTAGTTATCTTGGGAGGTCAACGGGTGAGGTAGATTCCTATGATATTCTTATCACACGGTAGAGGTATACCCAACTATGCTAAAACTTACCACACTCTTGTGCACTTCTGGACGCCACTAGACAGGAGAGAGCACCACAAAGGATACCTCTACTGATGTGACTACGATCCTACAATTTAAGAACCTGCTCGATAGATATGGACGGGTCTGTCACCTCCCGTAACTACCATACAGCAAGGGAACAGGGTGTACTCATAGGCAGAGCATCGTATAAACACCATGTTTACACGAGGCTCGGCTACTTAGCCCAACCAGTAAAGCCTAGACTAAGCGCTCTATGAACTAGCACACAAAAGCAATGATAAACTCAACTAGAAAGATATATTCAAAGTAAGCATATGCATGTAAATAAGAGAATAAGTATAAGTCTTACAGAATGTTGAAGTGAAGATACAAGGCTTTACCAAGCCTCCATGACTAGATCTGGAACCTTGAGCAAGATCCCAACTCGACCCTCTCTCCCAAGATACTAATCTACTACATTGGAGAAGCTAGACCTAATCCCCTAGAGAGGTCATCCTTTCATGGGACACCTCTCCCCTGATCCCGGCTGGGAGATAATGAATTAGGGTTTTAGGGATGCCTCCTCCAGGGGCCAGGGGCCTTGCTTATATAGCCCTCTAGGAAGCACCACAGCCCTCGAATCAAACCGACCTTGATCTACGATTATTATTGATCCTCAAAGGCGGTGGAGGCATGATCCGCGAGACAGAGCCTGATTGGCTGAGACACTGGGGCGGGCGCCCAAGGAGGGGGGCGGGCGCCCCACTTCCGGGCCCGTTTCACCTCCTGTTTGTTTCTAGAGTCTTCTCGTACCTTCCACATTCCAGAAAAGTTATGCGTAGCCCCTTTGTCTCTATGTAAACCTGACATGTGGGCCTTCCTTGGTTCTTTTCAGCTGACACCCTGCAGAAACAGACATTCACCAAAACTTGTGGAATTCTATCAGTAAACCCCCTATATCTAAGTGGTAATTATGTTTAGGTCTTTTTCATGTTATGTTGATGGTTAAAAAATGATACTTATCTACCGTCAACAGTTCTCATATTTTGAAATTCAAATTTTTAAATTGTTCACACGAACTCGTATGGAAAAATGACCAAAACCAAAGTTGTAAATCTCAACGAGTTCTACTAATTTGTAGTTGATTACTTTTTCGTTTAAAATCATTTACTATCATAAAATCCTATTCAAAATTCTCATATACTAATCTTTACCTTGGTGTGAAAAATGATAAGAAAAATAAAAATGGGGCGACCACAAATATTCAAACCTACAACCTCACCATCACACCCAGGAGAACAACACCCCACTACCACAACACCAATTGCATGTATGTGTAAAATCTAATGTTTTATTTTATTTGCTATATTAAACTTTACATGGGGTGGAAAAAATATAAGAAAAATAAAAATGGTGCAACCAACAAGATTCGAACATGCATTTTACTCGAAAGAGGACAACAACACCTCTACTACCACTAAACCACTTGCATTTTGTGGCAGTATAGTCGATTGCAACACCATTTTGTTGCTAGTACACTTGTTGCAACTAATATCTCTGGTACTATTACCACCAACATGGTTGCTCCCTAAACTATGACTTGCAATGCTTCATTGTGTTGTAATAGGTAAAACTATTGCAATACACAAAAACATGGTGGCCCAAACTTTATACCATGGCCACATTTTTGCACCACCATCAACCAAATGTTTATGTTGTAATTCCACCTATTGCAACCACTTAGGGTCTATTGCAACACTTTTAGGCCGTTGCATCAGGGGTGAATTCTAGCATAACAAATGGAAGGGAAAGAAGCAAGTTGAAACAAACTCAAGTGAAGAAAAAGATGATGAAACCTCTACCACCTCCTTGTCTGTTGATGAAGAAGTAATGCAACTCATAGAAGGAGTAAGTAGGATGCTTCACAAGATCCTGTCCAAGGGTGTGCCGTTAGTTTCTTTTGGGTGAGGCTCGCATGACTTTTGCGTGAGGCTTCTGCGAGGCCCCCATTTACTTTTTTGCGAGGCTTGCATAAATTTGGGTTGTGAAGTGACACCCCTGTTTCCTTTTGTACGAGGCTCACAAAAGTTTGGGATGTGAAGTGACACCCCCATTTTCTTTTGCGTGAGGCTCACATGGATTTAGGTTGCGAAGCGGTGAGGTTTTGTCAGAAGATTTAGCTCCGGCAATACCTAGTAGCTACTCGTGTAAGATAAATCAGATGGTAGCACATGAGACACAAGATTTATACTGGTTTAGGCACGTGAGGTTCCCTAGTCTAGTTGGGGGTGATGCTGCTTCTCTTGTATTCATATGCTTTGTTACAGGGGCTGGTGCTCCTTCTAACTATGCATTAGAATGAAGTAGATGGGATCCTAACCACGAGGGCCCTACACCCTTTATATAGCTTAGGGGAGTTAGGGTTACAATGAGAGCGATAGTCTAACAAATAGGTTTCTAGTTTGTTACATGGAATGTGTAGTAGATTGATTCTGTACTATCGTCCAGATACGATGGCTCCGGATAACCACGATACGGCTTGATCTCCAAGTTGGTGGAATCGCCCGGTCTTCGTGGGCCTCCTTCACTGTGGCTTCCAGCCCAATAGATGGACGTGGTCGAATATACGGGTGGGTTTCCTTTTGACTTTTGGATTTTTGGATATTTTGTATTTGATTTGGCATTATTCAACAAGAAAATAAATCGACGAGTTCCTTTTTTTAAATTATGTGATAATTATGAGGACCAATCCTACTACTTCGCGTCCCGGGGTTTCCACAATTGAAGAAAAAAGCGTAGGGCGTATTGATCAAATTATTGGACTCGTGCCGGATATCACTTTTCCCCCGGGCAAGTTGCCTTATGTTTATAATGATTTGATAATCAAGACGCAGGTACCCCTGGCTCATATATCCGATAGTATCCATAACTTGGAGGTTTATTGCCGCTTGAGAATTTGGTGGTTGTTGGAGGGAGGATTCATTGCTCGAGGGTTTGTTATCAACCGAGCATTTTCTTACACGCGTGGTTGACTCAGTAAAAAGAGTAATGTGGTTACAGGAGAGCTTGTTATTGATTGAGTACTTGATTACAAGAGAGGGTGAAAGCCCTATGTTTGGTTTTGGTTAATTAAGGAAACCAAGTGGACTAGCCCTATGCTCTAAGTGTTATTTATGAGATAGGTTGGTCCAACTCCAAGGATGAGCAAGGATGGCACACAAGTCTTGTCTGTCCTGGCACCTTCACTGACAGTCTTCGGTATTACGAAACAAGCTTTGCAACACCTTATTTTAGGAAAACCGGGCAGAGCACCAGGGACGGCACCTGTGAGGGTGCTCGGGTTGGGTCACCCTCGCTGAAGTGGAACCGTTGGCTGGAGTGCTTGTGACCCAGTGAAGGGAGCTTTGGTGATGCTAGGTCCCCGTCAAGGCTTAGGTCCGAAGGTACAAAGGAGGAGAGGCGTCATTGCGAGGGTGTTCCCCCCAACACCCGGCAATCTCACCAAAACTCTACTTCACTCTCTCTTTAGTGTACACTAAGACCGTGTGATGTAAGCAAAACATAGAAATTAGATTCATTCGAGACGCCTTGAATCCAAATAGACTCTAACTATTATTTCAGTGGTAATATGCAGTGTCCATCGATAGCATGCAAGGTGCCAGAAGTTACCTCATTGATCTTAATAATAGATGTATTAGCTCAATCTCCGTAAGCGTAGGCGTCCATATGGATAGAGCTTGCATGCTACGTTCTCGTAAGAGCTGACTGCATGCGTAGTGGGAACTCTTTGTAACACTCCCTCCGTCTAGAAAAGAATACAGTTCTCGCTTTCCGAGAAGTCAATCAGTTTGAACTTTGACCAAAATTATATAAAAAATACTAACATTCCTAAAACAAAATTGGTATCATTAGATTAGTCATAAATATATTTTTATAATAAATTTATTTGGATACATAAATATTAATGCTATTTGTTATAAACTTGGTCAAACTTAAGTTATTTTGATCAGCATGGATTTCATAATTGCATTCTTTTCTGGACAGGGGGAGTAATATATCCAGATGTGACGGTCGGTGCTAACCGTTGGTACACACACCATGACGCCAACTCACACATTTTTCTCGATGTTTTAGTTTCAAAATACCAAACCTAACTAATACTGATGGAAAGCCGTACGAACAGTGTACGTCCGCAGCTTGGCTGCACGAGAACAATCTCCGTCCTCTCTCTTGTACAAACCAAATGTGCGTGGTGTTTGAAGTTAAGAACGTACGTGGTGTTGGAAACTTTGATAAAAAAAACGTGGTGTTTGAAACTATGAATGTACTTTCTGTTGACCCACTGAAGCATGTGCATGTACGAGGGAGAAACAGGAGAAGAAAACGGCAACGTGAACAAAACTTGCATTGTGCGTAGAAACGGCAGTCTCGGACCATATATCATCCGAGCAAACAATGCAAGGTCACACCGGGGCAAATTTCTGCGTCCAGCATTTCCGCCGTGGGAGGACGGGCAAAATCGGCGGCTTCGTACAGCGAACAAGTGCACGCCCGCAGAGTCTCTGGTGTTTTGGCGGAATTGGGGGCGTCGTACAGCGAACAAGTGCGGCAGAGGTACGGTGGTAGTGTCAGCCAGCCTGCCGGTGAAACGACGGCGAGTCTGGAGCGGCCGGCGCCGAGCAGCTGCATGTACCCGCGCGCACACACACTCTGACAGTCTGACGCGTAGAGGCATCATTCTGACTGACCATTCGTCCTATTTTGGCCGCATGACCAGCTCCCTGCCGGGCCCCGCGCCCCAACGGCTGACCCGCAAGTGACTGCCCGCGGCTACAACGACGGGCAACACGTTCTCCCCTCGTTGGATCGGGTCAGACTGACCGCACTGCTATCTGGTATCACGGACGCTACCGGCCACGTACGCGGGATGCCGGAAGAAAACAGCTGCAGCGCGGAATGCTATCGTCTCCGGTAAAGACGTAGATCCGCTATTCTCAGCACATTTACGGACATACGCTATTGCCTAGACCCCCACCACGTGCGGCGGGAACGCTCTCTCTGGCGCATGCACGAAGGGAATCTTGGCGGGGTCCACTGTGTTTAGTTTGTTAAAAAATATTATAACTCACAAACCAAATAACCAGATTAAATTCCGATTACATCATTGAATTCGTTTCAATAAATCCTTCAAAACAAGATCTCACATGGATATATTTGGATAAAATTTATAGAGGATGACAAGTGGAGCCGTTTTTGGTAGTTGATATAGAGTATGAGATATAGAGGATGATGAGTGTGGAAGAAAGGTGTATAGAAGAGGGAATCTTGATGACCAGATGTATAGAGGATGAAAATAGAGGATGATGAGTGCGGATAGTCTCGGCCCCCATGAGTTTGCAAAAAAAAAAAGAGGTTTGGCAGCATGCAGGTGTGTCAAGTGCCGCATCCTCGTTTGCGGGCTCGTGCGGCGGCCCGTTTTCAGCCGCGTACGCATGCGGCGTTTCTCGCTACGGCCGCAAGCCCGCAACCCCATTTCTCGCCTGAACTTGCTGCTTGCGTGGAAACAAGAATCTAGGGTGTGTTTGTTTCCCTGGACGTTCCTAGCCCGGTCAGAGCAGGAGGACTAGGCTCTATGGGGGCAGGCTCAGCTGATGCAACAGCCTGTTGTTTGGTTCCATTTCCCAGTAGAGCCAGGCTCTATGGGGATCATGTTTGTTTGCCTGGACAACTAGATGTGGTCACCTTGGACTAAATTGGGGTAGAGTTGCCCCCTGCACTTTTTCTCTTTGACATTGCATCGAACACTCTGGCTGCACAAGACGATGGAGGTCGAGGCGAGCAATGGAGAAGCCACCCCAGCGGGTCTCATCCTCCTGCACTGGTCGTCGGCGTCCCAGCCAGCGATGAGGTCGACCTCCTTGGTGAACCAGACCTTGAGGTGGAGCATGTGGGGCAGGGAGACGTGGTCCCAGAGGTCCGCGAGGAGGTCCCTGCACATGAGGCCGGGCACGTCAGCGAACACCTGCATGAGGTGGCGCGCGGCAACGCAATCGTTGCGCTCCATCTTGTAGACGACGGCGAGGTAGAGGTGTGCGTAGGCAGCGAGGTGGGAGTTGGGCACCCCACAGGTGCGGCGAGTGCAGCGACGCGACGACGTTGAGGAGGCGGATGGAGTTGCAGAGCGACCGGATCTTGATGCCGTTGTCGGTAGCGAGGCGCTCGATTGTCTCGATGCCGAGCTCGAGGTTGGCCAGCACAGGGCCGCCCGCGTCGTCGTCGTCGTCGCCCGTGGCTTCCCCCTAGTTGCCTATGGATCTCGAGTGGGCAGGTTGCTCGCTCGCCGCAGACCAGGGAGGCGGTGGCCATGAGGTGGGGCTCTGGGAGGCAGGCAAGGATGCGGAGGAGGAGCACGTCCGGGAGCGCTAGGGTTTGGTTGGGCTCGAGCAGCGGCGGGTGTGGCGTGGGCGCGGCCGCCATGGCTGCGGTGGAGCACGCGCATGAGGTATGAGTGGCGGGCGGTGAGGGAAAACTCAAGTCGGGAGGGGGTGACTGGATTGTTGCGAGGTGTACCGAGCGAGCCGGGGTCTGGAGAAACAATGGGGAGGGGTGTTTCCCAGGGCCTAGCTCCTAGCTGCTTTAAGCAGCGTGCTGGCCAAGCCCAAAACGTGTCCAGGCAAACAAACATGGCCCCTGCAGCCCATGAGCCTGCATCTGGCCCTTGTCCAGGCAAATAACCACGCCCTAGTGACTCTGGTTGTGTACGTCTGTGTTCATTTTCTTATTTACTTCAAAATTTTCACTAGTAATCCATATGTTAGCTAAAAAATATACGTAAATTACACAGAATACTATGTATCGTTAGGAGTATGTGATTGATTTCTTTTTACATTTTTTCACCGTTCATGAGTTATCAGAAAAACATGTAAGTTAGCATCTTTTATGCGCATGTAACACTACAGGAACCAGTGGCTTCCCCGAGTGCCAGTTGCACTCGGGGAAGGCCCAGTTGCACTCGGGGAAGCCTTCCCCGAGTGCAACACTCGGGGAAGAGCTTCCGGCTAATCCTCTGACGGGGAAGCCGTCTTCCCCGAGTGCCGAAAATCATGCACTCGGGGAAGGCTTCGCCGAGTGTCGTGCCGGCACTCGGGGAAGATTTGACGCCGTCGGCCGACGGCCGTTGCCGTTTTCTTTTTTTATTTTCTTCCCCGAGTGTTTTTCTTCCCCGAGTGTTGCACTCGGGGAAGATTTTTGTCTTTTTTTAAAAAAAAACCTCTTCCCCGAGAGCCGCATCTCAGACACTCGGGGAAGAAATTTATTTTTTTTAAACCCTCTTCCCCGAGTGCCACGGTCACACACTCGGTGAAGAAATTTGTTTTTTTTTTAAAAAAACCTTCTTCCCCGAGTGCAACACTCGGGGAAGATTTTTGTCTTTTTTTTTAAAAAAAACCTCTTCCCCGAGTGCCGCAGCCCAGACACTCGGGGAAGAAATTTGTCTTTTTTTTAAAAAAAACCTTCTTCCCCGAGTGCCGCAACCCAGGCACTCGGGGAAGCCACCTCTAAAAATTCTTTTTTTTTGCTTTTTTCTTTTCCATGTAAACAACAAAGCATATATATATATATATCACAAATCAATAGCAATATCTCACAAACCACATTTATATATCACAAACGACCAAATTTGTCCAAAATCCACAATATATTACAAACCGCACGTTCAAAAGTACACACTATTCCAAGTTCATAAGTTCAATACATAAAAACGACTCCGCAGGCGGCTCACGGCGACCGTGAGGGTTGGGACGGCCCAACGTGCGATCCCGGCGACGTTCCAGGTGGGGATGGCCCGACGTGCGATGCTGGCGACCCTCCGACATGGTTCGACGCCGCTCCCGATTGATGCTGCAAAAAAGAGAAGGATTGCACGTGAGTGACAATATAAAAATGTAAGGAGTGTAGAGAAAAGTTAAAAATTTCGGCAGCACCTCCCCTGCACGGGGAGGTTTCCAAAACCTGCAAGAAAAACGTCGGCACGAAGGCCGACAACCACATTTCTGGCACGAAGGCCGACACATCAACAAATCCAGCACGAAGGCCATCACTAGGTTTGACACTATGCATGAGCAAAAAAAGTAAAACAACCGTACTCATACTCACCGGAGTAGACTCTCGACGATGTGGTGGTGGTGGTGCAAGCAGCTGTGCTGGGATCTCCCAACCTTGTTGCTTCCCAAGTTGTTGTACGAACTTGAGCAAATCTTCTTGCTGGGATTCCAAAGCTTGTATCCTCTGACGCTCGGCCTCCCGCTCAGCCCGCTCAGCCTCCCGCTCAGCCAGCTGAGCCTCCTGCTGGGCCCGAAGTTGTTGCAACTCGGCCTGCAACATTTGACCCCAATGTTTCAATAATGCAGAGCTAAGGAATGTAAAAGTCAAAGAATGACGAATGAAACTGAAATACTTACCTGGAGTGCCGCCACCGCTGTCGGCCGTTGGCTTATGGGCACGCTAGAGCTCGTGCTCGCTGCTCGTAGGCGGTTGAGAGGAGGAGTACAACCCGTGTCGAGGATGCCGTCGCCAATGTAGAACCGCCCATGCTTCTTGCCTTGCCCAATCCTCATCACTCGCTCAGGATCAAGGCGCTCCTCGGTCCTCGGATCGTAGTCCGGACCGTGAACTAACCTTGACGCCTCCGTGTACGAACTGAGGCGGGTGTGGACACTGGAGTTGGTGTACGCCTCTGGGCCCGCATCCGGGTTGTACTCGATGTTGGACTTTGCCGGGCCCATGTGGGCCAAAGCATACGCCGTGAGTTGGCCAATTGGTTGGCCACCGTGCGCCGCCTCCTGCGAGAAAGACAACAACATGTGGTTAGGAATCATGCAGGATTGAGCGCGGCTAGATTAGACAAATGGTGGAGACTTACATATGTCTTTTTGTATTTGCTGAGGCTGGCGCTACCCTGATGGTGAGGTACACCTGGCATCATCAAACGGTGGTCGCTTTTCTCTTGGTGCGCCTTCTGCCAGTCCGCGTCCAACCATTTGTCCACTATAGCAGCCCAGCAATCGGTTTTGCAAGCATATGGACAATAATAAACTTGCCTGGCTTGTTGAGCCACGATATAGACATCATCTCCTTCATAGAAGGAATCTTGTCTAGTTTCGACTATCCCAAGTTTAGGGGACTTTCTCTGTACTGCAGGTTTAAACCACTGGCATTTGAATACGACAGGCTTAGGTGCTTTTTCACCATGGTATTCGAGCTCGTATATTTCTTCAACTGTGCCATAGTAGTCCTCCTGATCAGCGTCGGGAGTAACTACTCCAGGCGTAAATATTCCGGGAACCTAGGCTTATAGTCTGATACAATTCTCCTCTCTAGGCTTATGTAGAGGACTCCTCTTATTAACAGCTTACAGAAACTCCTTTTTTGCTTCTTGACCATATGTATATGCTTTTGTTACCCTTTATTTCAATAAAATTCCAGTAGGGGCTTAAATCCCTCCATTTCATCCAAAAAAAACAGAAACTACTGGAATCAGAACAACGCTGGAACCTAGCCATTATATAATCTAACAGCAATTATCTACTAACAATTGTTGTTTCCCCACAGCCCACCCTATACTGTGTCCCAGAGAAGTTATCACGAAAAATGATTCAAAACAAAGTTTCTTTTGATTGGGGTTATAAGAAGGTAAGGTTCATATTTTACAATTTAGGCATTTCAATAAGACTACAGAACTGTTAGCACGTAACAAAGTATGCCGCATGCAGTGGCAGCAGGGAAGACTAGTGATAAGAGATGGTTGCCCGGACACCTAAAGGCCCCCATCAACCAGCTCTGAGGACGTGCCCACTGCAGCAGTACCTGCATTACAAACAATCGGATCTACTAGGGTAGTATAATTGAGCTATCCCAGTGCAATACATGAGGATGAGATGTTCCTATACAGCTATGGCAGCAACCTACAGAATCAATGAAACAACAGAACAAATTAATACAGAAGACAGCATGAATCCGTTATCATTTCTAGTTTCCGATTGTAGTTGCACAAAAAGAATAAACTAGACCTGATTTCTGATGTACGATTTTCCCCCCTTTTCAATACTACCTGACGAACCCAAAGTAACAATTTTAGACATACCAACGAAGACCCTCGTGCTAGTCTCAATTACTCGCTGACCCCGCCTATATGACGCCAACCCAACAACAGATCATTCAGTGTCACAGAGCAGGGGCGGATCCAGAAAAGGGACATGGCCTGCCTACTGGGTTGGAAGGGAGCTTGGGAAGGACCAACGCCGAGAGGGGATAGGAGGGGAAGGAAGCAGCGGACGGGGATGGAAGGGAAGTACCTGCTCGGGGACGCTCGGAGGGGACGGCGGCTGCGACGACGGGCTGGGTGGGGACGACGGCTGCGGCGGCTCGGGCAAGTACGGCGACACTGGCGAGCGCGCAGCAGGGACGGCGGCCTGGACGACGGTCGCGATGGCGGGGACGGCAGCGGTAGCGGCGAGGATGGCGAGCTCGCGGGCGGCCCTGGTGAAGAGGTGAGATGCGGGCGGCAGGGACGGAGCTCGCGGGCGATGGCGGGGACGGAGCTCACGGGCGCCGGCGGGGACGGCAGCGGCGGTCGCAGCCCGGACGAGATGCGCGCGGCTGGCGGCTGCGAGATGCACGGGGCTGGAACTCGCGGGCGCCGGCGGGGACGGCAGCGGTGGGGAGCTGTGAGAGGTGGCGGTGCTCCAGCCTAGGGGGCGGCTGGGCCATGGAGGGCGGCGCGGCTGGCAACTAGGACGGCGGCGGCATGCGGGGCGGCGCCATGGGGTAAGGGCGGCGACCTCGCTCGGTGAGGGGCTAAGTCAGCAGAGGCTCGCTCGGTGAGGGGCTAAGTCAGGAGAGGGGATAAAAGAAGTTAGGGTTTCAGCTTTATGCAGATCTCAACCGTCCGATTGTGAATCAACGGACAGAAAATTTTGGGCCGAACTGGAAATCATGGCCCAAATAGGAAATCATGGATCTCTTTTTTTTCTTTTTTTTTCTTTTCTATAAATTTTGTGAACTTCTACAGTTTTGGATTAGTAAATGATTTCTGGTGAAAAAATTGTCAACTGTAAAGTTCTGTAACTTTTTGAGATCTACAACTTTCATTTTTGTCATTTTTTATGTGACTTTGTTTTATAAATTTAAAATTTTAATTTCAAAAAATATCAAATTGAAACAATATTTTCATATAGTAAATGATTTCAGCTGCAAAAGTCGTAAACATACAAGTTGTACGACTCATCAAGATCTACAACTTTTATTTTGATCATTTGTTCGTCCGACAAATTGATAGTAACATTGTTCATAAAATTTACATCTCACTCTTAGAGTTTATGAAACTCTAATAGAGAGATATAAGATTTATGAACAATTTAATTATCAGTTTGTCGGATGAACAAATGACCAAAATAAATATTGTAGATCTTGATGAGTTGTACAACTTTTATGTTCATGACTTTTTCAGCTGAAATCATTTATTGCTTTAAAATGTTGTTTGAAATTGCTTCATCATGTGATCACATACGGAGATGTCTGGGTTTTAGGCATCCGACGTCGCAACTTACTCGAAACCTTCTCAATTTTTTACCATAGCCTCTACATGCGATATCATGACGCCCAGACAAGTTTCATGATTTTCGGACCTCGTTCGGATTTTATATAATTTAAATACACTTTTCCCGCAAGTTGTTCATCATGTTACGGCAACAAGATGCTCGACATTTCATGTGAGTTCCTGGATACGGCCTCAACATACACCAAATATCATGAATATCATTTTTTGAATCACCAAATTCCATTATTTCATGCACCTGCAGTTCAAATTTGAAGTATCAAAAAAAATTCAACGAAACAAAAAAAACTACCGAAATATACCAAAATAAGTCAAAATTGTCTCAAATTTGAACAAGGAGTTTCAAATAATGTGGGAAGGCCTCACAAAAAAAATGGGCCAAAAAAAACTAAAAAAAAAATCTTCCCCGAGTGCCCTGTCCAGGCACTCGGGGAAGAAACCCTTCCCCGAGTGCCTGGACAGGGCACTCGGGGAAGATGCTAGTTTCCCCGAGTGCCCTGTCCCGGCACTCGGGGAAGGGTCTCTTCCCCGAGTGCCAGGGAAGACGCTCGGGGAAGAATTTTTTTTTTAAGTTTTAACGGTGTGAACGAGTTGGGCCGTCGAGTAACATTTTTCTTCCCCGAGTGTCGCTCTTCCCCGAGTGTTGCACTCGGGGAAGAGGGTATTTATCGAGTGCCGTTCTTTACCGAGTGCCAGGCACTCTGGGGCACTCAGGGAAGCCTCTCTTCCCCGAGTGCAATTCTTCCCCGAGTGCAACACTCGGGGAAGATCGGCTTCCCCGAGTGCCCGATTTTTAGCACTCGGGGAAGCATGCGACACTCGGGAAATTTTGCCTCTCCTGTAGTGTAAGTTCACACCTTGTCAATGCATGCAAGTTGTAGCACTTGTACTTATGGCTGACTTTTGTGATGAGGCCACTTGTCAAATAAACCAATTTATGAGACTAACTCACAAACATTTTGTCCATCCATTGAGGGCTGCTTGTGCTACCCACCAGTACGTCCAAGGTGACTTCGGTGTACCCTCCCATTCAGATTTCAGAAGCTCTGTACATTCACATGGCATTCTTTCATCCCCATCAAATCTTAACCATGCCATCATTTTATCACACATGTACACGCTGGCTGTGTTTAGATGTGTAAAATGGTGTAAAAAAAGTACTGTAGCACGTTTTGGTTTTATTTGGCAAATAGTGTCCAACCGTTGACTAATTAGGTTCAAAACGTTTGTCTCGCAAAGTACAACCAAACTGTATAATTAGTTTTTGATTTCATCTACATTTAGTACTCCATGCATGTATCGCAAGTTTGATGTGACGGGGAATCTTTTTTCGCACAGTGCTTTTTTTGAAGAACTGAACACAGCCGCTGCATCTCAAGATTGAACAGTTGTCAATTCTCATGTCAGATTAGTGGAGAAGCAGGTCACGCATCGAAACATGAACAGAGCAGCAGTTTAGGTCCAAACGCTCTTCCAAACAAGAAGACATGGAAGAGGACGTTTCTGTGGATGTTTCAGAACAAGATGAAGCACAAGAAACCATACGCCAGGGCACCCAGCAGTTTCAAGCATGGGAGCCCAAAGCGGTCCAGCAGCGCAATGCTGGAAGAGTGCGTATTAGCCGGCCGTGGAAGCAGAGGCAGCGGCGGCGGAGGTGGAGGGAGGTTCACACTTCGCTACATTGAGTCGAGACGGGTTCGTGACGCCGCTGGACGATGCATATTAGCCGCATAAACCCGCATTGGGTACGCGGGCTTGCAGCACGGGCTAAGGCAGGCTTGTGGCGCAGGCACCCAGCGGGCTCATGGCGGGCTCGTCACCGTTTCCAGTTATACCCGCACGAGGAAACCCACATGGGTTGACCCACGCCTGCGCCCCAGCAGCAGCGACAGCCATGGGCCGTGCCATGCAACAACACGATCTACTTTTGCAACGTCCAGATGAAACATTTACAACATACGTCTAAAACAGATGAAATATTTGGAACATACAGTTGAAACACCATTGAAACATGTGCAACATCTTGATCTACTTTTGAAACATCCAGATGCAACACTTGCAACATACAAAAGAAAACAGATGAAACACACTTGAGACATGCGTCTAAAACACTTGCAACATACGTGTACAAAAACAAATGAAATGAAACATTAGGGATAGACGCTTGCAACATACGTGAACATCCATTGCAACATATGCAACATTCCGATCTACTTTTGCAACATCCGTATGAAACAATTGAAACATACATCTGAAACAGGGCTTGCAACAAGTCTGAAAAGTGTCTAGAAACACTTGAAACACAACATCGCCGTTTGGCCATGACCCACCTGGTGGGTAACTGTGGTGGCGCAGGCTCCCTGGATGGTGCGCGCCCGCACGCCCACCATATGCACGTCGTTGGCCGAGGGAGAGGAGACGCTGCCGGATTTGGGGAGCGCGCCGGTGGCCAGGTAGGGGAGGGTCAGCGACATGCTTGGATCTCGCCGGGGTAGGGGAGAAGGCCACCGGATCCGCGGGGCATTGGGCGCTCCTGGTGGGTGAGGACGCCGGGGTGGGGGAGGAGGCCACCGGACAGACGAGGTGAGATGGCCGGGGGCGTGACATGGGATGGTGGGGCGGCACGGGATTGGGGTAGGCGCACTGCGGGATGGGACGCAACGGAGGATGGCCATTGCGGCGAGGCAGACTGGGTGCGAGCGGACGTAGCATTGGCTGCGGCGAGTGGATTGCATGGTGGACGCGACCGCTGTGGACGGACGGCTCCGTAGAAGTAGTGGCAGCGACCGAACGAGAGAGTGGAGAAATGTTATAGTAGTTGGGGACATTGCCTGGGCCGGTCCTAGGCCCATTAAGCGAAGTGTCCGTCTATTGGACGCCCTGACCCTATCATTATCGACCAGGTAAAACAGAGTCCCACCGTGGACACTCACATCCAATCTAGTGACCAGAAAGAATCCCAAACAATGTGAGCTCAGCAGCATCAAAGCACCTGGTATTATATGTGGCTGTATCCGGATCCGGGGGCTAAAATTTAGTCGTGTCATATCGGACGTTCGGATGCTAACTAGGAGGGCTAAACATGAGCTAATTATAAAACTAATCGCATAGGAATAGACTAATTAGCTAGATGAATATTAAGCCTAATTAATCCATAATTAGCAAATGTTTACTATAGCACCACATTATCAAATCATAGACTAATTAGACTTAATAGATTTGTCTCGCAAATTAGCCTCAATATGTGTAATTAGTTTTGTACTTAACCTATGTTTAATACTCCTAATTGGTATCTAAAATTTGATGTGACAAAGCTAAACTTTTGCCAGCGGAACAAACACAGCCATAATATCCCTATAGGCCTATAGTGTAGCACCATCAGACGTGACATGCAATCCTCATAAGATTCACGGTCAAGATCTCAAAATTCCCCGGTGAATATCCCGGTCTGCCAATCCATACAAGAAAACTACGTAGTTTTTTTTTTTGCGAGTGCGATGAAGAAAATTACGAAGAATTGACGTACAACCACTCATTGACAATACAAGATTGACAGACTACTAAGATGGAAGGACAGACTTCTGTGAACGTTGGATAGAAAACTCAGCTTCTATGTATCAATTAGAGCATCTCCAAAAGTTTAGCATATAGCTAGGTTTGACATCCTAGAATTTTTGGCAAAATGAGAAAACGACTTCTCCAATAGTTTGGTATCTGGGTTTGGCATTTTTGGCAAGTTGGCAAATCTCGGTCAATTGTGCGCATATGCGCGCGGGGCACCGGCCGCGCATCGTAGTTTTCTAGTGCTTAACGGGCCTCTTCGTTCGCTTAGCGGGTCTTTTCGCTTCGTTAGCGGGTTTTGGGGTTTTTGGAAATAAAATTTGTCAAACTGTTGGAGATGAGATCTTTTTTTCCTCCCCATATTATTTTGGGAGTTGGCAAAACAACAAGATTTAGGAAACAAAATTTGCCAAACTGTTGGAGTAGGAATAGCCTATTCAAACGGCGACCAGACGAAGGTTAAATGAGGTCAATCAAAAGTCTTCGATAAAACTTGGCATATATCCCAACTTCAACACCAGAAAAATCACACATGTTAGTATGTGACAAGATGACCCTAGGGCCTAGGTTTGATTAGAGAAAGCTTAAAACACGGCAAAAGCAAAACAGAAAAGAACAAAACTGAGACACTCACCAACAATCAGCAAAAAGATACCAAAGGTCAGCAAAATTTGAGGTTTCGCAGTTCCACACTAACTGCAGTCTTCTCCAAGAAAAAAATAGAAATCAATTCAAACCAGCTCCAAAAACTATGAAATTTTGCACACACACACCTTGACTAACCGATTTCAAACTATCCCCAAGAGATCATCCTAAAAGATTAAATTTTGGACGGGAATTTCAAATCCCTCTCTCAAAATGAGGTTTTGCAAGAAACCTAAAAATTGTGATTTCTAGGTACTTGTGGAAATCTGCTAAAGGCAGTGCCTATGTACGTTTCCAATGTCTCGTAGCACCTAAATATCAAACAAGGACATCCTAAAAACCTTATCACAAAGATTTTCAAGAAATTCACAAAAAAAACTAGAAATGAGGACTTTTGGAGATTGCAACTTTGGAGATAAGAGCTGAGCTTTGAACCATGATATGAATAATAACTTACAGGGTCCCAAAACACTCCAAAAACCTACAAATCAACCAAAGTAGCAGATCAAAATCACCAAAAAATCACTCCGTAAGATCACGAAAAAGGGAAAACAAAGGAGGAAACAAGATGAACTCGAGAATTTCAGAAATTCTTCGATTAACCAACCATGAATTCACCAATACAAACGTGGTCAAGCCTCCTCCCTTTATCCCCCCACTAGAATCGGAAAACTAGAGCAAGAGGAGGTCAAATCTCTCTACTCTAGCCCTCCCAGTCTAAAGCACTTAGCCAACCTAGAGCAAATAAGATTAGGGTTCCAAAGACTACCTCTAACACTAGCCTCATCTAGTATATATAAGTCCATGGCTGATCACTAAACTACCCATATTCACAACACTCTAAAGTTCTACGTAGAGACCAACAAGGTGAATCTTCATCAAGTGTTTCCACTTGGCAAAGTTTGTCCCATCAAACATGGCCAACTTGCCAACGGGGCGAAGGGTTGAAGTCGTGTTGATCTAAGGGACCAAATGGATGGCACTTGGACTCAGGACTCACCACTTGAGCTTAACAATACAATTTCCTACCAGATCCATCTGGACGAGAAGACCTTGGACATCTACTTCGTTCACAATAGCGGTGGACTGAACAGCGTGTACATGAAGGTGCCCACTCGACGACCCCACCTAAGGTTGGGCGGCCTAGCATTTTCGCCAAACAGGCTCAACCCCCTCTACGTGTGTTTGGATGCATGTTTTGTAACCAAAAGCAATGGTGGCAGCTAGGTCCGGTGTCACACCCGGTTTTAAAGAACAAAACCAGGTCAGCCATATGTGTGCCCAGGAAGTCCACACATATGTCAGAATGAAAAAGTATCAGAAACAATGTTATTATATAGCGTATACATAGCTATATTAACACTTACATCAGAGTATCGTGGAACGGTGACTAAACTTTAGGCTCCATTCTTCTCAGGGACGGCTGACTGGTGGCTCCGTATGCCAAACACTTCTGAAAGACTTCTGGAAACTCCACTACCTCTTTATCCTTCTTCTGAGCAGCACCTCACTACACACTGAGGTGTGGGAGAATAGCAAGGGTGAGTCCATGTCGAACTCAACAAGTATAACACAGGGTTCATGAGGCACAAAAGGCTAGACACTGTTTGACCGCGTTTAGCTTTTAATCATCATATAATTAGCAATTGAGTAGCATCAAGGTATTCCAATTCCCATTAATGAACCAATGATCAATTGTAATAAGGATAATGAATAGCATTAACATGAGCATAATAATAACAACAGTAATTAAGCATGATATAACAATGGTGATCAACTATTCTGTAAGAATCCCCAAGCCCGCTCATGTCCGTGAGCACGACTGGTATACCAGTTTTTAACTCTGCACAGAGGTGTACACTTTCACTGTGAGTCATGATTTCCAAATGCATGGGGTAACTAGTCCCAAAACACCAAAAATCATATAAAGCCATTCAAAAGTTCGTCTAACAAGTTAGTGCCATTAGATTCACTCGGCAGGCAGATGTAGGAACCCCCTTTTCAAATGGCACAATTCCTTCTCGGCTATACTCATAGACTAGAGGTTGTCCTACACCCAACGTGGCAAGCCATTCTTACGCCATGTTACGTAACCACTAACAAGCTAGAAAAGGTCTCTTGAACAATTAAAGCCAGAGCCATATAGCCCTCACAGCTGTACTGTCAATCCCGGTTATCACTTACAGGTAAGTCCTTACGGAGAGAAACCAGAGCAACAATATAACCCCTTGCTCTAGCCCCCTTTCACAGAAGGAAAATCATTTTTAAAGGTTGATCGCATAATTCATTAATCCAATTACATGATCATCGTTCATAATTAAGCGCTAGCAATAGCTACCCAAATGCACAACCCATAGGTGACAAGGAAACAAGATATCAATAGCTAAGTTATAATCTCTATGGTTGTCAAGGAGAACACGTGCATATGTATGATAATTTCAGTGAATAGGACAACAATGATAGTCCCATGTTATACTTGCCTCAAATTGAGATCCTTCTTTCTGTAGATTTGTAACCTCCAAAGAACTGCTTCTTGATCACCACGTAAATCTCACTGACTGGACATGATTATAAAGCACCACACAAGCATCCATGCAATCATACACGAAACAAACAATAGAACTAAATTACAACGGTACACCAAACATATGAAACGGCAAGTGAAAAGGTTTTGAAGAAGTTCTATATTTTGCTACGAACACACAAGGCGCGAAAAGCACATTAATCGGAGCCATAGTGAAAAAGAAACGACTACCGTATGATTCACTTTATATGAGAAAAATAAAACTATAGGGTTTATTTATTTTAATTATATAAAAGTATGTATAGAATATTCTAAAGAAATATCATATTAAATCAATTTGTATTTTGAATTAGAAAACCAAGATAAACTCATTATATTTTACTTATAAATCTCATTGCATAATCATTATTTATATTAATATTTAACTTATATAGAAATAATTCATAATATTTGACATGTTATACGTCGCTAAGATCATAGGAACGCAAGATTTATGCAGAAAAACATTACACTATTTGAACAGAGATTTATTCTATAAAGAAATCTAAACTGTCTAATTAATTATATTCTAATAGAGCACTATGAACACCCGACATGATATTTAAAGAGCTTCAGAACTAAACCAAGAAACGACTTGATGAAATTTTATTTATACAAAATTAAATGTTGAATTACTATACAAGTATGATGTATGCGTTACATCAGCAAGGTATTCAGCCGATTAAATAATGTGGCATACCATTATCATTGCGAGGCGCAGCTGACTTGATCACGTGCTTTCTCAGTCGTGCATGAACTGTAGACACATGCTTAAGCATGTTCGGCTTCAGGGAACGACCTAACTGTTTGCTTGCAAGTGCTGGCAAGGGCAGAGAGTTTCACGTTTTCATGGCCAGTTTTATGGAGACGACAAGGCATGGAACTATGAACAAGGCAGAGAGCAAGATGGGTTCCGTAGATGTGCTCACCATCAATCCATCAGCCGGCGAAGAGCAGCGCTCACGTGCTCAATTTGGACAAGTTGATGGTGCTTCACGTAGAAGGACTCCTCAGCTCTCCTGGCCACGGATCGGTAGCCAGTTGTAGAGGACAGAGAGGTAGCAGGCGGCGCAGGATGACAGGTGATGAAGAACTCGGCGGTGACGGTGGCAGATTGCGTGGGTATCGATCAATTCGATTAGAGTTTTCAAGAAGATGCGATAGAACAGCCTTGGTATTTATAGATGAGTATGGATGAGTCCCTGATGCACGACTTACAGATAGAGTCAGCGACGATGCAGGAAAGAAAACAACTATGCTACAAGAAAAGCCAACGTCCAGTTGAGAAAGAAAATAATTGCTTCCTTCTAAAGATTATTATTTTATATTATATCATCACGTTAGGAAAGAAAAGCAAGGAGGAAATAAAAGAAAAAGAACAAAACAGATAGGAAATTGATTAGCGAGCAAATTGAAGTCGCGGCTGTGGCTTAGGGTTTTGAAGTTTCACAGCGCTGCGAGCCTGGGCTGTGGCGGCAGCAGCTTGAAGATGGAAAAAGGAGATGTGAAACTCGGTGGCAGATCGCGAACGGCAAGACAGCAAACGGTGTGCACGACGGCGACTACAGCGTGAGCTCGTGAAGATCGCAACGGTGGTGGTGCGGAGCTAAGGCTAGCAGGCAGGGGCGGATACCATACCTAACGTCTGTAGACAATACTAGTAAATATATATGTAATATATATATATATATATATATATATACACACATGATGATAATAATCCATCAATACGTAGGTCTGTACGGCAATGGAACAAAGAGAGGGAGTGGGCCTTCGGCTTAAAGGAAGAGAGGAGAAAGTTTCTTCATTTTATTTTTCTTTTATTTAAAAGCCATTTCAAAAGCAATTCAAATCGTTTTGAAGTTTTGACCAAAACCACTCACTTCAATAAATTATATGTACCAACATGAATGCACAGTCATGTTTCTAAACCTTATGATAAATTTTAATTAAACAAAATTTTATTTTCCTACGGTTTTATGACCACAAAAATACAAAATTAAACAAAAACTAAACTCTTTAGAAATATAGCTAAATTGATTTAATTATGAACGTTGGAGGTAGCTATTTGGGTAGCTATTGCTAGCGCTTAATTATGAACGATGATCTTGTAATTGGATTAATGAATTATGCGATCAACCTTTAAAAATGATTTTTCTTTTGTGAAGGGGGCTAGAGCAAGGGGTTATATTGTTGCTCTGGTTTCTCTCCGTAAGGACTTACCTGTAAGTGATAACCGGGATTGACAGTATAGCTGTGAGGACTATATGGCTCTGGCTTTAGTTGTTCAAGAGACCTTTTCTAGCTTGTTAGTGGTTACGTAACATGGCGTAAGAATGGCTTGCCACGTTGGGTGTAGGACAACCTCTAGTCTATGAGTATAGCCGAGAAGAAATTGTACCATTTAAAAAGGGGTTCCTACATCTGCCTGCCGAGTGAATCTAATGGCCCTAACTTGTTAGACGAACTTTTGAATGACTTTATATGATTTTTGGTGTTTTGGGACTAGCTATCCCATGCATTTAGAAATCATGACTCACAGTAAAAGTGTACACCTCTGCGCAGAGTTAAAAACTGATATACTAGCCGTGCTCACGAACACGAGCGGCCTTGGGGATTCTTACAGAATAGTTGATCACCATTGTTATATCATGCTTAATTACTATTGTTATTATTATGCTCATGTTAATGCTATTCATTATCCTTATTACAATTGATCATTGGTTCATTAATGGGAATTGGAATACCTTGATGCTACTCAATTGCTAATTATACGATGATTAAAAGCTAAACGCGGTCAAACAGTGTCTAGCCTTTTGTGCCTCATGAATCCTGTGTTATACTCGTTGAGTTCGACATGGACTCACCCTTACTATTTTCCCACACCTCAGTGTGTAGTGAGGTGCTGCTCAGAAGAAGGATAAAGAGGTAGTGGAGTTTCCAGAAGTCTTTCAAAAGTGTTTGGCATACAGAGCCACCAGTCAGTCGTCCCTGAGAAGAATCAATACTGGAAAACTGAGATTTGCCTAGTGTTTAATGGTTTGCCTAGTGTCAATCGTCGGACACTAGGCAAAGAGCTTGTTTGCCGAGTGTTAGACCCTGGAGCACTCGGCAAAATAAAAGCACGAGGCAAAATAACGATTTACCGAGTGTCGACACTAGGCAAAGAAATCCACTCGGTAAATGACCATTTTGCCTAGTGTCAATACTAGGCATACCATCACACTCGGCAAAGGCTGCCGGAGGGCAACCGCCGTTACCATTTTGCCGAGTGCCTTCCGTAAACACTCGGCAAAATTAGAACTTTGCCTAGTGTCGGAGACACTAGGCAAACTTGCCAGTTTGCCTAGTGTCTCACAGAGACACTAGGCAAAATATTTTTTCTTTTTTTGATTTTAGCTTCCAATTTTTTTTGTAGCTTTCTTACTATACCTTGACCAACATGTTGAAAGTTGGCACAATTTTATAAAATTTTGCTATATTTCTTTAGTTTATTTAATTTCTTTGAATTTTTTTGACACATGCAAATTTGAACTGCAAGTGTGACGAATAATGGCAATTCATGAATGCAAAAATGATATTCATGTTAGTAAGTGTTAGTTGAGGCCGTATCCAGAAACATACCAAAAATTTCACACATCTTCACGTCGAGACATGACCACGAACTTGCGAGCAAATAGTTTTTAAATTCTATTAAATGAAAACGGAGTCTGAAATTCACGAGACTTGTCGACAAGTCAAGATATCGCATGCGGGTGCCATGATAAAAATTTAAAAAGATTTCGAGCACATCGTCACGTATGATGCTTAGAAACCCTAACATCTATGTAGTTATTGTATTCTTGTTGTCATGTGTCAAAGTTTGAAGAATTCAAATTCTGAATTTTATAAAATGACAACTTTAAACCAAATTTTGAAACTCAAAATGATTTCGGCTGAAAAAGTGATGAATATAAAAGTTGTAGAACTTATCAAGATCTAACTTTTTATTTTGGTGATTTATAAATCCGACAAAGTTATAGTAACGTTGTTCACAATTTCTACATATCTGTGTCTTAGTTTATGAAACTTTGAGAGAGATATGTAAAATTTGTGAACAATGTTACTATCACTTTGTCGGATAAACAAATGATCAAAATAAGAGTTGTAGATCTTGATGAGTTGTACAACTTTAATGTTGATGACTTTTTCAGCCGACATCATTTCGGGTCTTAAAATATGGCTTCAAGTTGTAATTTTTTAAAATTCAAATTTTGAATTACTCAAACTTTGTCACGTTGAAACATAAACAAAATATAATGATAGAGCATGATTTTAGAAAAAATTAGGAAAAAAAAGCATCGCATTTGGAGTTAGTATGTGAGAGAAAGACTAGTTACAAATTTTAGCTGCAGATTAAAAAGAAAAATCACTTGTTCTTCATCATGAACAAGTGACGAACAAGAATGATTTCTCTTTTTAATCTCATTTTAAAACTTGTAACACGTTTTTCTCCCACATACTAACTTCAAATGCGATGATTTTTTTTCTGAATTTTTCTAAAATCATGATCTGTGTAGTTATTGTATTCTTGTTATCATGTGTCAAAGTTTGAAGAATTCAAATTCCGAATTTTATAAAATGACAACTTCAAACCAAATTTTGAAACCCAATTGATTTCGGCTGAAAAAGTGATGAATATAAAAGTTGTAGAACTTATCAAGATCTAACTTTTTTATTTTGGTGATTTACAAATTCAACAAAGTTATAGTAACGTTGTTCATAATTTTCTACATCTCTGTCTTAGTTTGTGAAACTTTGAGAGAGATATGTAAAATTTGTGAACAATGTTGCTATCAATTTGTCGGATAAACAAATAATCAAAATAAGAGTTGTAGATCTTGATGAGTTGTACAACTTTGATGTTGATGACTTTTCCAGCTGGAATCATTTATAACCTCAAAACTCTATTTGAAATCTAAATATTTTAAAATTCAAATTTTAAAAAGTTCAAATAAACTCGGATGGGAAAATAACCAATATGAAAGTTGTAGATCTAGATGAGTTCTAAAATTTTGTAGTTGACAACTTTTCCATTTGAATTAATTTATATTCTTAAAATAATTATCATAAACTTTACGATAAATTATAAACATAATAAGGCGCTGTATTAACATCAGATTTAGCCCAAAGGTAGATCCAGCCCAGCCCAAATTGATCTGCATATCATTCCTGGCCGTTGGATCGATCAACAGACGGCTCACATTCATTCAGCTTGAAATAAATAACCTAAACCCTACCAACACGCCGCTCACTCAGTTGTCTTCTTCACATGCCACTCCATCTCCCCTCCTCAGATCCAGATCCACCGTTCTCCTACCGCATCCTTCCCTATGGCAACCTCCTACTCCACTTCGCTCTTGCGTCTGGTGGCCATGCACGAGTCCACACGGCTGCCCGGCACGTTCGCAGCCACCTGCGTGGCAGCACGGGTCCGGCCGCTTGGCACGGCCGCGGCCAGCACGTCCGCAGCCGCCCCGTGCGGCAGCACGAGTCCGGCCACTTAGCACGCCTCGCCGCACCCACGGCAGCTCTGTGTTCAGGGCGCAACTGTTTAGGGACGAGGCCCTGGCACTCCGACGGAGGCCTGTGACGTCTCGACGTTTCCCCACAGCAGCGAAGGCCCGCCTGCGGCCATCACCTTCACATATTTATTTATTTTATTAGACTCCTGATAATGTGTACTATGTGTTAGTGTAAATTAAATTATTTTTTGCTTATTATTTTTAGGCCTGCCATAGATAAATAAATATGCTTGTATAATTATTATGCCATTTTTAGTGAACACGTAAATTATGTTCAACATGAAATTTGCACTGCATGTTAGTTGAAGTGTTACCTCCTATAATTTTTGTAGACTCTGAATAGGTCCTATAAATAAATATTAGCAGTGTTTGCTGTCAGCGAATTATTAGCGTTGGATTTCATAGAAAGGACTTTGGTTATTTTTCTTTAGATGACTACAGTCAAATACACTAACCTGCTATTTCTTTCCTGCTTTCAGAAAATACAGATGTACCTTGGGCGATGCTATGGATCATGGATAGCGTTTTCAGATCCCTTTGCATGCTCAGTAACATCTCACCACACATCAACCCTATAGATTTGTTTAGCTTGGTGTACAATTCAACTGAAATTAAAATCAGAATGCCATTGTCTTAACAATTTGGCTGCATACTAAATCTTTACATATTTGTGCGTCCTTCTGTACCAGATGCCCTATAATTATAGTACACATTTGAACTAATTTAGTTTGTAAAAAAATATTATTCTTTTGATTGTTGGCTGCAGGAGATGCGGCATAATTGCCTTGGTGTGTGCTGATTGCTGAGGAAACGTTGATTAATCTGCATCAGGTGAAACTTTGTTCCAGAACAACGGCTTAGCAATAGTGATATGATATTTAAGCACTTGTACCACTCTTTAACACCTGGTGTCACAGTTCAACTGGCTCTTGCCGTGCATACTCATTTGATGCTTTGCTCCTTGCTAATAAAAACTAGCTAATAGATTTGTGGAGTCGGTGTACCACATTAACTGTAACCCCTTCTACTGAATTTTGGTACCAATTATACGAATTACACTACTACCTTTGGTCTGATGCTGCCTTGACCCTTTTGTGGTGACTGTGAGTGCTAACCACATGGATGCTACCCTAATCGTTGAATATATGTTGAATTATTTATATTATGGGAACAATTCCCTATATGTGCTTTTCATGTGAGAGGTAATCTCATTGACATTCTGTTTGGGTTCCTGCATTGTCTGCACCTGGTTGCCTGCCAAATTCTTATTCATATAATGCTCATGTATCACTGCATAGGTTTTTATTTCCTGCCCCTAACCAGTATGATGGTCTGCTATTTTTTTGAAGGGAGCTGTTTTGCTATTTGTGCCAGACAGATCCATTGTGCCAATGTGAAGCTTAGTTGATCTATTAATTAAATCTACTATGTCCTCTTCAAGGTATTGATATCTCCAATTAAGTTACATTCTTTGTAATTTTTTCAAGAATCCAACACCAAGCATGCATACTTGCTGATTTGTTATTTTGTTTTGTGTTGTTTTGTTCAATTGAAAGTTGCAGCAAGGAGAGAAGTGAGGGACATGTGAGCTATAAATGCTTGCAAGGTGCAAATTCTTCAACTTTGTCAATCGTCGTGATCAACTTTGTCAACAGATTGGAGCGTCGCCGGCACCACAGCTTGAGCCGAATCAAGTGGAAGGGTCACCTGGAGCATCAAACCACGTGCCTCTTCACCCATGACAATCGTCATGATCAGCTTGTTGTGAACTTTGTTAAGAAATTTGGTTGTGCACTTATGAACTTGTGAACTTGTGGCACATTTGGACTTTTGGTATGAACATGTGATATATGTGAACATGTGGTTCTTATTTATGATTCATGTGATATATTTGTGGTGTTTGAATATGATTTATATTTGTGTCGCAAATGGAATAATTAAAAAAAATTCAGCTTCTGGTTACTTTGCCTAGTGTCAGGGGTCTGACACTAGGCAAAGGGGCCACACGTGGCACACCTGGGTGACACTAGGCAAAGTAGGTAGTTTGCCTAGTGTCTGACACTAGGCAAAGCTTGGCATATTTGCCTAGTGTAGGCGGCCTGACACTAGGCAAAGCTTGCATACTTTGCCGAGTGTTAGTCCGCCTCTGCCGACCCTTGTTTGCCTAATGTGACACTAGGCAAACTATTTGCCTAGTGTTTCTGAGCCTTTGCCTAGTGCCTGCGGCACTAGGCAAATTCCGCGATTCCAGTAGTGAATGGAGCCTGAAGTTTAGTCACCGTTTCGCAATACTCTAATGTAAGTGTTAATATAGCTATGTATACGCTATATAATAACATTGTTTCTGATACTTTTTCATTCTGACATATGTGTGGACTTCCTGGGCACACATATGATTAGCCTAGTTTTGTTCTTTAGGAAACCGGGTGTGACATCCGGTGATGGAGGAGCCAGTGATCGGTGGTTAGGTGGATCCAATGGCACCAAACACTACTGGGTCAACCAATATACCGACAGTGATGTCATCATACCACTGTCAAGTCATGTCACTATGGGATGATGCTATCAACCGACAGTGATAATCCGACTATCTCTGTAGGTTCTAACCGATAGTGATATATCACTGCAAGGTTGTGCATCTAGACCATAGTGAAAGATGTTTTCACTGTCGTGTGAATGTGATCCCGAATCATTGCCAAATCCTAAGCTTACAACACGACAACAAAGTATAATCATTGCCGGCTCTAGCACATCAGGCAATGATGGTTCGACAATATGTAACACCACCATGCTCTAGAAATAAGTTTATTTGTTTGTCAAATGTTAACTTTGTGCGATAATTATTTTTTTGGTAAATTATTAAAGTTGTGTGATGTATTCGACACAAACAATATGATAGTGGAGACTTTTTAATTGCAGGTTAACTTAGTAAAATCTCTTTTTCGTGGCAACGCTGGGACATTTTTCCTAGTCTAAAAAATAAAAATCACAGTAAATCTCTTGGCGTCCTAGAAGAACAGGTACGCAGTACTTTTTTAAGGCAGTATATGATGCCTCATTCCGCGATCTTTCAAGAATGGGAAATCAGGCGCCCCCAAAAGAACAAGCACGCTACACGCACGATGAAAAAGGCCAAAAGGGTAAAGGTAAAAAAAAATAAACAACGAAAAGGAGCACGAAACAAAATCCTAAACCTCGGAACGTGCCGTCTGATGTGGACTGCAACATAACATACTTGTTCCGTACCGGCGATCTAACTTGGACAGTTTTAGGTCAAATCCTGGGGCCCTCACCCCTCCACTAACCAAAAGTCCGTCGATCCGCCCTGCTTTCTTCTCGCGTGTGTTGGCGTCACTTCAGCGACAATTTTAGTGACCGATAAACACGGCTTCCACTAGCTAAGCAACTGATCTTTGCACAGAGCGGGAGGTGCATTAAGCCACGGCATCTGACTGACCCTTCTATTCTGGAGCGAAACCTGTGGTCTTCCACTCTTTCTCGGTGGATATCGTACCGTGAACTTTTGTCCTTCCGCGAGAGTGGTTTAAACCGGACGGCATCGGAATACGAATTACCCGTGCGATTGCGGTGGAAAGTGGGGTGCTCGTCGCGCGGCATCTCGACGAAAAGTGGGTGAGACGGATCGGACGCGGGATGTACATCGGACTGGAAAGTGTGTTAACCGATTGATGACATCATGTCTTCGCAGTTCGCACTCTGGAAGATCACAGATAGATAGGCCCGTCACTCGATCGCGCAAATTTGCAGCCAACAGACGCTTGCCACCTCCAAAGTGTGTGCATTAATCAGACCCTTCAAGAGAAATTGTAACGAACTGGGTTTAGGTATAAAGCGAGCGCTTAATATATATTATTTCCTGCAATCTTTTTTTTTACCAAAAAGAATATTATCTCCAATCTTCATGGCATTTTTGTCCTGAGAATAAATTAAGCAACATAATGCTCCAAGCTCCATTGCATTCTTTGAATGACCTGAAATTGATTGGAACGGTTTAACCTTCGCCACCTTGATGTTATATGGCGCCAAACAGGCAACGATGGCCTTGGGCCCTTGGCTTGTACAAGTCGGGCTCCAAGAGGTGTCCGAATTACATGAAATTTTGTACCCAAGAGTATAAGACAAAGTTAATTGCTATCTTTGCTCCCTCTTCATTTATCCATGTAAATATTCTATAATATCTATCCGCTTCTAATAAATTACCAATTACTCTATCTGTGTTACCATCCATTGCATTGCAACATCTCTGTGTATTTTTAATATATATTTAGTTGAAACCTCAGCTTAAATTACATCTACAATTGATGTGTCTTTTTGTAACTTCACAAATATATATTTAGTTATTGTATTTTTTACCCACGTGTTAAATTCAAATTATGAGCTTTCAAAATATAATACTCCAGAATACTCATGGGTGAAATACTACGACATAATTATGTGTGCTTGCAAAATCAATTTATTTGATCATAAAATATTAGCAGCTTCATAGTAGCTTATATTGCTAATTTACACATATATTTTAGGGATATTTTATTTTCTTTATAACACCATGTATGGGTAATTTCTATGCCAATTAAAGGGGTTATTTCATCTTATGTTTCGTAGTGGTGGAGGTGGATAATTTAAAAACAAGATAAATTACCTTTCATAGTGGTGGTAGTTGGTAACTTAGAATTTTTTTTTAACAAGTCAGCAGGGGAGTCCCCTACCTTTTTTATTTTCATTAAATGAAAGAATGGTATTTACAAGGCTTACAAGCCCAAAAGAAAAAGGCACAAGAACCTAAACAATATAGCTATCTCTCCAAAAACTAAGTGAGGAGCTTCTAGAGGGCTTGGCCTTAATACAGACGTGGCCAAGTTCTTCTTTGAAATGCCTTTTCCAAACATTGATGTTAGCCTGGGCATTATCAAAGATCACTGCATTCCTGGATGTCCAAATCATAGTTATCAATTCCATTCCGGTACCGCCCAGAATGGCCGGTATACCTCATTCCACACAACTGGCCGGAACATCTAGACCTCAATCCCGTACCGGCTTGCATACCGGCTGATCCCGGCCATTCCGTGAGGTTCCGCTCGTTCCGTCCGGAATTTACTATCTCGTCTATCTTGGTACCGGTGCTAAGTGTGCTTTCTGTTGTCAGTGCTGTGTGGTCTAGCCGTTTGGCGTGTGCTCTGGCTGTTGTTGGTACAAAAGTACAACATGCATGGCGCTGCCACTTTATCCCTGCCCTGTACAAGTTGGTGATGACATGATGGAAAATAAATTCATCTTTAGCATCAATTCAGCTGTCCAGTGAGGACGTTGACAAGTAAAATTGGATTTTACGGTATGTTCCTTTGTAAACATAAGTAAAATAAACTACTAGGTTATCTAGTTTTAGTGAAACTAATATTTTAGTATGACTATCAATATTATATATGGATAATAAGTATCTAAAATATATTTTATTTATATTCGGAACGGTACGCCGGTATCGTCCAGTACCGAAATATTCCGTTCCAAAGAGAAAAACAGAATGACCTCCGGAACGGAATTGACAAGTATGGTCCAAATTGTCCAACATGCTGTCATGAAGATTTCTCTGAAAATAACATCCCCGAAATTAGTTCTAGCTTCAATGATCATGTCCAGAGGAGGAAGGCTCAAATCCCATTGGATGGGGATGGAATCCTAGCAATCCTGACTGAATGAACATTCAAAGAACAGGTGGAAACTTGTTTCCTCAGTGCCATTATTGCACATGACACAGTTGTAATCATCCAAATGCATATTTTTCCTTCTGAGCAAATTTCTTGTGTTTAATCTATCCCTGATCAAGAGCTAGAAAAAGAACTTGTGTTTCCCAAGGTTACTAGAGGCCCACAGCCAGGAGAAGAGGGGGGAGGCTTTTGAGTTACCTATTAACAGATTGTAGGCCTTCTTGCTACTGAATTTGGAATTTCCCCAGGTGTATGACCAGCTATCTTGAATATTTTCATTCCACTCCTTGTCCTCTGGTAGCTCTTCAATTTCCTCAAGTTGCTTGGCAACTTGTGACGAAAGAGGCAATCTAAAGATTCTTTCAACCTCTTGATCAATAAAGTATCTTATGGAGCATTTTGGTTTCCTTGTGAATGAAAAGAGTTGAGGATATGTAACTTTCAGCTTTTCACCAACCCAAGTGCCTGTCCAGAAGAGGTCTGTATTCCCCCTGCTAGGATTACAGATTGAGAAGGCTTGAAATTTGTCAAAGAGTTTAAGGACATCCTTCCACCAAAAGGAGCCAACTGGACTTCTCACATGTGGTGTCTGTGTGTTGGAATGAATTTACTCCAAGTCAAGGTGACCCAGGGCAGGTTAGCATTATTGTAGAACTTATCCAAAAATTTCATCAAGAGAGCATTATTTTGGCTTTTAATATCAATAATTCCAAGACCTCCCTAATCTTTGGGTTTGCAGACTATCTCCCATGCAACTAGGCATTTACCTTTTCTATCAATGTCACCATTGCTCCACAAGCAGTGTTTCCTATAGATATCTATCTGTTTAATTACCTGTGGGGGAATTTTTAAAGTGCACATATAGAAGGTAGGCAGTGCAGATAGCACTGAGTTGACCATAATGAGCCTGCCATTGTAGGATAGAAATTTGCTGATACCACTGAGTCTTCTCTCAATTCTTGTGAGGAGAGGTGAGAATTCCTGTAAAGTTGGCTTTGTAGTTCCAAGAGGTAGACCAAGGTAGGTGAATGGCATGCTTCCTACTTTGCAACCAAAAGTGTTGGCCATATGGAGTGCCCTTGCATCAGTCATGGTGATGGAAACTAGAAATTACTTGTTGAAATTCACATGTAGGACAGTAGAGTCAGAAAATGGTCTCAAAAGTCCCATTAAATTAAATAAGATTCTTGCATCTCCAGGGAGGATCAAGAGTGTATCATCAGCATACTGAATTATTGGGAAGTGGTCACCAAAATTGTCACTTAGAGGATGATTGAGGATTCCATTTTGCCATGCTTTGTTGACCGCAGACTGGAGAAGATTAGCAACTAAGACAAAGAGAAGTGGGGAGAGTGGGTCACCTTGTCTCAACCCTCTCTTGCAGTCAAAAGGCTTGCCAGGTATGCCATTGAGGATGACAGAAGAAGTGCTTGCGCTCAGGATATTATGAATCTAGTGAGTCCATTTGTCAGAAAACCCTTTGTGTTTGAGTACCTGTAAGATAACATTGTGCTCCAATTTATCAAAGGCCTTCTCAAAGTCAAGTTTCAGAATCACTATTTCCTTTTTTGATTGATGACAGAGGTGAAGGAACTGGAATGTCCAAGCTAGGCAATCTTGAATTGTTCTACCCTTAATAAAGCCATACTGGTTTGGGTGCACTAGTTCAAGAATGACGGTTTGCAGCCTAGTTGAGAGGAGCTTTGTAATACACTTCAAAGAATAATTCAGCAGTGAGATAGGTCTGTAATCATCCACACCTACAGGATTATCCTTCTTTGGTATTAAGGCAATGACAGAGGAATTGATACTCTTTAGGTCAATATTTAGAGAGCAAAAGTCATTCAGCAGTCTTATAAAATCACCCTTTATAATATTCCAACATTTCTTGATAAAAAAACCCATTAAAACCATCTGGGCCTAGGGTGTGGCTGTTGGGAAGATTTTTAATCACTGAATCAATTTCATCTTGGGAAAAGTCATCATCAAGATGGCTCAGATTGTGTTGTGTCAAAAGTGAACTCAGATCATAAGCCATATTCTGAAATTCACTAATACCAAGTCTTGATCTGAAGGTTGTCCATAATAGGTTTGCCTTTTGTTCATGATCCATGACCAGACTACCATCTGATTGTGTCAGGCTAACAATGAAATTTCTCTTATGAGCAATTGTAGCAACAATGTAAAAAATAAGTGTTTTCATCACCAAGGTTGATCCACCTCACTGTATTTCTTTGCCTCCAATATATTCTTTTAGACTCCATCAAATTAGTCAGGTGCGACTTCACAAGGCTTCTGAAAGATCTTTTAAGGGTGGAGAGAGGTCTTTGGTCTTCCAAACCATCAAGCAACAGTAACACTCAGTTGCAATTGTAAATGAGCTTGCTTAGTTTAGAAAGGTTTTTACTCCAACTTTTAAGCCCAGATCTAACTTGCTTCAGTTTTGCTGACAGGTTTCTAGCAGCATTGGCATAAAAGGGAGAGTTGTTCCAATGAAGACTGACAATATCTATGAAACCATGATGGTCAACCCAATAGTTCTCAAATCTGAACATGTTTGATTTGGGGATGCTACTGCCAACATGAACAGTGTAAGGAATATGGTCAGAGACAGGCTTGGAGAGAGGTTGCACATAGGTGGTAGGGAAAGTCATAGCCCAGCTAGAAGATGTAAACACCCAGTCTAATTTCACAAAAAGAGGGTCAGCATGCATGTTGCTCCAGGAGAAGCTTCTACCACTAAAGGGTATCTCAACAAGGTCCAAATCAGTGATCGTTCATTGAACATGTTCATCTCACCCAAGTCCCCTCCAAGCTTGTTCCTATTTTCAGGATGTCTTATAAGATTGAAATCTCCACCAATTATCCAGTCATCAAAATCAAAAGTATCAAGGTTGACCAGCCAAGTGACAAAACCTAATTTTTCTGCTGAATGAGATGGACCATAGATATTGCTTACATGAAAGCTTCTATTGTCAAGTTTGCTCAACATTTTCACTGTAATTGCATATGAGTTGGCCTGGATGGTAGTGCCATCAAAATAGTTGTTGTTCTAGACAGTTGGAAGGCTACCTGAGGCGCCAATGGAAGGGAAAAGGCAAATCTATCCAAGTTTCTTGGGCAGAACTTCTTGATGTAAAACATATCAAAATTTTCTCTTTTTATTTCTTGTAAATAGAGGATTTGACATGCACTTTCTGTAATTTTGTCCCTAATGACATCCCATTTTTCCTGTGGGTTAATCCCCCTAATATTCCAAAAAAGAATTTTGGTGTGTCTGTTGTTATCCATAATCACAGGTTGTGGATGCAAAAGAAAGTTTGGGCAAACACATGCCAAACTAGGAACAATGAATACTGTCATTTTTTATCTGAACAAAAACTAGCTCATCGTCATAAAAAAACATGGCTGCAATTCTCATGACTTTCTTTGAATTTTCCTCTGATTGTCACCCATTTTTCCTGTAAGTTCAAACCACTAACATTACAAAATAAAATCAAGGACGACCTGCTTCTACCATTAACATTGATATGATTCCAAACATAGTGTTTGAACATATACATGTCAAGCCAGGGCAACATAGAGATGTAAACAAAAGTAATGTAAAGATTGTAATGAACATAAGTAAGATAAGCATAAACACAACTTAGGTAATTGATAGGATACAGAGGTTCATGATTACAAACTAAAATGCTCCAACAGGTGTCAAAACACCAGATCTTGCAGGACAGAGTCTTATTCACCCAGGACATGTTTTGGGGATAGAAGCAAACCAACTGGATAACTAGAGACAAAAGATGTATTGTCCAAGAGACAAGTACATTACAGACCACATTATGTTTCTTATTCATCTAGATCATCTTCTTGGAGGAGGGTAGCCGAGACACTCTCAGGTTGGATCTGCAGGAATCCTTTTGCTATGCCAACCAGCACATCCCTGGGAAGATGGGGGGTAGCACTACTGTTGGGTTGGCCAGGTCGGATGATAGCAAGAGGGACAGCTTCAACTATTTCTTCTTCATTGATCTTTTCAGCTGGTGCCTTGGCTTTCTTGGCGCTCTCTGCATCCTTGAAGCCCTACAAATTGTTGGAGATCCTCCTGCTACGCCTCAGGAAGCAATCATCTAGTTTTTCTTTAACCTTGAGAGTCTTCTTCCTGCGTGGAGTCTAGAAAACAGCAGGTGGGGCATCTAGGATTTCAATGTCAAGGTCTTCAGCTGCATCCTCACTTGCCTCATCCATCTGCTGGACAAGATCATCTTCTTCAGCTTCAGCATCATACTACTCCATGTTCATTGGCATATCTCCCTCCACATCCATATAGTCCTTGCAATCTTTTCCAGGGCGTGGTCACCTAACTATGGATATATGATGAAGGCTAGATGAATCAGGAGATCATTATCATGGAAATATACAAGAATTAGGGTGCCATGATCAAGATCAACATAAGTAAGACAGTCAAGAAAAGAGGATGAAGGCCTGATAGAAATGTAAGTGAGTACCTTTTTCAGCAGCGATTGCACCACAGCTATCAAGGGGTCCTCAGGATCATGTCTGACAGAGGGACCAAAAATCACCGATTTGAGCCTTGGCTTTGGGGCACCAAAAACAGAGACAAACTCAGAGGGCTTCTTTCCACTGACATACTCTAAAATCACTTGTTTACTAGCTGCAACAGGTTTTTCAAATCTGGCTGAATTTTCACTCCACCTACAACTGAATGTGTAGCAACATTCTCTGAAACCCAAGGTGTTGACTGTTCCATCCAATGGCTATGCCCACCTCCATCGACATGCATTGCAGAACCAATGACAGGTGCAGTTGGGGTGGCATCTGAGCTAGCATTCAGATCAGCCCCCAACGAGGAGCTTGCGGTGGTACAGGATGAAGGGGGGCCAACAGTGACAAAGGCTTCTTTGTCTTGGGGGATTGAGACATTGTTCTTCTTAAGAATGAAACAGGGAGAGGTCCTTGATCTTCCCTTTGGAGGTAGTTGTGGTAGAACCGCCTAATCTAATCTTCCATTAGACACTAAGTACCCAAGATAGTGCACTAAACTATGCGATTCTGTCGAGCACACCCAAAGAGAGAACTAAAAAATCCACATTTTTCCATCAGGGTCATAAATGAGAGGATAAAGCTTACAACATTCTTAACCATTTATTACATCACTTTATTACAACATCAGAGTATTATACCAATTGATTACAACAGCGGAATATAACAATGTTATCAGAGTTTCAGCGGAATTAAAGTTTACTTGTAACTAGTGAACATTAAGCATAAAATTATAATTATATACATGTGGGTGTAGCAGATTATAAGTTTTTCTTTCCGAAACATTATTTTGGTGAAGGTTATAAATCAACTCTATGTCCGTAACATAAAGAAATTCCTCGCTGATCCCACTAGGAGGATTCCACACACATGGTCAGCTCTTTCAGCACCCATCACCTGCAATAGGATAAAACAAACCCTGAGTACTCAATTGTACTCAGCAAGACTTACCTGTCAGGAGGAAATAAAAAGACTCCAAGGATATGCAAGGCTATCTGGCTTGTGAGTTATTGTATCTGCAGGAAGCTTTACTAAACGTGCATCCTTACATTAATTTTTATTAGCAGTCATTATTAGTTTATTAGCTAACCATTCCATGTAAGCACATATGCTACTTTCAAGCATGTGGTAAACAATCAGAACCATTTTACCTCCTTCCAAGTTCTAGTTCTTACTACGGTGCTAGACCATAGCCAAGTCGGTACCGTCTCAAAAATGGTGATTCACGAATCAATGTATCACAGCTGGGTACCCCGAAACACATGCCTCATCTGTACCCCGGGCACAGATAAGACCAACCCACTCCACTCTTGTCAAGGGGTTCAGGTCTCCGTCCAAGCTTGGACTCCAAGCGCCCAACACCTAAGACCCGGTCTCAGTATGGTGCTTAGACCTCCACCTAATACCCACCCCTAAAAGACAGTCCAGAAAGAGCCGGAACCCATGACAAGAGAGTAACAAGTCTTTTCGCTCCCATAAGCAAGTATATGCTCAGGATAATAAGTCTGTGACTTGACTACCATCCACAGTAACGGACGGTCCTCAATCGACACAGGCGGGACAAATGCAATATGAGCCTCGCTCGATTGCCCAACCAAGTCCAAATCCAAAGTACGGTCCCGCCCGGTCTCCAATTATCATTCATATATATTCCATGTGATAGTAATATAATAATAATAACAATAATATCTTTTCCTATCCCTCGCGAGTGACAGATAATCACCCGACTTCTACCGGAGTCCTATAGCATAGTAAGCTACACGATCCTGACATTCTAGTAAGACTCATGGGATAAGGATATATATATGCAAGTGGATTTCATTCAACTCCTTAAAACTTAATGCACGAGCATGAAATAAAGTGCAGAATAATAGGGGTTATGCACCGGGGCTTGCCTGGGTAAATAGCATTATAAATAAGTTAGCATTTTCAATCTTCAGGATGATCACCATTACACCGTCTTCCCGCTTGACGCCGACATCCGTAGTTGATCCATTGGTTTATCGTCGTTCCTAAATGGTATGCAAATGCAATATGCTTGTCTAAGTGAAACATGCATAAACAAGATATTTAAAAGATGAAAGAGTAAGTCAGAGCTTAGCCATGGCAGCAGGCAGGTAAAGATGGAGTCACGTGCGATCGCCGCTGGCTGCAGGCTTGTGAAGGCAACGACAGCGTGGCTGCGCCGGTGCGCGGAGGCGGTGGCGTGGCGTGTAGAGGTGCACGGGCGTGGATTCTAGATGCAGATCGAGGCTGGAGGCAAGAAACAAAGGGGCTATTGCAGCTTGTATGGCTCGGCTGCTGGTGCTATAAAGAGCACATGCTCGGCTGGTGCTCCAGATAAAATTTGGGACAAAGTCATCTGCATACTCAGCGGGCAAGCAGGCATGTAGGGGCGCAATCAATTTTCATCAAGACCGAAGACCAACAAACCACTCATGCATGCACCACGCACTTTCCCTCTCTCTCAGGCGAGCAACCAATCTCTCTTTGATGCAGGCAGTGCACAGTCGTGCACTCTCCCTCTTCATCTTTCTTGGCATTTACTGGTCTTGAAGAAAATTGCTAAGTATTTTCTCTATCATTCAAGGCTGTTCCTGGTCACATGCTCTCTCTCGTTTTGACTGCCCACATGCAGGAAGAAAAACAAAAAAACACATTAACTCCCTGCCGGTCTGGATGCGCCCTGCCCGATCACGCACACTGGTTGCGCCTATGCCACTGCTGCTGCCCCCTCCTCACTGCATGGCAGCAGAGTGTGGAGAGTAAATGCTAGAGAGTGCTAGTGCGTGTCTGTTGGTGTGCTCGTGCCTTTGGGTTGCAGGGCATTAATACTAGTACGGTGCAGAGTGTGGCTTCAGTTAAGTACAGGTTCACCTCACGTGTGAGTAAAAGGGATTTAACAATGCTAAATTAATTTAATGATGGACTAAGTACAGTTATGCAATATCCTTTTTATAAATCGCGGCATAATTGATACTAAGTACCGGAAGCTATTTCTTTGACTGTAGGATGCACCACTTGTCACTTAAGTGTTGTGTATATATACTTGTGTGTATTTTCTATTTTTCTAAGTATCAGCATATACTAATTACAAGAAGCGACCAAAGCCAGATTAGAAATGTTTGCTAATGATTAATGATCAATTAATTGCACGTGGCTGACTGTATACAAATCACAGCACATGTATATTTGAGATTATGCACTAATGAGTATCTTGACTGTAGGATAAGACACATAGCTACCTAGATAGACTGTTTAATTATTTACATGTATTATTTTGTTACTAAATACCAATGTACAAATATTACAACTACAGGAGTCAAGCTAAAACAATGGAAAGATATCCGAAGAATACGGACATATTTGATGTCACCTTTGATTGAACTGCCGGCATGATTCAAGACGGCTTTGCGTATACTTCAGGTTGTACTAGTGGATCAAAAATCCAACATATGTAATGAATGATGAATTGATGATTGAATTACAGCAACAACTAGTTGTCAGTTCCCTTTTCCATTCTCTGCGGTCAATGCTATCCTATAAGTGCATAAAGGTTGACTGAGTATACACACCAAACTTCTCAAACCATAGGCACGGTTAAGTTAACGTGCCTAAAAGCACAAGCACAGTTAAGTTAATGCGCCTAAAAGCATAGACACGGTTAAGTTAACGCGCCTAAAAGCATCGCATACACCGCAGAAATACAGAGCGTGCGCGACCAGGGGCGAGGTAGGTGAGGTGAGCGGCTGAGATCGCTCGCTACAAGGCAGGGCAAAGTGATAGGGGAAGCAGGGTGCAGCTCTGTGTGCGACTCGGCAATACGCGCACACGATGCGAAGCGGTGGCGGCCACACCTGGCTTGGCGCGCAGCCAGCCGACCCCAAGGCTGGCTAGCAGGGCACGGCCACGGCCACGGCGCTGAGCCCGCCATCGGCAGCGCACCCACACGCACGGTGACTGTGGCCATAGGGCCAAACGGCCGAAACGGTGACAAGCACGCTTTTAAATGCGAAGCAAAAAACTGCTACCGATCACGATTGAGATTCAACTAATTCCCCTATTCTAAAGACAACCATACCAGCTATCTAGCAGAGCAATCACCATGACTAGAGAGCAACTAGATAGGGAGGTAAAAGAATGCCAGCATGACTTTGACACGCTGAACGCTAGTTTGCGAACCGAGCACCAAATCATGGTCCACAGCACGTTCTAAGGAGGTTTGGGCAATTTGTAAGAGGGCAACGTGACACCCAACACCACTACGACATATACTATGCTCAAGTGCTCACTTGGACGCAACCAACAATACAAAATCCTGAAGCTAGTGTTTACATATTTAGTTATAATCTAAATATCAAAATGACATTGTCTACTACCTTTTCAGTCTTAGAAAAATCAAGAGTTCAGTTTGAACTAAACAACCATTAGCACTTTTGTCATGATTTTTAAAAGGTCTAAACTTTATTAATGTCAACCAACAAGTATTTCATGTAATCGCCCATACTTCGTACTAACCCATAGGAATAAAATATTAAGCACTATTTAATTATTTTGCTCAATATAATTTATTAAAAATAGCACACTTAAACCTAAGTTCATGTTCTTACCGATGCAACAAAAGGACTCATTTTGAATTTTTGGATTTGGTTTCTTGCTACCACAAACATGGGTTACATAAGAGTTGCTTATCATTTCATGGGTGCTTTAAACCTAAAATCCAAGGAATTTGTTTTGATTATTTCTCTTAGGCCCTAATCTAGGTGCTAAGCAGGCTCGTAACACTAGGGGTGTTGCAGTAGCCCAGCGTTTACCTTAACTGAATCGGGATTTTGGCGTCGTCTTTCAGGTACACCTTCGCCACAACTTTGGCTAGGTTGCTCGTCTCATGCCAGTAGACCAGGATGCCAAAGGCCGACACCGCCTTCGCGATGATAGCTGTATTCTTGAGGTCCTTAGGGAAGCCGACCAACATGACCCAGGCTTCGCGATCAAGGTCAAAGGAGTGGGTGTTGTCTACTTCATTGTGCTTGATCACCCTCATGAAATAGGCACCGAAACCGAACATGGGACCAAGAAATTTCTCCCTTTCGACTGCAGTATTGAAACGAACGTATGCATCTCCAAGGGGACAGAGTTGTACCACCGCGACATGCACCTGATGGATGTCCTCAAAGAACGAGCGGATGGCCGTGGTGAGGCTGTCGAAGTCGTCCTTGTGGACAGAAGGTTGGAGCTTCACAGTCGCCAAGTCCTCGTTGTACTGGGAGAAGCACCCAGCCATGAACACCTCATGGCAGAGCAGCGGGCGAGGCGCATGATCCACTAGCTTGAACCCCTTCGAGACATGAGGACGGGGGTCGACCTCCCAGTTCACCATTGGAGGGCGGCGACTGGGGTTTTGCACTGTTGGTGACGGTGGATGTAACACCCCAGGTGTTTGCCTTGCATCTGTGCATCCATATGAGCATGGCATGAGCATGTGCACCATCATTTCATGTGCATTATCATTGAAACATAACATTGAAACATCTGCAACATTCATGTTGAGTGTATGTACTATGTGTATTCTTGCTTGCAGTAATAGCTCATGTATGCCTTAGACTTGTATTATTATGATGGGTGACACAACATCTTGAAACATGATCATGCAACACATGCAACATGCTTAGTTAAACTATGCAACACATACTTGCAACACAATGTTTCAATAGGGTTTTTGTGTAGATGATACTTGTGATGCTCTAACATGATCTCTAGTAGCTTAACTATGCTTAGGACACCTAATGGAGCACTGTTCATGTTGACCAAATTGACTAATTTGTCCTCTAGGTGAGGTTTAACCATGAGGTGACCTATAGAGTGTCTTACTTTGACTATTTAAAAAGTCTAACCTAGAGACCTTGCATGGAGGTACACCCTTTACCAAAGTTGTAGCCAATTTATCAAGGAACAAAAGTCTCAATATGACCATCTCATGAAAATGGCTGGAACATGCTCAAACAGGGCCCACGAGTCAGTTAGAGGACTGCCCAACACTTAGCAAAATTATTCTAAGTCAGGGTGCATTTCAGTTTCAATGTACACCACTTTGAGGCTCTGTAGTTCCAAATCCAGGCCGAACTAGCTCAAGTCCATATTGACAAAGTTGAAGCCCTCACATAGATCTACAAGTTTGCTAATGACAGTTCTCATCAAATCGGCTTAGATTGGGAGCTCTAGGGCAATGAAGTTCGTCTGTCAGTCAGGCTTCTTGACTGTATCGGCGTCTTCAGTTTAGTAACTGAACTCGATCATGGCCGACCGGCCTCAGGCCGTCGATGCCACGTGGGCGGGTCGTGGCAGCCGTACGCCGGCTTGGGGTCCACCTGTCAGGCCACGACACCCCTCAAGACGGCCACGACGCCCTCAGCTGGTCGCTCCCTCTCCATTCTCTCCTTTCCCCTTCCTTTGTGCACGCGGGAGCTGAGCACCAAGCACCGCAAGCTCGGTGAGCTAGTGCGCCGCCATCGTCGAGCTGCTGCTCGATTCGTCTTCCCTAGTGCACCGCATCACCCTCCTTTATCGCCCCCACCCTCTTGCGGAGTCGAGTGAGCTGTGGTATGGCCACATTGGGCGTTTCCGCCGTCACCGCCATGGAGGTCACCTCGCCGGAGCTTGACCTCACCGTGGTCGGCCTAGCTAGGGCCTCTTTCCACTCTTCTATTCCTCCTAGGGAGCTTCACCGTGGTCTCGTGGAGCTCGTACCGAGCTCAAGCGGGACAATGGCGGGTTCGCGGTCGCCGGAGCGCCGCCGTGCCTTGCGCGCCGCCGCTTCTCTCGCCGCCGGCATGGTTAGGGGTAGAAATAGGTCATATTTTTGGTATCAATCGGTGCGGCTCGGGGAGCTGGGTACGTTGGTGACCTCGCCGTCGGCCGTCGGTCCACCGGCGACGAGTTCCGCCGCCGCCTTCTTCCCCCTCTGCCTCGGTGAGGCTGGCCAGCGGGTCCCGCTGTCCTCACAGGCGGGCGGGAGATGGCCATGGGCCGCGCGTGGCTTAAGCGGGCCGAGCCGCGTGCTGGGCCAAGCTGGCATGGTTGGGCCGGCTCAGTAGAGTAGGGTTTTTGTTTTCAATTTTATTCATTTGCTTGATTCTTCTGCAAACTTGAAAAATATGTATCTCCTGTTCTAGAGGTCCAAATGGGGTGCTTTAAATTTTGGTGTGCTCTAAATAATGTCTAGTTTATTTAGAAAATATAATATGTGGTATGTTGGTTAATAATTTCTGAGGTTTGTAATTAATTTTGCTATGCCTCTATTTAACTATGTGATTTTGGTAATTTTGTATCTCCCTGTGTGTTAATCCTTTGGCCATGAAAATTTTGTGAGATGCTAAGTATGGTATGGATATGCTCTAGTTAAATTTTCAGCCTTGTTGGAGGTCATTTGCTCCAATTATGAAATTTCTTTGTTATAGGCTTTATCAGCACTTATCTTTTTGTTATTTTTATATCTCCATATCTGCTTGTCAAAATGAGGTAAAATTTTTATGGTAGCCTCCTGGTAGCATTTATTTACCTTTGTAATTTTATTAGAATTTTCTAGGTATATTTTATATGTGATGCCATTTATGCTTATGCACTCAAAGTAAATTAAAAAGGGTGATTAGATAAATGTTTATGCTAGTGCCACGACTTGATTTGGTATTACTTCAACATGATCTAACTGTTAGTGAAGTTGGGTAGGTCATTTATGATGTTCTCAACATCACTTAATATTTAATTGTACAAATCTACCTTTTCTGGACAGATTTGGTGGTTAAGCAAATTAGGCTATGATAATGATGTTTTCATGCTTGGTGATCTATAGCAAAATTGTTTAGAACTTCATGAACTAGTTGCTGGTAAAATTTGGTAGCATTTGGACTTATAGTTTAGAAATGGCAGCTGTTCCAAGCTGGGTTCAGTTTTGGAAGTGCTCTCTGTCTTCTAGAACAGATTCTGTACATGTGCTATTTCGACCTGGTAGATGATGAAATCATGCATAGATGTTTATAAATGAAATATAGAAAATTTCATAAGCTTTCCAAAATATCCTCTTGCAAGTCATTTGGATTTGTAGAACTCCAGTTATAAATGTTCTAAGCTCCTGCTGTTAACATGTTGGAAATACTAAACTTCTGGAATCGTGTTATGTGTGTGTTTAGTCTTAACTTTGTGGCACTTAGTGGTTTCTTAAGGACGTTCAAACATGTTAATTCCAGAGAGGAAATTTGCACCTAAGCTTGAAGTGATTTGAATAGAGCACCACATGACTTGGTTTTGTGCTCATGATGTTGCAATATCATTACAGTCATCTTCACATCATTCATACATGTTCACAAATCATCATGTCATCCTTGGTGCATACATGAAATTCATTGGATGCATATACATGCAATAGGTGTGCCGAGAATCGTGACGACCATAAAGCTCCGCAAGGCGTGAACCCCAAAGTTGGAGTCCGTTCGAGAGCCGGAGGTCCAGTCCGACGAAGCCGGAGAAGACGTGGGAACCGTTCTTCAAGCCGAACCTGGCTCTATCTTCTTTCGGCTGAGGCAAGCCCCGGAGCATTATAAGCCTCCTACTTTCAAAGCCATTATCTGTATACATGTTATATGTGTATTGTTGCATTACGTTGTAGGAGTTGGTTGAAAACGCTTGCTGCATTGATAACACTCCTTGTCCAGCAATTTGAACCTTGAATCCTATGTAGACAGAATCGTATCTATGCTTAGCCCTGCTTAATTAGACCGATAGAAGTCAGGTGATTTCCTATCACCTGCGAGATATAGGGCTTTATCTGGTCACGGTTGGCTATATTTGATATCATGGAAAAGAACCATGTGTTAATATGAATGAAAGACCGGGCGGGGTCTTACGGTTGTAGTGATGCCGCCTGTGTCGATTAAGGACCGAGACCTAGAGCCTTCTATGTCATTTTGAACGCATGCCTGATATTTAGCTGGCCGGCCTGAGGTTGCCTACCGTGAAGCCTAGTAGCTCAACTCAGGCTGTGAAGTCAAAAAGTGGAAGTCGCCTCGGAAGGGAGCCAGAGGGTCCAAGGGCAGGTGAGTTAAAAGTCCTGAGCATCCTGGCCACTGGTATCCCTGAGAACGCGGCGCTGTTCGGACCCACCCTGAGTTGTACCAAAGGTTATCTACGGCTGCCTTTAGCGGGGTTTGCCGGGTGAGTGTCAGAAATACCCCCTCAGCTGAGTTGGAATCGATTCGAGTCGCTGTCTCTCCCGGATAGTGAGAAACTTGACTGGTTATCTCCAGCATAGATACACTAATTATATTGATGGTTCATAATTCATGATAAGGATGATGATGACAGCCATGATTAAACCGGATATGGTTATTATTGCTTGCTTAGCTTAATCAAGTGATTGCTATAGTACAGGTGCTAATATAGTTAGCAGGTTAATGATGGTTAACTTGATACTTAAGCAAATAATGGTTACTTATCTGTATTAAGCTTTTCTGCAAATGAGTCCAGCTAGCCCACTTTATAAAGCCTTTCATACTCCTTGGTGTCATTTTATTTCTGGTTTTTGACGGGTAAGCCTAGCTGAGTACCTTCTCGTACTCAGGGTTTATTCCCACTTGTTACAGGTAGCAGATTCGTACTTGTTGTTGCAAGTATTGACTTCGCCATGTGGGCATGAAGACTAGACCATTTGGGCATGGTCTCTGTAGTATCTCTTCTGGTATGCTTTTGCAGGATGTGACTCTGTACTGGCAATATTTGACTTCAAATGTTTTAAGAAATTATGTTGGTTCCGCTAATCTTTACTTTGGTTTTGTAATAAATTATTCGTACTCTGATGTATGAGATTACTTATGAACTGTTGTAACAAGTGGTGTGTTATGTTGAATCACTACGATCTTGGCTCGTTATGGTTTGGTTTGAAATCCCTTAAGATTTCGTGGACTACCGGAGTTATATGGGCTCAAGTTTGAGAATTTGATCGCTTCGGCGATTGTTTTTGGACTTGTGCTCTTATAATTTGGACGGTTCCATGACAGTGGAGGTGGGGTTGGAATAGGGACGGAGATGGAGGTCTCAAGGGGAGCCCCTGGATTTAAATGTGATTTGGTCACCCCTTCACCTTCCAAATGGGAGACAGGGCAGTAATGCCGTTGAAGGCGGGATTTGGAGAGGCAGAAACGGGAACTATGACCATAATTGTAGCATGATTTGCATCTTTTTTTTGACCGAAAAGACTGTGGAGAAGATCCCCACAGTGCCTCAAAATTTTATAAAATTATAAGGATAGAGAGTACTTACAGCGGGAGTTAACTAAAAGCGTCTAGCCATGCACAGAAGGATGACCTCAGGTCTCCTCTGAATCTAACAGATTGGAGATTACATTGAGATTTAAAGTTCACTAGCCAACGACTAAAGCTGGGCTACTTGTCATGGAAAATCTTGTCATTTCTAATCTTCCAGATCTCCCAAGAGGCTATCAACACTAGATCCATGAAGAAAGGCAAATGAGTTATCGCTCTTGCTTGGGCTAAGCGCTGAAGAAGTCCAAGTTGTTCATCCCATTGAATATGAAGGGCTTGCCAGCAACGTCGAGCGAAGCTGCAAGAAAAGAACAGGTGTTCTAAGTCTTCCACCAGGCCGAGAGGGCATAGGACACAATGATCATCATCTTGGATGTTGCAGTGGCACCTCTTAAGCATATCTTTAGTATTTAAGCGATCCAACAAGACCAGCCAAGCGAAAAACTTTATCCTTGGAGTACAGTTGGCCTCCCAAATTAGCCCAGGCAATCCTTCCTATTATGGCCAAGGCCCAAACATTTCGAGCAAACAGAGGACACTTGCGGTTGGGCTCGTGTACCAGTTTGCATCGTGGGATTGATGGGCCTTTGCAGGGAGCCCTCTCGGCTCAGAGACGGCTTGCCAGCTAGGCCACTTTAGGAGAGGGGGGAACTTCACTGGTCAGCCCAAGAGGAGACGGGCCACGCTGTAAATTAGGGGATTTTGAAAACTGATTTAGACCTGGCTCGAAGTACGCCTGTGGGCTTGCCATTTCCGAAGACAGCCGTTTGGGGACCCAGCGCTAAACACGCCTTGGATTGGGGGCAGATTCAAATGTTTTTGAATTTGGATTTGAGCCATGTCATTTTCTCTTAGGGATGGTTTTCTCTTAGCCATGTCATCCAGATAATGAAGCCTGAGGAAAACCGATGATTTGCAGGAGGGAGGAGGAATCTTTGGGGTAGGAGGAGAACGAACAACATCAGCGAAGCTTTTCTTGCGCTTAGAACCCACTGTTGTCCATTCAGCTTCTTGCTCATTGCACCAAAGTGCATAATCTCTACGCCAATTCGGTCCGCCTCCACCCCAAAGGTGGAAGAAGATGCTAAAACTCTTGCAGGAAAAGCTCTTAAGGTTATAAACCATGAAACCAATGTTTTTGCAAGAGACTAAAAAACTGAACATCCAACCAAAAAGATGGAAGACAATGAAATCCTTGGCGATACCGCCTAAGCAAGCTTGGAGGATGAGACCAACCGAATCTTCATTAAGGCGAATGGCAGATCGACCAAAGCTTGCAATAAGATGAAAAACGAGGGGGAGAAGGCCACTGTAGGACTCACCGAACAACCAAAGCGCTGTGAGGCCAAAGAGGCAAACTTTATTCCAGGATCGAAGGAGAGATCCGATAGTCCCACCATGGCAGCAGTCCCGGATCAGTAGAAGCAGGCCTTGATTAGGGAAGGTCGACATTGCTGGTGGAGCAGGAGGGCGGCGAGGGGTGGGGTGGAGGGGGCGGCAGGGACAAGAGCTCATGTTTTAGTCCTAGTGTCTGTTTGCTCGGTAACTTAGATTTAGAGAGCTATTTATGTTTTTATAATAGTCAAAGTGGAAAATCTTTTAGAAAACAGAATAGATCAAACCCAGTCGTCGTTTCCCAATGCTCACAAAGGCGTGCTCTTGAATTGACACAAACCTCGCAAGCGAACATACACTGCTAGTAAAAATATGTTCCCTAACTCCTAGAATAGACGGATGTCAGACTCCAACCTTTTGTAAGGAACTCCTTAAGCAAGTTTCTCATTTTAAGATCTTCTTCCGTGTAAATCAATGGCGGGACCAGGGGTGCACGTCCCCCACCCCCATCCCCCTAGAAAAAATAGTGAAATTCTTTTAATATCATTATAAGTATTTCAATGCAAACATATTTTGCCCATTTTTACTCATCTTTTATCATAATATTATGATTTTTTGTTATGAATACTAACTTCATATGTAATTAGCATTGAAAAAATTGTTGAGACATATACTTATGATTTATGAGATATCATCATGTTTGTTTGGACCCTTTAATCAAAATTGTTGGTTCCACCACTGCTGTGAATAACAACCATTTTTTCGTGTAAGCTCAATTTGTAGTGTCTCATACACCTAGTGTGCGTGCATGTGACACCTAATTATAACCCCTTTCCTGCAAATACTATTATTTTGGACTCTGGTTTATGTATGTCACTACTAATTATAACCCCATGTCTAAAAATGACCCTTATGTTCAGATGTGTATCTCTTAGAGTATGATTGGTTTGGCAGTGAGTTGTGGAAATGTTATTGTGAGCTATTAGAAAGTTGAAGTCGTTTGGTTGTAACAGCTGTGGGACTGTAGGGACTATAGGTATGGTAAGAATTGTTTGTAATGCTCCCGAAGGCCCGAGATTCTATTTATATGCTAATTGATCATAAAACACTAAGCTGATCTCTGGTCGACACATAAAAAACATTTCTGATTGACATTGGACTGTTCACTGATTTACATGTAAATAAAATTTGTTTCATAACAAATAACAATATTTGTGGCAGCAAGAACACATACAATTATTGTTTAAAATACATGTTCTCAGCACAAGGAAGTAATGGTTTTCACCACAGGAAATAATGGTTCACACTACAGGTTCTGAAAACAAGCAAATAGAAGAGTGCACGGGCAAGTGATATACACATCTTGTAGTCACCCCATCTCCGCAAGATTCTTCGATGCTAAAGCCTGGACAGCATTAGAGTCCTGGTCGGAGATTCTTCTCATACACCTCCAGAATGCCGCTCGTTGTCATCAGCATCATTAGAGGCCTCAAGCCTCCCCTGCTCTGTCGGGCGATCTCCTGCTCCACAAGAAGGACATCAATGTTTCATGGCACGGGTTCGGTGAGGAAGAGAAGTGGACAGAGAGGACGATGGAGAAGAACCTTGCGAGCGGCGGCACATGATTGGCAGGACGTGGCCATCAATGTTGTTGCTTGCATCGTGCAGGACGCGGTGTCTGGGGAAGAAGAGGAGACGATGATGACTGATGTCAGAGAGGAGCCGACTGCCGAAGATGCAGGGTCGCACCAGTACAGTGCGCCGTCGCTACCCTCAAACCTGGAGCTAGCATCTCCACCGCCTTGGAACCCTAACACGTTGCTCGCTCCCCTATAGTTGCGGATGATGGAAAGAACGAAGGAACAAAGAAAAGATCGAAGGGGTAAGCTCTTCACCGATGGCAGGGGTAATGTTGATCAAAAGTTGGAGTTCGCAGCCGCGAAAGCAGGGTGTTGAGTGTTGCGGGATTTGTACTATTGGAAAAGCAGCTTTCTTGTAGAAGGAACTATATATGGTTTTCATCCCTTTGGTTAGCTTTTAGCATTTTGGAAGCAACGCAGTTTTTGAAAGCCTAAAGAAACACATCGTTAAAAGTACCATCTCTATTAATACATTTTAAGAGACGGTATGATATTGTGTGTCCTGGTAGATAGATTGACTGTCTCTAGCTACGTGTTTTTAGAGATAGGGATATTCTTTTTTCCGTCTATGTAAATCAAATAGTTTCTCTTAAAATTATTTTTTAAGTAACTAGCACACTCAAAATATAGTCGCGGCACTTCCCTGGCGCCTGGCAGAGAAAAGTCAGGCGGAACACTACCGGAATCCCCCTCTTTGTCGACTGCTAGATGCAGTCAGCAAAGGCCTCAATGCAGTCGGCAAAGGCTTTGCCGACTGCATTCCACGCTGGCAGGTGGCAAAGACCACGTGGCAAAGAATTCGTCGGCAAAGAAATCTTTGCCGCCTGCCACGTGGACCGCGGTTGACAAAGCCTTTGCCGACTGCTGACGTGGCAGTCGGCAAAGGAAACTCACACCGTCGTCAGATGACGGTGTGCGTTCCCTTTGCCGACTGCCTAGGTGGCATTCGGCAAAGGTTTTTTCTTTTTTTATTTATTTTTTTTGGTACAAAAATTCTTTGCTGACTGCCTAAGGTGGTAGTCGGCAAAGATTTTCTGGTTTTCTGATTTTTTTGTAAAAACCGCAAAGCTGGAAGAAGTAAATTTTTTTTCTGTTTTTCCTGTTTTGCCTTATGTATCATAGCAACCAAATCACATATATGTATATATAACAGAAATTCACATATATATAACATAAATCCACATATATATCACACAAATTCACATATATAGCACATATAATCCATAACAAAGGGGTCCAACAAGTCCATCATCCAACAAGTCGCACTAATCCAACATCCAACAAGTAGCACAAATCCAACATCCAACATCCAACAAAGTAGAACAACCACAGAGCCACTCACTCATCCTGCGACCCGTCGCCACCGTGGTGTGAAGAGCTCCCAACTGGCCACGAAGGCCACGAGGACGGTCCGACCTACGGCGCGCTGTTGTACGCCCACCCGGATCCGATCTGCTAGGCAAGCGGAGGGTCGCTAGCCCACCCGGAGGGCCCCTCCTGCGTAGACCTAGGAGGAACGCCACCTGGCCACGAGAACTGTGGCTGAGGGGCAACCGGGCCAACCGGCCACACATGGCCTGGAGAATGGCCATGTGGAGTCGGGTTCAAACCCGCCGACTGTTGCTGCATAGAGGAGAAGCGATCTCATTAGTACCTGCGGGATGGCCGCACAAGTGAAAACAATAGACAGACTGGTAGAAACTCATCGGAGTCCCTAAAGGGCTAGGAACAGGGGGGTGGAACGAACATCACGGGAGGCAACGGAGGACATCTGAAACCAGGGATCTCCAACCCCTGAAAGAAGCTAGCAAACTCCTTCATCTGACGCGCCGAGTGCTCCTGGATAGCCTCCAACTGCCGCCAATGGGCCTCCTGTTGGGCCGCCAGCTGCTGCCGATGGGCCTCCTCTTGGGCCGCCTGTTGGGCCCACAACTCGGCCAGCTGGGACTGCAATATCAAACCCGCGATGTTTAAACAATGCATAAGGAAAGCTACATATGTAAAACCAATGAACGACAAATAGTTACCTGAACCGCCGCCATCATCTGCATGGAGCTTGGCCACCGAGGTTGTATGGGGACGTCGGAGGAGGTCGTGCTGTCCGATCGATGAACCTCACGAAGGGTGGGAACGGTGGCCGGGTCGATTACGTTGTGGGCAAGAAACTACCGGCCGTGCTGCTTCCCTCCTCCCGTCCTCATCAGGACGTCCGTATCGAGGGGCTCGGTGGCCGGATCATAGGCCTCACCATGGTGCCTGCGAACTGCCTCGATGTACTGGACCACCTTCTCATAGGCGTTCGGGTTGGTGAACGTGTCGGCCCCCTTCGCCGGGTTGTAGACGTTGTCCGGATCTGTCGCTTTGCCCTGGTGAGATAGGACATAGCCCGTGAACTCGTTGATCACCTGGCCACCATGCAACTGGGTCTGCGAGGAAAACACAAGGACAATTACACATAATGAGAATGAATAAATAAATAAATAAATAAACAAATCAGTGTGAAGGGTACCCATGTGTCCATGTACGATCCGAGGGGGCGGCTCCCTTGGTGGTGTGCTGGCCCTGTCCTCCCCTTGGCATGTCCAAATTTCTCCCTGCACTTCACATACGCCTCCGGCATTCTCCACGAGTCCACAATCGCCTCCCAGCAGTCCATGTGCATTTTGCACCAATCAGCAGGATACTGCATTACAACGTGCATTTGGGTGAGTAAGAAGATGAATCAGAATAGAATCAGAATTAATGTTTCCTACTTACTCGGACGTAGATCTCCCTAGGGAGGTCAGTTTCAGGCCAGAGGATCATCGTCCTGGCTTCCGACTTCGGCAGCGACTGGCCAAGCACATCACCGTAGTAGGTGATGAGGACCTGGAGGTGCGCCTCGTAGTACATGTCCTTGAGTCTCTCCATGCAGACCTTGTCCTGCACTCGTGACGCCTCGACCTCGTGCCCCGGCTCGCACGTGTACCACTCCTGCATACATATATCATGTATTATTTCATTATTTCAAGGACGTCCAACGAATGCATAGTATTGGCAAAGCGGTGCGATGAAGACGTCTCCCCTGGTGTCGCCTCGCTCCCGCCCTGGCCGCCCCCGTCCTGGCCGCCCCCTCCCTCATCCCCCCCCCGCCCTCGTCGCCCCCGTCCTTGTCGCCCCCCGTCCTGGTCGTCGTCCGGGGGAAACAACTCCCTCGTCGACGAGCGACGTGTGCGGGACCTCACCGACGACTCCACCATCGGCGGCTCCACCACCACCTCGTCGTTGACGTCGGTCGACATGTAGACCGAGTTGACCTTTCGTAGCGGTCATCGTCGTCTACCTCCGCCCGGCATTTTGTCATGTGCCTACAATGACAAAGATTAAACCAATTAGCACAAATAATCGATAAGTACTTGTAAAGAGATGCAAAATGAACGAAACATAATTTCAAAGTAATAATAAGAACAATATAGTATTACATGAATTAGAAACCGAAGTCCTCATCATCACTATCACCATTGTCATCACCGCCTCCACCATCATCACAATCATTGCTGTCATCATCACTATCAATATTGTCGAAACCTAAGTCCTCATCATCTCCATTCTCATCACCACCTCCATCGTCCTCAACACCAAGTTTGCGCCGAGCCCTCCAACGCTCAAGCATCATTAGGTCCTTAGCATCTTGCACCACTTCACCCTTGTCCTCATCGATGTCGTTGTCTACTTCCATGCCCATCGGCGAAAGAATGTGTCGGTGTTCGGACTCGGGAGGCCCCTAAGCCGATGAGTGAATTTGTGCTGCGTGTTCCCTAATCCGGATGGTGATGCAAAGAGAATACGCGGGGGTTTATCCTGGTTCGGGCAAAGAAGGCCCTACGTCCAGCGAGGAAGAGAGGGTATTGTATTTCCTTGCACCTAAGTGCTTGCGTAGGGGTTACAAGCTACGAGAGAGGGAGCCAGTCCCAAGTCTCAAAGAGAGAGTACAATGGAGCATTGCTTGGGATGTTGATCTTAGTAGTGAGGTGGTGTCTTGCGGTTTTCGTCCTTTGTCATTCCTCCGTTCTCCCCTAGGAGGGTCCCCTGCCTCCCCTTTTATAGGGTCAAGTGAAGGCAGAGGAGTCGGTAAAACCCTAGGGCGGTGCCTTAGAGGTGAAGGTCCGATGTGCGCCCATGAGGGCTGCTGTAGCGACGTGCTCCAGGAATGGCTGGCCATCCCCGGAGTACCATGGTGGCGTCAGGGATGGGACAGTGAAAGACCCTGAGTCCTGTGGCGAGCAGACGTGCAGGCATTATCCTCTTGTTGACCGGCGATTAGTCGAGGCCAGGTCGAGGCGTATCTGAGGGGGGTTGACGGGGAATGGATAAGGCCGGGCCCAAGAAATCTGGGATGTGACGATCGTCATTTTGTGCCTCGAGGGGGCATCGATGGCGGAACAGTATCCGGCATGGTGCGTACAGTGACAGGTTTTCACCGCCCATCCCGGGATGGGTGGTAAAAAGCAGGATTTGATGCTGGTACTGCTTTCATGCTGGCGGTGTTGTAGCCACGTAGGTGGGTGAGGAAGTGCCGGCCGGCTCGACCCAGGGTCGACCGGATTGACCCATGGTCGTGCGAGTCAGAGATTTTTCTAGGGGTCGAGGCGCATCGTCGAGCGGGCCTCGTGCGAGTCGGAACGCAGTCGAGGGTGCCCCGTCCTTACACGTATGTGGTTTTTCAAGGGTTTTTGTGATGTGGAATCCTCGGGGGTTTTGGGTACCCTTGGTTTAGGTACCCGACAGAATGTCTATCTCCAAACGCCCTTCTAGCCCCTCAGGTTGATAGAACTCTCCGCTATCTGCCTTTGGGTCGAAGTTGTAATCATCATCGTTTGAGACAGGCGCTTTACCGCGTGGCGATACCAATTGCACAAGGTACCAACCCTTAAGCCTCTCGTCTTTTTGGCACGCCCATGGGAGATAATAAACTTGCGTGGCCTGTTGAGCCACAATATAGACATCATCTCCACTATAGACGGAATCCTATCGAATTTTGACTTGCCCAATGTCATCGGCTCTTCTCATGACATTAGGATCGAACCAATGGCATTTGAATACCACTGGTTCAAGAGCTTTGGAGCCTGGGAACTCGAGCTCGTATATTTCTTCGACAATGCCATAATAGTCGAGACCATCATTGCCGGGCGTTCGAACTCTTGTGCACGTGGTCTTTCGGCCGGGCCGACTCTCCTCGTAGCTTCTCGTGCGAAAGCGATAGCCATTCACATCATAAACGGTGAATGCATTGACCCTACTGCTGAAGCCCCATGCAACCTGTTTCAATTCAGCACTCATTTCCCTATCCGTGCATGCCTGCAAGGTGAGGCCAGGTAGATCGTTACATTACTCGCTCCTAGGAGCAAAGTGGAATCTCAAAGTTGGAACGAGGTAAGTTGGATGGTACCTTTGTACGGAACCATGAAATAAAATCAGGCCTGGCATTTTTTAGGAAATCGTCTTCTTCTTGGACGGTAGGAGTCGTATTCCTTGTCCAGTATTCCTTAATAAACTCCCTGAAAAAACAAGAGACGAAGGGGGTCGGACCGATAGGTGGAGGATATTGACTATGTATGTAACAAGTCCAGTATTGAGAACTTACTTTCGATAAGGAACCACTTCTTCAAGGTTCAACAACACGTAGAGCGTGATAGTGCGAAACTCAAGTTGTTGCAATGTCTTGGGGGTACCTGCGCTTCCCCTTCCGAGTTGCCCTTTGAAAAGGCTCAGGGTCGATAAATTCTCGTCCTCATTGTAACGAGGGAGTGGGTTCACATTGGGAAGGTTGTCGGTATAGTACGCCTTTGTGAAGTTCGACACCTCCTCCACTCTTGCTGCCTCTGCCACGGAAGCCTCAATTTTGGCTTTATTTCTACACTTTTTTTGAAGAATCTTTAGACACCTCTCGATTGGATAGCACCAACAGGCCTACACAGGACCCCCCAGCCGTGCCTCACGTGGTAGGTGCAAGATCAAATGCTGCATCGGCAGGAAGAAGCCAGGTGGAAAGATCATCTCCAACTTGCAGATCAGCAGAGGTGCAAGACGCTCCAAGTCATGAATCACTTCCTGAGATAACTCCCTGGCACAAAGCTGGCGGAAGAAATAGCTCAACTCTGCCAGAACGCGCCACACTGGCTCGGGGAGGTATCCACGGGTCATCACAGGAAGGAGTCGCTCAATCCATATGTGGAAGTCATGACTCTTCATCCCTAAGACTTTCATAGTCTTAGGGTTCACTCCCCTACTCAGATTCACCGCATACCCATCAGGGAACATTAACGTCTTGATCCACTGCAGCACTTCCTTCCTATCGCCCCTTTTTAGGATGTAATCGGCCGGGCCCCTTCTCCAACTCTTGCCAGGCGCAGGGGTCTTCATCACTAGCTTTGGTCTATCGCAGATCGCCTCCACGTCCAGTCTAGCCTTAACGTTGTCCTTTGACTTCTGTTTTATGTCCATGAGTGTTCCCCAAAGTGCCTCGGCGACATTCTTTTCTGTGTGCATCACATCGATGTTGTGTGGAAGAAGAAGGTCCTTGAAGTAGGGGAGCCTAGTCAAGCCCGATATATGGGTCCACATGTGTTCCTGACCATATCCAATAAAATCACCCTTGTCTTTGTCAATTCTGAGAGCCTGTAACTCGGCAAGGACCTGGGCACCGCTCATAATCTCAGGAATAGGGTCGGTGACTTCAACACCTTTCGTGAAGTGTTGCGTGTCTCATCTCAATTCATGGTTCTCAGGTAGGAATTGACGATGTTTGTCAAACGAAGAGTACTTGCCACCCTTCTTTAGCTAGGTGAACATGATAGATTCCTTGCATACTGGGCAAGGGAACTTCCCGTGAACACACCACCCACTAAATATGCCATACGCCAGGAAGTCATGCATTGAATACTGATACCACACATGCATTGTGAAGTTCTTCTTTGTAGCTCTGTCGTACGTCAGTACCCCCTTTTCCCAAGCATGTTCAAATTCATCCCACAGTGGCTGCATGAACACACCCATATTGTTGCCCGGGTGTCCAGGTATTATCAGCGACAATAACACGTTCTTGGGTTCAAACATGACGCCGGGGGGAAGATTGAGGGGGATCACGAACACGGGCCAACAAGTGTACGGGGCCGCATGTGTTCTATACGGGTTGAACCCATCTGTTTCTATCGCTACACGTACATTCTGAGCGTCCTTAGCTTTGTCAGGATTCTGGATATCAAAGTACCTCCATGCGTCAGCATCCGCTGGGTGTACCATCTTGTCACTGTATCTTTTGCCATCCCTGTGCCATGTCATTTGCTTCGCGGACTCCTCTGTCATGAACATCCGTTGGAGCCTCGGTGTAAGTGGAAGGTACCGTACGACCATCTCGGGGATCTTAGACTGTTCCTTCTTGCCATCACTACCGTCTACCTCCACATACCTAGAGGCTTTGCACTTTGGACAGTGCGTTGCTGCCTTTAGTTCTTCTCCCCTAAATAGGACGCACCCGTTAGGACAAGCATGGATCGACTCATATGGCATCTTAAGTGCACGGAGGAGCTTCACTGACTCGTACGTGTTCTTCGGCAGCATGTGATCCTTCGGAAGCATTGTGCCCAAAACTGCCAACACGAGATTGAAGCCGTCTCGACTCAGGCTCAACTGCGACTTCAATGCTAGTAGGCGTCCAATGGCATCCAGTTGCGACATTGTTGTCTTCTTGTGAAGGGGCTTCTGTGCCGAAGACATCATTTCATAGAACGCCTTTGCGGTTTCCTCTGGATCCTCCTCCACCAATCCTTCATTGCCACGTGCCTCGTTATAGTCTACCACCATGTCGGCCATCCCGGCATCTCCATCATACTCCTCGAGGCGTGCTCTCACCTCCTCCTCTCTAATACGCGCTCTTTCTTCACCATGGAAAATCCACCTCTTGTAGTTTTCCACAAATCCGTTCTTGAAAAGATCTTTGTATACCTCCCTCTTTACTTTTCTTTTTTGGTTCTTACATTCCTTGCAGGGACACAGCGTCCGAATCGACCCTTGAGCAGCCAGGCCAAATGCTTGCTCCAGGAAATTATTGGTCCCCCTAACCCATTCAGCGCTCTTCCTCTTAGCTGTCCCGCCCGTGTACATCCACTCACGGTCAGCCATCCTCTGTCATGCGCCAATGTAAGCGAGTAATAAAACTAGCATTTACATCTACAAGGCGTTCCTACCATCTAATAGGTGAAGGATAGGTCCTAATCCCACCCGAGGATGCGTAGATGAGGTTAGCTTCCATGCTCCGCTCCCGTCCGAGACAGAATTTCGGCAACACCTCCTCGCTGTTCTCCCGATACACGTCCCGGTGGGGAGAGTGTGTATCCAGAGAACAACGAGGAGGTGCTGCCGAAACTCTGACTCGGACAGGAGCGGAACATGGAAGCTAACCCATCTACGCATCCGCGGGCTGTCCAAAAAATGTGGACAATCCGAAAGAGATACCATCGCAGATATGCACTGATCAGCATACCAACGACCGCGTATCCCTTTCGGACGAGAGACGCCTAACTCGTCTACGCAATCTACAACAACTATAAGGATGAGAGGGTAGCGGCACAGAGGCGGGTAGCGGGGCGGTGGAGAGTCGACGCGGTGCAGGAAGACCCGCAGCGCCCACGAAGACGATCGAGGTCACCGAGTACCTCCCACAGGTGCTCCTACAAAAAGGGCAAAAATGTTAGTATCCACTCAAAATTTCGGCAGCACCTCCCCTGTACGGGGATGTTTCCAAAACCTGCAAAAAACAACAGCACGAAGGCCGATAACCACCGCGGCACGAAGGCCGATAACCACAACGGCACGAAGGCCGACAAGTAGTGATGGGGTTAATATACCTTGCTCTCGTAGCCGGTTCGACGACGGTGGAGGTGTCAGCGGGACGTACACACCAAGAAGACGGCCGAGGCACCTCCTCACCCTCTCCCTTTCTCCTCTCTTCCTCCTTCTTCCTTCTCCCTCTTCTTCTTTTTTCTTCTCCTTCCTTCTCCCTTCTCCTTCTTCCTTCTCCTCCCTTCTCCTTCTTCCTTCTCCCTCCTTCTCCTCCCTTCTCCCTTCTCCTCCTTTCCTTGTCCTTCTCCCACTCTCCTCCTCTCTGCCCAGGGGCTGCGGGGGCCTGGGGCGGCCGCGGCGGCGGCGAGGCGGCGCGCGGGAACGCGGCGAAGGGGACGGGCGGGCGGGGGTGCGGGGCAGGCCGGCGGCGGGGCTACGGCCGGCGGCGGGGCTTAGGGCGGCGGCGCTGCGGGCAGGGGAGGGGGGCGCGGGTGGGAGAGAGAAAGGGCAGAAAGGGTTCTGCCTTGGGTAGGCCGGGCCCTTTTAGGTTTAATGGCCTTTGCCGACTGCCCCCGGGACAGGCAGTCGGCAAAGGAACTGTTTTATTTTTTTATTACGAAAATCCTTCGCTGACTGCCGCAGTCTAAGGCAGTCGGCCAAGATGTCTTTGTCGACTGCCTCCACCGGCAGTCGCAAAGAATGTATGTATTTTTTGTTTTTTTCTTTCTATTTTTTTTTGTAGGTCCTTCCTACATTAATTACATCTCAACTTCAAAACTAGATCCTAGGCTTACAACAAGACAACAAAGTATAATCATTGCCGGCTCCGGCACATCAGACACTGATGGGTTCAACAATACGTAACACCACCATGCTCTAGAAATAAGTTTATTTGTTTGTCAAATGTTAACTTTGTGCGATAATTATATTTTTCGTAAATTATTAAAGTTGTGTGATGTATTCGACACAAACAATATGATAGTGGAGACTTTTTAGTTGCAGGTTAACTTAGTAAAATCTCTTTTTCGTGGCAACGCTGGGACATTTTTCCTAGTCTAAAAAATAAAAATCACAGTAAATCTCTTGGCGTCCTAGAAGAACAGGTACGCAGTACTTTTTTAAGGCAGTATATGATGCCTCCTTCCAAGATCTTTCAAGAATGGGAAATCAGGCGCCCCCAAAAGAACAAGCACGCTACACGCACGATGAAAAAGGCCAAAAGGGTAAAGGTAAAAAAAAATAAACAACGAAAAGGAGCACGAAACAAAATCCTAAACCTCGGAACGTGCCGTCTGATGTGGACTGCAACATAACATACTTGTTCCGTACCAGCGATCTGACTTGGACAGTTTTAGGCCAAATCCTGGGGCCCTCACCCCTCCACTAACCAAAAGTCCGTCGATCCACCCTGCTTTCTTCTCGCGTGTGTTGGCGTCACTTCAGCGACAATTTTAGTGACCGATAAACACGGCTTCCACTAGCTAAGCAACTGATCTTTGCACAGAGCGGGAGGTGCATTAAGCCACGGCATCTGACTGACCCTTCTATTCTGGAGCGAAACCTGTGGTCTTCCACTCTTTCTCGGTGGATATCGTACCGTGAACTTTTGTCCTTCCGCGAGAGTGGTTTAAACCGGACGGCATCGGAATACGAATTACCCGTGCGATTGCGGTGGAAAGTGGGGTGCTCGTCGCGCGGCATCTCGACGAAAAGTGGGTGAGACGGATCGGACGCGGGATGTACATCGGACTGGAAAATGTGTTAACCGACTGATACATCAAGTCTTCGCAGTTCGCACTCTGGAAGATCACAGATAGATAGGCCCGTCACTCGATCGCGCAAATTTGCAGCCAACAGACCCTTTGCCACCTCCAAAGTGTGTGTATTAATCAGACCCTTCAAGAGAAATTGTAACGAACTGGGTTTAGGTATAAAGCGAGCACTTAATATATATTATTTCCTGCAATCTTTTTTTTTACCAAAAAGAATATTATCTCCAATCTTCATGGCATTTTTGTCCTGAGAATAAATTAAGCAACATAATGCTCCAAGCTCCATTGCATTCTTTGAATGACCTGAAATTGATTGGAACGGTTTAACCTTCGCAACCTTGATGTTATATGGCACCAAACAGGCAACGATGGCCTTGGGCCCTTGGCTTGTACAAGTTGGGCTCCAAGAGGTGTCCGAATTACATGAAATTTTGTACCTAAGAGTCTAAGACAAAGTTAATTGCTATCTTTGCTCCCTTTTCATTTATCCATGTAAATATTCTATAATATCTATCCGCTTCTAATAAATTACCAATTACTCTATCTGTGTTACCATCCATTGCATTGCAACATCTCTGTGTATTTTTAATATATATTTAGTTGAAACCTCAGCTTAAATTACATCTACAATTGATGTGTCTTTTTGTAACTTCACGAATCTACATTTTGGCTTTCAACTTTGATCTTATTAGTTCTTGTATTTTTTACCCACGTGTTAAATTCAAATTATGAGCTTTCAAAATATAATACTCCAGAATACTCATGGGTGAAATACTGCAACATAATTATGTGTGCTTGCAAAATCAATTTATTTGATCATAAAATATTAGCAGCTTCATAGTAGCTTATATTACTAATTTACACATATATTTTAGGGATATTTTATTTTCTTTATAACACCATGTATGGGTAATTTCTATGCCAATTAAAGGGGTTATTTCATCTTATGTTTCGTAGTGGTGGAGGTGGATAATTTAAAAACAAGATTTAGGGGTTACTTTAAATTACCTTTCATAGTGGTGGTAGTTGGTAACTTAGATTTTTTTTAACAAGTCAGCAGGGGAGTCCCCTACCTTTTTTATTTTCATTAAATGAAAGAATGGTATTTACAAGGCTTACGGGCCCAAAAGAAAAAGGCACAAGAACCTAAACAATATAGCTATCTCTCCAAAAACTAAGTGAGGAGCTTCTAGAGGGCTTGGCCTTAATACAGACGTGGCCAAGTTCTTCTTTGAAATGCCTTTTCCAAACATTGATGTCAGCCTGGGCATTATCAAAGATCACTGCATTCCTGGATGTCCAAATCATAGTTATCAATTCCATTCCGATACCGCCCGGAATGGCCGGTATATCTCATTCCACACTGCTGGCCAGAACATCCAGACCTCAATCCCATACCGGCCTGCATACCGGCTGATCCCGGCCATTCCGTGAGGTTCCGCTCGTTCTGTCCAGAATTTACTGTCTCATCTATCTCGGTACCGGTGCTAAGTGTGCTTTTTGTTGTCAGTGCTGTGTGCTCCAGCTGTTGTTGGCACAAAAGTACAACATGCATGGCGCTGCCACTTTATCCCTGCCCCCTGTACAAGTTGGTGATGACGTGATGGAAAATAAATTCATCTTTAGTATCAATTCAACTGTCCAGTGAGGACGTTGACAAGTAAAATTGGATTTTACGGTATGTTCCTTTGTAAACTTAAGTAAAATAAACTACTAGGTTATCTAGTTTTAGTGAAACTAATATTTTAGTATGACTATCAAATATTATATATGGATAATAAGTATCTAAAATATGTTTTATTTATATTCGGAACGGTACGCCGGTATCGTTCGGTACCGAAATATTCTGTTCCAAAGAGAAAAATGGAATGACCTCCGGAACGGAATTGACAAGTATGGTCCAAATTGTCCAACATGCTGTCATGAAGATTTCTCTGAAAATAACATCCCCAAAATTAGTTCTAGCTTCAATGATCACGTCTAGAGGAGGAAGGCTTAAATCCCATTGGATGGGGATGGAATCCTAGCAATTCTGACTGAATGAACATTCAAAGAATAGGTGGAAACTTGTTTCCTCAGTGCCATTATTGCATATGACACAGTTGTAATCATCCAAATACATATTTTTCCTTTTGAGCAAATTTCTTGTGTTTAATCTATCCCTGATCAAGAGCTAGAAAAAGAACTTGTGTTTCCCAAGGTTACTAGAGGCCCACAGCCAGGAGAAGAGGGGGGAGGCTTCTGAGTTACCTATTAACAGATTGTAGGCCTTCTTGCTACTGAATTTGGAATTTCCCCAGGTGTATGACCAGCTATCTTGAATATTTTCATTCCACTCCTTCTCCTCTGGTAGCTCTTCAATTTCCTCAAGTTGCTTGGCAGCTTGTAACGAAAGAGGCAATCTAAAGATTCTTTCAACCTCTTGATCAATAAAGTATCTTATGGAGCATTTTGGTTCCTTGTGAATGAAAAGAGTTGAGGATATGTAACTTTCAGCTTTTCACCAGCCCAAGTGCCTGTCCAGAAGAGGTCTGTGTTCCCCCCTGCTAGGATTACAGATTGAGAAGGCTTGAAATTTGTCAAAGTGTTTAAGGACATCCTTCCACCAAAAGGAGCCAACTGGACTTCACACATGTGGTGGTGTCTGTGTGTTGGAATAGAATTTACTCCAAGTCAAGGTGACCCAGGGCAGGTTAGCATTATCGTAGAACTTATCCAAAAATTTCATCAAGAGAGCATTATTTTGGCTTTTAATATCAATAATTCCAAGACCTCCCTAATCTTTGGGTTTCCAGACTATCTCCCATGCAACTAGGCATTTACCTTTTCTATCAATGTCACCATTGCTCCACAAGCAGTGTTTCCTATAGATATCTATCTGTTTAATTACCTGTGGGGGAATTTTTAAAGTGCACATATAGAAGGTAGGCAGTGCAGATAGCACTGAGTTGACCATAACGAGCCTGCCATTGTAGGATAGAAATTTGCTGATACCACTGAGTCTTCTCTCAATTCTTGTGAGGAGAGGTGAGAATTCCTGTAAAGTTGGCTTTGTAGTTCTAAGAGGTAGACCAAGGTAGGTGAATGGCATGCTTCCTACTTTGCAACCAGAAGTGTTGGCCATATGGAGTGCCCTTGCATCAGTCATGTTGATGGGAACTAGAAATTACTTGTTGAAATTCACATGTAGGACAGTAGAGTCAGAAAATGGTCTCAAAAGTCCCATTAAATTAAATAAGATTCTTGCATCTCTAGGGAGGACCAAGAGTGTATCATCAGCATACTGAATTATTGGGAAGTGGTCACCAAAATTGTCACTTAGAGGATGATTGAGGATTCCATTTTGTCATGCTTTGTTGACCGCAGACTAGAGAAGATCAGCAGCTAAGACAAAGAGAAGTGGGGAGAGTGAGTCACCTTGTCTCAACCCTCTCTTGCAGTCAAAAGGCTTGCCAGGTATGCCATTGAGGATGGCAGAAGAAGTGGATATTATGAATCCAGTGAATCCATTTGTCAGAAAACCCTTTGTGTTTGAGTACCTGTAAGATAACATTGTGCTCCAATTTATCAAAGGCCTTCTCAAAGTCAAGTTTCAGAATCACTATTTCCTTTTTTGATTGATGACAGAGGTGAAGGAGCTAGAATGTCTAAGCTAGGCAATCTTGAATTGTTCTGCCCTTAATAAAGCCATACTGGTTTGGGTGCACCAGTTCAAGAATGACTGTTTGCAGCCTAGTTGAGAGGAGCTTTGTAATACACTTCAAAGAATAGTTCAGCAGTGAGATAGGTCTGTAATCATCCACACCTGCAGGATTATCCTTCTTTGGTATTAAGGCAATGACAGGGGAATTGATACTCTTTAGGTCAATATTCAGAGAGCAAAAGTCATTCAGCAGTCTTATAAAATCACCCTTTATAATATTCCAACATTTCTTGATAAAAAACCCATTAAAACCATCTGGGCCTGGGGCATCGCTGTTGGGAAGATTTTTAATCACTAAATCGATTTCATCTTGGGAAAAGTCATCATCAAGATGGCTTAGATTGTGTTGTGTCAAAAGTGAACTCAGATCATAAGCCATATTCTAAAATTCACTAATACCAAGTCTTGATATGAAGGCTATCCATAACAGGTTTGCCTTTTGTTCATGATCCATGACCACACTACCATCTGATTGTGTCAGGCTAACAATGAAATTTCTCTTATGAGCAATTGTAGCAACAATGTAAAAAAATGAGTGTTTTCATCACCAAGGTTGATCCCCTCACTGTATTTCTTTGCCTCCAATATATTTTTTTAGACTCCATCAAATTAGCCAGGTCTGACTTCACAACGCTTCTAAAAGATCTTTCAAGGGTGGAGAGAGGTCTTTGGTCTTCCAAACCATCAAGCAACAGTAACACCCAATTGCAATTGTAAATGAGCTTGCTTAGTTTAGAAAGGTTTTTACTCCAACTTTTAAGCCCAGCTCTAACTTGCTTCAGTTTTGCTAACAGGTTTCTAGCAGCATTGGCATAAAAGGGAGAGCTGTTCCAATGAAGACTGACAGTATCCATGAAACCAGGATGGTCAACCCAATAGTTCTCAAATCTGAACATGTTTGATTTGAGAATGCTACTGCCAACATGAACAATGTAAGGAATATGGTCAGAGACAGGCTTGGAGAGAGGTTGCACATAGGTGGCAGGGAAAGTCATAGCCTAGCTAGAAGATGTAAACACCCAGTCTAATTTCACAAAAAGAGGATCAGCCTACATGTTGCTCTAGGAGAAGCTTCTACCACTAAAGGGTATCTCAACAAGGTCCAAATCAGTGATCAGTTCATTGAACATGTTCATCTCACCCAAGTCCCCTCCAAGCTTGTTCCTATTTTCAGGATGTCTTATAAGATTGAAATCTCCACCAATTATCCATTCATCAAAATCAGAAGTACCAAGGTTGACCAGCCAAGTGAGAAAACCTAATTTTTCTGCTGAATGAGATGGACCATAGATATTGCTTACATGAAAGCTTCTATTGTCAAGTTTGCTCAACATTTTCACTGTAATTGCATATGAGTTGGCCTGGATGATAGTGTCATCAAAATAGTTGTTGTTCCAGACAGTTAGAAGGCCACCTGAGGCGCCAATGGAAGGGAAACAGGCAAATCTATCCAAGTTTCTTGGGCAGAACTTCTTGATGTAAAACATATCAAAATTTTCTCTTTTTGTTTCTTGTAAACAGAGGATTTGACATGCACTTTCTGTAATTATGTCCCTGATGACATCCCATTTTTCCTGTGAGTTAATCCTCCTAATATTCTAAAAAAGAATTTTGGTGTGTTTGTTGTGATCCATAATCACAGGTTGTGGATGCAAAAGAAAGTTTGGGCAAACACATGCCAAACTAGGAACAGTGGAGACTGTCTTTTTTTATCTGAACAAAAACTAGCTCATCATCACAAAAAACATGGCTGCAATTCTCATGACTTTCTTTGAATTTTCCTATGATTGTCACCCATTTTTCCTGTAAGTTCAAACCACTGACATTCCAAAATAAAATCAAGGACGACCAGCTCCTACCATTAACATTGATATGATTCCAAAGATAGTGTTTGAACATATACATGTCAAACTAGGGCAACACAGAGATGTAAACAAAAGTAATGTAAAGATTGTAATGAACATAAGTAAGATAAGCATAAACACAACTTAGGTAATTGATAGGATAAAGAGGTTCATGATTACAAACTAAAATGCTCCAATAGGTGTCAAAACACCAGATCTTGCAGTACAAAGTCTTATTCACCCAGGACATGTTTTGGGGATAGGAGCAAACCAACTGGATAACTAGAGACAAAAGATGTACGGTCCAAGAGACAAGTACATTACAAACCACATTATGTTTCTTATTCATCTAGATCATCTTCCTGGAGGAGGGTAGCTGAGACACTCTCAGGTTAGATTTGCAGGAATCCTTCTGCTATGCCAACCAGCACATCCCTGGGAAGATGGGGGGCAGCACCACTGCTGGGTTGGCCAGGTGGGATGATAACAAGAGGGACAACTTCAACTATTTCTTCTTCTTTGATCTTTTTAGTTGGTGCCTTGGCTTTCTTGGCACTCTCTGCATCCTTGAAGCCCTGCAAATTGTTGGAGATTCTCATGCTGCGCCTCAGGAAGCTGTCATTGTTGACATTTACTACTGCTATTACTAAACTAACAACACCAGTAAATGTATGGTAATGATTAACATGTCTTTAGCACACTAGTCACCTGTCACATACCTACACTCCTAAGCTTGAACAAAGTTGTCATCCCTAGTTATATAGCTAGAAATGTATATTGGTACTATATAAAGGAATCTATCATTTTATGTGACTAGGCAGAAAAAATAAGAATGAATATATGAATAAAACTAGTTCTGCAAGCGGACAGATAATTATACCATTGTAGCATTTTACCTAGAGTATTACCAGGTTGTCGATTTATATTTATACCACTGGGAAGGTCTAGCTAAATAGGAAATCTATGGTATTGATAACTTTCTATATATATGATGAATGAGAGAGAAAACCAATATCATACACTCTACTCATAACAGGGATAAGTCACATGATAAAGATATATATGATAAGTAATGATCAGCCATCATAATAATAAGATAATAGATTCACTCAGAGCACTCTAGTTACTACAATAACGTCGTAAGACCCGAATATTAGAGAGATAATTCCCAATGTAGTTCTTTAATCACAAGTCAATGAATATTCTAATTAGTGCAACTACATCTAACAATCATTGTTAACATTACTACTATGTCATTATCCACACATAAAGAGCATCAACTAGAGACGCTTTTAAGATGCAACCGTCACCTCCGACGTGATCGCGCTCTACATAACCTATGCGCAGGGGATGGACTACAGAGGACTCAACGAAGCTATAATAGTCACCTTCGCGATCTACCACGCGTCCCGGAAACATCAGGGAGCACTCGTAGATATGCAATATATCTAAGCACCACGCCTACATAATGCAAATCATCTACCCTAGGTACCTTAGGATAAAGGTTATACGAGCATATGCATGAACTCAATAATAATAAAGTAACTATGCTAGACATATAATCAAAGTAAACAATGAACATTACAATCAAGAACATAAACAAGATGAAGATTAATGTTGCCATAACACTGTAATAAACACACAATGATGAATAATACAATGAGAGAGGAGAGCACACGAATAGTACCAATCTTCACGCTCTTGACAACGTCGGGAATCCAAGCTAGGTTGACCAACCCTCTAGATCTAGTCTAACTAGGCTATAGCTATAAACTAGATGAACTCTGAGTAACTAGGGTTTCTGGCTCTAGATGGCTTGATCTCCAAATGACTTGATGGCTCCAGGGGGTCAGGCTTCATATATATAGTCCGGTGGGATGCACGTGAACCCTTGGATCAACCGACTTGACATAGGGCTAAGATTGATCCTCAAGGTCAGTGGAGGAGTCTCGCAGAAGATGATAGGTGGGGCCCACGGCCAGGGGTCGGTCGGCCTGGGTGAAAGCCCAAGTTTGGTTTTGGTAATTAATGACACCAAGTTGCTAATGCTATTGTATCAAGTGTGATTAAGCTAGGCATAAACAACATGTGATGGAGGTGGAAATGGCATGGAGAGATGGCCACAAGACCACATGATTTAGTGCATGAAATGATGAGCAAGATCTTGAAGCAATGCACATAAAATGATGGACATGGTGTTCAAGTAGAGGAGAAGGATCTAAGAGCGCAAGGCAAAGGTATAACCATAGGGTTTTCCTTTTGCCGGTCTAAGATGAGTAGAGAAGTGATTGACCGGGTTTAGAATACATAGCCAACTATCAAGAGGGGCAATCACGGTTAGCTCGGGAATCAAGTGCCACTAGATCAATGTCTTGAGCATATGCATTAGGATCTAGTAGAGAGCTAACATAACGCCTTGAAAATGTTTGTGAAATGCTAACACACATGCACATGGTGGTTTACACTTGGTGGTGTTAGCACATTTGCGAAGGCGGTGGAGTTTAAGCGGTAGAGAGGGGTTTGGGTTCCTCTCTCCCTCCCGCCGAGCTTGCGAGGCGGGATTCGGTGCCTTTTGGGGAAGTGAAACACCTATTTTCTACTGCGCCGGAAGTCGGAAAAGAAACGGAGGCGAACGGTGGTCACCGTGGTGACTGAACGCTGCACCGGACGCGGTCCCGGTTTGACCGAACGCGTCCGGTCAGTTCAACGCAACGCGCCTAGGGTTTGTGACCGGACGCTAGTCTGGCCTGACCAGCGCATCCGGTCAGTTCACCTGGGCGCAGAATAAGAGCGTGCAACCAGCGCGTCCGGTCCCTCACGGAACCAGAGCGTCCGGTCAAGCACCCAGAGGGGTAGAGCGTGGCGTAGAGCCAACCGGACGTGCGGCGCGTCCGGTCACATGCGACCGGATGCGTTCGGTCACGGTGGGAGCTCTCTGGACTCCGCCCAGACGCCGGGTGTAGCGCGTCCGGTCATACGGTGAAGCGCGTCCAGTCACGGCAACGGCTCTCTCTGACGCACGCTGTTACTGTTTGTCCTGTAGTGACCGGACACCCTGACCGGTGCGTCCGGTCATCACAATTTTCACTGCGTCGTCCGGTAACGGCTAGTTGCGTACCCCTTCGCTATAAATAGAAGTTGGCCGGGGTTTGAGGGCAACTCTTGCACATTTTGAGACCTAGAGACATCCTTGGAGCTAGAGAACAACCCCTCCACTCATCTTTTTGCTTGGTTGCACATCTTGAGTGAGATTCAAGTGCATTGCTTGAGAGTTGCATTCTAGAGGCACTTGATCTTCGAGTTGCTGCTAATTTCTTGTTACTCTTCCGTGTTTCCCGACACGGTAGACGGCTTGGAGCAGCGGAGGTGATTGAGCTCGCAATTGGAGATTGTTGGAGCCCTCACCAAGTGTTGTAAGGGGTTCTTGATCCTTCCCCGCGGGAGTTCGCAAATTGGATACTCTAGTGGAGCTCGTGGCTTGGAGGATCCCCATCTTGTGTGCGGTTGTGCGGCGCCCGTCGAGGGCTCGACTCTTGATAGTCGATTAGCTTGCGAACCGACAAGTGGGTGCATCGCCACAACGAGGAGTAGCTTGCCGGGAAGCAAGTGAACCTCGGTAAAAATCTTGTGTCATCTCTTTGCTGAGGATTTCTCTTGTGGTTGATCATTGTGATTGATTCTTCGAGTGCATTACTTCTCTACATCGTTGGTATAAGAATCAAGTCACTTGCTCTTTACTTTCTTGTTCTAATCTTAGTGTAGCTTTTATCACATAGGAGTAAGTAGCTTAGTGACTTAGTCTTGTTGGTGTGTATTAGAGATCATAGCCTTGCTTCACTAGAATTGTATAGGTGGCTTGCATAGTGTAGTTGAGCTAGTGCAAGAATTAGCTTAGCCATTTTTTTATACTAACGTGTTTGTTTAGTGAAGCTTGTAGATTTTTAAATAGGCTATTCACCCCCCTCTAGCCATTTGGACCTTACAAGTGGTATCAGAGCCGAGGCACCGTTTATTTGAGGCTTAACAACCTACGGTGAAAAAGAAATGGCTCAATTAAGCTTGCACATCAACAACACCAAGAAGGCACCTCACTTTGATGGCACAAATTATGCATATTGGAAGGTTAAGATGATCGCACACCTCAAGTCAATCAATAGAGAAGTGTGGAAAGTCACCGAAACAAAATTTGAGGTTGCTAATCCAGAAGCACCTACACCGGTGAAAGAGAAGAAGCTCCAATACAATGACATTGCCATTAGTGCTCTTCATGAGGCACTAGATGACAAGACCTTTGAGCAAGTGAAAAACATTGAGATTGCTCATGATGCTTGGGCCAAGCTAGAAGAAACTTTTGAGGGCACCGAAGGCACAAAGACCGCTAAAGCATATATCTTACAAGAAAAGTTTTCTAGCTTCAAGATGCAAGAAGATGAGAGTGTACCGGAAATGTTTCATCGGTTGCAAGTCATTGTCAATGAGCTCAAGGCATTTGGTGAGGAGGTCAAGGACAACCAATTCTCTATGAAGTTCTTGAGAAGCTTGCCCAAGAGATTTGATACATTGATTACCATGCTAGTGAGGACTACATTGAAGGATTCAACTCCTCAACAAGTATTCCAAGAAGTGATGACTGATGATTCATATAGAGAAGATAATGAGAAAGAGGAGTTGGTCAAAAAGAAGAAGGAAAGTGAGAAGAAGGATGATGAGAAGAAGAAGAGTGTGGCATTCAAAGCCACCACATCCAAGGGCAAATCCAAGATTAAATCATCAAGTGATGAAGACTCAAGCTCTTGTGATAGTGATGATATTGATGAGAAGATGGCTCTTTTTGTCAAGCAATTTGGCAAATTCATGAAGAAGGGCTTTCGTGCAAGAAGGAGGAAGAACTCATCTAAGAAGAATGAGCATACCATGAGATGTTTTAGATGCCATAGCAAGGACCATCTTATTGCAAAGTGTCCTTATGATAGTGATGATGAAGATGCTATCAAGAAGGAGAGGAAGAAGCAAAAGAAGAAGCAAGAAAAGGAGAGTTCTCATAAGAAGAAGAATGATTCTCATGTTGCTACATGGGATAGTGATGACTCCTCAAGTGATGATGAGGATGACAACAAGAGCAAGAAGAAGGGACATGCTAGCATTGCCATCCAAGAGAAAGTCTCCCTCTTCGACACTCCATCGTGCTTCATGGCTAAGGCCGCTAAGGTATCATCCGACGATGAGAGTGATCATGATAATGCTAGTGATAGTGATAGTGATGAAGAAGAACTCACTAAAGATGAACTAATCACTATGCTAGAAGATTGCACTCAACATTTTAAAGAATCTAGAAAGGAGTGCAAGTGCTTGCTTAAGGAAAAGAAAAACCTTATGCAAGAACTTGATGAGCTTAGGGCATCTTATGAGAGTCTAAAGGTAGACCATAAGAAGCTTCAAAAGTCTCACACTAAGCTTGAAGAAGCTCATTCCTCTCTAGTTAAAAAATGTGTAAACATGCCAACTAATGTTGAGAAAGCTAAAACTTGCAACATAGGCATATCATGTGATATAATTGATGAATCTTTTCATAAGCCTATTATTGTTGCTCCCACTAACCCTTCATGTAGCGCATCTACATCATCCTCATCTAGTAGTGACGGTTTCACTTGTGACTCCACACTAATAGTTGAGAATGAAAATCTCAAGAAGGAGGTAAAAGAGCTCAATCACACCTTAGCTAAGGCTTATGGTGGTGAGGACCGCTTGCTTATGTGCTTGGGTAGCCAAAGGGCTTCTCTCTATAAAGAGAGATTGAGTGAGATTCAAGTGCATTGCTTGAGAGTTGCATTCTAGAGGCACTTGATCTTCGAGTTGCTGCTGATTTCTTGTTACTCTTCCGTGTTTCCCGACACGGTAGACGGCTTGGAGCAGCGGAGGTGATTGAGCTCGCAATTGGAGATTGTTGGAGCCCTCACCAAGTGTTGTAAGGGGTTCTTGATCCTTCCCCGTGGGAGTTCGTAAATTAGATACTCTAGTGGAGCTCGTGGCTTGGAGGATCCCCATCTTGTGTGCGGTTGTGCGGCGCCCGCCGAGGGCTCAACTCTTGATAGTCGATTAGCTCGCGAACCGACAAGTGGGTGCATCGCCACAACGAGGAGTAGCTTGCCGGGAAGCAAGTGAACCTCGGTAAAAATCTTGTGTCATCTCTTTGCCGAGGATTTCTCTTGTGGTTGATCATTGTGATTGATTCTTCGAGTGCATTACTTCTCTACATCGTTGGTATAAGAATCAAGTCACTTGCTCTTTACTTTCTTGTTCTAATCTTAGTGTAGCTTTTATCACATAGGAGTAAGTAGCTTAGTGACTTAGTCTTGTTGGTGTGTATTAGATATCATAGCCTTACTTCACTAGAATTGTATAGGTGGCTTGCAAAGTGTAGTTGAGCTAGTGCAAGAATTAGCTTAGCTATTTTTTTATACTAACGTGTTTGTTTAGTGAAGCTTGTAGATTTTTAAATAGGCTATTCACCCCCCCTCTAGCCATTTGGACCTTACACTGGGGGCCTGGTGCCACCTAGCCTCCTCCAGAAGCTTCTAGAGTCCCATTTTCGCCTACCGCCTTCTCATGTCTTCTAGAGTCTTCTAGCGTATCTTTCGCGATGGAATTCCGATAATCCATTTGATAATTAGATCCCTCTTGTCAGCTTTTCTAGAATAATCCTTGGAAAATAACAATTCACCAAAACTCGTGAAATTTGTCAGCTAAAACCCTAGACTTCTCTATTTCCATGTTTATTGATCATTTCTCATGTTTATTGCGCTATAAAATGTTGATGCTATCCATCGTCAACAGTCATCTAGTTTTTCTTTAACCTTGAGAGTCTTCTTCCTGCACGGAGTCTAGAAAACAGCAGGTGGGGCATCTAGGATTTTAATGTCAAGGTCTTCAGCTGCATCCTCAGATGCCTCATCCATCTGCTAGATAGGATCATCTTCTTTAGCTTCAGCATCATACTACTCCATGTTCATTGGCATATCTCCCTCCACATCCATATAGTCCTTGGCAATCTTTTCCAGGGCGTGGTCACCTAACTATGGATATATGATGAAGGACAGATGAATCAGAAGATCATTATCATGGAAATATACAGGAATTAGGGTGCCATGATCAAGATCAACATGTGTAAGACAGTCAAGAAAAGAGGATGAAGGCCTGATAGAAATGTAAGTGAGTACCTTTTTTAGCAGCGATGGCACCACAGCTATCAAGGGGTCCTCAGGATCATGTCTGATAGAGGGACCAAAAATCACCGATTTGAGCCTTGGCTTTGGGGCACCAAAAATAGAGACAAACTCAGAGTGCTTCTTTCCACTGACATACTCTGAAACCACTTGTTTACCAACTGCAACAGGTTCTTCAAAACCTAGCTGAATTTTCACTCCACCTGCAACTGAATGTGTAGCAACATTCTCTGAAACCCAAGGTGTTGACTGTTCCATCCAACGGTTGTGCCCATCTCCATCGACATGCATTGCAGAACCAATGACAGGTGCAGTTGGGGTGGCATCCGAGCTAGCATTCAGATTAGCCCCCAACAAGGAGCTTGTGGTGGTACAGGATGAAGGGGGCCAACAGTGACAAAGGCTTCTTCGTCTTGGGGGATTGAGACATTGTTCTTCTTAAGAATGAAACAGGGAGAGGTCCATGATCTTCCCTTTGGAGGTAGTTGTGGCAAAACCGCCTAATCTAATACCCTTCCAAGAGTATCTGTCTTCCATTAGACACTAAGTACCCAAGAGAGTGCACTAAACTATGCGATTCTGTCGAGTACACCCAAAGGGAGAACTCAAAAATCCATATTTTTCCATCAGGATCATAAATGAGAGGATAAAGCTTACAACATCAGGGAAGGTCGACATTGCTGGTGGAGCAGGAGGGCGGCGAGGGGTGGGGGGAGGGGGCGGCGAGGGACAAGAGCTCATGTTTTAGTCCTAGTGTCTGTTTGCTCGGTAACTTAGATTTAGAGAGCTATTTATGTTTTTATAATAGTAAAAGTGGGAAATCTTTTAGAAACAGAATAGATCAAACCCAGTCGTCGTTGCCCAATGGTCACAAAGGCATGCTCTTGAATTGACATAAACCTCGCAAGCGAACATACACTGCTAGTAAAAATATGTTCCCTAACTCCTAGAATAGACGGATGTCAGACTCCATCCTTTTGTAAGGAACTCCTTAAGCAAGTTTCTCATTTTAAGAGCTTCTTCCGTGTAAATCAATGGCGGGACCAGGGGCGCACGTCCCACCCCCCAGAAAAATAGTGAAATTCTTTTAATATCATTATAAGTATTTCAATGCAAACATATTTTGCCCATTTTTACTCATCTTTTATCATAATATTGTAATTTTTTGTTATGAATACTAACTTCATATGTAATTAGCATTGAAAAAATTGTTGAGACATATACTTATGATTTATGAGATATCATCATGTTTGTTTGGACCCTTTAATCAAAATTGTTGGTTCCACCACTGCTGTGAATAACAACCATTTTTTCGTGTAAGCTCAATTTGTAGTGTCTCATACACCCAGTGTGCGTGCATGTGACACCTAATTATAACCCCTTTCCTTATGTATGCCACTACTAATTATAACCCCATGTCTAAAAATGACCCTTATGTTCAGATGTGTATCTCTTAGAGTATGATTTGTTTGGCAATGAGTTGTGGAAATGTTATTGTGAGCTATTAGAAAGTTGAAGTCGTTTGGTTGTAACAGTTGTGGGACTGTAGGGACTGTAGGTATGGTAAGAATTGTTTGTAATGCTCCCGGAGGCCCGAGATTCCATTTATATGCTAATTGATCATAAAACACTAAATTGTTCTCTGGTCGACACATAAAAAACATTTCTGATTGACATTGGACTGTTCACTGATTTACATGTAAATAAAATTTGTTTCATAACAAATAACAATATTTGTGGCAGCAAGAACACATACAATTATTGTTTACAATACATGTTCTCAGCACAAGGAAGTAATGGTTTTCACCACAGGAAATAATGGTTCACACTACAGGTTCTGAAAACAAGCAAATAGAAGAGTGCACAGGCAAGTGATATATACATCTTGTAGTCACCCCATCTCCGCAAGATTCTTCGACGCTGAGGCCCGGACAGCATTAGAGTCCCAGAGGTTCTTCTCATACACCTCCACAAAGCCGCTCGTTGTCATCAGCATCATTAGAGGCCTCAAGCCTCACCTGCTCTGTCGGGCGATCTCCTGCTCCACAAGAAGGACATCAATGTTTCATGGCACGGGTTCGGTGAGGAAGAGAAGTGGACAGAGACGATGATGGAGAAGAACCTTGCGAGCGGCGGCACATGATTGGCAGGACGCGGCCATCAATGTTGCTGCTTGCACCGTGTAGGACGTGGTGTCCGGGGAAGAAGAGGAGACGACGATGAGTGATGCCGGAGAGGAGCCGACCGCCGAAGATGGAGGGTCGCACCAGTACAGTGCGCCGTCGCTACCCTCAAACCGGGAGATAGCATCTCCACCGCCTTGGAACCCTAACACATTGGTCACTCCCCTATAGTTGCGGATGATGGAAAGAACGAAGGAACAAAGAAAAGATCGAAGGGGTAAGCCCTTTACCGATGGCAGGGGGTAATGTTGATCAAAAGTTGGAGTTCGCAGCCGCGAAAGCAGGGTGTTGAGTGTTGCGGGATTTGTACTGTCGAAAAAGCAGCTTTCTTGTAGAAGGAACTATATATGGTTTTCATCCCTTTGGTTAGCTTTTAGCATTTTGGTAGCAACGCAGTTTTTGAAAGCCTAACGAAACACATCGTTAAAAGTACCGTCTCTATTAATACATTTTAAGAGACGGTATGATATTGTGTGTCTTGGTAGATAGATTGACTGTCTCTAGCTACGTGTTTTTAGAGATAGGGATATTCTTTTTTCCGTTTCTGTAAATCAAATAGTTTCTCTTAAAATTATTTTTTAAGTAACTAGCACACTCAAAATATAGTCGCGGCACTTCCCTGGCGCCTGGCAGAGAAAAATCAGGCGGAAGCTGAACATGGACGAGCCGAAGCTAGCGTGGTGGGTGTGGGAAAGGCCAAAAGAGAAGTGGGAAAGAAGTGAAAAGAATGAGGCGGGCCACGTTGATCAATCGGCGCTAGGGCTGGCATATATCAGCGCGCATCGGTCGTCGACGTCCCATCTCGCCCGTAAGAACTAAACCAAATTGTTGTACTGCGTACGTTCCTATCTGACCGATCACAGATGCATGCATGAACGTACAGATGTACTGCTAGGACTAGGATTAGATACATCGATGCCCTGCATTGTCCGTGTCCGCCCATCTATCGCAGCCTCGTTTGATAGCCATGAACTGGCCTATTCTTCTGTCGACGAGCGACGAGTACGGCATGGAACAGGAGGATCGGACGGCCTTCCTCCTGCAGCTAGCTGTGCGTTTCACAGGCCTGTCGGGCTGCGCCTGCAAGATCACGGCCGGGACCAACGGTATCCCATGAGTGGCACAGTAGCTCGATCGGATACGGGGACTTATTACTGGCATGACTGTGGCTGCTCTTTCTCTAGAACTCTTATTAGTTCGTACCGGTACTTTGTACTATAAACCGCGGTGATTCTGTGAGGACTCCGTACACGTTTTGCCATGTATGGTCGATCGTGCGTGCCGACCCGATCGATCTCTGTGTGGTTGCGCGTCTCCTCATCAGTGACAGTGTGCTTGCCATCGATCGAGAAAAGCTCACTTCTTTTCCGCCGTGCAAGGGAAGGGAGCGCTTGCACTTTTCGTACCGCCGGGCATCATAACCTGGCGGGCTGCATCGCACGATCGATATGAGGGCAACATGATCGAGCAACGCGCGAAGAATCCGACGCGCTCGCCGAGTGGGAAGAAGCTAAGCGTACGTAGTGCGACGTGATCGCAGATGCACGCGGGCTCGCGGCGGCCGGGAGCGCTGCCTTGTTCTGTGCAGTGGCAGTGCAATTGTGCCTGACATCTGTCTTCAACTCTAGTAACTTATTAGCTTGCTTCACTGTCGGCACGCACGGGCCAGCAGATCGATCGATTAATCTGCAATAATAATGTGGATCGATCGCGCTACACACCCGGCCATTGGCCGGTCCGCCATCGCCTGCGTTATCTTGTGTTACCTACGTAAAAGTACAATATATAAAGCCATCCACATCGCGTGCACGTTCTTGCCAACAAAGCGCGCGTACATGCATGCTGTAATGTATGTACTCCGACTAGTAGCAGCTCAAATATATAGAACTAGTTGCATGCATGCGGCCAAGAACACACCTACACGTGTACGTACTTTCCCGGTCGGCGTCATGCAGCATGGTAGGCCAAAACGCAGAACGGCATATATATGCATATCCGTTTCGTCACCGTGGTGCACCAGATTCTGGCCGGGATCGGGGCCGCCTAGCTGAAAAGCGCTAGCTGCATCTCTTGGTGATATATAAGGTCAGGTATCGTATCAGATAGGCCGGTCAGACCGTTCGGTACAGACACATAGTATATATGCATGCATGCGTCAATGGTCACCCGCTTATGGTACCGAACATTGGCATTACCACCTCGATCGAAAAGAGGCTTCTAACCCTTTTAAAAAAAAGTGGCTTCTAACATCATCGATCACCAACCTCGCCCTATGGTACGGTGGCTCTTCCGATCGCTATGGATCGACCCATGGCATGGGCCCTGTTCGGCTGTGCTGATAAGCCGGCTGAAAAACACTATTGACTGATTTGTTGTGAGAGAAAAACACTGTTCCGACTGAAAAATAAGCTGAAAAGTATGGATTATAAGCCGAATGAACAGAGCCATGCAGGATATGATATGCATGCACACATTACCCTTTAGCACCGATTCTTTAATGAATCGATCGGATCTCCATGTGCATGCAATATATCCGTCTCCACCCGTGTGGCCACATATAGGCTTTGAAGTCTGAACCACCCATAGTGTGCGTGTGTTCCATTACGCATTTTGCAAATTAAAGGCGCCTAAGCTTTGATGCTTAGTTAAAGATGCCTGTAGAAAGGGGAAAAAATTCAGTGGATCCGGTATCCACCCAAACTGGGTGCATACCACCACTCAAATGGTGACACTGCTGATCCAGGCAGGGACCTAATAACCTAGTCACTCACAAATGAGAGGTGGTTGGGATATTGGGGTCCATGTACTAATCCCTCCACGTTTACGGCAATAGCATGAACCAACGTTAATTACAATATTTTGATCACTACTATATGCATTAATATAACGCAAAATAATAATCCTTTATTTGCCCGAGAGATATAATATGCCGTTGTGCACCAATATGATAATACTGTTCATACGAATATCATTGATGTTTGAACAATATATAGTATTATTATGTTGTCAATATAAATGGGATCATTTCCAGTAACATGCAACCTATCTGGTATGTTTTCGGTTTGATTTGGGATGCTCATGCTGGTTGGATCATTATTAATCCTATCATCTAATAACTAGTGAGTACATATTTTGCCACGTTGATATGCGTCAATTTGCTAAGTTGTTGCACTTGTTTGAGCAGTCGACAAATTATTGGACCGATTTACACCCATCTGTCAAGTTGTTGTAAGTTTAATCCTTTTAAAATATGTAAAATCTTATATTACTATATTCAAACATTGGCCAGGTGTTTGGTCGCTAGCCACACTTTAGCATAGGTAAGTTTGACCAAGTGTTGACAAGTGTTTTGCTAGTAACTAAACTTAGACAAGATTCTCCTAAGCTCCACATGTCATAGAATAAAAAAAGTAACGCAAGATTCCCTTATGTTTGACAAAATATGGATCAAAATTTTCTAGCCACACTTTTTATGGCTTGCCACACTTACCTAAGGTTAGTCATGACAAATTATGGTTGGTAACCAAACAACCCTAGTTTATTCAGAAGGACATTACTGATAAGATCTTAAATGTGTTGACCACACGCAACCAAAAAAAATACTTTTGTGGTGAATAGAGATAATTCAGCTGGTTGAGTTTATCACGGTGAAACCTGTCTACTTGGATTTAAATCCTCGAATTGTCGCGGATCTTTGAAATGCGACTTTTTTAGTGGTATACGATGCAACGAGCCCATTCACAGTGAGGCATGCACATGTATGGGTGTATGTATCATATAACTAATCAAAAGTATGTTTTCGTATGGTATCATAATAGTAAATAACTCCTAAGGCCAGTGCCTGGACGTCCGAACATGGGGCTAGCGTCCGGACACCCATGTCGCACGCCTATGTCTGCTTCACGTGGGGGCCCACGCCGCTCCATGTCCCGCGCCGCTTCATCTCGATCTACGCCCACATGTATCCCGCTCGCGCTCCCTCCACACCCACGCAAATGTGGGCGGGCCCAACAGCTGCAGCAGGGACTGCTGCAGACGGGTCCCACTGCAACATGTGCAACACCAGATCTACTTTTATAATATTTAGAGAAAACATTTGCAACATATGTTCGAAACAGTTAAAACACTTGCAATATGCGTCTGAAACACTTGCGAAACAACAGAAAAAAACTTGAAAACCACGTGTGTAGCCATTGCAAGCATTGCAAAAGTTCAGATGAAACCAACATGTGCAACATCCCGATCTACTTTTGCAACATCGATGTGAAACACTTGCAACACACCTCTGAAACATCTGAAACACTCGAAACATATGCTTGCAACCTACACTTTCCAGCGCAATATCACCTTGCTACTTGAACGAAGGAGGCTCATCGTTGCAAAGCTCGACGCCGGTGCGGAGATCGACGGCGGTGCATGGAGCTTGTCGGTGCCCCTGCGGAGGCACTGCAATGGGCAAGCATCCGCGCGAGGCCACGAGAGCAGCGCTGGGTGAGCACCTACATGAGGAGCAACTGGCGAGCACAGCGGCCTGCTCACATGAATACCCCCTGCAGCACCGCTAGCCAGCGGCCAGCAGCCGACAAGCACCCCCTGACTGGCCAGCACGAGCACCACCAACTACGCCAACAATTGGCGAGCACCCCTTAGCTGGCAAACACGTGAGTTCGAGATGAGGAGGAGAGTCACCAGGTCCACGATGGAGAGACAGAGAGGGGAGAGAGAGAGAGGAGATGGAATCGAAAAGGATAAGTCTGGCTACATGAGAAGAGTAGATATTTGTGTGGTGAGAAAATACGTGGACCTGGTGATGGCACGTAGCATCCGTTCGTCGAGACGTCGTGGAGCATTTTCCGAAAAGGGTTAGCATGGTTAGGAGTAATTAACCCAGATGCGATGTTGTTCGGATAGAGTAGTCATGTGCTCTTGTGTGATAGCAAAAGCATGCGCAGTATTCGTACACTATCACAATTAATATTACTAGTAACTCCTAAAAAGGGTTAGTATAGTAACTTAGGAGTAATTAATACTAATCCAGTTGCCATGTTGTTCCTATAGAATAGGCATTAAGTAACTGTCTGGCTGGCTTTTGATCTTTCGGTCAGTTTCGGTACATGTCTGGTTCTGGCCCGGTGAAGACAGAAGAACTTATTGGGTCGCCCACTTGGGAAGATGATCTCGCCGCTAGACGCTAGGACTAGCTTTACCGGCTTTGGTCTTTTGGATGGATGCCCCTGGAACCAGTTGTCGCGCAACGCAACGCGACGCCATCCAATCATCCGACCATCAGGCGCTAGCTGCGCATGCAACTGCGTCTGCAGATCGACTGTAATATCTTTTGCTCGGCTGACACAGTGTTGGCCTGTTGCTGTTGGGCGATACAGAGGCAGATACCGCCGCCAGCCCGCCACTAGCTGCCGCCTTCCTTCCTTCATGGGTCGGGTCGGGTCTCGGGTGCAACGACGAGTCGGACTCGGACGGCTCTTGTGGAGTGCGGCATGCAGCAGCGCGCCGTCGGTGGCGATCTCCTGGCCTGGTAGAGTAGCAGATCGTTCGTTTTTTTTTATTGCCTCACCCTTCGAATACAAGTTATAGTATCTGAACTCACGCACTAATTCACACCACATACACGCATCCTAACACACTCACACCCTACAACCTAGAAGTACACGGCTGATAGATATGACAGTGGTGCCACATCAGTGCGAGGCAACAAAATTTATTTAGGAACTAGGTGGGAAATCACGCGGCCGAGCGAGCTCGAACCCGTGACCGGTGGCCTCCGCTCCAGGAGCGCTCACCACCGGAGCAACGCTCGGTTCCCGTAGCAGATCGTTCGTTGGCGCGAGGGCGCGCGAGGCGGCTCATCAGACAGGTCCAAGAATCGCGACCAGACCAACAAGCAACAAGCTAGGTAGTGATGACCTGTCGGAAAGGTGCAGTCGAGTGCGTCGGTCGCGACTCGCGACTTGCGAGTCGGTACGACGACGATCGATCGGGTCGAATCGGTGTGGTATTACAGGCGGCTCAGCGGGGAGAGTCTCGGTCCAAGCATTGCAGCAACCGAGCCAGTGGTCTGTTGGAAAAGTCGAGCGTGCACCTTCAGCCTGCAAAGCAGCGCATTTTCACACTGTTAAAGATAGAAGAAAGAGAGTGCATCCGCTCGATTTGTCAGGTAGAAAGAGCAATGCACTACTCGAGTAGACGGCCGGTTCCTTTGTGTGGTGTCTGAAGGGACCGTGTCAAACATGCATGTTCTGTGACTGTGACGATGGTTGGATACTGGGATCTGCATGCATGTATATACTATGCCGGGTCGGAGCAGAGGCACTAGCTAGTACCCTGTCTGAGATCGCTAACGGGCTGGGTCCTGGGTGACCACCGCCGCGTCGTCGCACCAAACACAAGTAAGCGCCTGGGCCTAGTGGCGCCTTTTGGTGCATGCGCTCATTGCTTCCTCTCGTCCCGGAAATAGTGGCCATCCATGGCAACAGACCATGCACAACCCACCGAGCCCTGCCGTGGCGGTGCCGCGCCAGCCATACTAGCTGGCAGCATAGCTCGGACCTAGCACCACCTCGTAGCGGCCGTAGCCTTTTTTTCTCTCGTCGACGTCGCGCGTCGCGCGAAAAATTCTCTGGCCCGGAGGCACAACGACCGCTCACAAATTAACTTTTTACTGGCATGGTCCTAGCCGAACGTACTACGAAAAAGAAAATTAAACCAACAAGAACCAACCAAGGCCTCTCTTTTTCCCCGGCGCGCGATCGACGACGACCTAGCTAGCCGGCTGGCCGGCGGGGTCTAGATCCTTCCTACTTAGCGTTCACGAACGAGGACCCGGCGGCCAGGCACTGGCCGCTGACAAAGATACACACGCCCGCATGTGGCGGCCACTACTCGCCCGCCCGCGCTGACGTCGTGACCCCGTAGCAGAGCACTCGGCCATGTCGCGCGCGCACACCACACCTCATCGCCGGTCCGGCCTGGCCCGGCGTGCCCATCGATCCATCGTGCGTGACCTAAAAATCCTCGCTAGCAAAATCGATAGCTCGGTCGTCATTACGCATCTATCTAGGCTCTCCTGTTATTCGTTCCCTATAAAAGCGCCTGGGGGGTCATGGCTGCCGAGGCGTGAGAGTGCCAGACGCACTAGCTAGCCAGCTAGGAGTACTAGCCGCAGCGCCAGCAACTTGCTGCATTGCCTGTTGCTCGAGCCCGCCCCAGCACCACCACCACCACCAACCAACCGCCGCCGGCGGCACCGGCGGCTGGCCTGGCCGTCCGGCACTCCGGCTATCCCGCGATCTTGTTCCTCGCTCTCGACAATATATTTGATTTGATCACACACATTCTCCGGCGCCGTTTCCGCACCCCGCGGCCGCGGCAACGTACCGCGCGCGGGCTGGGCCGCCGACTTGGAACCAACAGAAGCAGGAGGCCACGTGCCGAAGCACCGCGCGCGCGCCGCCGAACCGAACGCACGTACGCCGAGTCACCAGCGGCGGCCGGGCTTGGAGGCTAGCGAGGCAGGCACTACTACTGCGGCTACTAGGCCGACCTGGCCAGGTATCAGGTATGTACGGTACGCACGTCATACGCTACACTACACCCCCCCCCCCCCCCCCCCCCCCCCCTTCTTCCTTCCACCAGATTTTGCCGTGTTTTGTACTGCTTATATATGCTCCTCCGCCGGCCGGTGGATCGATGATATCCATATATGCATGCATACAGCATATATACGCGATAAGACGACGACGTGGACGTGAACGTCCCATGATGCGTGTTGTCTGTTCGTTCAAACTCCAAATGAAACAATTAGTGACGTGCCATTGTAGTACGTGTTTCATTCTTCTCCAAACAAAGGAGTTGTTTGGTAGAGAGTTGTACGTACCTGTCTGATGTAGTAGGGTCCAGTCTGTTGTCTAGTTCGCTCCAGCGGATCGATCGGTTGGGTTTATTTATTTTAGCCCTTGATCGACCTGACAATTAGTCGTACGGCAGGTACCCGGCCGTGTGATTAAGTAAGTTACTGATGATTGCGTGTTGTTTGTGTTTATTAGCTGTCCGCAACTAAGGAGCGCCGCCGATAGATACATCTCGTGTTCTGCAATACAGTACTAGTGTACTAGTACTATATTGCAACTACTCCGTATATACTACTGTTGGCTATTAGGTGATACATATGCACACAGTTGTACACTGAATGTGCCGGGGCAGTCATGGTTCACAGGTTCAGATATGCCCCTATATGCTGACACAGGAATTGCTTGGACGCACTCTGGTTGCGCCAAAGGCAGGGGATAGTTGTCACCTGAGAGTGCCTGCTTGATTGTGACAGATGGAGTTACCTAAGTTATCCAAAAATACAAAATATTGATTTAATTTCCCTGATTTTGGATATATAAAAGAATAGCATACATCTCTCCGAAAAAGAAGAAGATATATTCTTAGTCAAACTGTCTTAAGTTTGACCAGATCCATAGAGCAAAGAGCGACAGTATTTATAATACTACTACATAGGTATGTTATGAAAGGATGTATATCGCAAATCTAATAATATACTCATTAAGTACCCTCCCTATTTCAAATTGTAAGACATTCTGACTTTTCTAAATGCATTGTTTTATTATGCATCTAGACATAGTGTATATTTAAATACATAGCAAAAACTACGTGTCTAGAAAAGTCACACCTTCTTATATATAATTTGGAACGGAGGGAGTATCATAAATACTTTTTGTAGAAAGTTGATCCTACCCAAAATGATTTGACTTGACTTGGTACTATATAAGAATTATTTTTTTTCCCGGACAGAACAATACCCTTATGGTTCCAGTAACGTTGTTATTGTGGCGGAAGTAGTATATCACATAGGAGTATGCTCTTTGTTATTGTGGCGGTATATTAATAAAATCTATAACGGCGGGAGATTCCGCGGCCTCCCAGCGTGTGTTGCACGATGGCTTCTTCAATAATTATGTGGCCCTCGCGCTGTGCTGGAAGCCAAAGCAAAAGCCTCTAGCTGTTTTCGCTAAAGACAATTTTAGCGTACAAGATTTTGATACTAGCAATATCATAAACTATTTCTTTAGCTCAAATTGCTCCAACACTTTAGCTAACTAAAATTTCTAACGAAGGATCACTAAAGATAAACACTATTTCCTATTAGTAACTCCTTCAGTCCTATTAATATTTGTTATGCATAATAAATATTGTCAGATTAGTAGTTGAATACATTTTCATAATAAGCTCATTTGGAGATACAAATATTGTTAATATTTTCTACAAACTTATTCAAACTTAAAAAGTTTGACCTATACAATACCCTAGGCAACTATCTTTATGTATAGAGCGAGTAGCATGCATGATATCTATACAAATACCCTAGGCAACTACACGCTGGAGCTGACCTAACAGTTACCCTGAGAGCTGGTCGTACTGTACATACTACGTGCAAGGATAAAATCAGTGTAGCGAAGTGCGCTTATCCTTTAGTATTCACTCTGTTTTTTTTTTTTTGACATTTGCCACTTTTTTTTGGTTTTGGTTAAGTTAATTTATCTATGACGACGTTGATATTTGGCACACCAAAATGGTAACTTTCAATCGTGTAACATGAGTCTCAATAAACATAGAACGATGCAAGTATCCAGCTGAGATTTGCATATGCTAAATCCTCCTGGTTTACTTAGTCGGGAGGAGATCTCAAAATGGTAGCTTCAAGCGTGTGTAACATGAGTCTGAATAAACATAGAACGATGAAAGGTATCCAGCTGAGATTTGCATGCTAAATCTTCCTGGTTTACTTAGTCGGGGGGAGATCTTAATTCCAGGTCTACTTCCATGACAGTAGCACTGACAGAGACAGTGATGGCAGATGTGCTGCTGGGTCACTCTATTTGCTCATGTGTGTGATGACAGTTTTGCAATTAATTAGAAATCTGCGTGTAGCAGTAGTTTACTTGCTCGCTGGAACCGAAAGTGAAAAATTAAAGATGCTAGAAAGCGTATAGGAGGCTAATTGGTCCCATGTGCTCTTTTTTTTTTTTGTTAAATAGCCACCAGGCAACAATATTTAATCTACATATTTAGTTTTTCTAAAATTTGCATGCATGCATATTCTTTCCTTGGCTTTTTTTGTTCCGGAAATCCTACGCATGTGCTCACCACATTGTCGAAGACTGGAATTATCTTAAATTTCCTTTGGGCCTGACTCTTTCAAGCATCATGATGCCTAGCGTTCGACTCGTCTTTATATACGGTCTGTTTGTTTTCAACCTTGTGGTCAAACAAATTGTTTGCGTGTGGTTGGTCGGAGGGCTACTTTTGCCATCAAATTCAAACGAAAACCAAATGGATGTAGTCCTCCGTTCATATAGTATTTAGATTTTCTAGAGCTTATGTATAGTTTATTTGGTCTCATACATTTCCCTGGTGAGTGATGACTGGAAAGATCTTATTCTAACACGGCTAGCTTCCAAAACACGCACCAGTAGCTTTCATGTTCCAAAATATTTAAAGCATTTTTTTATATATATGTTGGTTAGCCACCAAATACACAGAGCCACTGTTTCATTCTTCTCAAGATGGATGACTAGCAGGGCATCTATCTATAATCAATCTCCTATTTTTCGATAGATTACATACATGTGTTTGATCACCTTTGGCGCGCGGTGTTGCAGATTTTATTCAGTTTAGTTATTATTCCCCTATTCCTTGTCAGTGCATTATGTTAGCATCGATCGATTCCGAGAGCTCAGTACGGAATTTATCTAGACACATAAGTAATTGGTTCAGATGCCAGCAACCGGCGACTGCGCGCGGGCGCAGCCGGCGGTTTTCCAGACAACCATGCATGCAATATTTTAATTCCTTCTTCGGCATATTCAAGATTCGAATTTGATGGGGAAAGAAAATTGCTGGAATCCAGGAAGCTCCTAGCTAGCTCAGCTTGTAGAAAAGAGAAAGCCTGCATGATTGCGCTGGAAATTCCGAGATCGATTCTTGAAACAGTGAACTTAACTGTCCATGCATCATGCTAACTAGTGGTTTTAAGGAATTATTGGAATAATATATAAAAATGCTTCTGAGTTCTGACTGATCATGGGCAATCAGTGGCGGATCTAAGAATAGATGAAAGGGGGGGCTGAACAACGGCAAGAAAGGGCCACTTGCCCACTTCCTAATGGGCTCCTTTGCTTGGGCTAGAATCATCCTCTGTTAAAACGTGGCCCAACTAACAGGCTAGCCCAGAAATGAAGAAAACATCGTCTTCAACCTCTAGCTGCACCTCTAGCCCCTCCTTCTCTTGCTCCATGGCAGAAATTTCTCTTTCCCTGCCTGAAATTTCTAAGGGCGGATCCATGGGCGCGGCCGCGGTAGGGGGGGCTCGAGCCCCCCCAGCCCCGGTGGCAGATCCGCCCCTGTGGGCAATGGCAGTGTGTACGACTGTACGTAGCTACCTAGCAGTAGCAGCAAGTACGTTGTACGTAGCACGTACTAAGCTAGTCGTCCTGGTTTAAGGAATTATTGGAATAATATAATGTACTAGAAATGCTTCTGAGTGATCCTGGCAGTGCATTACGTAGCTAGCGCCGGCCTTTTCAGAAAGTGTCCTTGCTTGGGCGGTGTTCATTGCCTATTTGACATGGGATCAGTGTATGAGCGTACTTGTATAGCTATAAGGTCATATACAGTGCTGAGGGAACTCAAAGACTATTAAGGCCATGCTCCGTATCCAAGAGGAATATGTAGCGTGAACTAGAAAGCTCTATTTTTTTTTAAAAAAAAAAAAGAAGAACCGAAAGCTATAGCTAGAGCCCTATTAAAAAAACGAAGATAAAACCTGCTTATTTTCTCAAATTAAAGTTGATCAGGATTTTGTCTATCAGGATTATGTTCATTTTTGCACCGTGGCTTGGCAACCGTCTTGCTGCGGACGATTCATTCGCCAAACTCGTGGCGCAGCCACAGATGCGGCGTGTGCGCTTACGACAGGAGCCAAACGCGCCCTAAGTCCACCAAATGATTCCACGTGCCTCGAAGTTCAAACCTGTTTGATTTCTTAACACTACTTAAGAGGAAAGATAAGTTTGATCACGGTCATCACACAGTCAATCCACTCATTCCACCTATCATCTTCTCTTTTTTACACCCTAGTGTCACGGAATGTACGGCATGCTGAACCGGCCACTACTTTTGAATCTTTCACCATAGGCGCATGGGCCCGTGCACATTCTGTCGCTTTTGTTGGCATAACCATCGAGAAAGCCTCCATTATTCTTGGACAACTGCCGATATATAACTATAACATAAACTGAGTCAGGAGAAATAAATGTTTTTCAAACTCAAAGGAAAAAATAAGATTCTGATTTCCTTCATCATACTGTGTACCATAATGACACTGAAAAATTGGTGTCAAATGTGAACATCAAAGACAAAATATTTCCGCTTCGTCACCACCGGTACGTATATGGGTTACTTCGTCCTCTGCTGACATTACACTGTAGAGAATTTGAAACTATGTCATCTCCACTTATCCCTAGAATTTTGAAAGTACGCATATAACCACCACGAGGTATATATTTTCAAACATCCGAGGACATTTAAGATTTGATTTCCTTCTACATACCATTACATAGTTCCGTGACACCTTAGAAAAAATCTCTCATATATCAAAGACGACGAGGTGTTTTTGCTTCATAACAAGTACATGATTTGTTTTATGTTGACGCTACAGTCAAGAATTAGACACTGCACATGTCAAAGTAAGTTCACATAATATTTCTATCGATCAAGACCTCCAATTTTCTTGGAGATACTTGTTTGCCACATCTTTAGAAAAATACTGTGTGACTAGCAAAGATGAGGGGGGGGGGGTTTGCTTCATAACCCATATACATATTTAATGTGCTATATATTTAATGTTATTTCTTTAAAAAATAGGAATTTCAGTTCACCTAGTATCTACTGATCACAGCACCTTTTCAAAAATATATATATATGATCTTAGAAAAAAAAATGTACGCTTACTTGTAAATAGTTCTCGTTCTTGCCACTGTGATCACAAACTCGAAATAACGCAGCCTGCCAAATCTAATGTTCATGATTATCAATAATTTCCAAAGAAATGTGAACATCGAAGACGAAATATTTCCGCTCCGTCACCAGTATGTATATAGGATTACTTCGTCCTATGACACTACACTATAGAGAATTTGAAATTCTGTGCTCACATGACTTATAACCAGAATTTGGGAAGTACACATATAACCACCACGAGGTATATATTTTCAAACATCCGAGGACATTCAGGATTGTGGTTTCCTTCTACATACTGGTACGTAGTTCCGTGACATCTTAGAAAAAATGCTCATATATCAAAGACGATGAGGTGGTTTCGCTTAATAACAACAAGTACAACAAATTGTTTTATGTCGAAGCTACAGTCATCAAGAATTAGAAACTGCACGTGTCAAATTAAGCTCACATAATATGTCTCTCGATCAAGACCTCCAATTTTCTTGGAGATACTTGTTTGTCACAACTTTAGAAAAATACTGCCTGAGTAGCAAAGACGAGGTATTTTTTTTGCTTCACAACCCATATACATATTTAATGTCCATTGATGCTATATGTCGTCAAGTATGAGAAAAAAATGTTTTTTTCTTTTTAAAAAAATAGGAATTTCAGTTCACCTAGTATCTACTGATTGATCACAGCACCTTTTCAAGAAGTATATATGATCTTAGAAAAAAAAAATATACGCTTACTTGTCTGCGATAGCAAACTAGAAAATAACGCATCCTACCGAATCCAACATTCATGTTTTTTTAAAAAGTTCCAATGAAACGGGGCTCCCTCCTTCGCATCGCTCTCGCGATGGCCCCGATTTTCCTCCTGATAGATACCACGACTATGGGACACCATAGAAAAGCAAAAAACAAACCCCACGAGTTTGTAGTGGGAAACAATTCTCTTCGTGTACTATTCTCAAAAAAAATCTCTTTGTGTACTGTGGACTTGTAAATTTACCAAATCGCTCACATGATCTCGTATATATGGACTTGTACACACGCTGGAATTCTCATATGGACTTGTACACACGCTGGAATTTTCAACTCTGCACTCCAAGTCTCCCGGCCCTAGCGCTCCGTACCGTATCCCGTACCACTGCCAACACTGCCGCAGGAAAGCAGAAAGCACGTGGCTAGCTTTTTCGCGCGGGCTGAACCTTCCGTTCACGGCGCTGGTCAAGGCGATGGAGGGTGGGTGGCTGGAAGCGGGACCCGGACCCGGACCCAGACCCAGACGGCCACACCCTGGCAGGGAGCCCGAGGGCGCGAGGAGGAAGAAGAGTACTACTAGAAGAGACCCAGAGCGCGGTTTGTTTGACTCGCCACCTTTCTGACACGGTAGAAGAAGTAGTACTATTTCCCAGCGAGTTCCACCCCTGTCCTCCATGGCAGCGGAGCCATTTCCGTCGAATCCCATTTTTCTCTTTTCTTTTCCTTTAAGAAAAAAAGGCACTCGGCAGCTCCTTGGCCTGCTTGCCGTCTATATATACTCCTACTCTCCAGGCAAGGTCATTAACAAGCAGCTCGTTCCGACTAGCTTCCTTCCACTCGATCGGCCGGTGCTAGCGAAGCTAGGTTGCTGGCTGCTGCTGCTAGTGGTAGCTATCCTCTCATCATATCTCTCGCCGCGTCTACTCCACTTCGTTCCCCTGCCTACCCCGTCCAGCTTGAAACCTCGAGCGAGGCCACCGTGGAGCCACGCTGCTCAACTGCTGACCTGAAACACCAAGAAGGTATTGGGGATGAGCATGCATCTGTCGGCGTGTGTAATTTCTGCATGGTAAAACATGGCATGTGTTCATTCAATCGGTTTGAGTTTTCGCTAGAGAGAAAAGGAGCAGTATGCAGAGACAAGTCCATAGAAGCTTGGAGAAAGTTTCAGTTTTCAGGGGCTTGATTTTAGAGGGAGGGAATATTGGCATCCGCACGGGCATCCTGGTGAGTTCCGTGTGTGCGTTGTTGCATGGCTTCATGGCTGTATAGGAGCGTACGTCATGAACACGGACAGAATAGCTAGCATTAATTCCATGGCTCATAGCTGTGGGCTGTGGCTGGCATCGAGTCCAGGCCGTCCAGGCAAGATTGTGCGGGTCACACCTGGGGGCGGTCCAATCCGTCAGTGGACACTGGACAGGCACACGTCAGTCGCTGCCTCGCCGCGGTGGACGGCGACGTGCCCCCTGTAGGTTGTAGCCTGCCTGTAGGACTAGTTAGGTTTACTGGTTTGTGTGCACTAGTTCAGGTCCCGTTTAGTTGAAAAAAAATTTATAAAATTTTTTAAGATTCCTTATCACATCGAATTTTTAACGCATGCATGAAATATTAAATATAGATAAAAAATAAAATAAATTACACAGTTTAGCTAAAATTCATGATACGAATCTTAAAGTTTAATTAGTCTATAATTAGACACTAATTGTTAAATAACAATAAAAAATGTTACAGAAGCATTTTGCAAAAAAAAATTGTCAACTAAACAAGGGCGTAAGGACACTCACTGCTAGGCACAGCGTTAACAATCCTTGGAGACCGCGACTCCTGAAACAGAGGAGGAGCGTTGTCCAAAATAGATCTCGTTCTCGGAGAAGTCAGTTTTTTTAACTTTAATCAATTATATATAAAAATATTAATATTTATAATATATAATTAGTATAATTAAATAGATCGTTGAATATACTATATAATAAATTTATTTGAAAATATAAATATTACACGAATTTTCTATAAATCTAGTTAAATTTTAGAAAATTTAGTCTAAACGCACCTCATAACGTCGTCTGTTCTGGAACAGAGCGAGCACAAAACCACCTCCACGTCGTGTTTATCTGCGTACAAGAAGATGCAGGGCAGGGCGGGGCAGGTCAGGTCAGGTCAGGGGAAAATACTGTCCGTGACTGTACTTGTTCGGGTTCTGAGTCCGTTCCGAGCCGGCCCTTTTTTTTTTCTCTCCTGTCTGTCCACCTTTCGTTGCCATGTCAAGCTCCCGCACTAGATACCCAAACGCGTCCCATCCTTACCGGCACAAGGAATGGAGAGGACTTCACTGAACGGCTCCCTCGCCGCCCGTACGCCCCTCTTGCTCTGCCTGCCTCTGTTTGGGCCAAGCAGAGCATGTCACTGCCTCTTTTTACGGGCACTGCTCACTGCACTGTGACATTGGAGACCAATTTGATCTTTTGTGCCTATGAGTCTATCTAATCGCCGGGGAGGTCGTGTCAAATTTTGACAAGAAATGTGTGGTGAAATTTTTGTAAATATTTTCAGCACCAGATGGTGACGCCTCTGGTTGGCGGCACACTGAACCTTCGCGACCAGCGTCCCGGGCCGTCGCCATCACCGGCCGCCCGCCGGCGTGCTCCGCCGCTGCCGCTAGCTGGCATGCATGGACAGACTAGGGCGCGAGTTCGCGTGCCGGAAATTTGGAAAGCGTGACAAAAGCCCCGGTCGGCGCGGTCTCCTCTCCTCTCCGCGCCGCCCAAAAGCCAAAAGGAGTGCCCACCTGCCTGCTGCCTCCTATAAAACCGGCCGCCCTCGAGCCCCGCCGAGCTGCAGTTTCTTCTGCAGCGGCCTGCTTCGCTCGTAGAGAACCCCGGTTGATTGCCCATTGCTAGAGTCTACAGTCTATAAACCGCTGGAATTTTTACGTAGTGAAAGGTGAGCACCGCTAGGACGTACTAGATCGATCGATCGATCCGTAGATATGGCAAGCATCGCCGTACGGGATTGCCGAGCCGTGCTTCGGCCGAATTGGTGGATCTGGTATTGCGATACTAGCTTGATGTTCTTTCGTCTACCTCCCGCTATTCTTCTTGGATTTGACGATACATGCACGGCCTGTCGTGTGTGACTGCTGGACATGCGTCTCATAAATGGTGTTTGTGTGCTGCAGGTGCCTTGAGTTTCGGTACGACGATGGAGTTCATCGGCAGCAAGGACGACGTGCAGATGGCCAGGCTGAACACCGAGCTGTCGTCGAGAGAAGACGACGCGCTCCCGGCGCTCCTGATCAAGGTTCCGTCCCAGACCATCGCGGGCTTCGACTGCGTCGTCGGCGCCGACGACGCCACCGTCTCCCTGGACGAGCTGGATGACAAGGTGGAGGAGCTGCATCAGCAGGGCGCGGGAACCACCACCAGGGACATCGTCATCAGCATCCCTGCTGCTGCGCCGGCGAGCGCGCCGCCACGCGTCGTCGTCGCTCCCGCGAGAGCCTACGACGACGACGCGCGCGTCCCGTACTCCGTCTCGCTCAGCATGCCGGCGTCGCCGTCGGGGTTCCACCTGTCGCAGTTCATGTGCGCGGATCATCACGCGCGCGTGGCGCCGGCCGACGCCCACCACCACCCGGTGGCGGTGGAGGAGCAGCAGACGGAGGCCGTGCACTCGCCGCGGCTGATCAAGCAGACGCGGTTCCACTCGCAGCCCATCCTGAACCTGCACCCGCCGTCGTCCAAGTACGTCGTCGACGAGGCACGGCGGGGCGACGGCAGCAGCACGCGCGACAAGCGGTTCGACCCGTTCAAGACCTTCTCCGGCCGCCTCGAGCGCCAGCTGTCCAACCTGCGCGGCCGCCCGCAGGATCCCGTCGATGGCATGTTCCCGGACTCGAAGATCTCCGAGGAGGAGACCGACCAGGTCCCCGCCGCCGACCGCTACTTCGACGCCTTGGAAGGACCCGAGCTCGACACGCTTAGGGTAAGCACTAAGCAGCAAGCGCTTTTTTTCCCTTCATTTTGATACACAAGTAACACAAGCTTTTTTCGTGTGTTGCAGGCCACGGAGGTGCCGGTGCTGCCGAAAGACGAGAAGTGGCCATTCCTGCTGCGGTTCCCGATCAGCGCGTTCGGCATGTGCCTGGGCGTGAGCAGCCAGGCCATCCTGTGGAAGACGCTGGCGTCGGCGCCGCCGACGGCGTTCCTGCACGTGAGCCCCGTGGTGAACCAGGTGCTGTGGTACGCGGCGCTGGCGCTGATACTGCTGGTGTCCGTCATCTACCTGCTCAAGGTGGTGTTCTACTTCGAGGCGGTGCGGCGCGAGTTCTACCACCCGGTCCGCGCCAACTTCTTCTTCGCGCCGTGGATCGCGTGCCTGTTCCTGGTGCTGGGCGCGCCGCGGCTGGTGGCGGAGATGCACCACGGCGTGTGGTACGCGGTGATGGCGCCCATCTTCTGCCTGGAGCTCAAGATCTACGGGCAGTGGATGTCCGGCGGGCAGCGGCGTCTGTCCAAGGTGGCCAACCCGTCCAACCACCTCTCCATCGTCGGCAACTTCGTGGGCGCTCTGCTGGGCGCCAAGATGGGCCTCCGCGAGGGCCCCGTCTTCTTCTTCGCCGTCGGGCTGGCGCACTACATGGTGCTCTTCGTGACGCTGTACCAGCGGCTCCCCACCAACGTGACGCTGCCCAAGGAGCTCCACCCCGTGTTCTTCCTCTTCGTCGCCGCCCCGAGCGTGGCGTCCATGGCCTGGGCCAAGATCAACGGCCAGTTCGACGCCGGCGCCCGGATCGCCTACTTCGTGGCGCTCTTCCTCTACATGTCACTGGTACGTACGTAGCTAGCACATTTGCCTCTGTTGCCGCCTGTTGAATTGAATGTTTCGATGATGATGATATCCCACTCCCACCCAGGCGGTGCGCATCAACTTCTTCCGGGGTTTCCGCTTCTCGCTGGCGTGGTGGGCGTACACGTTCCCGATGACCGGCGCGTCCGTGGCCACCATCACGTACGCGACGGAGGTGACCAACGTGCTGACCCGGGCGCTCTCCATCGGGCTGTCGGGCATCTCCACCGTCACCGTCGCCGGGCTGCTGGTGACCACGGTGTTCCACGCCTTCGTGCTCAGGGACCTCTTCCCCAACGACGTGTCCATCGCCATCACGCGGAAGAAGCCCAAGTTCAGCAAGATCCTGGCGCACTTCCGCTCCTCCAGCTCCGACATGAAGGAGCTCGTCTTCTCGCTCTCCAACTCCAAGACGGCGGCGCAGTCCGACTCCGGCGACACCGAGACCGACCCGTCCGTGACGACCGCCAAATCCCGAGCCGAGCCGTGACTAGCGGCTCAAGCCAGCTAGGAGCTAGCCGCCCGCTCCGCTCGCGGTCTCATTTCTCATGTATAGCTGCTACATCCCTTAGCTAGCTGTACTGTACATAGCGGATCTTCTTGGGGTTCTACTGTATTACGAAGAGAGGTCGTCGTCGCCGGTGAGCAAGTGCGCAGGCACGCACGCATCGATCGGCCAAAAGCTGATGCAGCAGTTGGTCGGCGTGCAGTGGATGGAATGATCGGACATACGAAGGGTATCCTTGGAGCATTTTAGTGATGATGAGGATATAGCGTGAGGAAACCATGATAGTAGTTTGATTAATTAGTTTGTAAATCTACCGACATACATATATGTAAGTGGTGTGAACTTATAAGTACGAATAAACCATGCATGAACATGTTCTGGTGGCCTTTAAAGATTTGGACCTTCAACCGTGGGGCATTCCGCGCATTGCTTTTGCCGTTCTGCCTTTCTGTGAGGCTTGGTCCATGAGTAGTACATCACTGGAGATCATGTGTTTGCTGACTTTGGTGGGTTTCTTTCTTCTGTTCTGCCGAGAAACGGACAGTGACCGACAGCCACACACACAGCAGAATCAACAGCACGCAGCAGCATGCTCCATGCATGCCATGCCTTTCGAGACGTCACTAGCAAGAGCACGCCACCACCGCCGAGACGCGAGAGAGATGGCCGTGACTGGACTGTCCACTGGCTTTCATGCGCCGCGACACCGCCCAGGCGCCCAGTGCGTTGAAACAGCCGAATTCCTGTGGAAACCTCGCCCGCGTCGACCGGTTCAGGAAGGCGGTAGCTCCAAGATGGAGATGGTGACCTCCCGTCGGCGCGGTACAGTACAGGGTCAGGGACCTTGCAGGACGCTTCGGTTGTGTGATTATCCGTTCACGGAGGAATTCACTCAACTTGCAGCATGCGCAGTTTCCTCCTGCGCATGTTCTGGCACTTTGTTTGATTTGATTCTCGGATGTACTGTATGTATGCGTTTCTCTATCTCCCTCGGCACGTTTGCTTTCTACGATCCAGCTGAGAGTCATACCTGAGGGCACGTTTGCTTGGTGATTGTTCCTGTCATTCGTCGAGCGTGACTTTAGGTTGCCGATAGGCTGAATGTGACAAGCTCCACTCCTTCAGCTGGTCAGGTACAGAGCCCCAGCACAAGGTTAGGTTGTGGATTACTGAATTTCGTCAGAGGCTGACTGGTCCGTTGGCAGCATGCCGTATTTCCAATTAACGAGGTGCTTGTGTACATAACATATACTGTTTATATGATACTGAAAATCTGAAATGAGAGATCTCGTCGCCCCAAGTGCATGCATTTTTCCATGAATCATGTGCAGCATTTACCGCACTTTGGATCAGGAGGCCTTTTGGGCCTTGTATTGTGTCCGTAACTGAACCCACTTTGGTGAATCTGCAGCACATGGAGGCCCTTGGGCTGGCAAATTTGCACTTCTGTTTGTCTTCGTTATTGAGCCTACGCAACAATTAGGCCCTTGGAAGTTGGAACTGCAAGCTACATGAGGACGAAGACGAGAGCCTGCAAACCGTCAGGGGGGCGCAGTCGAAATAACTGGTGAACTTATGGGTTTGTACTCTGCAGAGCTTGGAGGAAAGCTGGAAAATGAATTTTGCATTCTGTAAATCTTTTTGAACCTTCAGTAATTCCGATCTTTAAATGTCCCTACACTAGTAGTTTAACAACACGCTGGGTAAATGGCAATAATGAGAGAAGGAAAAAAGAAAAACGCTGTCGACCTGACAGCATCAAAGCAGCGACAGCCTGACAAGGGTGACACTATGATACGAAGTACTACCTACCGATCGCTACAATTAACGCAACTTTGCACCGTTAGTATGGAGTAGGAGTGCTAGCTTGCAAACGCTATGTTTCACTGGCTCCATCGCCAACGCTAAAAATCCGTTCCAGTCGACGCCTTGGCGTCCTGACCCTCTTGAAGCCAGTATGCACAAGTGCTCCATAGAAAATGACAATTTGGTAGGGATGTAAATGGTATGACTCCACTAATTAGCGACGACCACTGGTTCCAAAATCAGCGATCATTTCCTCAGTTCCCACGACTTTTCTTTTCTAAAAATCTCATTACTGCATCTTTTTTCGGAAAGTTATAAAATTATATATATAACTGATGTGCATAACTTTTTACGTAACAACTTATCATCATAAATTTTCAGCATAACTTTTTTTGTTGAAAAAATATTTCCATAACTTTTCATTTGGAAGTTACAAGTTATACACACAAATTATGTGCACGACTTTTTACAGAACAACTTATCATCACAATTTGTCATCATAATTTTCATTGACTTTTCTTTTTTTGGAAAAAATAATTTCATAACTTTTCATTTTTAGAAATTTGTAAAGTTATGCTCACAACTTATGTACATAACTTTTTACGTGACAAATTATCACCACAACTTCTCATCATAACTTTTGTAGACTTGTTAGATTTGTGATCATAAGATTCGATTAGATCGGAAGAAGAGAAAAAGTGAAAGAAGAGAGAAAAATGGTGAAAAAGAAAAAAAAACATGGTGCATTGTTTTATATTACGTCTACAACTACTATCTGAATGCATATATGATCATGTAAAGTAGATAGGTTAGTGTATATAAAAATAAAAAAAATAAAGGAAAAAGTAGAAAATTAAAAAATAAAAGGAGAAAGATGGACGCACTTGCGAGTCCGACTCGAACGGCTCCGCTGCCTCCGCTCCACCTAATAGGAAGAGGCAAGGGAGAGACAGAGAACAACGGAAGCCTTACATGAGAACACAAGGAGTATGGTGAAGAGTGTTCGCTCGTTTGGAAACGAGAAATCGTCCACCAAATTGGATTTAGACAAATGGTACGGATATTTTTCAACTGTTTCTGAGTCCGAATCGTTTAGAGAGATTTAGATCTGTCCATATCTAAGTCCGAATATTCAACATCCTGTATCCGAATACTAAAATCGCATATTTATGGTGTCGATATCCATTCATATCATGTCCGACGTAGCATTGTCTTAGGGCTCAGCATTATCTCCGTGTGTTGGCCAGCCAGATCAACTTCAGATTGCAAGGTCGGATCAGCCAATCAAGACTCAAGAGCCCTTACGGTCTCATGGAGCAAGCAAAGCTGCTAAACTAAAACGCTGGGTCCTCTTCAGCCAAACCATACAGTACATTTTACAGTAATACACGATCGAGCAGCTGATATCGCACGCGACACCGGAACGGTCGAGGGCGAGGTGTCCCATCCCATTGATGATGGAAGCAGAGTATTGTTTCGTCCCGATTTCCCGTGAAGCTAATTGAATGCAGGCAAATCCTCAGGCCTTGTTTAGATTCCAAAATTCACCCCCAAATTCCACTATGCAAAAAGAAGATTCCCCATCACATCAAAATGTCGGTATATATATGGAGTACTAAATGTAGATGAAATCAAAAACTAATTGCACAGTTTTGTTGTACTTTGCGAGACGAACATTTTGAGCCTAATTAATCAAAATTTGGACAATTATTACCACTAAAAAACAAAAAGTGCTACAGTGTCGGGGGTGGCACTGTGCCGAGTCGGCCACCCCCGACTCTGGAATCTAAACGAGGCGTCAGTTCATTCAATCCCCTTCTCCCCAATCCCGTGAGCAGCATTTAACTGGCCCGGCTCTGTTGTAAAAAAAAAAAAAAAAACTGGCCCGGCTCTGAATTCAATGCCCACTCTGCGTCGCGTCTCTCTGCCCCTCTGACACTATAAAACCTGCGGCCTCTGCCACTCCTTCCGTCGCCACGTCTCTCCAGTAACCCCGCGCGCGCCATTTCTGTACGTGCGCCTGTTGCGATGGCTTCGGTGCTTCCTGCATGGTCGTCGATCATGGTCCTGGTGGTGCTGGCCGCAGTCGTCCCGCCGCCGCCGTGCTGCCGCGCCGAGTTCACGGTGGTGGTGCCGGACACGTCGGCGGCAGCGGCGCTGGTGGACGCGCCGCAGCCGGGGTTCTCGGACCGTGCCCGCACCGACCCGGCGGAGCAGCGCGCCGTGCAGGAGGTGATGGCGGCCACGGGCAACGGCTGGGCGTGGGGCATCCCGGACGTGTGCCGGGGCCGCTGGCACGGCATCGAGTGCGTGCCCGACCGCCACGACGTCTACCACGTCGTGTCGCTGGCCTTCGGCGCGCTCTCCGACGACACGGCCTTCCCGGCCTGCGACGCGGCGACCGCCACGCTCTCCCCCGCCGTGCTCGCGCTCCCGCACCTCCGCTCCCTCTTCTTCTACCGCTGCTTCACGGGCAACCCGCAGCCGATCGCGGCCTTGCTCGGCCGCCTCGGCCCCGCGTCGTTCCGCTCCCTCGTGCTCCGCCAGAACGGCCACGTCGGCCCGATCCCGGCGGAACTCGGGAACCTCAGGGCGCTGCGCGTGCTCGACCTCCACGGCAACCAGCTCGCCGCCGCCATCCCGGCCACCCTCCAGTCCCTGACCCACCTCCGGATGCTCGACCTCAGCTACAACCGTCTCGCCGGCCCGGTGCCGCACTTGGACTTCCAGCGGCTCAGCATCCTGGACCTCAGCCACAACGCGCTCCAGGGAGGCGTGCCGTGGAGCCTCGGCCGGTGCCGCTCTCTGCTCAAGATTGACCTCAGCCAGAACCGCCTCACCGGCACCATCCCCGACGCGCTCGGCGAGCTGTCCGAACTCATGCTGCTGGACCTCAGCCATAACGCGCTGTCCGGCCCGATCCCGGCCGCGCTCAGCCGGCTGGCGTCGCTGCGGTCCCTGATCCTGAGCGACAACCGGATGCAGTTCACGACGGTGCCCGACGGCTTCTTCACTGGGCTCAAGGCGCTGACCACGCTGGTGCTCTCCGGAATGGGCTTGGCCGGGACGATCCCGGAGTCCATCGGGGAGCTGGGCGAGCTTCGGGTGCTGCGGCTCGACAATAACCAGTTCACCGGCGTAATACCGGCGAGCTTCCGGCGGCTGGAGAGGGCGAGCGAGCTCCGCGTCGACGGCAACCGGCTGGTGGGGCCGATACCGTTCGGCAAGGAGATGATGTGGAGGCTGGGCAACAAGCTGCGCGTCGGCGGCAACGAGGGGCTGTGCTATGACACCAAGCAAGAAGGCCTCGAGGGCGTCGTTGCCCTCGCCGGCGTCGCGGACTGTGACAGCGTGAGGAGTCGCACGACGCAGCACTTGGTCTGGAGCAATAGTACTGTAGTTAGCCGCCGCGGCGGTGTGGCCACCGTGACCTCTTCGACTGCTTCCGTCAGCCCTAACGCCGGTGGTGCTCGTGTGGAAACTACTTGGCTTGTGTTCGTATGTCTGCACCTTGCATGGTTTGTAGCGTTGTAGTTGCAATTGTAAGTAGGACGGCCAGGATGTGGTGATTCCAGAACCCGAACAGTGGTTGTAAAGAGCTCAGGGCATTTTTTTTATCAGGACAGTAAGAAGTGAACAAAAAAATTTTGTCTACTCCGATGTTCCAAAATTTGAAATTTAATTGTTTTGAAGTCAACCCCCGCTATCCCTTCTTATCTTAGCATGGTAGCCCGCTCATTCATAGATTTAAACTTAATGTTAATAACTGAAGGCTCCAATAATCCTCCGTGCTAATTCCCACGACAGACGTGGTACAAAAATAATCATAAGCAGATCTTTGGAATTACAATTCATTCTAATAATCACAATTTAGACAGGAATCAATCAAGTTAATGTGACGGCATGCTATTTGTTTACTACTATTTTTTATAGGTATCTGTATACTACTATTGCCCACACGGGGAACGTACTTTTGTGCTGCACTTTTGTTGTATTGGGATGAGCTAAAGAATGTGCTATAAGACCGGTCTCAATGGGAGTTTCGTGTCCCAGTTTTTAACACACCCAGATTTTAGAAACAATGCAGAAGAGTTTCATCCCTATGAAACTATCTCTACTCTTAGGGCAGTCTCAAAGAGATATTAATGGTAGTTTCTATCCCTATTAATTACCCAGCCAGCTAAGCAAAACACCGACGTGGCAGTCGAATTAATGAAAAAAGAGAAGAAATTTTGAAGAAACCATTTCTCAGGGGAGAAACTACGTCTACGCTTGAAAAACGAGCAGCGTCGATGCCGTGGGGCCCATGATGGGACTACTCCTGCGATGTCTCGCCACCAATGACTCTTCCGCGCTCGTCGCTGTCGCGCAGGAAACAAGCAGGACGCCCGCTGTCGTCGCCTAGGCAGCAGGCCGCGCCACCGTCGCGCTTGCTGCAGCGAAGGCTCGCCCGCACCGCGCGCTCGCCGGCCGCCGCGAGGGCTCGCCCACGCCGCGTGCTTGCCGGCCACCACCGCGCTCGACGACTGCTGCGAGGGCTCGCTCACGCTGCGTGCTCGCCGGCCGTCGCGCGCTCACCCGCGCTGGCTCGCCGCTGCGATACGCCTAGGCTGGGCTGCGCGTGCTCGCCGGAGGCGCCGCCGCGCACTCGCTTGCTGGACGCCAGTGCGCTCGCCCGCCGCTGCGAAACGCCCAGGCCTTGCCGGCCTTGCCGCGATACGGCCCAGGTGTGCTGCCCGTGCTCGCTGGAGGCGACGCCGCTGCGCGTGCAAGCTTGCTCCGCTAGCCGCGCTGGGACTGTGCGCGTATGTGCTCACTCTGCTGGCAGCGTTGCGCTTGCGTGCTCGCTCTGCTGACTCGCCAGGGAGAAGTAGAGAACGAGATGAGAGAGCAAGGCATAAGGGAGAGAGAAAACAGTCATATTTATTACGCGAAGACTCTACCACTGTGTGACTTAGTTTCTACGGATGATTTTTACTGATATGGTCTTTTTGGACATTGTGCATAGTTTCTATCATTGGGACTGTCTTTATAAAACTTTTATCACCTCTCTCTTCATTTATACAGTGTCATGTCAGCATATTTAATGTTCATAAAATTCTACGAAATCTCCATTGAGATTGGCCTAAGTTGCAGAAAAAAAACATAGCATAAAGATCAAAGTGACTTTGATAGGCTGGTGGGATGAACCGGAGCCCTCAGATCAAACCGACTTTGATCAACGGTGAAGATTGGACCTCAATGACGGTGAAAGATCGACGTTCGAAGCGGGTCGTGATTGGATCTTGGGCCAGGTCAGCCGACCTAGGGCCCAGGTCGGCCGACCCACTTCTGTGGCCATTTGATCTAGGTTTCGGTGGATCGGCTTCTCGTGTTCTCTAGAATTTTCTCAACTTAGTGCCGCGGTAGAATATGCAATTTAATCCGACGTTTGGCTCTTCTCTTGGCAGTTTTCTGGATATACTCTGCAGAAACACAGGTTCACCAAAACTCATGGAAATTATTAGTTTAAACCCCTAGACCTTTGTTGGTGATCTCAAATATGCTCTTATGCATGTTTAATTGACTATTAAATATGATCGTTATCTACCGTTGTAACACCCCGGTGTTACTCAAGCATTAGCATTGCAAATCATACCCATGGCATGTCATCGCATTCATGATCATATGTGAAATTAGAATGCACTTTTAGTTAAAGCATTTTGTGGGACAATTGTTGCATATGATGCTTATAATTGATTCACCCTAATTATATTGGTTAGACTCATGAAACATGTGTAGTTATAATTTTTAAATCAACTAGAACTAAGTAGTGCAATTTTTGGAGCACCTTGTTAACCAAAGTTTTGTCAAAAATTTATTTTTAAAATTATTTTTAGAAAAATGGTCAAAAACCCTCCCTATTTAGCTTTTATTTTCTAATTCAAAATCTGTGGGGATTTTGGAGTTGACCCTTTAATAAAAGTTGTAGATAATTAAATTCTAAGCAACTTTCATTTTTGGGCCATTTTCAGAAAAAGTCATCTTCTTGCTCAAATTTGAATTTGAAAACTGTGAATTGAATTTATTTGAAATTTCTCTGAAAAATAAAAATGGAAAATCGGGTTTTACCTTAACGGGCCGCCGCCTCGCTTTCGGCCCGCAGCCGCAAGCCGGCCCAGCCCGCGTCGCGCTCGCACGCCCGCGCGCCCGCGCGCGCGCCGCGGTCCACTGGACCGAGCGCACACCGCGCACCGCGCCCGCCTGCGTGCTCTCGCCCAACCCGCGAGCGCGTGACGCCGCGTGGCCGCGCCGCACCGGCGGCCGTGGACGGCGGCTAATCGCCCGGTCGGAGCCCCTGCACCTGGACGGGAATGCATCCAGGGTCGCTCCCGACCACGTCTTAACCCCCGCGCCCACTCCTTTCTCCCCCACGCGCTCTCCATTCCCAAACGCAGCTTCCGCTTCTCTGCCACCGCGACCGCCATCGTCGGCGTTGCCGTTCCGGCCACGCTAGCTCACCGCAAGCAGCTCCATCTCACCTTGAGCTTCCCCTCCTTCTGGCGCAGCCCGCGCTCACCTCAACCGGCCGTGGTAAGCCTCCCCTCCGCGTGAATTGCTCGTCGGAGTTCCGACCGAACTCGCCGGACTTGTCCGCTCCGTGGAACGCATCTCTCCACTCCTCCTCACTCCTTTCCAGTGCGCGCATTTCGTTCGCCTTGGCTCACCGATGCTCGAGCACCCTTCCTCTTCCCGTTCCATGGCCGGAGTTGGCCGGCCGGCGGTCACCCGCGCCACCGCTCCGCCATGAACGACGGTGACCGGTCCTCCGAGCTTTGCTGGCCATCCCGTGTGTACCCTTGAGTTCGCAATCACGAGGTGGTTCGCGTGATGCCTCTGGCTTGGCCGGAGACCTCGCCGCCGGCGAGCTACGGACGCCGACGTCTCCCTCTTACTCTCTGTGGCTGACGTGTGGGGCCACAGGGACCTGTCGGTCTCGCGTTTGCTCTCTGTGTTCAGTTTCTGGGTGCACGTAGCGCTGAACGGTCGGATTTCAAAAAGGGATTTAAATAAATGTTTTCTAGAAAATGAGAAAAGGGTTTCTAAAATCCATAACTTGCTCATTTTAGCTCCAAAAATTGTGAAATAAATTTCTATGGACTTCTTAGAACCAGATCTACAATCTAAAAATGTTGCATGTAAATATTGCACTACTTTTCTGTAGGGTTTTTATTTAATCATTGAAATTGCTGTTTTCTTGATAAATATGTAATAAATCATAGAAAACTCATAAAAATATGGTTTCAAGTTTGTTAATCTTTTTGTGCAATGTACTTGCTAGGAAAAATATGTATCATGCATGTTCTGTAGAAAAATTCTTATGTGTAGTTCAAGTGCTTTTTATTGCAGATAATTGTTATTTTTGTTAGAGAGAAAAATATGAATAAAACATGCAAGTAATAATTTTTATACAGTGATTATTTCCTGTGTAGAATCTAGGAAAAATGATAAATCTGTTGTTTGATATTTTTCATAGCATAAAGTATTTTTATGCTCATTTTTAGGCACTAGATTGTTAATTTTGTGTAGGCAGTTATAGTATTCCAAATGCAATGAAATTTTTGGGACATGCTAAAGTACATGATAGTAATCCACTGTAATTTTATCAGATTTTTCCAGATTACCAAAATAAGTGTTGCTGTTCAAACATAGTGTCAACTAGGGTTTCAATTAGCATTTTTTTAATGCAAGATTAGTTGATAGATTTTTGCTTTGAGTATCTTTGAAGCATCTTCGGGTGCTAGGGTGACTTTGCATGGTAGAGAATGTTGGTGGTAGTTTATGAGTACATGTTCTTGGATGATGTAGACTACCTTGTAGAAGAGTTATAATTCCACTTAATCCAAATAAAGTAAACCGGTGCATCTACATCTCATTCATCATCATCATCTCATGTCATCTCTGCAATGCACTTAGGCATGAACACTTATACATCTGCATCATACAGAATCGCAGAAAGTAACCCCGGTAGCAGTTCACGAGGAGCCGAAAGAGCAGCCCGAGGTGAAAGAGCAGGAGGTGCCCGAAGCCGACGAGGAGGTCGGTGAGGATCTTCCAGAGTGCCCAGACCATCGTCCGAGCTCTTTCGAAAGAGGCAAGCCCCGGAGCATTTCTCTCCCGGTTTGCAAATATTTTTATTAAATGCTTACTTTAATTGATGCATTACGTTTAGGAGTTGTTTGCAACCGTTGCTGCATTATACCTTGTTTACCCTTGCTCTACCATATCCTTGTTACCTTAGTATTCGCAGTCAAGAAATGCTTAGCTTGCTTAGACCGGTAGAAGTCGGGTGATTTCCTGTCACCTGCGAGCCATAGTTGGTTACCTGGATCTACTTGAAAAGTATGTCATATGAAAATAACTAAGTGTCAAATTGAAATTGAGATCGGATGGAGACTTGCAGGGTTTTGGACTGTAGTGTTCCCGTCTGTGTCGATTAAGGACCGACCGTTGTTGGGCCTCAAGTCATGTTGAACGCATGCCTCACATTTAGCTGGCCGAATAATGTACCTTTCGACCGCGAAGCTGGGAGATTATTCGGGCCGAGTGGATTGCCCGCAACGCACTGTACCGGAGCAGTAGTGGCAGGATACGGGGCGCGATGATAAGGCCAAAGAGCAGTCGGGCGGCCCCGGGTACATGTGGTTCCTGTCAAACTCGCGACTTTACCTGAATGGTTGACTCGGTGACCAATACCTCACTTTAGCGGGTGAGTGAGGTTTGTGTGAGGAACAAATTACCAGCTGGTTAATAATCGATTCGAATCGTCATCGTTCACTAGATAGTGAACACTTGACTTGAGCTACTTCATCGTAGTAATATTGATGGAACACTTGGACAGTTATGTGGAATATGACATGATGAAGGTTGTTAATGATCAATGGTTATACTTACCTGCTTAATTCCATGTTACTCTAGTACAGGTGCAAATATAGTTGACAGGTTAATAAAGATTTAACTTGATGCAAGCTTTTGGAAAAGATGCGTTAATAATAAACATGCCTTTTTACAAATGAGTCAGCTATCCCACCATAAAGCCTGTTATGATCCTTGGTGTCATTTTATTTTCGGTTATGTCGGGTAAGTCTAGCTGAGTACCTTCTCATACTCAGGGCTTTGTTCCCACTTGTTGCATATGGGCAGATGTATTACGGCTACTGTATCAACTGCCTTTACCCTGCGATGGGCGAAGCTTAGAACCATGGGCAGTGGTCATTCCCTACGTCTCGTCTGATGCTTTTGTTGGAGATGATCATGAGCTGGCACCTTATTTCGAACTCGGTATGAGTGTGTGTGGTTTGAACTAAATGCTTCCGCTACTTTTATTTGAACCTGGTTTGTAATAACTATGTTTAAACTCCGATGTATTTGTGACATGAACTTTTATGTAACTTGTGATGGTGACCGCTAAACTTATTACGATCTTGGCTGGTATGTGAGTTGGTTTGAAATCCGTCGTGATTTCACGGACTACCGGGTTATACGAGCTTAAGTTTGCTAAATCGTTCACGGGTTGGATGATTTTCTTACTTAATTTCGTATAATTAGGCGGTTCTGTTGCAACCGTCAATAACCGCGCAGCCAGATCCTGTTGTGTAGTGCTCCGCCAACCCGGCTGCCAAGTTTTGCTGAAAGCGCATGTTGCAAGAGTATGTTTCAAGTGTTTCAGATGTTTCAAAGGTATGTTGCAAGTGTTTCAGATGGATGTTGCAAAAGTAAATCGGGATGTTGTATATGTTGTAATGGTTGTAATCGTGTTGCAAATGTATGTTAACAATGTTTCATCTGTGTTTTCGGACGTATATTGCAAGTGTGTTTATCTGGATGTTACATATGTTTCACACATATGTTACATGTATTTTATCTGAATGTTGCGTATGTTTGCAAAGGTTTTCAAGTGTTTTCAGGTGTTTTTTCAAGTGTTTCAAAAGCACGTTGCAAGTGCGTGTTTCAAATGTTTTAGCTGTTTCAGACATATGCTGCAAGTGTTTTATCTAAATGTTGCATATGGTGTAGTAGCTGCACATAAATGTTGCAAGCTTATGTTTCAAATGTTTCATTTATTTTAGACGTATGTTGCAGCAAGCTCTCCATGTTGCAAGTGTTTCATGAGGCGCAGGCAGCACCCCGAGCGCAGGCGGTCCCCACGGGGCGATCGAGCAAGCGCCGGGGGGCGCAACAGGGCGAGCAGACGCAAGTGCGCAGCATGGCGCATGCGAGCAGCAGGGCAAGCATGGTATGGCGAGCAACAGGACGGGCATGCATGCTGCGATGCGCATTCATGAGTGGGGGCAACCAGAGGGAGCGCGTGGGAGACAACCACCCGGCATAGGACCCGTCGCAGAGGCAGGGGCGCTAGAGCGTTGCCGCTTTCTGCTGATCTGTTTTGGCCGCTGGCGGACCTAGCTAACAGCCGAGGGAGGTGCACTCCACTGGCTATTCGAGCCGCATGTCCTCGAGTGTGCAGGGGCAAGTGAGCCACACGGACGAGCACGCGCTGGGCTGAGCATCGGGCACGGTGCGGGCCCCCGGACATGCGCTTCTCTCTTAACATCCAAACGTGCGCTTCTCTCCGAATGTCCTGACGTTAGTAAGCCTGTTTCTAGGACAAAGTCTGAGCATGTTGTAGCCAAAAATCGCACTTTGTTGGACAGTGAATTTGCTCACTGGATTTTCAACGCACTGAATTTTTTTCAACGGCTTTCATCAGTATAACCTTGGACTGAGTTATGGTAATTATTTTGTGTAGCTTTGCCTCCATTGTCTGGCACCTCGTCGCAGATTGTTTGTGTGTGCTCTCTCTGGTTAGTAATCCTAGGATTACTTGGGTTTGTTGTAGCCGGAATTATTCTGCCTCCTTTTAATAAAATACGTTTTATATGGACACGTTCGCTAAAAAAATTAATCCATTATAGAACATCACCAACGAAAATCCATATATTGTTTTGTTGGGGACGAAGTCTAAATGCCAACTCGTCATGCTTCTCTTTCGAATCAAGATAGACTCGGAACACGGCGTAGAAAATCTGCCTCCTTGCTGGGCTGGTCTTAATTCTCATTTATTTTCATTACAATTTGCAACTGTAAAAAACATGTTCAAACTTGCATTAGATAACTTCCTACCTGGAGGCTGATTTATCGGCAGCCTTGTTGTGTGACCAGGTGACATAAAGACCACACTCTTTTAACTAGTTGTGCGGCTGATGGTTTTTATGACTAATAAGTCGGCTGATGCTGTTTTGTTGTAATAGATATCATGGCTGATAAGCCGAGCTGATAATTTCAAGCGAACAGGGTTTTTTTTAGCTGCACTTGTATCCACCTCAATCTGTGTATTGTGTATTGGAGTATTTGGAGGCTTTGTATGCTACGGTTAGCTGTAAGTGTGGACTAAGGAACAACTATCCTAGTCCAGACTCGGCTTTTTTTATATAAAGGAATATTTTATTAAATTTTGAAGTGCATACATCGAGTTGATACAAAGTCTTGAAGATAATTCTTTCGGTCTCTGCTTCATAGGAAGCACACAACCAATTAAAAGAGGGAACCACAGACACTCTAGTAACTATCAATATGTAGACTAGAACGTCATTCATGTGTGTAGAAAAAGATAACCTTTGGCCACCTATGCCAAGTACCGTGAAAACGCCACAACCAAATCCTGTATATCCGGCTTCTAGGGAGCCAATAATGACCAAAAAAATAACCTATAAAGGAGATGAATAATTTTTGTTTTCAAAAACTATATCACTCCTATATAACTAAATCAACCAACAGGGGCGGCAGCCTCTAGTAGAACTAAAGGCTTCAAATCTTTATAATCATGTTTTGCAACCTTGCCAGTTACACATTTCGCTAAATTATCTTTTGTAAGCACTACTCCTCTATATAGATACCACCAAAAAAATCTTGATCTTAAAGGGCTTTTATTTTTCATAAGCGTTTATTTAAATCGGGCACCTCTAAATGGATTAGGGCCTGATAATGTTCTTTTTGAATTAGGGCATGATAATGTGACTTCACCAAGAATTGTCCAGACTCAACTATTTGCGCTTGCAAGCATGCAGTCCGCTTCTATTCTATCTTATCTAATCTATTTTTTTTTCCGGTACACAATGAATGTCAAATCTTTATTTGTATCGGAGTTTCTAAACATGATTAGTTGCCATGAGGGCAACAGGGCGGTGCAACAGGAATTTACAGAGGACAATTGGATTAGAACATTGAGGGGAAGAACAATACAACAACACAAATTGATGAATTCATCTCCCTTTGGAACCATATCCAAAGCTTTCATCTATAGTCGGAGGTCGACGATAAAATCACTTGGAAATAGACAGCCGATGGACAATAAAACGCCAAATCCGATGGACAAATTTTTGGTGGGCACATACGAAAAATACATGCAAAATATTCATGTTCTCATCCAAAACAAAATCCTCACAACCTCACCCATCAAGGATGGCCACGCAACAAAAATTGCACTCTATGCAATGGCCCGTTAGACCGGTTACCATATTTTCCTTGCTTGCCTCTTTGCACAAGCGTATTGGAACCAAATCGCATCATCGGAGCACTTTGATGGATTGGACACAACACACATGTAAACTTTACCACCGTAGCAGAATGGTGGGATAACACCAGGTTTGGTTCCTAAAGAACGCAAGTGAGCTTTCAATGGTTTAGCCATCTACATCATGTGAAACATTTAGAAAGAACGTAGCCGCAGAAACGCAGAATCTTCGATAACAATCATTCAATGGCCCTCCAGGTCGCCAGACGGATCAAAGAAAACCTAGACCTCCACAAAAGGGTGCGTTGTCTGCAACCCTCCTTAGTGGTCGTTTGGGGGTTTTAGTTCAGAAGTTTTCTTAGTATGAATTTTTCTCTATGCTAGTGGGCTCGCACGTCTAGTGTCTTTTGGACCCTTGCCTCTTTATATGTACATATCACTCTCTTCACCTTAATTGAAAAGGCAGGGCTCTTGCTGTTTATGTTAAAAAAGGATGAGGACGTCCCTAAGGGATGAGCAATGAAGATGGTGGGAGATTGTTGCCCGCGATCGGTGTGGGCAAGGATCGCAATTGTTTGTCATAGGGGCAAGGTGCTCTTGGTTGATGGACTATGGATACTTTCATACGGGAATTCCCCAAAAAGGAATACCTTGAGACAATGAATGCATTGGAGCGGTTGAATACCTATCGGTACTGGCAACGACGAGGACTCCTCGTGCTCCTGCGGATTGGAGGGCGATGCCAACGAGGATTACCATGGGCGACTATGCTTCCTAGGGCATCAAGAGCCATTCTTGGATGATAGTGAAAGAGGCGAGTGAGGAAGCACGAAGTCGGTCAAGCGGGGTGGTCGTGAAGGAGATCGATTGACCATGAAAAAGAGGGGACGATGTGATTCATAGTGATTACCGATGACTGGCCTTGATTACTGAGTGGGGCGAGACAGCCAGGCAAGGATGCAGCAAAGGGAGGGGTGAAGCACCAAGGAGGGTCGCTACAGGAGGGTGAGGGATGCGTGACAAAGGGTCCACAAGTCTGTGACTCGGTGTAAATCGAATTGGGGAAGGCGTTCGACCGCAGGATGGCGGGAGGCGAGCGGGGCAAAGGTTGTTGTGCAACCCTTTTAGCTGTAGAGATTTCTCAACGGGGTTTTCTATAGCCTTTGTGAGAAATAATTCTTGTAACTTATGCTAAAAGCTGAAATAAGCTGGGTCTCATAGGTTCCAAGCTGGCTCTTGGACGACATAAACCTAACACAATTTATATTTTCAATGGCAAGACCACATTTGAAATGCGAAAATTATTACTATCTATTTTTTTATATAAAATCGAACTGATTTTTATATAATCTCAGTACCATTTCTATAAAATTCATGTGTTCCTATTTTCAAATGGGCCGTACAGTGAAGAACTCGGATTGCAGCACGGCCGCACCTGCAACAACTCCCATGGGCCATGAGGATAATGAGCCCACATCACACACATACGGTTCTGATCTCTGAATTGAAGTCTGCTTCGTACCCGGGAGGCTGCAGTTTGCACATGGGGAACGTGATCCAGTGAGCTCATGCAACCGCATCGCCATCAATGAGCGGCGGGCTTGATGGTGCTGCCTCGTTTGACCTTTTTGCTAAGCACGGAATTCTCTGGATTTTCCTCTTCCCTGACGCAGAATTCTCTGAAACCAGTGCGCGATCCGCGTTGGTCGCGAGACCCGCAAATTCTTCGACACCACACCACAGTGGTGTGCGTACCCAGCAGCATCACCGTGCTGGCCTGATGAGCCTCATTAGTCATTATATTAATATAACAAACTTGCTTGTACCTGCAAAGTTTGTTGCTTACTCTTACTTAGGGCAGTCTTAATGGTGATTTCATTAGAGTTTCATCGGCATTAAACGAGGTGTCACCTCAGCAAATATGATGATTTGGCACTATATTTATGAGAAGAGAAATGATTAAAGTTTCATGGGGATGAGACTAGTGTGCAGCGTTTCCAACACGTAGGAAACTGTGCGAAACTTGCGTTGAGCCATCCTCGTTTCATCAACGGCCTTTTTTTTTAAGGTCACCGGGGGAGAGAGGATCCCCACCTGAATTTTTATTGTCCAACAACTGCCCTTAGACAGTTAGAAAGTGTAAAGTACAATGTACATCTTTCGTCACAAGATCATTTTTACGGCGAAAATTACATTACAAGAACGGCCTTTTTTTCCGATCCGTTGTGCGGCTTGTGGCTCTCCTACTCCCTGCCATGCTCTTCGGCAGCACTTTCAGACTAGGGCCTTGTTTAGTTGCCTGGAATCAGCGCCGCCAAAGTTACTGTGTGTACTGCAGTGTACTATAGCATTTCGTTTGTATTTGGTAAAAATTGTCCAAACATTGACTAATTAGGCTCAAAACATTAATCTCGCAAAGTACAACAAAACTGTGCAATTAATTTTTGATTTCATCTATATTTAGTACCCCATGCATGTGCCGATATTTTGATGTGATGGGAATCTTCTTTTTACATAGTACCAAATTCTAGATTCTAGAGGGAACTAAACAAAGCCTAGCCATATGTGCGTCTACCATCTCCTGCTCTGACATGTTCTTTTGTTTTGTCCCAGTATATGCATAGTTTATCTTCTTTTCTTACTGCATGATGCTAGCGTTCTATAGTTCCAAACAATGATAGTCTTGTTGATCTTTGGCCAAATTGGAGCGCTTGGCCTGTGAGCATTAGCTGGCATTCAGAGTGTGAAACGTCCTATTGCTTGTGTATTCCTGCGTTACGTTTGGCCGGCCACGTAATCATAGGAACATTAGATCACTATGACTTGCAATAATTTAAAGCTTTTGTCTAGCCTATGAGACCGCGAGATGAAACCGTACACTTTAAGAGATTGTTTCTTTCATCTAACTAAACATGTAAAAATAACGTGACACTCTTGAAAACTGTTTGACGAAACTCACCGCTGAGACTGATCTTACTCCAAGCAGGTTAGTGTACCAACCATAAAGAATGAACAGCAGAGGACCGAAGGACTGGCTGGGAACAAACGGCAAAAGCGGCAAAAGCTACGCCCGAACGAACGGACGACATCATCCACGCGACGGAGACACGGCGGCCCGGCCGCAAGAATCAGGATCCATCCACCAGTGCACACCACCACCAAGGCAAGTAGTACTATGTCTATACTAGCAGACAGCCTGATCGACCGACTGGATCGGTGATCATCAGGCTACGACTCCACTGGACTGGATTCCCCAATCCATCGTCCGGCACCCGCCCGCCAATCAAATCTTGCCGCCGCGCCACTCCTCACGCCATAAAGTTTACCGGCAACCACCACCTCGTCGCCATCCGATTCCGCGCCCACCTCACCGCACCCCACTACCTGCCCGCCTCCACGCCCACTCCTGCACCGAGAGAGACGTCACCGTTCCGTTTCGCCGCCAGTACACCACTCGGCACTCGCTACACCTGGAAATCCCGGCAAAGCAAGAGGAGCCAGCCGCGCGAGAGGCGTCGCGTGTTCCTTGCTTCGTCCTCACGTGCCTTGGCCCTTCCGCTTCCCCGTATCCGTCCTGTCCCCGCCCCCGCCCCCGCCCCCGCCCCCGCCCCGAGCGAACCGGCGGCGGCGTGTCGGTCAGGGTCTCAGGGGAAGCGAGAGAGCAGAGGGCGGAGGCTGCGATGCAGCACGAGCCGTGGTGGCCTGGCGCTGAGCCCGCCGGGATGGCCCCGACCACCGTCGACGAGGCGTCCATGGAGCGCAGCAAGAGCTTCGTCAAGGCGCTGCAGGTCAGGCGCGCCGTCACCGTACCCCGCCCGGATCCGACCTGATCCTCGTTTCCACTAATTCATCCATTTCTTTTCTCTTGTTCGATCGAATTGGTGTGCGAAGATCCGGGTCTCCCGGGAGCCTGGACTGCCCTCGACTCGATTCTTGCTTTGTTTAGCGCTTATTTGCTTACGATCGCCGCCCGTGATTGCAGGAGCTCAAGAACCTGCGGCCGCAACTCTACTCGGCCTCGGAGTACTGCGAGAAGTCCTACCTCCACAGCGAACAGAAGCAAATGTGAGATGAGATTCCTCGTCCTCTTCTCCCGGAATTCCCACGTCCGTGCGATTTTCCGAACCAAACGAATGGATGATTTTTCTTTCCGGCAATAATAAATTCAAGCTCCTGGCAAGTATTGGCAAACACTGTCTACTTGTTGCTCCTAGTTCGCACCGGTCGCTTGAACGTTCCAGCTAGTGTTTTCTTTTCTTTTCTTTTCTTTTCGTTTGGTGTTACAGGTCTACGAGCAGTAGGTTTTAGTGTAGTGGAATTAGTTCAGGGGGTACCTGCCTAGGAGGTATAGCTGGGTGTATGCAAAGTACATCAGTTGATTATGGGGATTATATGTTAAAAGAATTGGGGCATCATTATTATGAAAAAGTAAAAGGTTATCATGGCCTGACAGGGTTTTGCAGAAGTGAAATTTTGGAGTTTTCGGGTTGTTTACTTCAGGGGTGTTTAGGTCCTCCAAAAAAAAATTTTAACCCATCACATCGGATATTTAAACACATGTATGGAGTATTAAATGTAGACAAAAAAATAATTAATTACACAGATTGCGATAAATTTACGAGATAAATTTTTTGAGCCTAATTAATCCATGATTTGACAATATCGTGCAACCGTAAACATGTGCTAATGATGGATTAATTAGGCTTAACAAATTCATCTCGCGGTTCCCAGACGAGTTATGTAATTAGTTTTTTATTAGTATCCGAACACCCCTTCCGACATACCTTAAAATATCTGATGTGATACCTAAAATTTTTTACCCCAACAGCTAAGGGTCTGTTTGTTAGATGTGTTAAAGTTTAACAAATAATGTAGCACTTTCGTCTTATTTGACAAAAAAGTTTTCAATTTTAGACTAATTAGGCTTAATAGATTCGTCTCGTAAATTACTTCTAATCTGTGCCGACATACATACAATTAGTCTATATTTAGTACTTTATGTATTTGCCACAACATTAATATGATGAGAGTTAAACTGAATGATTCACGAACCAAACGTAACCAAACGTGGCCTAAACAACCCCGTCAGTTTCTTTTGGAGGTCCTGAATTCTGCACTGCACCCAGTAGTATCTCATGCTCCTCGGAATTGCAGTCGCAATGGAACTGCACCCAGTAGTATCTGACTGCACTCTGCACTGCAAAAGTGACTCCATAGATAGAACACGGGGGCACTGCAAAAGTGCTTCCATAGCTACTAGAAGAACACATGGGCACTGCAAAAGTGCTTCCATAGCTATAGAAGAACACAAGGGCACTGCAAGTAGGAGTATGTGCTATTTTTTCGTGGGTCCTCGCCCTCCTGCTAAACTGAAGAACTTTCTGCAAAGTAATGAGTGTGCTGAAGTGGAACACGTCCACTTATCAATAATAGTTATCTCATCCATTTTTCCCATGCTTCTTGATATCAGGGTGCTGGACAACTTGAAAGATTACGCTGTCAGGGCCTTGGTCAACGCTGTCGACCATCTTGGCACGGTGGCCTACAAGTTGACAGACTTATACGAACAGCAGGCTTCAGAAGTATCAACCCTCGAGTTGAAAGTAGCATGCTTGAACCAGGTACTACTGCTGCCATAACACAGGAATTTGTTGTCATCGTGCAATATATCGCTAAAGCTGACATTTTGATGGTCCAATGTTTAGCAAGTCCTTACCTGCCAGACATACACGGATAAAGAAGGCGTTAGGCAACAGCAGATGACGGGGGCTGCCAGAAGACACCATAAACATTACATCGTACCATGTAAGGGTTTGTTCAATAAATATGCAATTCCGAGGTGAAGGAACTGATAAATACATAGCTACTTAGCTAACCTTTTTGACTTCCTCTCCGAGCTAGATGCGGGAAATAAAAGAATGCAGGCTTTTTCTGATACGCAAGCCGATGCTGATTTTGACTCAACGCCACGGCCTTACTCTTCAGGTGCAGCTTCTTCCTTCTGTGCAAACATTTGCAATTTTGGTATTAAGCACTTGGTGTCCTGAAACAAAATACTTTCCCCTGCAGCAAGGACCCTTCAGTGGCATTTGGTTTCCGAGAAGAATTCCAAAACCAGTAGACCAGATCAATCTGAAATTGCGTAAGTCAGACATGTCTCTGGTTCAGTCTTGCTAAAGGAGGCATTTGCTCCCCTAATACTTCTTCCCGTGTGACACTGTTGTCATCTGCTTTGTTGCAGCCAAGGAGAAACAAAAACTACTAAGCCTTCATCAAGTGGTTTCCGCCTTGGTATTTAATTGCTTATGTTTACTTTATGTTTATCTTCATTTGGCGGATTTTGGCATAGCCTATATGTAGACAGCAGATACTTAATCCGAAGCTGCTTATGTTTCAGGCAAGGAATCATCTGCGTCTCCCTTGTCCAGGAATGTGCAGTCCAACATAACCAGCTTGGATATTGTTAGTGTCGGCATGAAGGTAAACCTACAACATGATACAAAATCTATCGGTTTCTGTTATGTAAAAAAGATATGATAGAAACATTTGCTTAAAGATTAAAGCTTACAATTTATTTGATAATGCAAATGTTCATCATAGAGGATAATCATGTGCTCCCAAGCTAAACCAATCAACTTCCTGCAATTTCAGGATCAGCCCACGACCAGACATTTGTCATCATTCAGTTCTTTGGACAACCCCAGAGGTCGACAAATCCAGAAGGCTCCGCTTCGCACAAAAAGTATGTTAGCTGCTTTCTTTGTCAAACACAGATCAGCAAAGATGAAAAACGTCTCTGTTCGTTGATCAACTGCAAGCCAAGACTGTAGTTTGCTCCAGCCAAACCAATGTGGAAATGTTAAGGACATGGAAGAAACTCTATACATGTTTGTATATGGTATTTGGGTCTTGTATATTAGTGCTCTAGAGATAAACCTTTTCTGATACCCTTTCAATCTGAGTCTTAATGGCATCTTGCTGATGACCTAAATGTAATGATTTATATGGATATATATATATACAATAATAGTTTTGTACTTTATTGTCATCTCACTAGTCAGAAAATAGAAATACGAGGTGGGTGGTTCATCTAAATTAATTGATTAAAGTATGTGTATTGCTGGAGTTGGCTCAAGTGCAAAGTGGAAAATGTAAGGAAACAACAGTGTACTCCCGTGGAAAATGTAAGGAAACAACAGTGTACTCCCTCTGTTTGAAAATATATATGATTATGATTTTGTATCACATTGTAAGTAAAGTAATTATTGGTCAAAGTCTATCATAACGAAATAAATTACATGATGTCATCTCAAAAGGTAGAAATTAGTTTGTTTTTAATTTTTTTTCCTAAGTCAAACTTAACTTTAACCGAGTTTAAAATACTTACCATATCAAATTAGATTCATTAAATCTACCATAAAATATATGTTTATACTGTGTTTATTAGATAGTGTAGATGCTAGTGTATAATTTTTTTTATCATTTGGTCAAATATAGAGAAGTTAAGAGAGAGAAAACTATCTATAATTTGGAACACACACACACACACACACACACACACACAGAGAGAGAGAGAGAGAGAGAGAGAGAGAGAGAGAGTAGAAGAGACAGAGAAAAAGTCCAATAGAATCTAAGATAAGCAGAATTTAAAGGTCAAAATATGCTCCAAGAAATAAACTCAGTCAAAATTACACCTAAGAAACCTTTTTAGAGCATACAACAGGTGCCTAGACATGATTCTTTGGGTGGTCATCTAATCATCTTACACCCAAAAAGAACTACGTGGATGGATCAGCATTTCACCAAGGCCAAGCCAGAACCACGTTACTGCTAATATTTATTCAGAAGTAATATGACATTGCGTGATATGATCGCTGAATACCATTTTCCAATGCCTGCGCTAATATAAAGGATTACGAGGACCACAACACATGATAACAATTCACAGGTGGCAACACTCTGAGAGGACAAGCTAAAATGAAAGGTGAGGAAAGCATCAGATCGAAGCAGCAGAACAACCACAAGGAGTACAATGGGAATAAACATTGCCACCCATGAGTGATGAGTCCATGATGCTCAAAGCATCTAAGTACGGATCACTATAACACCACCCTATTTTGGTACAAACTGGTCTGGGCTGCAGAGACATGAATCTCAAATTACGGAGTCTTCTTAACGACTGTTCCAATAAGAAAACGGGGCCAGGATTATGTCTACAGGCAGATTGTTCTTGAAAGTATTCAATGAAATTGTACATGACAGTTAGAACATGCGCCTCCGATTTGGAACAATCTCAGGGCTGTTGTTCCTCATCATGGCAACAAACTCCTGGTAATTAATTCTTCCATCCTGCCAATAGGGGAAAAAATGGGAAAGTTAGCACGATAAATTGAGTAAGGCAGCCTCTGTTGAACTTTTGAGTTATAGCTAAGTAAAATGGTTACTGGTCTTTGACATTCCTGATGTAGGTTTATCTGAGAAGGTTTGTAGAGATTGTGGACATCTGCTAATTTATCACCAAATCCAAGTCAAATTGGTAGTCTCTCCGTGAATTTCCGTTCACCAGTTTGATATTGTTTAATTTATCCAATGTGAACCCATTACTACGTCTTTTTTAAAAAAAAAACTCATTACTATGTGAACACATCCATAATATATAAGATAGCAAAAACATTTTAATCAGCATTTTTTAACACATAAGCCCTCACCACGTCAAATCTTGGGTTCTTCTTTTCCTATAAGAACTCATTTCTATACTCTAGGAACATGTCAAGTGGTTGAAGTCAACAAGTAACATGCCACATAACTGATGTCAGTGAAGCGGGGTTTTTCCAGTTGATTGATTTAAATATTTATAAGAGCTAATCTTTTACTTGAACTCTGTAAAATATATACTCACATGGTCTGTATCTACTTCAGCAATGATTTCTTTTATTGTTTTGTCATCTCCCATCTCATACTTCTTCAGAGCTTCTTCCAACTCATCTACTGTTATGTATCTGTACAGAAAGATTTAAACAGTGAGGAAATCAAATGGGAACAGTCAAAGATTTGCAGAACAAGTCCAACCAAAGTTAAAATGAAGTTACCCGCTGTGGTCCTTATCAAAATATTCAAAAGCTTTGAGTATGTGGTCTTCCTTCTCCAATCTATTCAAGTGCATTGTGGCTGATATAAACTCCGCATAATCAATGGTACCATTTCCATCAACATCAGCCTGTTCATGGAATTAAAAACACAAATAAAGAAACAGAATGGTATGTACTGAACTATTACAATAGTTCCATCGACAATGTCCAGATGTTTGATACATCCATAGCAGTTTCACATGTTCGTTACTCCCCATGTTTCCTTTCAAATAATTGTGATGTTGTGTTATTCATTCATTAGAAAACACCACAAACTGTAAAAAAAAAGTTTTTATTTGAAAACAGGAAAACAATGTGGAGTCAAATGTCCAATGCAGTCCATGACAGTTGCTTTCAGTTTTCCAAGTGGGAGATGTGATTCGGGAATTGAGAAAGTAATACTTAAGAGAAAAAAAAAAGAATTACTGTAAGGAAATTATGCAACAACAGAAAAACGACGAAGCATATGGATATGGAGGATGAACATACCGCCTCCATCAACTGTTTGATTTCTGATTCAGAAATTTTAGTACCAAGTTTTGGTAAACCAGATCTTAGCTCTTCAAGAGTAATTGTCCCACTGTTATCTGTATCTAGGGACCTGAACATTTCTTTCAGGCCCATAATCTCTTCATCTGATAAGTTCTCAGCCACAACCTGGTTAAAATTAATGAAGATGTTAGAACTATCTGCTCCTTAAAATCAAGTATTTAGTAAGGATAAATGCTGTGGAGTCAAAGTCAATCAGACAGTCACCTTCAATGCAACTTTCTTGAGCTTGTTCATTGCCCTGAACTGTTTCATTCTACCGATGACAGTAATGTCAAGTGGCTTATCTGGAGCCTCTCCATCCTCTCTAATCCATGGGTGGTCTGTATGCTCACAATATTAGACTGATAAACAACACTTGCGAATGAATAGTCAGTGTCTCAGTTCATGTGGAAAGCAGATAGGTCCCTTTTTTTAGAAAGAAAGAAAACAGACAGGTATCTGATATAAAGAGAGAGAAATCAGCAGTTTCTCTGGAATATTATAACTATTATCACCGCTTAGCACACTTGTACTCTCTGATACAAACTACATGTCATTTAGGTGAAACTTTGGTCTACAATTTCTATGAAATATGAAATTTCAAATAAAGAAGATTAAATAGTATTTCTATGAAACTTTGGTCTACATTTAGATGATTTAATAAATATACTTTGAAGGTGCTTTCATGGTAAATCTAATGACATATATCTTAAACCTTTATATATTAATGGTCAAAGTTAAAAGAACTTAGACCAGCAGGAATCTTAAAACAGCATATTTTGAACCGGAGGGAATATCAAAAGGCACAAAATTTGGAAGAAATTAGGAGATATGATTGCTCCCCTTTGCTACTAAATTACTACATGAAACATGATTTACAAAGCAAGGGAAGAGCAGTTGTCTTACTCAAAATTTCAGCAGCAGTCAGGCGTTCTTTTGGGTCTGGTCGCAGCATCTTCTTAACCAAATCCTTTGCACCATTAGATATTGAAGGCCAAGGATCAGAAGAGAAGTCAATGTGACCACGCAAGACGGCATCAAATATGCCATCCTCGTTCTCTGGTGAAATTAAATGATGAAGTGAGGGAAACAATCAATTGCATAAGAGTGATAGAAGGAAAAGAAAGACTTGAAATGAGATGTTTAAAAAACATTACCTGCCCAAAAAGGAGGAACACCAGACAGAAGGATGTAAAGAATAACCCCAGCACTCCATATGTCAGCCTCTGCCCCATAGTGCCGTTTCAGTACCTCAGGAGCAACATAGTATGCACTTCCCACAAGATCCTTAAACGTCTCCCCTGCATCATCCAACATGGATTCTCATTCAGTTTGCTCATGTCAGTATACAAATAAACAAACCATTTCACTTGTTAAGGTTCAAAAACAAAGAGGGATAATATATAGAGAAAAGACTAAGCTTCTAAGCCCCACAGCAAATCCTCCACGAAACCAACATTTTGCAAAGTGAACAATCCCAATTTTATTCAACAAAATCAGGGTGTAATTTCCCATTTTGTGTAATGCAAGCATTTGGCACAAGTTTGATCTGTTATGCTTCCTTCAATTAACGACCGATGGTGAAAACAATGCAATGCCCAAAGAGTAAACCATGCAAATCTACAATGCCATCCCATCACAATGTCAACTTTGGAACAAGTTCAGAGTCAAATACTTTGGAGTTAAGCTGGATCCCTCATATATATACTAACATATACAGAACACACAACAAGGAAGGTGAATTAATGTCATTTCCATATATAGACACTCATTTTAGCAATGCTGGGTCTGAAACCGTCCCAGCCCGGCGAATCGGTCAAGTCAAATCCACATCCACATCTAGTCAAACATCTTTAAAAAATATACGGTAAGATCCATATGGGAAGAAGGGATGCAGTCAAATCAAGCACTCACCGTGCTTGAAGAAGACGGAGAGACCGAAGTCCGTGGCCTTGAGCGGGGAATCCTCCTTGTTATTGAGGAACAGGAAGTTCTCGGGCTTGAGATCCCGGTGGAAGACCCCCATGGAGTGGCAGCTGTGGACGACGGCGACGATCTCGCGGCAGAGCGCAGCGGCGGCGCGCTCGGTGTAGTGGCCCTTGGCAATGATTCGGTCGAAGAGCTCCCCGCCCTCGCAGAGCTCCATGACGAGGTTGACCGAGTGCCTGTCCTCGTAGGCTCCCCGGAGCTCGACGATGTTGCGGTGGCCTGTGAGGTGGTGCATGATCTGCACCTCCCGGCGCACGTCCTCGATGTCGTCGCGGTGGACGAGCTTCCGCGTGGCGATGGACTTGCAGGCGAAGCGCTGCCCGGTCTCCCGGTGCGTGACGAGGTAGGTGACCCCGAACTGGCCCCGCCCGAGCTCGCGGCCGAAGGTGTAGGTCGCGCGCACGTCCTCCATGGGCCGCCCCAGCACGCGCCCCGCCGCCCTCGCCCCCGCCCCCGCCCCCGCCGCCGGCTTCGGCTGCGGCTGCGGTGGCGGCCGCTGCGGCGGCGGCGCCTGCTGGTACTGCTGCTGCGTCTGCGTCTGCGTCGGCGGCTGGGGCTTGGGCGGGGTCGACGAGGCCGGCTGCTGCTCGGCGGCGTGGCGGTCGTAGCGCGACGCACGGTTGCCCATGGCTGCCTGCCGGGCTGGGGTCTGACGAAGTGGGGAGGAGGTGGCCTCGACCGAAGTGGAAACTGTGTGGAGAGGACTGGGGAAAAACGAGCGCGGCCTGCGCTGATCACAAGCGCGTGGATAGGGACAGCATCTCCACCGGTTACCCAATAAAACTCCCCCAATAACTTAGTATTGGAGTAGCTCAATATTTACTTTTTAGGTTATTAGGAGTGATGCTTTTACAGTTCTCCAATATCTCATCCCCAATATGTGATTTTGGCCCATATTGCAAATTCTGGACCATGTTAGAGCAAATTGACCCATGAATATTTTTCACGTTAAAATAAGTTGTTCACATCAAAATTGACCCATGTTGGAGCAAATTGACCCAAAGATCGAAAATGCAATAACAGTTTGTTCAACAATAAGAAAATGAAATTAAACATACTCACACAAGGATATATCATAAACAAGATATAAAGAGAGATGACATGACATTGTTTCTAAGTGCAGAATCACCAATGGGTGTGTTTGCGTAAAAAAAAACAGAGGATTGGGGGAGGTTGCAAGTGCCCCTTTATTTGAGGGGAGATTGGTGTTTTTTTGTGGCCACCAAAAATTGGGGGAGGTATTGGGACACTGTTGGAGCATGAAAATTGATTTATCTCCTTTAATAATTCTGTTTTATAGAGATGAGGGGTTGTATTGGGGATTTGTTGGCCGCGTTGGGTCGTGGTCCGTGGGATTGGGGGCGGCGAGCGAAGACAGTGTGCCGTGTGCCGGCGTGCGAGCGCGACAGGCGTGGCGTCGCGTGTGGGCGTGGGCGGGTTCCGGGGATTGAACCCGAGGGAGCGAGCCGGTGTCCGGTGAGGTGCGCCGGCGTGCGAGCAGGCGTGCGGTGTGCGGCGTGCGAGCGCGAGCGCGACAGCCGTGGCGTGGCGTGGCGTGTGGGCGTGGGCGGCGGTTTCCGGGGATTGAACACGAGGGAGCCGGTGGCCGGTGAGGCCACGGTGGGCCAAGTGACCGTGTGAGCGAATGCGTGGTGGGGACGGGAGCGCGACGGGGCCGTGGGGTCAGTGGCGTCTTGTGCTTTTGCTGGGATGCCCCTGGTCAGCTGGTGGTCACCGTGATTTCTTTCGTTCGGTTTCCCTTTCTTTTATCTGCGGCGCCGCGTTCGTGACACCGTGCCCGCGTGGGATATTTTTCTGGGTAGCGACAGGGTTGGTCTGGGTCCACGCCCGGCTGCCACGGCCGTAACCCTCGGCTGGATCTTGCCGGTGTGTGTGTGTTGTCAATCCAGCTAGTCTCGTCTCAGTGGGCAAGGATAGCCTTCCAACCTCCAAGCATGGGAGACGAGTTTTGGTTCATTTGAGTTGGGTCTCTTTAGCAGGATTTTTTAGTATTTCTCCAGCGAAAAATTTATCAAACTCTGCCTAATGAGCACACACATAGGCTGTTCGCTTGGCTTGATCTGGCTGGCTGAAAGTACTGTTGGTTGGTTTTTTGTGAGAGAAAAATATTGCTGACTGGCTGGCTGATTTGATTGATAATCTCGAGCGAACATGCTGTTGTCAAAAACGTTGAAGCCAAAGCCGTGTTGGGAAGAAGAGGGAGAGACAGAAGCTGATGCCGCTAAAATATGTTTTTTTTGGAGAAATCCAAATCCTATCAAAGAGAAATGAAACCGACAGAGCCAGCAAAACTACCAAATGTTGTGTTTCTTGCCTAGCTAGGCAAAGTAAGAAGTGGCAATGCAACTCGACGTGTCTTGTGCCTAGAATTTTAGAAAATGGAGCTAAAATGGATAGATAAAACAATGCCATAAAATGGGATTATCCACCACAAGGAATAAGCTAAAATACTTCTAAGTACATTTCTAGAGTATAGAACATAAATAATGATATATTTAGAAGAAATAACGTATAGCACAAAATTCATGTGTTCCATTGTGATATATCCGCTATCATCTTTCCTATGAAACATGATAGGTGACCTCTAAGGACTACATATATTCGGGAGTGCTAGCCTCGGACGACCTGACGGATCAACGCGCCCGTCCGGATGCTGCACTCCGTTTCGCGCGTTCCACGTAGATCAAGGCGCGCGTTCGGACCGATCTGCTTTTGAAATATCCAAATGCAACAGCTGGAACATATATCTAAATGCATATGAAACACTTGAAACATACTTCTAAAACACTTGAAAAACACCTTAAAACACTTGAAAACCATTGCAAAACATACGTAACATCCAGGTAAAACACATGCAACGTATGTGCAACATCTAGATAAACACACTTGCAATATGCGTGTGGAAAACACAGATGAAACATTGGTAACAGACCTTTGCAACATACGTGTACAACCATTGCAACATATCCAATATACCGATCTACTTTTGCAACATATATCTGAAAATACTTTCATCGTACCTCTGAAACACTCGAAACATACGCTTGAAACATGTGCTTTCAGCAAAACATGGCAGCCAGGCGGACGAAGCACGGCACAACGGGATCCGACTGTGTGGTCGCGGTGGAGAAGGATGATGGCAGCGGACGAGGCGGTTGTGTGGCCCCTGGTGAGCGGCTGCGCTACCCTCGACGATAGGGTGCACGCGGTGCCCGCGGTGGAGGCGACAAGCGACAGCAGCAGTCAGGTGGTGCGGCCTTGCGTGGCGACTGCGCCGCGGTTGTGTGGTCGTGGGGGAGCACGCCGCGGTGGTGCAGGCACGGTGATGGTGGAGAGGAAGGCCGGTGGAAGGTGCGGTAGAGAGGGAGGCGTGCGGGAGCCGCGGCAGAGCCGGTCGCGGAGTGCAATCGCAGTGATGCGTGATTTTTTTTAATCTGCGGTGACTGGAGGGGAGCGGATAGGAATGGGTAGGCTTTTGGACGTTGGGTCCACCAACAGGGGCGCCCGCGTGTGGACGGATGTCTGATTCCCAACATTACCATTATATATTATAAATAGGGTTTACTAGAAATAAAATTATTATAAAGTAGATCGGGCCAATTAAAATAGTTGGTGGAGTAAATTCAACCAAAATATTGTTAGGGATTATTAGGATTCAAGCCAAACCACCGGGAGTACCTCCGATCCTTTTTTCCCCTAAAATCTGTTCATTTTCTTACTGTTGAATTGCTATACATCATGCTATCTGGACGCTTTCAGTTTGCTATTAACAAAATCCACTCACATTTTTTATGATAATTATGTAGAAACATAATTAAATATATACGTTTTGTTCATTATGTTAACCTAATTTTTTTTCTTTAGGTTATTCTTTTACTATACATAGAAAACCTAAAGACTTGTTTAGCACGATTTTACTCGGTTCCGTCTTCGTTTATACCGCCGCCATAGCTGGAAAAGCCAGTTTAAGGAACTTGATGTTGAGACAAGAGAGCAGCCTCGGAGTCTAATGCCCACCCCTAAAGCCCTAACTGCATCAGGTTTCATTGTTAGGGATCATCATGGTGAACCTATCATCGCTGGAGCAGGTCAACTGACAGCGGTACCAGACATATTATTAGCAGAAGCAGTGGCATGTGCGAAAGCTTTGCAATCGGCAATGGATTATGGGATCTCTCGGGTCCAAGTCGAGGTAGATTCGGCACTCCTTCAACAGACACTTCTCCATCAATGGACTTAGCGGTTAGCGATATGTTGATTAGGGATACATGGGTCTCTTTTCACGAGCATTTTGTTTGTGATGATGTTCTCCTTGTTCTTAGAAATTGTAATTCAGCTAGCATGTTCTAGCCAGCTTAGGGATGAGTTAGGACCCGAATGAGTCACATGCCTAGACAAAAATCTCCAAAGTGTTTGGTGACTCCGATGTTGTTGAGTCTTTCAATAACAAGGCAGTAGCTGCAGCCATGATTTTCAAAAAAAAAAAAAGCCTTAACTGCATCTCACTAAATCCAGCGAAATTGTCCACAAACCACAATTGCTCTACGTGGAGGTCAATGCCTACATAATCGAAATTTATCCGTTCATAGCAATCTACCCTTTTGAGAAGTTACCTTGCAGTGCAACCAGTTGCACGTCCACCCGCCCGGGCCGGACTTGCCGTAGGGCCCCCTGTCCAGGCTCCGATTACGGAAGAAGAAGCGGCGGTTCGCCCCAAGCGGCCGAGCCTGACCTCTTCGTCTATCACCCCGAAACAGGATTAGATTAGATAGCACAAAGGCGAAGCCACGGTAACCGCCACCGCCATGATGCCCCCGACGGTCGTCTTCCTCTCTGCGGCGGCCCCCTCTTTCTCCACCCGCCGTCGGCGCAGCCGCCTTCCTGCCATCTCCGCATCTCTTTCGCCGTCCTCCTCCTCCTCTTCCTCCTCCGGTAAACCCAATTCCCTTCCTCTCTCACCTCCATTTCGCCCCTAATTTGAACTGCACGCCGCGTGTCCAGAGGAGCCGCTGCTGGTGCGCGCGGCGCGGGGCGAGGACGGCCTCCCGCGCCCGCCCGCGTGGATGATGCGGCAGGCAGGGCGGTACATGGCGGAGTACCAGGCGCTGGCCAAGCGCCACCCGTCGTTCCGGGAGCGCTCCGAGAACACGGACCTCATCGTCGAGATCACGCTGCAGCCGTGGCGTGCCTTCGCGCCCGACGGCGTCATCCTGTTCTCGGACATACTCACGCCCCTACCGGCTATCGGGGTGCCGTTCGATATCTCGGACTCCAAGGGGCCCGTGATCCAATCGCCAGTGCGGTCCGAAGAGCAAGTGAGGGAGCTCGTCCCCATCGACCTTGATATGCTCCAGTTCGTCGGGGAGTCACTAAAGATTCTGCGGAATGAGGTAATGCCCGTATGCATTTTATGCTACAGAAAGCTTGGTTCCATTGAGTTACTTATCGTAGTGCTCTGGGATTACTAAATGATATTACTAGCTATAAATGTACAATGTATTATGATGAGTCAACGCTTGTGTTGGCATTTGACCTACCAGATGCATTCATGTGTGAAGGATTCAAGTAAAATAACGAGCTGTTTGGTTGTACCAACGGAAGCGCAAACGTAAATGAAATAGAGCTGCGGATGTTACCAGTGGAAGATAGATTTGAACTAATTCCATTTACATTTGCCTTACTGTAGAAGGAACCAAACAGCACGATTCAGTGCTGCATGTTGGTAGTTACTGGTTAGTGCTAGCCTCATGCTGGAATAGTTGGTCATTAGTGCGATCCTGATGCAGTCCTACTTTAATCATACCCTTACTATCACAAATTTGGTGCTACCTTCAATAGTGTTTTGGCTGCTTATGAATGCTTAAAGCTGAAAAGAAATTTCAGGAAAAAGAGGTTGCTACGGTTGTTTTATTGTAGGTCTCGATCGATTATGTGTTAATGAGAAAAACTTGACATATTTGAGGTATCTCCTTGGAAAATCAACATGATTTTCCAACGTAGCAACTTCTGAAATATGCTACACTGTTTCTTAATCTCCCTGGTTATTGATTATGTCTATGAAATGCTTATTATTTGTTATTATCTGAATTAAATATTTATGCCAGTGATTGTTTGAAATCTCTGTTGGTACACTATGTCAATTGGGCATTTCAATTTAAAACTATTAGTAATTAGTGGATTGTGAGCCTGCTCAAACATCAGTAGACCTATTAATGTAGTATTTTGATCCCAAAGTCATATTCTTGTTGTTCTCATTGTTGAATATTCTGCTGACAGTTTTATTCTCATTGCAATATATGCTTATGGACATCAACAGCTTATTTATGAGTGCTGTTTTATGGATTGGGTATAGTTCAGCAAAGCATTCTGCCCTACACATCTTTTGATGCTTATAAATCTTGTTTCCTCCTCTATCCTCTAGATTGATGGAAAAGCTGCTTTGCTAGGATTTGTGGGGGCCCCATGGACAATTGCAACTTATGTTGTTGAAGGGGGGATGACCAACACATACACAAATATAAAGAGCATGTGTCATACAGCTCCAGATGTCTTGAGGGGTCTTCTATCTCACCTTGCACAAGCGATATCTGACTATATCATTTACCAAGTTAACTCTGGGGCCCAGTGTATACAGATATTTGATTCATGGGGTGGACAACTTCCACCTCATGTGTGGGAGCAGTGGTCAAAACCATATATCAAACAGGTGACTCTTCCTTACTTTTCTTGCTTTCATGTATTACCATCTTCATGGTCGATGGCATTGCTCCCACTAAATGCTCTAAAGCTCAGTATCTTCTAAGAACTACTCTCGTTATGCTTATACCAAAATGCTTCTCATATGATTAATTGCATTAATCCCCTTCAATTTCTGGTACCACATTGCAAGACTTGTTATGGTTATGACCACAAGTTCCTTGTACCACGAAAGTGGAATCTAGAAAGAGCCAATCTCTCTAAATAACCAGTAGCTGGTGTTTACATCAGCAGCATGTTCTCAGTCCGCATGGATTTGGAATTTTAGATACTGTATGTTCCTGTAATTTGGTTTGCATATCTTCAAGACTGCAACTAGCACAGTGTATATAACTGGCTTACTTGGTCATAATGGTAATTTCCACAAGCTTGGTGTATTTAGAAGGAAAAATCCAGAATTTCATCTTGACCTTGAAAAATGTGCAAAATATCATAGCTTGTAGACTGTTATTTAGAGCTCAATTAAAAGATTTCATGCAAAGCTTTGATTTACTGATTCTGTTCATTGAGCTTTTCTATTTCTCCGACAGATTGTGAGTAGGATTAAGAAAGAGTGCCCTCATGTACCCCTTGTGTTTTATATAAATGGAAATGGAGGATTACTTGAGCGCATGAAGGACACAGGAGTTGATGTTATTGGGCTTGACTGGACAGTGGACATGGCTGATGGAAGGAGGCGCCTTGGTAATGGAATTAGTGTACAAGGGAATGTGGATCCAGCATTTCTGTTCTCACCATTAGCAGTACTGACTGATGAAATTCATAGGTTAGTAAAGGCTCAAAGATTTCCATTTAATTTATTTATGTTATTTTGAGTTTTTGGTTAATGCTCATGTGCAATTCATTAATGAGATCACCTAAAGTGCTGCCTGAGTAGTATACGTCTTCATGTCGGATATGATTGGTTGCCTGCACCATGATAAACCTGCATTACACCCTATGCAGCATAGCCTTAGCCTATATAACTGCATGCAATGAGGTGTGTTTGGTTTGCTTGCATAGCCCTTTTTCATTGTAGGAGATTGTGTTTGTTTGCTTGCATATCCTTTTTTCATTGTAGTTGTAGGATATTGTGTTTGGTTGCCTGCATTGAGTTGGATGCAGTCACCTCTTTGTTACTGTGGTAGGCCTAAACTCTGTCACCTCATTCCTTCTTCAACCTCCATCTCCCTCATCCTTTCTGCCGTTCCAGGTCATACGACATGAACAACATCATTGCCACCTCTGTCCCCAAAATCCAAAGCGGCAGGCCTTCCTTCTCCTTTTGCTCTCTCTGCTCCTCCTGCTAATCACCAATCGTCTCCTTGGAAAACAGTTCATCTTCTCATGGCCAGCAGTCAGCACAAATTCGACACTTCTCCAATTGACTGAAGCTGCAAATCGAGTTCCTTTTCAGCGTTATTTGAATCCCAACTCTATATTTCTTCCCAATTTGCCCTCTCACGGTCTGGAGATGGATTAAAATAATATTGATTCCCTACTCCGCACTTCACGGCTTGGAGATGTGATCCCAATCTTGCAAATCGAGTTCTCACAGAGGGCATGTTCCCTGCTCCGTACTTCTTCACCGCCGCCGGAGGTCTCGAGACGGGTTCCACTCCAGTGTTGCTCCTCCAAGCCAGGTGCTTGCCAGTTCCGTTTGTGTGCAGTTCCCCAGTGTTGCTGCGCACGCTTGTCTCCCTTGTGGCTGCCCTGCAGCCCGGTCGTGGACGAGCTCCATGCATGAGGCGAGCTCCTGCGGCTCGTCGCATTGCTGTGTGTGCTCAACCCTTGCATCGTGTGCCCTCGCTCGAGTCTGCGCTCTGCATCGGCTACTACGGCCGCAAGGTGGTGGTCAACATGCCGTTTGCTGGCAGCTCTCTCTTGGCCTGCATCCATGGATACGACTAATTTTTCCGTACTCGCCCCTTTTTGCACTGCAGTATGCTGCATAGGTGTTTGATTTCCCCTCCTAAAGTTTGGTCCCTATCACATCGGATGTTTGGACACCAATTTAGAGTATTATTAAACATAGACTAATTACAAAGCTAATTGCACAGATTGAGACTAATTTGCGAGACGAATTTATTAAGCCTAATTAGTCTATGATTTGACAACGTGGTGCTACAGTAAACATGTGCTAATGATGGATTAATTAGGCTTAATAGATTCGTCTCGTGAATTAGTCACGGCTTCTATAATTTGTTTTATGATTAGTATTTGAACACCTGACGTGACACCCAATGTGACACCTCCTAAACTTTAGTCCCTGGATCCTAACACCATCATAACAATGATCTTCTTAGTACTTATCAATCTTTGACTTTGATCATTAAGTTCAGCTGTACAGTTTGCAAAGCTCATCTCATTTCTGATTCAAACCTTCAGTTGTGTACCAAACTATCCCTTGTGTATTCAAGAAAAAGGTTAACTTGGGACGAGTCCGTTAAGAGAGATCTTAAGGAGTGGAATATCTCCAAGGATTTAGTTATGGATAGGAGCGCTTGGAGATTGACAATCAACGTGCCTGAACCGTGACCTCTTTTTGTCTTGTGCCCTTTATGTCCCTTTATGTGTCTCCCTGTTTCTCGTCTCTTTTGGGTTTCATCTCTAGCCTACCCCAACTTGCTTGGGTCAAAAGGCTATGTTGTTGTTGTTGTTTACTAATTACCAAACTACCTATGGATATTCGTCCTTAGATCTATTGAACTATTGACCGAAGAATAGGGAATAAATGATTACGTCACACAATCTTAGGGTGCTGCTGTATATTTCTGCGTGTTTTCAGTAATATCATGAAACATGTATAGCATCATTAAGCCTTACTGTTTATTTTATCTTGCATGGGGGTAATGGTTGGTGCACAGGCATAAATGGGCTTTGCCGCCAGTCATTACATTTCAATTTCCTTTTTGGGATTAGTTGCTATGAACTGCTAATGATTTTTGTCTCTTACTGCCTGCTTTGCAGGGTTGTGAAAGCAGCTGGTCCAAAAGGTCATATACTTAACCTGGGCCATGGTGTACTTCAGAAAACACCTGAAGAAGCTGTAGCACATTTCTTTGATGTCACAAGGAGCTTGAGATATGACACCCTTTTCCAAGGTTCTGTTGCTGAAGAATTGCAGCCTGTTGCTTGACAGCGGCAATGACATTCCCATTCTTCATCAAGTGGTTTATTTGATGTGCCATATATCATCTTACAGTGGCAGTCGATTCCTAGTGTTGTCTGTATTCTACCTTTCAAGAGACACTCATTTTGTTGAAGCCTGGATATGTCTTTTAGAGATATCGGTAGCAAATCAAATGCAATTTTATTCATTGTTTGTCTGTTCCATTATTCTTCTGACTGAAGAAGGGATGCATGATGCATGCAACCTGGTTTCGAAGGAGCCGGGGATGGGGCTGGATAATGAGCCGGCTCGGCTCGCTTAACGAGTCAGAAGGCTAGCTTGGCTCGGCTCGTTTGGGCTGGCTCGTTTAGTTTGCGTGTTATTAGGTATAAAAACACAAACAACATAATCTATACATTTTTCTGAAGTTTGAGAATAATAATAATACAAAAGCAACACATTAATAAGCCTTAAATCAAACAAATAAATTATATGTGCTGACATATATACAATAACATCAATATACTATAGTACTACACCTGACCTTACATCTATGGTCCATATGCTATAACATACATAATGCATTCATAATCTATTATTGATTATCCATATATCCATCTAAGGGCTTGTTTGGATGCGCATGTGTTGAGTGGTTTGACATGGAATTTAGTTTAATTTCATTTCAATCCACTTCAGCATATGTGGATTGAGACAAATACATGCACATCCAAACAAGGCCTAAAACGAAGTGTCATACTATCCTAAATTTAATCAATCAATTGTAAAGTGCAATGCATTGAGTCATATAAAACTAATACAAGTTTAGAAGACCAAGACTGATCCTCAAAGGTAATGAATGGGAAAAATAGCATGTCGTAGTAAAAAATATTTCCTTTTTTTAATATTTTTTTGATTTTGAGTTTAGTGAATAAGTGGATAGAGCATGGCTCTAATTCTGGTAAAATAAAAAAAAGCAATGAGTTTAACTTTCTAATTGGTAGCTTTGGCTCGTTAGGCTTGCTTGTTAACTACATGAACTATAACTAATACAAGTTTAAGACCAATAGCTTTGGCTCGTTAGGCTTGCAAGCCAACTCGTGAGTTGGCTCGTTAACTACATATAAGCTAAAATGCTAGCTCAGCTTGTTAAAAAATAAAGCGACTTGAGTTGAGTCGAGGGTGCTAGCCAGCTGCAGGCTTTTTGTCCGGTCCAAACTGAGGAGGATGTAGTGAATTGTCCATATTCTTCTTTTGGAACCCCAACATCTGCTATTTCTACAATTATAATAAATTTGTTGCAGGTCTGCAAATAATGTAATTTTCTTATGTTAACTAACCTAAGACGTAGCTGACATTGTATAGATGAAGAGAGATGATCAAAATTTTATAAGATGAAATGGGTTTTATGGGGGACAAAAACTTGTATACAGTTTTTTGAACACATGAGAGTCCATTTTTTAAAAAAGGTTATGTCTCGAAAATGGTTGCTCTTACCAATAATCGTTTTAAAATATCAATCTACAATGGATAAAAAAGACACTATTTCTTTTCTTATTAGAACACATTAAAAGGTGTCCTGTACAAAGCTAATACTACGTGCATCTGTATTGTAAAAAAAAAGTGCTCTCCCATATGAAGAGCGGTCAATAGGTGGCAAATCTCAGTTATGATCTCCATGATGTTCAAACTACTGCATCAGCTGTCAGCATAGAATCCTACTATATTAGTTTTTCCTAATTTAGGGCATGTACAGTCCACAGACAAAGGTCTGTCTATAAGTTTTTGGAATTCACAACATAGACAGTTCATATAATCCAGAGACACGCTGTCTATTTAGCTGTCTACAAGTTATTTAATGCTTGCATGTAACCATGATCAATCGTGAATATTATTTCTATATACCATTTTGTTGCTAATTGATACAAAACAGATCAAGCATAAATAAGTTGAATATGATTGCAATATTTTTTTGAGTCCATGTTGCGTGAAGTCACAATTTTTCTTGAGGCTCCTTGCAACCACCATCCTGTTTGCTTCAAATATCTGAAAAAAATAAATTTGAAGTTTAGTGTTATGAGATCATGAACAATTCACTGAAACCTTAAACAAAAGCTAAGAAACTGAACACCATCTCAGTTTTTCCTACGTTTTTCAGAGTTTGGGACTGACAAGCCGCTGTCATTCAAGTAGCATTGTCATTCAGATTTCAATATTGTCATTCGGTTTTGATAAAAATAGTTTAGGATTGACAAGCAACTGCCATTCAGTTTTCAGATAAATCTTGACAAAAGAAGGCAAATGGCAATGAGAGGAAGGGGGTCTTTATCCCTGTAAAAAAAATAGATAATGGATCACAGACTAGGCATTACAAGGTCAGATACAGCAGCAAGCTGCAAATACAGAAATCAGCCAAAAAACAATTTCAAGGTCTATATGTTGCCAAAATCATTTCCTCTGATCCACATTACCAGCTGATGTTCATTTTGTCAAGAATGAGCTAGCAGCATTCAGTTTTCTCTTATCACACAATGAAGTAGCTCCATTGCATATGACAATACCTTTCTGCAAATATGAAACATTCAGACAACTAGAAACCAAAATGAGCTTCCTTTTACAACATATTTAGATTTCAGAAAAGTAACAGATTGCAAAATCACGGTCACAGGGATTGAGATTTCAGTAAAGCAGCAGTTAAAAATTATCCAGCAAAGCCTGTTCGCTTCACTGAAAAGCCATGGCTGAAAGTACTGTTCGCTGATTTGTTGTGAGAGAAAAATACTGTTCCGGCTGAAAAAAAACAAGCTACGGATTATAAGTTCATTGAGCAACAGTACAATTTCTGCAAGCAACAAATGAGATGACTGAAAGAATTCCTAACTTCATGAACTATTCTGTGCTAACATAGAGCCAGTTGGATTCAAATTCGCACTACCATAGAGCATTTGGAAGAAGTTTTGCCATGTTGGATCCAAATCTGGTTGACGCCCAAATGGAGGAGAGATAGGGAAGCCACTGACGGCCGCATCCCAAGATCCAGTGCCAGGAAGGCTCTACCATGGCCTCGGCCGGAGATGGGTGCGACCACAATACTGTTGCTGCGGCCATTGGAGAAGCGAGCCGACGTTGCCGCACCGCCGTCGACGTAGCCGCCCCCGCCGCTGTCGCCGCCGAGCCCTTCAACTCCTTCACCTCCGCAGTCGCCCTCTTCGGTGCCATTGAGTGGCATGTGCTGGATCTTGGGGTGCCAAAAAAAGGTGGAAGCCGCATGTGGACGGGACTGGTTTTGGCGCCGAAGAAGCAAAATGGCGCGAGCCGCATCTGGATCCCGCACCAAGGATAGAGACGACCCTCTCTGTATAGCACTGCCCTCGTCCGGCAACAAGACTTGGGAGCACGAGCCGATGTAAGGTCCAAATGGCTAGATGGGGGGTGAATAGCCTATTCAAAATTTCTACAAGCTTGACTAAACAACAAGTTAGCAAATAAGATGGCGAAGCTCTTCTAGCACTAGCACAACTAATCTATGCAAGCCGCCTACACAATTCTAGTAAACAACAAAGCTAAGATCTTTAGCTCACACCAATAACCTAAGTTACTAGGCTAATTACTTCCTATGAGAAAATCTAATCTACTCAAGCTAAACAAGACAAAGAACAATAAGTAAAGAAGAGAGCTTGAATAGATATACCAACATTGATGAGAAGAGATATATACAATGTACCAATCAATCAATGTGATTACATACACAAATGGAATCCTCAGCAATAAGATGACACAAGATTTTTTACCGAGGTTCACTTGCTTCCCGGCAAGCTACTCCTCGTTGTGGCGATGCACCCACTTGATGGATCGCGAGCTAATCAACTATCAAGAGTTGAACCCTCAGCGGGTGCCGCACATCCACTCATAAGATGGGGATCCTCCAAGCCATGAGCTCCACTAGAGTAGCCAATTCGTGAACTCCCGCGGGGATGGCTCAAGAACCCCTCACAATCGCTTGGTGAGGCTCGAAACAATCTCCAATCACGAGCTCAACACCACCGCTGCTCCAAGCCGTCTAGGGTGTCGGGAAACACCCAAGAGTAACAAGCAATCCGCAGCAAACTCAAGAATCAAGTGCTACTAGATGCAACTCTCAATGCAATGCACTTGAATCTCACTCAATCTCTCTAGAGTATGCAACCAAGCAAGGAGATGAGTGAAGAGGAAGTTCTCTAGCTCAAAGTATGTCTCTAGTGTTCAAAGAGTCAAGAGCAAATGCCTCAAACCCGGCCACCATCTATTTATAGCGAAGGGGTAAGCAACTAGCCGTTACAAGATATCGCAGTAAAAATCGTGATGACCGGACACACCAGTCAGGGTGACTGGACGCGTCTGGTCACTACAGGACAAACAGTAGCAGTGTGAGTCAGAGAGAATTGTTGCCGTGACCAGACACGCTTCACCATTTGACCGGACGCGCTGCACCCGGCGTCCGATTGGAGTCCAGAGAGCTCCTCGCGTGATCGGACGCGTCTAGTCGCACGTGATTGGACGTGCCACCGCGTCCGCTCGCACCTACCCTTCGTGCTGCTCTCCTGGGTGCATGACCGGACGCTCCGGTTCCGTGAAGGACTGGACACGTCGGTCCGCGACCCTCTCGCGCGCGCGTCTGCCTGCGGTTTGAACTGACCGGACGCGCCAGCCGCGTCCGGTCACTTCGACCACAGCGTCCGGTCACTGTTTTTCAGTGAGAAACACACCAGACTTACACCTCCGTTTCCTCGCCTCCGGCGCAGTAGAAAAAAGGCATTTCACTTCCACAAAAAGTGTCGAATCCCGCCTCGCAAGCTCGGTGGGAGGGAGAGAGGAACCCAAACCCCTCTCTACCGCTCAAACTCCACCATCTTCGTAAATGTGCTAACACCACCAAGTATAAACCATCATGTGCATGTGTGTTAGCATTTTCATAATCGTTTTTCAAGGCGTTATGTTAGCCCTCTACTAGATCCTAATGCATATGCTCAAGATGATGACCTAGTAGCACTTGATTCAAGAGCTAACTATGATTGCCCCTCTTGATAGTCGGCTATCAATCCTAAACCCGGTCAATCACTTCTCTACTCATCTTAGACCGGCAAAAGCAAACCCTATGATTATACCTTTGTCTTGATCACTTTGTTCCATGTCCATCTCCTCATGCTTGATCACCATGATCATCATTTCATGTGCATCTCCACCATGATCGTCATTTCATGTTCATGCACCATCTCTTTGTGATCTTGTGGCCACCACTCCTTGCCACATACACCTTCATCACATGTGTTGCTTATGCTTAACTCAAAACACTTAACACATGGCATTAGCAACTTGGTGTCATTAATTATTAAAACCAAACTTGGGCTTTCAGCCGAGCCCGTCGCCTCGCGAGACGATGGGTTCACTCTCTCTCCTCATTCAACACACGACGATGGGGTGTTTTTTTTGCAAAACAAATAGTTTGTATACACGGTATGAAGACGCGCTGTACATGCCCTTATGTCTCTCCTGTTCTTGTTTTTCAAACAATGTTGTAGGCTCTTTTTTATGCCTCTCATCTAAGTACAGCTGTAGCATTTATTCAGATACAGACACACACCACTACACACACGCACACCTCACACATACGGTATACAAACAAACATACAACTATACCTAGACATCGAACGCAGCTGAGAGGTACTCGAAGATCACCAAACTCCGAGCGTGGCGGGCACATCACTTGACCATTGTGGCACATCTGCACGAGAGGCAATGGAGAATAAATCTCCAAGGTGAGGCTCCTGGGTCGAACTCAGGACCGGCCACTCGTACCACAGCGAGCAAGCCAAATGAGCTACAGCTCATCCTCTTGTAGTCTCTTTTCCTTGCTAATGCAAGAGTATCTCCAAGAGACTCTTTATATTTTCTAATTTATAGGAGAGATTTTGGTGAAAAAATATCCTCCACCAGCCTCTTCAATGGATATCCAAATATAGATATCTTCTGTTTCGTATTTCTCGCTAGCTAAAAATAGAGAGTGAGGATGGTTCTCTAGACCATGCAAAAGATATAGAAAAGTTGTTGGAGAATACAAAGATATTGGAAACGATTTTTTACTTAAACGACTCTTCAAATGATAATTTAGAGAGTAGATTTTAGAAAAGCTCTTAGAGATGCTCCGATGATGATATAGTGGCTTGTTGGCATATCTTTGGAGTGATCTTACGTGCCGCAAAATTCTAATGATTTTGTCATTGGTAAGGGGGCATATTTTCTCATATACTGAAGTGTTAAGCAGCTCAATTGTATTTAAGACATAGATGATAAATTTTGCCAAACTATTATTTCACCTATTTTTATATTATACTAACATGCGGCCTCATCATTGGTGGATCATTCCCCACACTAGTGACCATGGATCCACCTACGCACATGAGATCCTTGTTTGTTACACATGGATACAAAGATGATTTGACTGACAGTTGTGCCTGGCACAACGCGGCCCCACAGGTCAGCTAATCGCATCGGCGAGACGATGACATCTCATTTGGCTCCTTCAGCGGACGTCCCACTCTGGCCGCTTATTGGACTTGACTGGGAAAAGGGCAGCGTTGAAAGCCCAAGTTTGGTTTTGATAATTAATGACACCAAGTTGCTAATGTCATTGTGTCAAGTGAATTGAGTTAGGCGTAGCAACACATGTGATGAAGGAGCAAGGAGCATGATGGTGATGGCCATAAGATCACAAGTGCATGAAGATAAAGATGATGGTGAACATGCACATAGGTGAAGGTGATGGACAAGGAATGAGATGATCAAGGCAAATGTATAGTCATAGGATTCTCTTTTGCCGGTCTAAAGATGAGTAGAGAAGTGATTGACCGGGTTTAGGATTGATAGCCGACTATCAAGAGGGGCAATCACGGTCATCTCATGAATCAAGTGCTACTAGGTCCATATTCTTGAGCATATGCATTTAAGATCTAGTGAGATGCTAACTCCTTGAAAAATATTTGAGAAAATGCTAACACAAGCACAAGATGGTGAACACTTAGTGGTGTTAGCACATTTGCGAAGGAGGCGGAGTTTGAGGGGTAGAGAGGGGTTTGGGTTCCTCTCTCCCACCTGCCTCGCAAGCTCGGTAGGATTCGGCGCTTTTGTGGAAGTGAAACGTCTATTTTTCACTATTCTGGGGGTAAAGAAACGAAGGCGAAAGGAAGTCACTGGGGTGACCGAACGCCAGATCGGACGCGGTTGGCGTGTCTGGTCAGTTCAACCGGCAGACGCGCGGGGCGAAGTGCGAGGGTTTGTGACTGGAGTGTCCGATCACTCGTGGGACCGACGCGTCCGGTCACACACCCAGGAGAGCAGCGCGAAGGGAAGGTTTGATCGTACACGGTGGCGTGTCCGGTCACATGCGACCGGACGTGTCCGGTCGATGAAATCGCTCTCTGGACCCTTACTGGACTCAAACCGGACGCCAGGTGTAACGCGTCCGGTCATGCTTTGACTAAGAAGGTAATGTTTCGTGACCGTTGAAGATCGAACGAATGAAATTTAAAACGGGACACGTGGCGAGCATCGGCGAAGTTGCGTAGGTACGACCGGACGCTGTGGCCGCATCTGGTCGATCTGACCTGCGTGTCCGGTCAGTGCACACAGAGCAGTTTCTTTGTTCCTAACGTCTCTATTCTTTGGAGTGGCTTATAAATATGTGTTTGGTCGGTTTGGGGAACTCTCTCTTGGACATTTGGACTCTCTAACATCCTCTTGAGCTGTGCACATCCCCTTTCACTCATCTCCTTGCTTGATTGTACATCCTAGTGAGATTGAGTGAGATTCAAGTGCATTGCTTTAAGAGTTGCATCTAGTGGCACTTGATCCATTGAGTTGGCTGCGGATTGCTTGTTACTCTTGGGTGTTTCCTGACATCCTAGATGGCTTGGAGCAGTGGTGGTGTTGAGCTCGTGATTGGAGATTGTTTTGAGCCTCACCAAGTGATTATGAGGGGTTCTTGAGCCTTCCCCGCGGGAGCTCACGAATTGGCTACTCTAGTGGAGCTTGTGGCTTGGAGGATCCCTATCTTGTGAGTGGATGTGTGGCACCCGCTGAGGGTTTAACTCTTGATGGTCAATTAGCTCGCGATCCATCAAGTGGGTGCATCGCCACAACAAGGACTAGCTTGCCGAGAAGCAAGTGAACCTCGGTAAAAATTCTTGTGTCATCTTTTTGCCGAGGATTTCATCTTGTGTATGTGATTGCATTGATTGATTGGTTCATTGAACATATCTCTACTCATCAATGTCGGTATAACAATCCTAGCTCACTCCTTTGCTTTCTTATCTACCTTGCTAGTTGTGTAGCTTGTTATTCTTTGTCTCTAGCTTGTGTAGTTTTGTTCTTGTTTAGGAGTAGAGTTAGTTGTTGGTGTGGTTAGTGTTTAGCCTTGAACTAGATGTGCGTAGCTGGCTTGCATACCTTAGTGAGCTAGTGCTAGAATTGCTATGCCGTTTGTTTTACTAACTCACTTGTCTAGTGAAGCTTGTAGATTTTTTAAATAGGCTATTCACCCCCCCTCTAGCCATTTGGGACCTTACAGGCGTGACACGCGACAGCGTGAGACAGCCCAGCGCCGTGGCGGGGATCCTCCTCCTCTTCCTCCGCCGCCTCCCCACCCGCCCACCGCCCACCTAGGCGATGAGGGCGATCGAGGGAGAATTCAGATAGCCCGTCTCATCGCAAAGGCTCTAGAATGGTGATTAGTGTTGTTCACCTCCGATCTCCTACTCTCTTCCGTATCCGTATACCCTATGATGTTATTTTTTGTCTTTTCTGTTGACATCCAGAATTTGTCTGCGGTTGCAGTGTTTTCTGGTGCCTTTGCACCCGAGTTGCGGGTTTGTGCCGAAATTGAATTAGGGTTTTTACATTCTGCATGTGACGCTAGCATTGTGGGTGGTCTGGTTCGGCTGTTAATCACTTTTTTATTTTTGAAAGTTCCAGCCTTAGCTGGCATGTTAATAAGGAGAGTTAGAGTTACATGCACAAGAGGTGCTCACATTGCCTTATGGCTGGTAGACTACCAAGCAGGCAATAGAAAGATCCAGTTGATTAAGGGGGATAGAGTCCTGATGCCCTGTCTCTGCTCCAGATGATTACTTGGTCATGGATTTAGATTTAGATTTAGATTTTGATTATTCTTATCCCTAGCCTCGTGGATGAGGTTAAAATCTCCAATGCATAGCCATAGTTCACCTTTAAATGGTTTGGTTTCTCTGATGATGTCTTCCAAGAAGGATAGCTTAGACCCATATACAATGGTGAGCTTGAATTTGGTGTTTGTTGGAAAGATGGAGACTGTCATGGCGAGGGAGAAATATGCAGAGGCGGAACCAAGGGGGCTAGCAGGGGCCGTGGCCCCCCCAAGCACAGTAGATTCATTTAAATACCTATATAAATATTTGTATTTATAGCACAAAAAATATTAATTTCACCTATTTTTTATTAAAATATGATGATTTTGGTTAAAAATAGTGTAGATTTTTTTGAAAATTTGTTGAAACATATAATTATGTATATTTTATCACACTAAAAAATACGATCACATTTGTTCGGGCCCCTTAATCAAAATCGCTGGTTCCACCTCTGGAAATATGTCAATGTCACTGAGTTTGTTGAGATGAAATCACTATAATTGTGGTATCTGAAGTGTGGTGCTTTGCTCGTGTTACAGGACTTGGTCAGTGGTAGCAACGATGGAGATGAGTTTGAGTGGGATAATGACGGTGATGGGGAAGCATAGAGAAGCGATGGAGATGAGTTTGAGTGGGACGATGAGGGTGATGGGGAAGCGGGGTGCTTAAGCACTGCTGGTTCATCGGTTCATACATCGAGGAACCTTCATGCTCCTAGCCCGTCCACGCTGGCAAGGCTAGTGAGTGAGAAAAAAATGATTGACATCACCGACTATCTACTTGTTCATTACATATTTGTACCTGTTATATGGTCTTATGGTTACGATCTTTCATGTGGTGTTTTCTTGTGCAACTGTGAAAAGGATTCTAATGGCGAGAGAGACAATGGGGTAGCGTCGTCTGTGTATACGATTGATTATTTTGTGGGGATGGGTTTCTCTAGAGAGATTGTCTTGAAGGCCATGACTGAAAATGGTACAACTATACTAATAACTGATTTCTGAGTTGCAGCTTTTCCTTTTGCATATTATGACTGACTGATGCCTTTGCTTAGGGGACCACGGGGAGGATTCATTACTTGATCTTCTTTTCACATATCAGGTGTTTGACAATGCACAATCTTTAACTCAATTTGGGCTAAAGCTTTTTTTTCCTGGGAATAGGTTTTGTATTTTATAAGGGATGTGAAATGCAGGAGATAGGTTGTAACCCTTCGGTGGATAATCAGTCTTTTGCTTGTGTTCCTCATCCTGTTGACGATGACGATGATGTTCTTGAAAACTGGGATGATACGAACAACAGCGATGATCACCTCAGCTTTGATTACAAAATGTACTTGCTGTGCTTTATCAATTCGATCAACTGATTATGCTTAAACAATTTTTTGTTCCTGTTTCATCTTAACTCTTAAGCTCATTGTTTTCTTTTTTTCATATGGTGTACTTTTTTCGACGTAAAGACTGTGGGGAGATCCCCACAGTGTGATTTAAATTAAAATTAAGAAAAGGTCCAGGAGATTAGGGGATTACAAACCTCAATTAACTAAAGGCATTTAACCAAAAGCAGAAGGATGATCTAAGATCTTCCTTAAATCTAACAGATTGAAGAGTACATTGATTTTTGAAATTAGCAAACCAAGTAGCAATAGTGGGATCTGTCCTCTGAAAGACTTTGTCATTACAAACTTTCCAAAGCTCCCATGCTGCGATGAGAGAGGCTTCTGTGAAGAACTCCAGATTGTGCGCATTGGTCGCTGCAGCCAACCGCTCCAACATTGGCAGGGAAGTATCCCAGGTAAAATGAATGGAATTCCAACATTGCATAGCGAACGGGCAATCAAAGAACAAATGATCAATATCCTCTTCGAGACCTGTGTCACATAACACACAAAGAGCATCATCCTGTATATTAATATGCCTCCTTCTCAGCATGGTCTTTGTATTTAGTCTGTCCACAAGTATCAGCCATGCAAAGAATTTGATCCTGGGCGTGCAGCTTGACTTCCAGAGAGCTTTGTAGGACGGATGAGCTTCTATGTAACTAAAAACATGGGCATAGAAGCGCTGAGAAGTGTACTTATTTCCCCATACTGGTGTCCATGAATCAATAGTGCTATCATCATACTCAATATCTTCGAGATAGTTCTGGAGGAGCGTCAACTCATCATGTGCTTGGCTGGACAGAGGTAGAAAGAAGATACTATCTAAATCTTGCTCTAGCATCAGGCTCTGCACCGAGATGGACTTATTCATGGCAAATGAGTGGAGCCGAGGAAACTGAACTGAAAGAACTGAACCCGACCACTGATCATTCCAGAAAGAGACCGAAGAACCATCCCCAAGCGAGCAATTTGCTATGCGTCTGTATATGCCGTTGAGACGCATGACGTCCCGCCACCAGAAGGAGCCTAACTCTCTGCACTCATGTGGGACTTTACCTTCATAGTATCTGTTCCAGACTAGACTGACCCAGGGTGTGTCTACTTTGTTATAGAACTTGTGCAACTGTTTTAACAAGAGCGCATCATTCTGTAGCCTAAGGTTGATGACACCAAGGCCTCCCTTGTCTTTAGGTTGCATAACAGTTGGCCACGCCACCAGGTTACCACCTTTGGCTGTATCATCACTCTCTCTCCACAAACATTGTTTTCGTGCACGATCAATATTCTCGATGAAGCCCTTAGGAACTTTGATGGTGCAAAGCATGTACGTCACGATGGGTGTGATTGCTGAATTAATCATTTGCAACCTTCCAGAGTAAGATAGCCAAGTAGAGCATGCAGACAGCCTTCGTTCCACTCTATCCATGATTGGTGACAAGTCATCTATTCTTGGTTTAGTCGTGCCCATTGGCAGACCAAGGTAGGTGAACGGAAGTGATCCAGTTTGGCAGCCAAATGTACTGGCAAGGTGCTCCAATCTCTGTGCTGACAAATTGATAGGAATCATTTGTGACTTTCTGAAGTTGACTTTGAGCCCCGATGAAGTTTCATAACTGTTTAGCAATGCTTTTAAAAAAAACAGTTGATTAGCATCAGCTTGAAGAATCAGAAGCGTGTCATCGGCGTACTGGATTATCGGGAACTCATGAGCATCATGTGGAATAGGCGCTCTTAGTAAGCCCTGACTAGCCGCTTTGTTCACTAGCACCTGCAATAACTCTGCAGCAATAACAAAGAGCAGTGGCGATAGCGGATCGCCTTGTCGGACACCCCTCATACATTTAAAGTATTTTCCCGGGACACCATTTAGGAGAACTGCAGAGGAGCCTGAGGATAAGATAGCATGGATCCAGTTGATCCACCGTTCCGGGAACCCAAGCTGTTGTAGCATCTGAAGTATTGTGGTGTGCTCAATCATGTCGAACGCTTTTTGAAAATCCAACTTGAGTATGATAGCTTCTCTTCTGGAATGATGGCACTGGTGGATATACTCGAAACTCCAGGCAAGGCAATCTTGTATAGTGCGCGTGCGAATGAAGCCGTATTGATTGCTATGCACAAGCTTGAGTATCACTAACTGTAGTCTGTCAGCTAGGATTTTAGTGAGTATCTTGAGACTGATATTCAATAATGAAATTGGCCTATAGTCACTGACCGTTTCTGGGTTACTGACCTTGGGCACCAGAGTGATGTATGAGTTATTGATACACTCAAGGTTAGCTGAACCATTGAAAAATTCTTCACACAAACTATAGAAATCGTACTTGACGATCTGCCAACTCTTTCTCAAAAACATTCCATTGAAACCGTCAGGACCCGGTGCCTTGTCAGTTGGCATTCTTTTAACAATGTTATCAATCTCACTTTGTTGGAAAGGCAAAGCAAGGCTCTCTAGATTAGGCACTGCAACAATGAGTGAGCTAAGATCAAAGACCAATCTGGGGCTTGAGGAGACCCCCATTGTCTTCTTAAAAGCATTCCATAGTAACCCAGCCTTTCCTTCATGATCTTGAACCCACTGTCCTTGTTCATTCAGCAGCTGAGGGATAGAATTTCTTCTGTGTGATATTGTTGCCATTGCATGAAAGAATTTAGTGCATTCGTCGCCCAATTTGATCCTGTTAACCGTGTACCTTTTCTTCCAGTAGACATTCTTGTAATGAAGAAGAGTAGCTAGCTGACACTTGACAAGGGACCTGAGATTGCTCTCCGTGTTATATAGAGGCCGCCTGTCTTCAAGACCATCTAGGAACATAATGACCTTGTTGCAGTTAGCAATCAAGAGAGTCAAGTTAGATAAGCCTCGACTCCAACTTTTCAGGGCACTGCGAAGTCTTTTGAATTTCATAGAGATGCTTTTTGATGTTGTATGCGCTGTTGTTGCCTGGCTCCAGTTGCTCTGAACAGTATCTAGGAAGCCTGCATGCTCCACCCAATAATTCTCAAAGCGAAAAATGTTGGAGCGTGGTATTCTGGTGCCAATGGTCACCTTGCATGGGATGTGATCTGATGTTATTTTTGCCATCGGCAAAACTTCAGAACTGGGGTACTCAACAGTCCAATTGGTCGAGGTAAAAAACCAATCAAGTTGCTCCAACAATGGATCATTTTGCATATTACTCCAGGTGAACGCTCTACCTTTCAGTTGGAGTTCGATGAGCCCAAGGTGGCCGATAGCTTCATTGAAAATAAGGGTATCTGCTAAATTTCCACCCGGCTTATTACGGTTCTGCAAAGATCTATAAAAGTTAAAGTCCCCCAAGAAAAGCCAATTATCATTGTCAGAAATGTGATGGTTCTTAAACCAGTTGATGAACTGAGATCTAGCTGGTTCTATACAGGGGCCGAAAACATTGGTCAAACGCCACGTATCCATGTTCTGAGCTGAGGTAAACAAAACTGTGATGCCAAAGGTTTGCTTGTCAATGACCTGACCTACAAAATGAGAACTGTTCCAGCCAACCAATATACCCCCCGAGGCACCCATAGACGGTACAAAGTCAAAACTATCATATCGCCTAGGTGCAAACTTTCTAATAAATTGCTGATCGAAATGTTCCTTCTTTGTTTCCTGGAGACAAAACACAGAGCATGCACTTTCTTCAATTTTGTCGCGTACAACGTCCCATCTATCTGCCCCATTGATGCCTCTTACGTTCCAACATAGAACATGCCAGTTTCTATTACTCATGGGAACCTTGCGTGTAGGAGGCGAGACCTGCTACGGCTAGCGTGGGCAGTGTAAAGGAAACACGAGTATCATGTTCTTCATTTGGATCTGGGTTGGTAGAGGGCGCCTGCATCAGCGCTTCCTGGCTCAACTCCTCAGGAGCTATGCCACACTTGACCCCCCAGTCTTGCAGGATCACCATTGGGACTGGGCCAATCATGCCTGTTGACTCATCGATCAGGACTGCACCAATCTTGTTTCTCTTCTTGGAAGGCTCTTCTTCAAGCATCACTGTAGGTGTGTGAAAGCCATCTTTGCCTTTGCTAACCCTCGAGCTACGCCTGACAGATGATTCCACTATCGGCGCTGAGCTCCTTGACGGTGCTGGGAGCGATAGCACCTTCCTAGGATGCCCTTGGCCCCTCTTCTGGCCTGCTGCTGGAGTGGTGATTGGCTGGGCCTGTTGTGTCTGAAATTCAAAACTCTGTGGGCCAAAGTCAGTTGGGCCTTCTTCTGCTTGCTCTGCTTGTTCATCCTCTGATCCTCCTAGGATGATAACCGGTGCAGCCTTTATTGTTGGCTGCAGTGCACGACGGCTCTCAACAATGAGCGGCCAAAGTTGCAAAGCTACGACATCACGAACTGGCTTCCAGGGAACGATTTCCCAGCCTGTAGGTGCGGTCATGGAGTTTTGATCAATAGGCTCTTGGAGAATAGAAGCTGGTGTGACAATGCGGTTACCCAAAGCCGATGAGCTGTGATCAAAAGCTGATCCAGTGACTCTCACAAAGACGTCACCAGGTAATCCCTTCCTGCCAAAAAACAGAACATCTGCACAACGGTTCCTGGCAGCCCCAAATCTGGCATGTTCCTCAATTAACTCTGAAGACGCATCACTAGAAGATGAGCTGTCATTGTCAACATTGTTATCAGTCACATGATCCAGAGATAATCCTAGACCTTCCCCTCTAAGAAAACGCATAGAAGAACCGGCGATGGAGTTACATATTTGTCCAGTTTGAAATTCAAATCCAACTGGGCTAGAATCACTTCGGCCTTGCTTGCGTATTGGTGGTGCTCCTAACAGGATGACAGGAACAGGCCTCTTCGGGAGTTTTACCTGACGGCGAGCTTCAACTATCAGAGGCCAGAGCTGGAGTGCCATGATGTCTGGGACGGGCTTCCAGCGGACGAGCTCCATGCCTATTCGAGCTGCACCTGGGTTGGGATCTGAAGTCAGTAGAGCTGATTGAGAGTCCATTTGTTCATGTTCTTGTATGATTTCTTCTGTAAAGTATTGTCTGTTGGTGATAATGGGCTCCGGTGCAGGTAGGACATTGATTGCCTGAGACTTCTTTGGAACCCACTTAAAACGTGGTTGAGTCCAGGTGAAGCACTGCTTTGAGGTGTGCCCATAATTGTAGCAAGATTTGCACCTGAGTTGACCCTTGCACGTATCTTTGGCATGACCCAAGACCAGGCAACGAGCACAGATAATATCTAGATGGGTTGCCGATGGGGCAGGAGATCTAGTAATATTCAAATTTGAATTAGTCAAGGGATCAGATCCGCTATTAACGCTGGAGCCGCTTGGACTGGTGGATCTTTGCATGCAGGATCGGTGCGAAGAACATGCAAGCACAGGCTGAACGGGATCAACATTGGACTTGCGGGAATAAAAAATGTTAACAGGAGGGACGTCAGTCTCCACAACAACAAGACGAAAAGCTCCAAACTGAATGATGTGTCTAGGATATTGGACAAGAGGTTTGGCAAATCGAACTTTCTTAGGAATAGAATTTTGAGCCTTTTCTTTCACTTTGGCTTGCCTCATGGCGCACTTAGATAAGACAACAGTCCATTGTTTCTCTTGTTCAATCTCCCAAGCTCTCTTTTCACGCTCCCAGTGTGGAGTACCGTTGTTCCAAAGGTGAAAATAGACATCAAAAGAGGAGCTGATAACCCTTCTGAGATTGTAGACAAGGAAACCAACGTGCTTGGAGGCAACCGAGAACCGAAAATGGTTTGTACTTAGGAATTTGACATGGAATTTGTCGGCACAACCACCCAAACAAGATTGCAAAGCGAGGGCAACAGATTCTTCCGTCAATCGGAAGAGAAACCGTCGGAACGTTGCGAGGAGAAAAAACGATCCAGAGGGTGAGGAGGAGTTGAAGTGTACCGTTGAACCAAATCGGTGGTAGACTTCATCCTGGAAATCCTTTCCAGGGTTGAAGTCTAGGCGGCCCACAAGGTCCGAGGAGGAGCCCATGGAAGGGGACTCCCGGCAGGATCACCGACGGTCTTCAACACCGGCGGGGGAGGGCGGAGCTCCTGCTGTCGTGGCTGAGATGACGTCCCAGTGCGGCATTCCGTCGAGCATCTTGCACGCAAGGGACAGGGCAGCGCGCCGTAGGCACTGCAGCCGAGCTGGGGCAGGGGCGCCCACCGGGGCGAGCTGGGTGGGCACGCCCGCAGATGCTGGAGACGGCGGGGTGCGGCACGTGAGGTGGCGAGGTCAGCGGTTGCGGCGGCGGGCGTCGCTCCCCAATTTCCTCTCCTCAGCTAACTTGCTTCAACCGGAGCTCGAGTTGACATCGTTGCAATTCCATATGGTGTACTTGAATCTGCCCCTCAGTTTAAACTGGTGCTAACTACATAGCTTTATGAGAAACATGAGCTAGTAACGCATGTATTCCATTCAGTTTTTTTGAGGGAAGGTTGTTTCTGGCAAAACCAATGATTCAATATGTTTGTTAAAAGAGCTTGCTAATGAAACTGCTAACTTAATCTTTCTCGCCACTTGATCTTTAATTTTCTTTGCACTTGTTTCATTTTTCATGTCTCTTTCTAATCAATAGTATGCGATATTCATAGTTTGGCATAATTTAGTTATGTGTCCCTTTTCATTATCTGTTCTTGTTGACCTTATCTCTACGGAGTTTTTTTAACATTCAACTTTACATATCTTTAGTGCCATCCTTCGCTACAGTTTTGATTAAAAAAAGTAATACTAGGGTGCGTGTTATCTGTGTGTTTATGTTTAGCATGCCTTTTCCTTGTAATTATAATCCAAATAGCTTATCCAGAAAGTTTATGGGTTATTTACTCACGTGCTATTCCACTTTTGATTGATCAAGTTTTAGCTACATATAGTTTGTTATTTTCTGTGGTGGTGGATTGCTTTAGGAATAGCGCGAACACAAGGTTGACAAGTACCCTAGTGTGTTCGTTTTGTGATGAGTGATTGTCAATGTGATCCACGAAATAGGTTGAGTTGGTTACTAACCCTACCTTGGCGAAAGCCTTGTGTGCGACATGTCTCTTGGCTTGTGTTGTGCAGGTGTGGAGCACGGAGGCGGTAGCCGACGGCGAGGTGAAGGTCAAGGAGGACGTGCCGTGCCGATGGACCGGAGGGGTGAAGGACGGACGTGAGGCTTGGACCGAGGGACCCGGAGGCCGGGTGGCTAGCCGCGGTGGCTGACACTTGGGACATCGACAAGCGCGAGAAGACATGAAAGTGACCGTGGAGGTAACACGCGTCGGATGGCGGGGGACGCGTATGGAGTACGCTACTCGCGGAGCGGTTTGATGGTTTGGGCCTCAAAACCATCGGAGACGGGTTTACGGGTTTGGGCCTCAAAACCCGGGCGGAGGTTCCGAGGAGGAACGGATGGCACGTGGCGGCATCGGGGAGTTCGCGTCGAGGCGAAACTACCGGTGAGGAGGCGCGGTGGCCGTCGGATCAACATGAAGACCGGGTTGGACCTCTATGCCATTGGGATTATTGGTTTAGCTCTTATGTATCCATGGGCATTTATGGCAGCCCCCTTGCCTCCTCACCTCCTCCATTTTCATTTTCTCCTTTAGGCTTTCTTCCTCTAGCTGCTTGTGTGAGAGAGGTCCACAACTAAAACAAATTAATGGTTGTGCTTGCTATGATTTTGGTTGGGAAGTGAGGTCCTTACCTCACGTCGCCCTCTGTGATTTATTTCTGTGTCCGTTTTCATTTGACTGTCCAGGTGTTCTTCGTTCTTTTTGTAGGCTCTTCCCAACTTTTCTTCCTGTGTCGATTCGTTTTGGGTTGAGGTGCTTTTGGTTGATCTATGACGAGCAGGGACATGTGGTGAATCTATTCTCAGGTCAGTTTAATCCAATTTGCCACGAGCTCAGAGATCGATTCAAGTTTCGTTTTTCGCCGAAAACCCCGTTCTTATTCCCAATCTATTTATTTCCCGGAGTTTGGGTTAATCTCGGGTAATGATTTCTTGGGGATAGGTTCGGGTTTTGCTGAATTTAATCTGAAAAAATTTTGGGAACATTTCCTCTTATTTTGACTGAGTTCTAGTCGATTTTGTAGTCGCCCTTTTTCAGTGTTCTTGTTTCTAGGAGGGAGTCGTTTCGTTCTTTGCTGTGTGGGGGCACTTACGAATGGGTACTAGCAGCAGTGCTACCAAGCACCGTGTGCTCAGGCACTTTGCAGGCTCAATCGAGCAGCACCTGCTCTAGGCCCAAGTAGACGCTCGCCGCTCAGCTCTGTGCTCCGCTCGTCTTCTGTCTTGCTCGTTCGTTGCTGTTCTTCGTCAGGTTCCTGTGCACTCACCGGCAACAGCCAGTGCCATTTCTTGCCTCTGTGTGGGAGCACGCCAAGGCCGAGCGTTCCTGCAGTGCTGTTCCTATTTCAGGTACTCGTGCATGAGATCCAGTAGTAGCAGGAGCTGCTTGCAGATAGTTTTTTTTGAGAGAGTTGCTGCTCGTTTCTGTCCAGCACTTGCTAGTGCAGTTTCTTTGTTGCAGTTTGTCAGTTTTGTTCAGGTTCTGACCTGCATGTAGTGTTTGCCTGATCGTGCTTTGCTTCTTCATTTCTTGTATTGTCGGTCACCTACAGGAAGCAATCACTACATGATTATATAGTTCATTTTAGTCATGCGCAAGTGAACGTGTGTGCTTCTAATATTGTCAGCTTGTAGCTTCAGTGTGGGTTCAGTGAATTTTTGCAGGAGAATTATCACAGCAGAGCTGCAGCAGCGCTTGCATTTGCCCTTTACAGATCGTCTAGAGTTTGCAGGTTTTTCAGGCAGTGAGCAGAGACCGGTGCCGTGCATCCAGCACTTGTGCTTTGTCCAATGCCTAACAGAAGCCAAATCTTCTCTGTTATGTGATAGGCTATTTTTTTCGTGCTCGCTATTTCATCTGTCGTTTGTGCGTTTGAGATCCTTTTTGATTTCTATAAGTTGCGTTGGTCTTCTACCGTTGCAAGAAACTTTTCTAAGTGCTTTGTCATCGTTTGGTTTGAGTAATTTAGTTTTGGGAACTCGCTTGTATTTGGATGTGATTTGGGACAGCGGCAAAAAATATTTCAACAGAAAATTTACGGCTCCCATTCACCCCCCCTCTGGTCGCCGTTTTCGGTCCTTCAATTGGTATCGGAGCCGGTTAAGGATCATTCCACCTTAATCGGTCCATGATCCACGAAGACGACATGGAGTGTGGTTTCGGCAAACCACCGTTCTTCGATGAACAAATTATCTTTATTGGAAGATCCGCATGTCCGCGCATCTTCAGGGAATTGATTGACTTGTTTGGGAGATTTGCGAGGATGCTACTTACGTTGTGCTTGAACCCTGTGCTCGTGTCACGCAAGATCAAAAAGATCGGCACAACGCTAATAGCAGAGCTCACACAGTTCTTTTCTCGAGTCTTTCTCTTCAGGAGTTCGAAAGAGTCTGATTATACTACTGCTCGGGAGATCTGGGTGAGGCTTCAGAGCTATCACGAGGGGACCGCACAGGTCAAAACCAGACTCTACGAGACGTACAAGAGGGAGTACGAGAACTTCACCCAGCTTGATGGCGAGTCCATCGATGCCATGTTTTCTCGTTTTCAAACCATCGTCAACAAGATGCGAGCAAACAAGGCATAACTACCTTATGACGATCACGAGAGGGCACTCAAGCTTCTATATGCCCTAGATCAGAAGGTATGGGATGTGAAGGTGACTGCCATCATCGAGTCTTCGGGGTATGAGACCCTCACCGTGGATGAACTTTTCAGTAAGCTCAAGTCCACTAAGATCGACTACCAGACCCAAGCCAAGCTCAAGAATCCCTCTGCACCGACTATGGCTTTGGTCTCAGGTAACGGCTCAAGTTCTTTGGCTAACCCTTCACAGGTGTCTTTTGCCTTGTCTTCTTTGGTGTCTGTCACAGAGGAGCAGATGGAGAGTCTTGGGGATGACGAGCTGGCGTTGATCATCAGCCGGTTCTCGCGGTTTCACAACAACCGCTTGAATCGCCGGCGTGGTGGTGGTCCGAAGGAAGGATGCTACGGCTATGGAGATCCTGACCACTTCGTCGCCCACTGCCCTAAGAAGAACAAGCACTCCTTCGACAAGTACGACTCTAGCAAGCGCAAGGACAAGCGCGAGTACACCTCCAAGCACAAGTCGAAGGGAGGATTCAACAAGGAGGCGCTGAAGAAGAAATACTTCAAGAAGGCCAAGGCTCAAGAGCGTGCCTTCCTCGCCTCCCTCAGCGACCTCGACAACGACACCGACGACGACCGGTCTTCTTCTTCCTTGAGCGATGATGAGTCCGAGAAGAGGCGTGAGGACAAGTTGACCGGGCTTTGTTTCATCGCCAAGTCCATCCACGAAGGCTACTGCACCATGGCCGTGGATGAAGGGGTGAAGCCCAACAAGGATGTGCTTCCCGGCGACGACGACTCTACCGAGGTAAAACCCTCCGTCGATGCTCTTATTGCCGAGCTTGATATCATGACCGATACTTTGATGAGTCAAGATAAGCTGTTGAAACGTGCTGCTCGTGAGAGGAAAGAGTTTAAGGACAAGCTAGAAGTTGTGGAGAAAGAGTTTGAGGAAGTTAAGAAGCTTGTTGTTCATGTGTCTGACGAGGTTGAGTGCGATGAATGTGTTGTTCATATGACTAACTTTTCTGAGTTGTAATCTAAGTATGCTGCCTTGTTAGATGAGAACGATGAGCTGAAAGCTAGGTCTAGCTTGTTGGGTGCATGCAAGTCTTGTTCAGGCTTGCAATCTGAGCTGGCAGAGAAGAATGCCAAGATCCTTGCTCTTGAGAAGGCCAGTTCAGATAGCACGGTTGTTGAGTGTGCACGTTGTGAGAGCTTGGTGTTGGAGCTTGAGTCTTGCAGGCATGATAAGATGAGATCCGAGGAAGACAACACATACCTTCGGTCCATCTTGAATTGGGTGTCTTGTAGTGAGCTGCAGTTGGGCATGATGATGAGCCAATTTAGACGGGGAACTGGGACATCAGGAGTAGGCTTTGCTCTAGGTGGGAAGGGTGAACATGTCTATGGCAAAGTTGGTGAGTTCAGTGGTTTGAGCCCAAGTGAGAAACCTTCCACTACTCCCAAATTAATCAAGATCAATCCACCTAAGCCTACCGAACCCACTATGAAAGATGGAATGTTTGAAGAACTTCCAAGAGCTTCACCCCAGAAACAAGTTTGGGTTCCAAAACTGAACCATCTCAGGAACCCACTTGATACTCTACCGAACATCTCTGAGGATCGCCTTCCTAAAGCCAAAAGGCCATCAAGAGTGACACGTACACACAAGAAAGTGAGCCAACAACCACCCAAGAGAGAGGTGAGGTATCACTGTGACTATTGCCATAGGGAGGGTCACCTTGTTGAGTTTTGCTTTAGGAGGAAGAGAGATGAGCGGCGGGAGTATGAGTTGAACAACTGGAACATGTACCGTCTGCCCCATGGCGTACATGTGCCACCTGTTCAGAGGCGCAATGCTAGGCCAAGAGGTGCAATGCCTCAAGGTGCTAGGCCTCAGGTTGCGAGACCACGCGGTGGTCGTGGTGGTCGTGCCCGGCGTGGTTCAGGTCATGATCAATATGACCTTAGACCTCGTGGCAGTGGCTTTCAGTCCTACAGTTCTAGCAAACCACGTTCTCCCCCACATGGTGCCCGCTTTCCTCAAATGGGACATGGCATGTTTGGTGTTTTTCCTAACATTTTTCCAGGGCAAATGAGCCAACACTGGTATTCTCCACAGTTTACTAACCCCAGTGTTGCGCCTTTGCTCATCCCATATCCTTCTATTGATGCAGGACGGAGGCCTGGAGAACATATGTCTCATTGATTCTGGCTGTTCGCGCCACATGACCGGAAGTTCAAAGTGGTTCTCCAGCCTCGACCCCGTGCAATGTAAGGAGTATATCACATTCGGGGACAATAGCAAAGGTAAAGTGCTTTCTCGTGGGACCATTTGGGTCAATGAGAGTTTTGTCTTGAAGGATGTTGCTTTGGTTTCAAACTTGCATTTCAACTTGCTTTTTGTTTCGCAACTCCTTCAAGATGGCTTTGAAGTGTGCTTTAAGACCGGCTTGTCTTGAGTTCTTGACTCTCAGGGAAATCTTGTTTGCCAGATTGTTTCTTTTGGCCGTGTCTTTCGAGCTGATTTTTCTCATTCATTTGGATCTTCTCGATGTTTGGTGGCCGGATCCTTCTCTGGGCTTTGGAAGTGGCATAGGAGACTTGGTCACTTGAGCTTTGACTTACTAGCTAGGTTGAGCTCACTTGATCTAATCCGAGGATTGCCCAAGTTGAAATTTGAGAAGGATTTCGTGTGTCACCCTTGTCGTCACGGGAAGATGGTTGCCGCTTCTCATCCACCTGTGAATCAAGTCATGACCAAGGAACCCGGTGAGCTACTTCACATGGACACAGTTGGTCCAGCTCGAGTTCGGTCAGAGGGTGGGAAGTGGTACGTTCTAGTGATCGTGGACGATTTTTCTCGCTACTCTTGGGTGTTTTTCATGGAGGGTAAGGATGAGGCTTTTTCACATGCTCGAGATTTGATTCTTCGGTTGCAAAATGAGTTCCCTAAGAATGCCATGAGAGTGATTCGCAGTGACAATGGCACAGAATTCAAGAATACTCATTTTGAAACCTTTTGTGCTTCTTTGGGCCTTGAGCATCCGTTTTTCTCTCCCTATGTCCCTTAGCAAAATGGTGTTGTTGAGCGCAAGAATCAGACCCTTGTTGAGATGGCTAGGACAATGCTCGATGAGCATAGGACTCCTAGGAGATATTGGGCCGAAGCGATCAACACCGCGTGTCATGTTTCTAATCGCATCTTTCTTCGAGCCTTCATGAAGAAAACTTCTTATGAGCTGCGATTCGGTCGACTACCCAAGGTGAGTCACTTTCGAGTGTTTGGATGCAGGTGTTTCATCCTGAAACAATGTAATTTAAATAAATTTGAGTCTTGATCCTCGGATGGTGTCTTTTTTGGTTATGCTTTATATTCTCATGCATATCGAGTACTTAATCTTGAAACTAACCGAGTCGTAGAGACTTGTGAAGTCACTTTCGACAAGACCATGCCTTGTTCTGTTCTTGTCTTTGAAAGTGCAGGTGATCAGGAGATTGGTGAGAGCATCTTCGTTGAGAAGAATGAGGAAGATTCTGATTGGGGAGATACAGATCCGACCTCTTCGGCTATTCCAGTCGATTCTGCGACAACTACTTCAGCTCACGAACCAGATACATCTTCTTTCACTACATGGGGTTCGCACGAGCCGCCTCCTCAGCCTACGCCGGCTGCACCTGAGGAGGCCCCATCAGATGTTGAGGGGGAGGCGGCATCTTCGAGGGAAGCCCCTTGGCACATCCAGCGTCACCACCCGCCTCAAACCATGATCGGCGACATCAGTCAGCGTGTTACACGCTCAAGGTCATATGAAATCTCACATTTCGCTCATTCAGCTTTTGTCGCTAATTTCGAGCCACAAAATGTTGGACACGCACTTTCTGATCCCGATTGGGTCAATGCTATGCATGAGGAGTTACAGAACTTTGAGAGGAATGAAGTCTGGGTCTTAGTTCCATCTCCACCTGAGTGTCACCCTATATGTACAAAATGAGTTTTCAAGAACAAGCAAAGTGAGGATGGAGTGGTGGTGAGGAATAAGGCTAGGCTAGTGGCTCAGGGGTTTTGTCAGAAAGAGGGAGTAGACTTTAAAGAAACCTTTGCTCCTGTGGCCCGTATCGAGGCTATAAGGATGCTCTTAGCTTATGCAGCTTCGAAAGGGTTCAAGCTATATCAAATGAATGTGAAGAGCACCTTTTTAAACGGGTACATAGAGGAAAGAGGTGTATGTGAGACAACTCCCTGGGTTTGAAAATCCCAAGTATACCAACCATATTTACAAACTCCACAAAGCCTTGTATGGGTTGAAACAAGCCCCGAGAGCCTAGTATGAGCGTTTGAAAGCCTTCCTGCTTGCTAAGGGCTTTAAGATGGGTTCCGTAGATAAAACTTTGTTTCTCCTCAAGCAAGGCTCTGACACTTTGTTGGTTCAGATTTATGTGGATGATATCATTTTTGGTGGTTCCTCTCACGCTCTTGTTGCAAAGTTTTCTGAGATTATGAGCAGGGAATTCGAGATGAGCATGATGGGCAAGTTGACATTCTTCCGCGGGCTACAAATCAAGGAAACACGTGAAGGAACATTCGTGCACCAAGATAAGTACACCAAGGATCTTCTGAGGAAGTTTGGTATGGGCGAGGCCAAGCCTCTTTCGACGCCCATGTCGACCACAACGGCTCTGGACGAGGACAAAGAAGGAGAAGCTGTGGACCAGAAGGAGTACCGAAGCATGATCGAATCATTGCTGTACCTGACGGCAACGAGACCGGACATCCTGTTCGCGGTCTGCTTGTGCGCGCGCTTTCAGTCTTCACCGCGCACATCGCATCGTCAAGCCGTGAAGCGGATCATGAGATACCTTCGTTTCACACCCGAATTTAGTCTTTGGTTTTCAGCTTCCTCCTCTCTTTCTCTTTGCGGTTACTCTGATACAGATTATGCTGGCTGTCGTACTGAGAGGAAGTCTACTTCTGGGACTTGTCAGTTTCTTGGGTCTTCACTTGTGTCTTGGTCCTCTCGCAAGCAGTCCTCTGTAGCCCAATCCACCACAAAAGCTGAGTATGTTGCTGCTGTTGCTTGCTGTTCCTAGTTGCTTTGGATGGTTGCTACTTTGCGAGACTATGGCTTAGAGTTTAGGCGAGTGCCTTTGTTTTGCGATAGCACCAGTGCCATATGTGTAGCCAAAAACCTCGTTCTCCACTCCAAAACCAAGCACATAGAGGTCTGTTTTCACTTCTTATGAGACCACTATGACAAAGGGGACAATGACCTTATTCATGTTGACACCTTCACTAAACCCCTTGATCAAGCCCAGTTTGCTCGCTTGCGAGGAGAGCTTGGAGTTTGCTTCCCTTTTTAGCTTGGAAAGTTTTAGATCTTATATTCTAGTTTTGTTTTCTTTTGCTTTTGTTTTTGTATCATATTTGCATATCATATCATCATGTATCATATTTCATTTTGAGCTTCATCCTTATAGTAGCTAGATTGACATTATGCTCTTGTTGGGGATGTTATGGATATACATGATGTGCTTTGCTTAGGCTCACTTTGATCTCTTGATATGAGCTAAAAATGTCTTTTTCAATTGTGAACTTGAATAACACTTGATGAAACTTGAAACATGTTCACCACTACTTGTGGCAACTAGCTTGTATACGTGTGTCGAGAACCCTTTTTACTTCATATATATGCTTAGTTGCTACGGCTCATACCTTGAGTTATACACTTGCTTGAGAAACTTGAAATTGTGCTAAAATTTAAAAAAAACAAGGTATGAAAAGATCGGGATGGGTCTTTTGTTGTCCCATGTCAGAGTATCGAGACTGCTCCCTATTTGCACTTAAGGGTGAACTTGAGCTCTGTAATGGATACCAAGATCATTGTCTCAAGCTTCTGATTGTCTTTGGCATAGGCTTGACATGGTCGATAAGTCAGGTTTTGATGGCATCGATAACCTCCCGCACACATTTGTTTGACAAACTTTTGTGATAAGCTGCATAACTCCGATAAAATTCAATTGATATCTAAGAATTTGATCAAATCATAAGTTTGTCTCATGACATGATGTGTGAACTTTGTTTGGGGTAGTTCACTTTGCATACATGTGTAGCACAAGGTTGATCTCCTGTCTATATTTGCTATGTGCTCATTTGGTGGTGAAACCCTCTTTTAAATTGCTCAAACTTGATCAAACTTGCTAAAATGCCATATTTCATCTCATTTGGTCATTTTGAGCATTTGCTAGCACTTGTATTTGTTGCTATATATACATGACAGCATCAACTAGAGCATCTTTTCAATCTACTTGCTATAATCTTAAAGCTTCTGCATTTGTGCATTTCTGCATTCATAGCATGTTTTGAAGGGGAGTTGTAATCCTTGGGCTCTAGCTTGATAAGTGCATGTGTCAACAAGGGGAGAGATATGTCACACTCACCATGTCAACAAGGGGGATAAGTTATCAACAAGGGGGAGAAGTTTCCACACTCACAATGTCACAATCACCCAAAGTTAAGAGATATGCATTCATTCGAGTGAGATTGCATTTGTTCAGGGGGAGTTGCACTTGAGTTGCTTTTGCTAGATGTGTTGAGCCTTTGCCTCTTCTGGAGAGTCTAGCAGTTTTTTGGCTTTTCGAGTGTTGCTAGTGGTGTTGAGCCCGAGTGTTGCTAGTGGTGTTGAGCCCGTTGCCTCTTCTTGAGGGCTAGCTTTGTTTTACTTGGTTGCGTCGAGCCGTTGTCTATGTCTTTGGGGACCAAGTTTTGCTCATTTCAAATGACCTGTTTTTGGCTTTTCTTTGGTTTTTGGTCATTTGGTTGAGCTCCTTGTTTTTCTCTTCTTCTTCTTTTTCTTTTGCTCAAGCTGTTTGTGTATTGGTGTTGACAATGCACTCATCAAGGGGGAGATTGTGAACACAAGGTTGACAAGTACCCTTGTGTGTTCGTTTTATGATGAGTGATTATCAATGTGATCCACGAAATAGGTTGAGTTGGTTACTAACCCTACCTTGGCGAAAGCCTTGTGTGCGACATGTCTCTTAGCTTGTGTTGTGCAGGTGTGGAGCACGGAGGCGGTAGCCGACGGCGAGGTGAAGGTCAAGGAGGACGTGCCGTGCCGATGGACTAGAGGGGTGAAGGACGGACGTGAGGCTTAGACCGAGGGACCCGGAGGCCGGGTGGCTAGCCGCGGTGGCTGACACTTGGGACATCGACAAGCGTGAGAAGACATGAGAGTGACCGTGTTGACCGTGGAGGTGACACGCGTCGGATGGCGGGGGACGCGTATGGAGTACGCTACTCGCGGAGCGGTTTGATGGTTTGGGCCTCAAAACCATCAGAGACGGGTTTACGGGTTTGGGCCTCAAAACCCGGGCGGAGGTTCCGAGGAGGAACGGATGGCACGTGGTGGCATCGGGGAGTTCGCGTCGAGGCGAAGCTACCGGTGAGGAGGCGCGGTGGCTGTCGGATCAACATGAAGACCGGGTTGGACCTCTATGCCATTGGGCTTATTGGTTTAGCTCTTATGTATCCAGAGGCATTTATGGCAGCCCCCTTGCCTCCTCACCTCCTCCAATTTCATTTTCTCCTTTAGAGTTTCTTCCTCTAGCTGCTTGTGTGAGAGAGGTCCACAACTAAAACAAATTAATGGTTGTGCTTGCTGTGATTTTGGTTGGGAAGTGAGGCTCTTACCTCACGTTGCCCTCTGTGGTTTATTTCTGTGTCCATTTTCATTTGACTGTCCAGGTGTTCTTCGTTCTTGTTTTAGGCTCTTTCCAACTTTTCTTCCTGTGTCGATTCGTTTTGGGTTGAGGTGCTTTTGGTTGATCTATGACGAGCAGGGACATGTGGTGAATCTATTCTCAGGTCGGTTTAATCCAATTTGCCACGAGCTCAGAGATTGATTCAAGTTTCGTTTTTCGCCGAAAACCCCGTTCTTATTCCCAATCTATTTATTTCCCGGAGTTTGGGTTAATCTCGGGTAATGATTTCTTGGGGATAGGTTCGGGTTTTGCTGAATTTAATCTGAAAAAATTTTGGGAACATTTCCTCTTATTTTGACTGAGTTCTAGTCGATTTTGTAGTCGCCCTTTTTCAGTGTTCTTGTTTCTAGGAGGGAGTCGTTTCGTTCTTTGCTGTGTGGGGGCACTTACGAATGGGTACTAGCAGCAGTGCTACCAAGCACCGTGTGCTCAGGCACTTTGCAGGCTCAATCGAGCAGCACCTGCTCTAGGCCCAAGTAGACGCTCGCCGCTCAGCTCTGTGCTCCGCTCGTCTTCTGTCTTGTTCGTTCGTTGCTGTTCTTCGTCAGGTTCCTGTGCACTCACCGGCAACAGCCAGTGCCATTTCTTGCCTCTGTGTGGGAGCACGCCAAGGCCGAGCGTTCCTGCAGTGCTGTTCCTATTTCAGGTACTCGTGCATGAGATCCAGTAGTAGCAGGAGCTGCTTGTAGATAGTTTTTTTTTGAGAGAGTTGCTGCTCGTTTCTGTCCAGCACTTGCTAGTGCAGTTTCTCGCGGAGCTAGGATTCAAAACTTGTTTATTCCCACAGATAATTAAAGTCAAGATCCAAGAACTAGAGTATCAAATCAGTAAACTACTAATCTCTAAGTCTCTAAACCAATATTTGCAACCAAGAATTCAAGATCCAAGAACTAGAGTATCAAGAATATAACCTGATGTGGTGTTGCTGGCTGCCCCAGCGCCTGAGCGCCCCTGTGCTGTGTGCTCGACGCTGCTCAGGCGCTCAGCCGCTGCTGCATGCTGTCCTGCTGCTCAGCTGCTGCTTGTGCTGGCCGCGCGCAGCGAGTGCCGCCGGCCGCAGCCTGCTCCCGCGCTCCGCGTTAGCCGCTGCCTCACCGCCGGCCGCCGCTTAGGGTTTGCCGTTTGCGCCTGGCCGTCCACGCCGCGTGACTCCGTTCCGTCCGTGTCGAGAGGTCCGAGTGGGTGACCGTGAGGAGCCGAGGAGGCCGAAGGGGTGCGGCTCAGGGGAAGAGGTGGAAGGGCTGCTTGGCCGACTGGGCCGGCCTGGGAAGGGGAGGAGTTCGAAGCCAGGCCTAAAGGCCGTTTGTTTTGCTGTTTTGGGCTCAAATGTCGTGAAAATATCACAGAAGATAGTATTATACACATATATATATATACAAGTATATACACATATATACTTAAAGGTGTAAAAAAAGTTGGGTATTCCCGGGAATACAGGGGAATACCCTTAAATCCGCCCATGGTTTCTCTGTTGCAGTTCGTCAGTTTTGTTCAGGTTCTGATCTGCATGTAGTGTTTGCCTGATCGTGCTTTGCTTCTTCATTTCTTGTATTGTCAGTCACCTACAGGAAGCAATCACTACTTGATTATATAGTTAATTTTAGTCATGCGCAAGTGAACGTGTGTGCTTCTAATATTGTCAGCTTGTAGCTTCAGTGTGGGTTCAGTGAATTTTGCAGGAGAATTATCACAGCAGAGCTGCAGTAGCGCTTGCATTTGCCCTTTACAGATCGTCTACAGTTTGCAGGTTTTTCAGGCAGTGAGCAGAGACCGGTGTCGTGCATCCAGCACTTGTGCTCTGTCCAATGCCTAACAGAAGCCAGCAGCTTCTCTGTTATATGATAGGCTATTTTTTTCGTGCTCGCTATTTCATCTGTCGTTTGTGCGTTTGAGATCCTTTTTGATTTCCGTAAGTTGCGTTGGTCTTCTACCGTTGCGAGGAACTTTTCTAAGTGCTTTGTCATCGTTTGGTTTGAGTAATTTAGTTTTGGGAACTCGCTTGTATTTGGATGTGATTTGGGATAGCGGCCAAAAATATTTCAACAGAAAATTTACGGCTCCCATTCAACCCCCTCTGGTCGCCGTTTTCGGTCCTTCAAATAGGCACATTGCTGTAATCCTTTATGCCGCCGGAGGATCTGCATTCATATTTTGATCTAGAAGTAGAATTTTTTTTGTGATTTAAGTGTTGGGCATGTGTCTTGGAGACTGCATATAGCTGAGGTTGGATGAATTAGACTTCACTAGGCTTCCTAACTTGTTTGTTTTGCCCACAATTTCTAACCTCGTAGGCAGAGTAATCTATGAGTTGCTTTCTATATGCTTTCCTATGTTTTCATGCAGGGATTTCTACAAGAGATGTCACGGAGGGACAAAAAGGTCGAGTCCTTAGTGAGCATGGGCTTTCGTGAGGGTGAAGCCAAAATGGCTATTACTAGATGCGGTACATCTCATTTGAATCTGCTGCAAATGTAGACCTTGTTCAAATGGAACTAACTTATTCTGTCTAGTTGGTTTAATATTACTCAGGGCAAGACGCAGATATATCTGTGTTAGTTGAGTCAATCTGCCGTTCAGTGGCTGCTAGAGCCAGTTACTATGAGCGTGATGCAAACAACAAGGTATATGTGGTTAAAGTGTTCGTCTAACGCAGGAAAATGTTCCTTTAACCTAATGGAGTGACACTAAAACTGTCTTTATAATTCTGCAGGAGGCAGGTTTGGATTGTTGTGGTTCCTCTGTGAGAAGAAAGCGGACAAAGTTCATGGAAAAGAAGAAGATAAATGGGAAGCGATTTGGGGGTGGGGCACGAGAAAGTGGAGGGTCCATAGATGGTAGGCATGAGGAGTCAATGCCTCTCCCAAACCCAAAGGCTGGATTCAACTTGCCAGGTGACAGGGTGTCAATGGACAGATTGCTTCCCAAAGAGGCTATTGGACGCCCCTTTTTCTATTATGAAAATGTGGCTCTTGCTCCAAAAGGTGTCTGGGCAACCATCTCAAGTTTCCTGTATGACATCCAGCCCGAGTTTGTTGATTCAAAGTTCTTCTGCGCTGCTACAAGGAAAAGAGGTTACATACATAACCTCCCTACTGCCAACAGGTCTCCTCATTCCCTTGCCACCAAAGACGATACATGATGCCTTTCCCTGTACCAAGCAGTGGTGGCCCTCATGGGACACAAGAAGACATTTTAACTGCATCCAAACTTGTACAGCTAGCGCAGCACTGACAGAACGGATTCGTGCTGCTCTTGCAAACTGTGAAGACCCACCATCTCCAGAAGTTCAGAAATATGTCTTCGAACAATGTAGGAAGTGGAATTTGGTTTGGGTTGGTTGACACAAAGTTGCTCCTCTCGAGCCTGAAGAAATAGAGTTTCTGCTTGGTTTTCCAAAGGACCGTACCAGGGGAATCAGCAGGACCGAGAGGTACAAATCTCTAGGTAACTCGTTCCAAGTACATACAGTTGTGTACCATCTTTCAGTACTAAGGGAGATGTTTCCAGATGGCATGAACGTTCTCTCTTTGTTCTCTGGGATTGGAGGAGCTGAGATAGCTCTGCACAAGCTTGGGATCCGTATGAAGACAGTGGTCTCTGTTGAGATATCTAAAGTAAACAGGACTATCTTGAAATCCTGGTGGGATCAAACCCAATCAGGAACATTGATTGAAATCGCTGATGTCAAAGATATAACCGATGATTGGCTTGAGTCAACTATGAGAAAAATAGGTGGGTTCGACTTGGTAATTGGTGGCTGCCCATGCAACAATTTTACTGGGAGCAATCGCTACCACCGTGATGGCTTAGCGGGTGAGCACTCTTTCCTGTTCTACCACTTTCCTAGAATCTTGGGTTGTGTGAAGTCAGTGATGCAGCGGATGCAGTCTTAAGTTATTACTATACAGAAACAGAAATGCATGCAGCGGCATAGCACCATTTTGGATGGGACCTGTTGCCAATTGTTCATCCCTAGGAACTTGAACTCAATATATTGTAGAATCCTACATTGATTTGGAACATGTCTCCTTTGAGATATGACACCCATCTCCAAGGTTCTATTGCTGAAGAACTGCAGCCTGTTGCTTGACATGGCAAAGTCATTCCCATTTTTCATCAAGTGGCCTATTTGATCTGCCGTGTATCATCTTAAATTTGCAGTACATGCCTAGTGTTGCCAGCAAGCCTGGTACCTTCTAGCTTTCAAGAGCCACTCCTTTTGCTGAAACCTGGATATGTAATATAAAGATTGTCATAAAATCAAATGCACTTTAATTCATTGTTTGTTAGTTTTGAAGGAAAGCTGGGTAGGATGCCAGGGATTGTCCTTCTTTTGGTGCCTCTAGCATTTACTATTACTCCAGTAGCCTAGTTAGATTGAATGTTTTCCAATTTTTTTTTGTTTTCCAGCCAAAGTAATATTTTTGGTAAGTAACCCAAGGATCCTGATCTGGACTAATACCAATATCTTAACCTGCCACAATTTAACAAAAGCAGTACTAGGGCACTGTTTATTGCAAGGTCAGATGGCCCATGTGTTCACATGCTGTCTAGGTTTAGCAAAGCTCAGATCTGGGGTCATTCACCTGGACTTAAAAAAAATGGTGTGACAAATATCAGAAAAGGGTGCTTTCCATACTTGTAATGCTTTTTTTTATGCAAGTAACATATTTGGCCCTTTATTGTTAATTCCCGTGTAGATCAGTTGGTAACTGATATCCCTTTAGATAAGACCTATGCCTGTCAGTGCAGAATTTACTTATATTCACAAGAACTGTTACTAGTAAAAATCACATCAATCCAATATTGTTGTTGTCATGCTTGATGATGCCTGAGAGCATTTGCATAACCCGAATTTATGATGCCTAGAATTTCTAGGTGTAGCCTCCATGGGATCTGGGTGGCATACCATAAGGCATCAGCACTATTGAAATCTGGTGTTCTTTCTATCTTTTATACGGTACCGGCAAGTTGAGATCTTAAGCCTCTAATCTCTGCTTGTCTCTGCCATTGTGGCTGGGGTCTGGGGATGGGTGGGTACTATAAGCGTCGGCAGCTTTGTGGGTCAACCTCCGTGGTGTCTAGATCAATCAAAATATGATTGCCCTTCCAGGGACAGCGCCATGGACCATATGCACCCTGTTCGGTAGGCTGTTTCTGCGGCTTATAAGCCGACTGTGGCTGTTTCATTGTGAGAGAAAAATACTGTACCACGGCTGATAAGCCGTGCTGATAAGCTCAGCCGAACAGGGTGATGACGTTGATTCCTGCGGCCCGTGTGTGGGTGGGGCTTCGTCTCCAATTGGATGAATAGCTTTTCTAGCGAGCTACTGGATCATGTCACGGTTACATGTTAGTAACACGATGTTACTGTTCACTCGTATTTGCGGAGTGATTGTTTCTGTAGCTAGCTGATATCTCTTCTAACAGAAATGGATCACCTGGTGGAACTGATAGCGATAACCTTCAAAAAAAAAAAAAAACTGATAGCGATAGGGGAACACGCAGTGAATTACATGTCGCCTGATTTGGCATTGGTTCAGAATTGTTGCATGTGACACAGTGACAGACGCTGAATGCACGGCTCCGTGCTCTTATGAATGATCATGAAGGAAGAGAAACTTAAACTTGCTGGTTGCTGCACGTTCTCCGTGCATGTGTTCAAGGATTCGATGTGACGGGTACTGTATAAAATTTTTTGAGTTTTTTAACTAAACCGGACCTAATTATATTTTAGGTTCGCAATGATGAAATTGTTTGCTTGAGTGGTCGTAAAGCGACCTGATTGTGACGGGACGGGGTCCTCCAACTTCGTTGACAGCATCTAACGCGAGCAGATCTGGCGGATGGCGGCAGTCTCGGTGCACGAATACTCAGTAGTACTGCTACTCTTTTCATCCACCACTCTCGGATGGCGCCAAGGCATATCCATATCTTAGGTCCAAGGTTGACATGCGGATACTGCATCCGCATGACTGCATCTTGAAGGATTTTTTAAGTACGGAGCAGCACAGAAACCACTCTTTGTATGGTTCCACCGTTCTGCTTGTCATGGTTGGTACGAGCTAGGGAATTCATCAAGATTCGTCCCGTGTCTAGAGCATCTCCAACAGGACCCCTACTTGACCCCCTACTTCAGATTTAGGCAGTGGAGGTCAAAAAAAACCAACTCCAACAGGCTCCCTACTAGACCCTCCACATTTGTTGGCCTCCTACTTTTCCCCCTCCATCCTCTACTTCTGTTGGCCCCTACTCTCCACCGTGCAAAATTTGGATGAGAGAGATGACAAAAGAGCCTCACGTGTCATTGACTACTAAAACGAATTTGAGTAGTATGGTTTAGGTAGTATTGCTGGAGTTGGAAGTAAAATATGAGTAGTCTCAAAATAGGTGGCTTCATAAATAGAGAAGTAGGGTGTGTTTTAGGTAGTATTGCTGAAGATGCTCTTAGAATGCAATCCTGCCGAAATTTTGAATTGTCCCGCACCCAATCCGAAAGGATCGCCGCCGGAATACTTGTTCTCAGGCTGTGTTTGGTTGAGAAAATTTGGGTGAAAAGTTACTTTAGCATTTTTTGTTATTATTTGGTAAAATTTGTCTAACCATAAATTAATTAGACTCAAAAGATTTGTCTCGAACTTTACAGACAAACTATGCAAGTAGTTATTTTTTTTACATATATTTAATGCTTCATGCATGCGTCTAAAGATTCGATGTGATAGGTGGAAGAGGAAATATTTTAGGTATGTATGGCAAGTGAACGCGGCCTCAGTTGTTGTACCAAGTATATGCGCAGACACAAGGGAAAGGAATTAACGGCCAGCTGGAAGCTTTCCACATTCTATAGCCATCTTTGCCGCGCACGGCGCCGGCGCACCTGCTCTTTTGCTGCCGCGGCAGGAGCTTTCGGTTTCGGTCACGGAGACGGAGAGAGGCGTTTCGCTCTTCCGCACGCTTCCGACCAACTATGCAACTTGAGCTTTCGGCCACAGGCCACAGGAACGTTTCTCGTTCGTGTAGCAAATAGACAGGCACACCCGGGCCCACGGTCCAGTATAATATAATCTTTCCGTGCGCTCCCCAGAAGACTTTTCTTCCCGGGCGGAGCGGGCCTGCGGACGAATCAAAGCTGCTGCCGCTCTCTGGACTCTGGATTCAGGAGCTAGCACCTTCTTTCCGCAAAAATCTTGCCACTTTTCCATGCGTGCTCGTAAATCATAATGCTAGCGGTAAGCCATCCATCTCTTGAGTAGAGGACACTCCTAATTGATTGGGTATACTACTTTCACAGCCAAAACGCTTTAAAAATTGAAAAGATTTATGTGTAAAAAAACAATTGTAAGATATTCCAGCCATAATTTGGTGTCCAGAAGAAAATGCGCACGGGCAAATGTCCGTTTTTTTTTTATTATTCCATCCTAGGCATGGCGACAACAATGGACAGTGGAGGAGTACTCGAGAAAAACATGTCATTGGACTCGAAATACCCAAACAAAGGCTCCTTCTCTGCACAAACCGAACACCACCGGGCACTTGGCTTAGGCTATTCGCACTCATGGACCTCTATATTTATCCTCTATATATCCTAGTCAGCAAGATTCTCTCTTCTATACTCAATTCTTCCGCACCCATTCATCCTCTATCCACTCTATCCACTATGGGACCCACTTGTCACTTTATCTAAATATATCCATGTGTGATCTAGTTTTGAAGGATTTATTGAGACGAATTTAATGGTGCAATTGAAATTTAATTTGCACCCTGTTCGTTTGAGCTATTCAGCGGAATCAGCAGCCATCCAGCAGTGTTTTTCTCTCACAACAAACCAGCGAACGGTACTTTCAGCCATAATAAACCAGCGAAACGAACAAGCTGTTGGATTTTTGGTTGTGAGTTATAACATTTTTCCTTTGTTTAGCTAGTGGGGTCCGTCACTGCCCACTGTAGAGTAAGCACTGTACCGCTCTAAATATAGAGTGAGAGAAAGAATAGAGTATTATTTTAGAGTACCCAGTGCAACAGTATTTACTCTATATTCATATTCTAAGACTACCCGCACTCATGGACCTCTATATTCATCATCTATACGTCCTAGTCAGCAAGATTCTCTCCTCTATACTTAATTCTTTCGCACCCATCCATCCTCTATATCATTCTCTATCCACTCTATCCACTGTGGGACCCACTTGTCACTTTATCTAAATATATCCATGTGTGATCTAGTTTTGAAGGATTTATTGAGACGAATTTAATGGTGCAATCGAAATCTAATTTGGATTTTTGGTTTGTAAGTTATAGCATTTTTCTCTTTGTTTAGCTAGTGGGCCCGTCACTATAGAGTATAGAGTAAGCACTGTACTACTCTAAATATAGAGTGAGAGAAAGGATAGAATATCGTTTTAGAGTACCCAGTGCAGCAGTTTTTACTCTATATTCATACTCTAAGAGCCTGTTTAGTTCACAAAAAGTGAACCCAAAAAGTGCTACAGTACCTGTCACATCAAATCTTGCGGCACATGCATGGAGTACTAAATGTAGATGAAAGAAAAAACTAATTACGCAGTTTAGTTGTAAATCACGAAACAAATCTTTTGAGCCTAATTAGTCCATGATTGGACACAAATTGCCAAATAAAACGAAAAATGCTACAGTAGTCGAACCCAAACTTTTTCAGCAACTAAACAACCCCTAAAGCTTTAGAGTATCGTTTTAGAGTACCCGCTGCGAACACTCTAAAGATTTAGAGTATCTTTTAAGTATCCACTGCAGGTAGTGTACCCCGCAGGATGTCGCGTGGGTCCCGTCAGGCCCCGGACCCACCTGCCACGCCAAAACCCGCAGAGAGAAGCAGCAGGACTTGCCTACGCGGCTTACGGAGCCCGAGACGGCGTGAACCCATCCCCACCCGCCGACCCGCTATCCGAAACACGCGGCCCCATGCTCCGCGCGTGGAGAGCCATCTTGGACCGTCCGACCTCCATCCGACGCCGCCGCTCGCGCGCCTGGCGCCTTGCATCCCTCACCTCGCCTAAATGCCATCGTCCTCGCCCCCTCTAGTCTCCTCTGGTCCTTGCTTGGGCATCCCCTCTCTCTCCTCCCCATCTCAAACAAGCTCAACGAAACGCAACGCCCCCGCTCTCGCTCACGAGTCCTAGCACAGTCGCTTCACTGCCAATCCATCTCTCGCTCTCGTCTACACGACCAACCAATCGACGATGGCCGCGGAACCCTAGGAGCGGCAGCGCGCGGCTCAGCCTTCGGCATGGGCTCCCTCGACAACGGGGCCGCGGCGGGGTACAAGCGCGGCGGTCCGGGACCGGCGCTGCGGTCTGGCGTCGGCGGCGGCGCGCGGAAGGTGCGGGCGAGATCCAGGCTTGCGCGCTTCCTGCTGTTCGAGAAGGTGGACTATCTCCAGTGGATGGTCGCCGCCGCCGCCTTCTTCTTCGTCGCCATCGTCTTCGTCGCGTTCCTCCCGGGGTCGGGCGTCGTCGTCGTCGAGCGGCCCAGGCTGACGCTCCCCACGCGCCGCGCGGGATCGGGGCGCGTCGGAGGCGGAGGCGGGACTGACGACCGCGGCGGCCTCCTCGTCCGGTGGGAGGCGGGCGTGGCGTTCGAGTTCCAGCCGACCAGGCTGAGGGAGAAATGGGCGAGGGAGCGGAGGGAGGAGGCCCAGAGCTTGGCGGAGCTCGGCACGCCCGTAACGAGGCTCGGGGTACGGAAGCCGCGGCTTGCCATGGTGAGTACTACTACTCAGGATTGCTGGCGTGGCGTCGCGTGGGGGAGGATTTGTATGGGTTGGGGATTGGCTTTTTGCCATGTGGTTTCTGATTTTTCTCGCTGCTCGCGGTTGAGCTTTCTGCAGGTGTTCGGTGACCTGTATCCCAGCGCAATGCAGCTTCAGATGGTTAGCGTCGCCTCGGTGCTGGAGGCCATGGGCTACGAAATGAAGGTGCGTCACTGAAATGCTGTCTCGCGAACCATAGGCTAAAAATTTACTTGTTGCTCGTCAGACAAGTTCGTGGAGGTACTGATTTGAGTGCAACGCGTGCCCTTGTGTTCGTTTTGTTAAATTTTGCTTCTAACAGTTGGTTGTGAAAAACTGGAAATAACTTCATCGCTAAGCTGGGCTGTTGTGATCAATATTTTGGAGCAAGTTGGGTTGCCATGTATGACGTATGCACTTTTTTCAATAATGCATGGGCCTCGGAGTTGGTTTCTATGTTCTAGTTTCTACTTTCTAGAGAGTACAAGGAAGATACACAGAGCTAACTGTGAGGTTACTTCGATTGACTCGTGGCAGTTAAATGCTCTGCAGTTTGGTGTCTTCATGTTGAAGTAATGTAATGCGGATTGTATTTTGCTAGGTTTGTGTCAGTGCAGTTTCTGTGGTATGAAAAAAAATTCAAGGGCTAAATTGGAGGTGCAATCCTTTTCGCTGAATTTGCTTCCTCTCCTATGTTTTGTCCTGAGAGTTGCTTCCTCTGCTAAGTTCCTTTCAGAACTTGGAAGCATATTAGTATCCAGATTGATCAACTTTGCCTCTTTGGCATTGGCGGATCCAGGGCCCCCCCCCCCCCCCCCCCCCCCCCCCCCCGGCAGCCTGAAATTTCTATAGAATTACTGTTGCAATTAGCTCTAAATTACCCTTAAATCTTTATTGTTAATCACAATCTCCATTACTTAGCCCCCCCCCCTGATCCCATCCTGGATCCGCCACTGCTCTTTGGTGTATAGTCTTCTGTGCTAAAATGTGCAAAGAAGAAAGAACTGGTACTTTTACCCTTTTTTGTGTGTAATATAAAATGTTACCTGCAGAGGTTGTTAATTAGCAACATTTTTAGACTTCCATATTACCAAGAAGCATAATGAGACTCATCAAAATAAGATTCAGCATATCTACGTACTTAACCAAAATGCTGGCATGTTGCTTTGTTTGTATTAACTTCTTGACGTATGCACATATTTTTTTATAATGATACTTGGAGTATTGCCCTTTTACACAGTAAGCTGCTAAGTTTGGCCAATGACTCAACTTATGCTGTATCACCTTTGTTTGTTTGTTTGTGTTTTTTTTTTGGGGGGGGGGGTGTCTCTTTCTGACTTGACCTCTGTACTTGTTTTTGGTGAGATGCTAGTGTTGCTAGATTCCATACTATTACTAGATCCTTGTATCTGAGTTAAGATTTCCTATATATATATTTTCTTAGTCATTATCATGTACATCCAGATACTTTCTCTGAACTGCTGCCTTTAATTTCCTTTACAAATTGTCAATTCAGGTTTTCTCACTTGAGGATGGCCCATGTGGTAACATCTGGAGAGCCATTGGAGTACCAGTGAGCATACTACCTGAGGACGCAAACTTACCTATTTTCGTAGATTGGTTAGAGTAAGTTTCAGAAGTTATCTCTCCTGTTGTTTTCTTCTTGGTTACTGTATATTGTGTTCCGTCCTGCTTTTACTGATAAGATATGTGGCCTCAGCCTCACTTTCTAATTATTTCCTCATCAGGTTTATTTGCATTATTTCTGCAGCTATGATGGCATACTTGTCAATTCTATTGAGGCAAGACCAGTATTCTCAAGGTAGTATTAGATAACTAGAATTGTATGACTATACTTTGTTCTGTTTGAAATTGATAGAATACTTTGTCAAAGTCAATCTTTGATTTGGACCATGTGTCTGTGCCTTCCTACAGTCTTCAGCACGAGCCTTTCAAATCCATACCTATCATTTGGACTGTGCATGAATATTCTCTTGCACATCGTGCTAAAGAATATAATGCGAGTGGAATGATTCAGCTCATAAATGCTTGGAAAGATGTATTCAGCAGGGCAAATGTTATAGTTTTCCCAAACTATATATTACCGGTATTTACTTCTTATCTGATTGTGATTTCAACAATCATTGTCATTGTCATATGGATGAAGATCCTCCGACCTAAAAGTATAATTAAATATTTCCCTGCAGGTGATGTATGCTGCATTTGATTCTGGTAACTATTTCGTGATTCCAGGCCCCCCCTCAGAAGCGTTTCAGGTTGATAGCTTTAGCGCTAAAAGTTACCATGAAGATGTGAGGATCAGCTTGGGCTTGAGTCCCAAAGATTTTTTAATTGCTATTGTTGGTAGTCCATTTTCATATGGTGATAATTTGATGGAAGAGGCGCTTGTCTTGCAAGCAGTAAGTCCTCTGTTACAGAGATATCGCTCTGAGTATAGCACACAATCTGAACTGAAAGTAAAGGTCTTCACTGGGAACATAACTGAGAAGCATAGGATGGCCCTTGAGGTTATTATTCATGTCTTCATGCCCTGTCTGATCATGTGGACTGTAATTTACAGTCTGATTGCTTTAAATTGTATCTAACCGTGTATTAGTTTTCTGGTTCATGATAGTCTGTTGCTCTAAGTGTTGGCTTCCCAAGAGGTGCAGTGGAGCATGTTGCTGCTGAAGATAAGGACAACCTCCTTGGTACAGCTGACCTTGTTATATATTATTCTTGTCTCGAGGAGCAATTATTCCCCAGTGTGCTAGTCCAAGCTATGAGTCTTGGGAAGCTGGTTATAGCTCCAGACCTTGCAATTATTAGAAAACATGTATGTTCGTGATGGCACCTCATATTAGATTGCGATTCATCTCTAGTTTCAAATACTGACGACTGCGTATAGTATTCTAAATAAACTAACATGGTTGTCATATGGCGTAGATCGATGATGGAGTAAACGGACTTCTGTTTCCAAGAAAGAATATTGGGATGTTAGCTCAAGTTCTTCTTCGAGCAGTGTCGAATGGGAAAGTATCTGTTTCAGGGCAAAAAATTGCTTCAGCTGGGAAGGCCCATGCCAAGAATCTTATGGCTTCTGAGACCATTGAAGGCTATGCTGTGCTATTGGAACATGTTGTCAAGTTCCCCACTGATGCACTGAGCCCTTTAACTGCTGGTGAGATACCTTTAGCTCTGAAACAGGAGTGGAAATGGCACCTATTCGAGGATGTGAAGCATTTACACCGTATGAACTCAAGTTTGTCTGGCTACAAGATACTCCAGAAACTAGAGCAGGAGTGGCATAGCAACCAAATGGAAAACTCTTCTTTGAGTACAACAAAGATCAGTGACGCATTCTCTGTAATTGCCTGGGAGGAACAGAGAGCAAATGAGGTTATGGACATCAAAAGAAAAATGGAGGAAGACGAGGTAAAAATGCAAATGTTGCATATTCAGCAATAGTTTACATAGTCATTCATTATTTCTTTCTCTCTCTCTCTCTTTTTAATGCTTTGAAGTAAGTAACTGGAGTTGATTGTTATGTAGTTGAAGGACAGGAATGACCAACCACATGGAACATGGGAAGAGGTGTACAGAAATGTGAAAAGGGTAGAGAGGTTAAAAAATGAATTGCATGAAAGAGATGACAAGGAGCTTGAGCGGACAGGTCAGCCACTTTGTATATATGAGCCTTTCTTTGGGGAGGGGACCTGGCCCTTTCTGCACCAGAGCTCTCTTTATCGTGGAGTTGGCCTGGTAAGCTGTTGTTACCACTAAGCACAATAAATAATTGTGGTCAGCTTGAGTGTTCCAAAGATGCGTTTAGAGAATTCTGATGTTATAAACTCATTTGACAGACAATTCTAACATTGAGGATATGAGCTATAAACACATAGATTAGCAAAAATTTTGCAAAATCGAAGATTTGAACTGGTCCTTCTTAAAATATTTTGAGTAATACATTCCACTACATGCTAAGGGACTCTTCAAATTCTGGTCTAATAATTTTTTTTGGTTGGATAAGCCTTTGATGATATTGATTATATGAATATAGCAATAATTCTGTAAATTCAACTCCTCTAGAGGTATGTTAGGTGATGATGTGTAAACTCCCATGTGTGTCATTGGATGATACTCCCTCCACCCCAAATTATAGGTTGTTTTGGCTTTTCTTGGTACATAGCTTTTGCTATGAACCTAGATATACACTATGTCTATATATATATAGAACTATTACCCTACAGCTGGCTACAAAATAACTTATTCTGTAGTCACTTTGAGTTACGATAATTGCTATGATAATTTATGAGATTATAGTAACTCCTTACTATGTGATTTACTGTAACATTATGGTAAAATATCCCCATGTGTTATAGTAATTCAACTATCGTAAATATATACTGAGATTGTCGTAAATTAGTATATAAAATTATCGTAAATAGAGGTGGCTACAAAATAACTTATTTTGTAGCTAGCTATAGAGTATATATATAAAAGCAAAAAACGACCTATAATTTGGAATGGAGGGAGTATTTGAGTGGTACAGATTTATAATCAGCCAAGAAGGCAGAATACCACCTGATTTCTCAATCGTTGGTGGTGGAGTCCATCACTCTTATATGGTGCCCTCTATCCCTTTCAAAACCTGATCCATCCAAACTACGTCCAAGAATCCACTTGGTGAATTCATGATTTAGCACCCAAAAATTGATTTGTGCTAGATATTTTACCTTTGCTGAAATTGGCATAGTTACTGATGACTGGTTATGTTTGGGCAAAATAGTTGCTAAAACTAAAATGAGCATAATTACTACTACCAGTGGAACAGATATGGCATTAACAAGAATAACATATGGTATAGCTTTGCAAATATTTTGATGGATAATGTTGATAATGTACTTCTCTGTTTCATTAGTCTTCAAAAGGTCGAAGACCAGGAGCGGATGATATTGATGCTTCTTCTCGTCTTCCTCTTCTCAACAATGTCTACTACAGAGATATTCTTGGTGAATTTGGAGCTTTCTTTGCTCTTGCCAACAGAATTGACAGAATACATAAAAATTCTTGGATAGGGTTTCAGTCCTGGAGAGCTACAGCAAGAAAGGTAACTATCAAGTATGTGTTATTTTCCTCTTTTTTTTCCCTCGAACACACAGGAGAGCAGAGTGGCATTATATTAAGAAGAGAAAGGCCCCTAAAGGGGAATGACCAATGCAGCAGAAATCACCGAAAAGAAACTAAGAAACGACCAAAGACCAACAAACCAGTCATGGCCATATATGCTACGGAGCTCTTTCTTATTTTTTTTAATATCTTTTTTGTTGGGTACCATGGATTTCATGAATCTGATTGATAACACGATGAGTAGGCAAGTGTTTGTTTGTAAGAAACATGTGCATTGAGTGCAGTGAGAACAATCCACATTGTCTTCCAGAACAATTGACACCTTTTTTGTACTGAGTAGCTGTTTCCCTGAACAGGCAAACTTGTCAAACAATGCTGAGTCTACAATCTTAGAAGCCGTTCAATCTCAAAAGCATGGAGATTCCTTTTATTTTTGGGTTCGGATGGATCAAGATCCAAGAAACCACACTAATAAAGATTTTTGGTCCTTCTGTGATGTGATCAATGCTGGGAACTGCAGGTTAGCCAGATAAATGCGTTTCATTTGTTGTATTAATTTTCAACTCTGCAAATGTAATGGTCTGAGCAAATTTGTGACATTTTTTTATTTTGTTTGTTTATTTTTAGTCCCTTGTTGGATTTCATTTCTAGCCTACCCCAACTTTGCTTGGGAACAAAGCACCTTGTTGTTACTGCTGCACATAGTCAATTCTTTGAAGAATCACCAAACATTTACTGAGCAATCGTTTAAAGGATTTTATGTTCGTTTCTTTTATAGTACTCCCCCCTGTTTCAAATTATAAGTTGTTTTAGTTTTGTCCTAAGTCAAACTTGTCTCACTTTGACCAAGTTTATAGACCAAATGTATAAACATCTACAGTATCAAATAAATGCACTATCAAAATATACTTCATGGTGTCTCTGGTGAATCTTATTTGATGTTGTAGATGTTTGTGAATTTTTCTATAAACTTGATCAAAGCTTGAGAAGTTTGACTTTGGGCAAAGCTAAAACGATTTCCTGTTTGGAACAAGGGAGTAGTCATTTAAGGTTTTTGTACTCTGGGTTCTTCGTTGCCTATTTCAGTTTATTATCGTTACAGAACTACGAGATCTGTTACGTTAATATATGCTACATATATGGTATATATGGGTATGACTATCCTAACTAATGTAATCAGCTTTGTGTTGTATGCTTTTCAATGGTATTGTCATAGTATTTTTTATTCTGTTACAATGGAACTAATCTACTCTGCACTTGTACCTCAAAGGTTAGCTGTTTTGGAGGCCTTCCAAAGGATGTATGGTGTACATCTTGATCATGACCTGGATTCTCTGTTACATATGCCTAATGATGGAGACACATGGTCGGTGATGCAAAGTTGGGTTTTGCCTACGCGGTCATTCCTAGAATTTGTTATGTTTTCAAGGTATGGGTTATGTTTTTGTTATCTTACTGACAATCAAGTGAGTGTCATTACATGTATAGCTAGATAAAATATGTATGCACTGGTTTATTATCTGATGTTATATGTATATCAAACATACTGTGAATGAGCACCTGGATTTAGCTGATCTAACCATATTTGTGTCAGCATTGCTAGCAGTATATTGCTAATGATTATTTGGGGTTGTGTACTTTGTGGAAAATTACCTGTTAAAGCGCAGCCTTGCTTTAATTGACTCAGGGTCCAAAAATAGATTAGTTCTCAACTAGTATCTGGTCATTTGATTATTTCAAAGGGTTATGTTGCTATAACAGGCATCCTAGATGTTAATCAACATGGATAAAGTCTTTTTGGTCGCTATTTGCTTGCTTGCATTGTTCTATGTTCATTCCTTTTACCTGATAGGACTATCATACCATAGAAATTCAGGCTTTTGGTGTTTACAGTATGCTGTTGCTTTTCAGAATGTTTGTTGATGCACTGGATGCACAAATGTATGACAAACACCATCAAACTGGGCATTGCATCTTGAGTCTCCACAAGGTGATCCCTTTGCCATATCTTTAGATAACATTAATTATTTTTCAAATCCTGTCCCAGAGCAATAGATTTTCTGAAGATAGAATAATCTATAGTGTGAAATGTATTCCCTAGCTATAAGAATCGAGATCATCACCATGTCGATACACATGGTTTGCCCTCATGTGCTCAGAAAAGAAAAGAAATAGAAACTCACCATCCATGTCTCCCTTTTAATGATGTTATGTGCAGCTTTCACTAGATGCTTCATGCTTGTGGTTAATTTATAGTGAAGCTATTAGAAGTTGCTCCTTTGACATTTTCTTATTTCGTACAGGACCAGCACTGCTATTCTCGCGTTCTGGAGTTGATTGTGAATGTTTGGGCATTCCACAGTGCACGGCGGATGGTCTATGTTAATCCTGAGACTGGTGCAATGCAGGAGCAGCACCATCTCAGTGGCAGGAGAGGTCAAATGTCAGTGCAGTTTTTCTCCTACACCACTCCGAAGAGCATGGACGAGGAGCTTGCAGAAGAGTTTGACTTGGATCACCCGGACAGGAGGTGGCTCTGGCCACAAACTGGAGAGGTCTTCTGGCAGGGTCTCTATGAGAGGGAGCGGAGCATGCGGCAGCAGGAGAGGGAGCGGCGAAAGCAGCAGAGCAGAGAGAAGATCCAGAGAATCAAGAATAGAGCTCGGCAAAAGACGTTGGGGAAGTATATAAAGCCACTGCCTGATGATACAGGTGGCTCGAATGATACAACGACAGTAGATTTGTAGCATTTTGACCATACTTGGGGTGATGATTCTTACCGCGGGAAATTTTGTTCATTCTTTCTTAGTTACGGGTAATGTCCACAGTCCTCACAGACTACCCCCGGACGGGTGTGAATATTTTTGGGTCAGTTTTGTCGTGCCCCCTGGTGTTCTGGGTGCTTTACAGGCGGCGTTGTAACATATATCTAGGCCATTGAGTTGTCAAATTGCCATCTTAGGTGTAAATTTGAGCTCCTGTAGCGTTAGGTGTTTTTTCTTCTTTTCGCTTAAGCTTCTCTATAACAGAACAGCTGCTCTGCTTTTGCAGTCTCGGTACAAATTTAGTTGACTGATGGTCATTCTGTCATATTTGGTGACCTGCGCTACTATCTACTTTTGGTATTGATAATTTTGCTACTGTCAAACCTGTTATATCTTCAATTGTTTCGGTGTCCTGCATTAGAAAAGTCTGCTCTTATGAACCAAATCCTCACCACACTTGAACATCGATGGGCAGTTCTATAGCCCTGGAAACTGGCAAAAGTGGTTCATCGGAACGGGTCCCAGAGCCATCAACTGGGAGATAGTTCAACACAAGTATCATTGTGCTAAGCATGTAAACTTATAATGTGTTTGGTTTACGAAACCATTCCATGCTTCATGAGGTGGTGCATCATGAGTTCATCATATGAATTTTTATAATCACCCATTCCATATACTAATTAATGAGAAAATTACCTCTAAGGCCCTGTGAAAGTCACTTAATTTTTTATGGTCCTGAAAACTTCAAAGTTCCTTGTATGGCTCTATGTTTGAATTTCAGTGACCTACATTGGACCCTAACACCGTTAAGTGCCATGCAAAATGATCAGAATACCCCTGTTATGAAAATGAACTGATTATTTATATGACACTACTTCATATGATGTTACAAAATATACTTGTTACCTCTATGACACTTCCTTTTTGTATGTTTTATTCTGACATTAAAATTCTTCCACATTGAAAATAAATTTATATGTAATCATAATTAAAATCGGATATTCCCTATCACAGGAGATAGATATGCGTTCATATTATTATATTATAAAAAAAATCAAACGACAATCCATAGTCGCTTGATATAGATTGATAAATAAAAAACAAAAAAACTAACTTTGACCATGAGATCTGTACATATTTTGGACTAGCTTAAGGAAAACAAAAATAGAGAGCCATGGAATGAACTAGTAACCACAGAAGAAGCTGTCGAATCAAATCATAGATGAACTGAGCCATGCTCATGAGACGCAGGCGAGGAGGGCGGAGTTCTACAGCACCAGGAGAATCCGCCAGCGACAGCCATGGGTCCGCAGGCCCTGGAGCCGGCCGCGCGCCCTGGAGCTGGCCGCCCACCCTGCCAGCGTCCGCCCGCAGCCTTGTTTCAGCGAGAGGGGTATTTTGGTCACTTGCAGATTGATCTGACAAGGATGGTCCACATTTTTAGCGGTGATCTCTAAAACAGAAGTGACTGTGTCATGTAGGGGTATTTTGGTCACTTGCATATTGATCTGACAAGGATGGCCCACATTTTTAGCGGTAATCTCTAAAACATAAGTGACGGTGTCATGTAGGGGACTGAAATTCGAACACAAGGCCGTAGAAGGAACTTTGAAGTTATCAGGGCCATGAAAGAATTAAGTGACTTTCACGTGGTCTTACAGGTATTTTTCTCCTAATTATTAGCTTGAGGAATAAGGTGGTGATGATCAACCCATTCCCTTTCATGAATCAAACAAAAAAGAGGTAAAAAGTGAGGAGTGAGAAGAAAATAGATTACCTTATTCCTCAAACCAAACACACCATTAGTGAGCGTCACATGGTATGGGGTGCTTTTCTGAAATTACTATACACACCAGAATAAATGAACATTACATTTCAGCCTAAAGCAAGCAATTGCTCAGAGTTAAATCAAGTTCAAACATGAGGATTAAAGTAACTGATTAAATGCACTGAAACAAAAGGATACTCTAGCCACAACCACATTAAGTAATTACAATAACACACAATACATCTGCTCTAAGAGCTACCCTCTTATTTTCACAGTACACGTCCGGATAGATCCTATGCAACCCGAGCATGAGCAACACAATTGGAGGAATCTGCAATGCTGACTCAGTCCATCACAGCACAAACTTGGGAACTGATCAAAACTGTAGGCAATCAAGTTCTTGGAGAACCTGATAGCCTCACATCCACACCATCTTGCCCGGAGCACAATTCTGAGCCACCATTGCTTGTTCTGCTTCCAGCCCACGAAAGTAAAGCCAACAGCCCACCACCATGAACTCTGCCCTCTGGCAGTGGATCGACCATAGATTGAGCCAGGACAGGAGGATGAACACCACTATTTGGAACAGAGCTACCCAGATCCAGTAAAATTTTATCGCCATTGATATCACGTGGATCTCCCTTCACTGAAGCAACTTTCATCTCAGTAGGTTTGACATCCACCGCAAACTGGTAGATAGCAGAACCTAATGTTCCACCACCATGAACACAGTGGTCCTGGACTAAAGCGCTGTGAGCTGAGCAGAGATCAGTCTTGCTCCGAACAAATCTATCGCATTGCTGTGCACCAGCACCAAAGCTTGTGTCCGCCTGGCCCCATGCGCATCGTTTACCTCCCCCATGAGCCTTACAGAAATCAGTGCTCCCCTGCGCACTCTTGGTGCAGCCCTCAAACTTGCACCTCTTGCCACCTCCATGGCGCACACAATACTCTGTGCGCCCTCTAGCGCTCTTAGTGCAACCAAAGCTAGCACAGCTTTTCCCACCACCATGGGCAACACAATACTGAGTGCCACCATGCACACTCTTTGGGCACACACCACCACCCTGAAAGGCGCAGCGCTTGCCTCCACCATGGCCCTTACAAAATGAAGTGTTACCTTCAGCCCCTCTGGTGCATCCGAAGAATGTGCAGCGCTTTCCTCCACCATGTGCCTTGCAGAACTTTGTGCTTCCCTGAGCACCCTTTGTGCAGTCTGGAAACTGGCACCGCCTTCCACCACCATGGGCAATGCAGAGTCCAGAATGACCTTCTGCACTTTTGGTACAGTTCTCCTTCTGACACCTTTTGCCACCACCATGCTTGATACACAAGCCAGATTTTCCGCGAGCAGCTCGGGAGCAACCTTCATGACTGCACCGACGGCCACCACCATGAGCTATGCAGTGGTCTGTGCGCCCTTCAGCACTCTTTGTGCACCCAAGAAATTGACATCTCCTGCCTCCACCATGGGCCTTGCAATAGATTGTCCTCCCTTCAGCGCCTTTTTGACAACCAGGCTTCTGGCAACGCCTACCACCGCCATGGGCTATGCAACGCCCTGATGCCCCTCTTGCTCCTTTCATACATCCTAGAAACTGACAGCTTTTAGTGTTATTGTTGCGTAGTTGGGAATTAGTTGTCTCAGAGGTAGAGGCAACTGGACTTTTCACACTTGTAAACATAGTCGATGACATGACAGGAGAAGGCACAGAGGCATTGCCTCCCTTGGTTTCCTTTAATAATGGAAAGGCATATGTTGCTTTAGAAGCATATGATGATGAAACAATCGAATGCTCAAAACCCCAACTATGTGGTACTGATCCTTCTTCTACAGTGGCAGGTGGCGAATTGGTCATCGGCATCACCAAGCCATCTGGTGACATCATATTTGCATCAATGACAACTGATTCAGGGGAACCGGTAGATAAACTCAACTGAAGATCCAGTTTAGGAGAGTTTGTCGAGATCACATTTTTAAAACCAACATGGGATTTCTGTTGGCAGTGTGCAATATCATTGCCAATATGAAACCCAAGGTTAAGGCCAAGATCTACTGAAGACTCCTCATCAATTTCCTTTAATAAAGATGACGATGTTATGCAAGCAGTGCCATAACTTAACTTGTTATCAGATGAACTTGGTGAGCGGCCTAAACCCAAAGTGAGTAAAGGGTTTCCAGTACCTTTTGCTCCAGACATAGCACCTTGCTTCCCTTTTGACGTTTCTGAGTTGGAAATAAAAAGGCTGGAATATGCCTCTGGTGTACTATCTTTGTACACAGTCGTATCTTGAGTTGTGCTCCAATAGAAATATGGCTTCAAGGAGTTGATACCACCACTAAACTCAAGGCCTCCAGTAGTTGTGTCCATTCCAATTGTGGAACATCAAATACAAACCAACTAGAAAACGAAAAGAAACAATTGCCTGCCTTCTGGATATCATAATTCTGTTATATATACTGGGTTAGAAAGTCAGGACTCATAGCAACCTCCGCTGACAAAACCAGCTATATCATCACGGTCCATGTCTATCCACTTTCTGTGTATGAAAGGATATAATGAAGTAGTGAACTTGGCCTCAGTTTTTAGGTGCAAAGTTCCAGTTATGGAATTCAGACCATATGAGCTCCTAATCTGCTGGTCAAGCAAAATTCAGTCAGTCACAGTTACTAAGATCATGCAACAAGAGGACTAGAAAGAGGTCTCCAAGTAGCCAGTTAACATCATAGAATAAAATAATAAAGGAAAAGGAGACCAGCGTCCAAACAGTATGAGAATCTAGTAAAATTAGAAATTATGGGTCTATCAAGATTGATATATCCTAGAATGATACCTCACAATTATGGTTCAATAAGCAGTCAAATACTCAAATCTACTGCCCACTAATATCCAAACATAGACCTTACCTATAGTGAACCTTTGGATTTTTCTAAAAACATAGAGAACCTTTGATTATTAAAAAAAAACTAAAAAGGTAGACCAACCTAGGAGGAAGAGGAACTAGGCCGCTTTATATATTATAAAAGACAATAGGTACCCAAATTAACCTGGTCTAAGCATCTATCCACACCCTCAACCAAGTGATCTATACTCAGCTTCCTCTCAAAAACAAAACTAGTGCTAATAACCATAAGAGTATGCTCCATGTCATGATAAACCCAGTGGGCCTGATCAGCTATGCTTATTCTGCTGTAGCTGCAGTTGCTGCTGCTACACGCATGCAGTGCACTCCACAGGGACAAACAGTTTTGTTAGGAATTGATTCTCTATTGATTAGGGCTAACCCTAGAAGGGTAGCTATATAGGTTCCATACATGGGCCACATGGGCCTTAGCCTCATGGGCCTAAACATATACTCCAACACCCCCCGCAGTCTGAACTACCGGTGCAGCGGAGTTCGAGGCTGAACAAGAAAGAACACACACAGCCCCCCCACAGACGCAACTAGCCACCGGTGATGTTGAGGCTAGAGCGAAACTCGGTGAAGGTCGAGGACGGGAGGCCTTTGGTGAAGATGTCCGCGAACTGGGAGGTCGTCGGAACATGAAGGACCCGCACCTCGCCCATGGCCACCCGATCACGGACAAAGTGGAGGTCGATCTCCACATGCTTCGTCCGCTGGTGCTGGATTGGGTTGGTGGAGAGGTAGACCGCACTGACATTGTCGCAGTAGATCAGTGTGCTCCGGGAGGGCGGAGTGTGCAACTTAGCAAGCAGCTGCCTGAGCCAGGCGGCCTCCGCCACGCCGTTAGCAACGGCGCGGTACTCCGCCTCGGCGCTGGACCGGGAGACCACCGGCTGGCGCTTGGACGACCAAGACACCAGATTGCCGTCCAGGAAGACGGCGTAGCCGGAGGTGGAGCGGCGAGTATCCGGGCACCCCGCCCAGTCAGCGTCGGTGTAGACGACGAGGTCGGTGGAGGAGGCCCGGTGGAGGAGGAGGCCGTAGTCGAGCGTGCCCCGGAGGTAGCGGAGGAGGCGCTTGAGAGCCGTGAGGTGAGGCTCCCAGGGGTCATGCATATGAAGACAGACCTGCTGAACTGCATAGGTGATGTCCGGTCGGGTGAAGGTGAGGTACTGAAGGGCCCCGGCGAGACTCCTGTACGCAGTGGGATCGGCCACCGGGGGTCCCTCAACCTCAGACAGCTTGCCCTGAGTGTCGACCGGAGTGGAGCAGGGGTTGCAGTCAGTCATCCCAGCCCGCTCCAGGATGTCCCGAGTGTACTGCCGCTGGTGGAGGAGTAACCCGGCAGGACGCTGCTCAACTGTGACCCCGAGAAAGTGGTGGAGCTCACCCAGATCCTTCATCGCGAACTCCTGCTGGAGAGCGGCGATGATCCTGCGGAGAAGGGGCTCGCTGGAGGCCGTGAGGACAATGTCATCAACATAGAGCAGCAAGTATGCAGTGTCAGCCCCATGGTGGTAGACGAACAGAGACGTATCAGACTTGGCCTCCACGAACCCCAGGGTCAGCAAGAAAGCAGCAAACCGGTGGTTCCACGCCCGAGGTGCCTGCTTGAGGCCGTAGAGGGACCTGTTGAGCCGGCAGACCATGTCAGGACGGGTGGAATCGACGAACCCCGCCGGCTGGCTGCAGTACACCGTCTCGGTAAGAAGGCCGTGGAGGAAGGCGTTCTTGACGTCCAGCTGGTGGACGGGCCAAGACCGAGCAAGCGCCAGCGAGAGCACGGTACGGACGGTGGCCGGCTTGACCACCGGGCTGAAGGTCTCATCGTAGTCGACACCCGGTCGCTGAGTGAAACCCCGGAGGACCCATCGAGCCTTGTACCGCTCGAGAGAGCCATCGGCCCGGCGCTTGTGGGTCCAGATCCACTTGCCGGTGACGACGTTGGAGTCGGGCGGCCGGGGCACTGTAACACCCCCGGGTGTTAAGCATGCATTAGCATTTCAAAGCATAAGCATTCAACATCATTGCATGTTTAGCATTGTTTGAATTGTAGCCCTTTTCAAATTAAACTTGAAAACAAATAAAAGGGGAAACCCTAAGTTTAGGATAGAGGTTAAAAAGTTAGTGTACTTTTTAGAAGTAACAATTTCAAGTAATCTAGAATAAATCAACTTGATTATTGGAGCAAAAATTTGGATTCAAATTCTCCTCAATTCTGTTTTAAAAATATTCAAAATAAATGAGTTTTTGATTTTTAAATTAGCTTTAAATCTCAAATTCAAAACCTATTGGGAATTTTGAAAAGTGCTCTATATGAAAGTTGTAGAGAATAAAATTCTGAACAACTTTTGTTTTGGGCCAAATTTCTGAAAACCCCTTTTTCATCTCCAAATTCGAATTTCAAACCGAGATTTAAATCTGGAAAATATTTGAAAAAGAAAAAAATCAGATTTTCACTTAGTGGGCTTCGGCTTCCCATTCGGCCCATCTTCGCTGGTGGCCCGGCCCGCGTCCGCGTCGTCCCCCTCCCGCTCCCGCGCGCGCGCCCGCACGCGACGTCGTGGCACCGCGGCAGCACTCGGCCGCCGCGTGGCCGAGCGACGGCGACGCCGCGCGACACGCGCCCGGTGGCCCCCACTGCCTCGCCACGCCTCCAGGTCGACCTCCAGCACCCGCTCCTCCCCGTGCGCTCGCATTTCGTGACTCCCCGCGCTAGCAGCGACCGCAGCAGAGCCACGGCCACCGCGCCATTACCGCCGCCCTCCGAGCTCCGCCACCGCCGTTCGCCGCCCCTGCTGCTCCCGCGTCCGATTCCTTGCGGCCATTGCTCCGCCTCCCTTCGCTCTACCTCGTGCTCCCTCCAGCGGTCGCCATTGCCGAGGTAAGGAGGCCAATTGTGGCCGGCCGCTGTTCACCGCCGCTCGCCGGAGTTCGTGGCTCCGGCATTCTCCCCGTTCCACCCCTCCTTTTTCCTCCCTTTCGCGGTCAACAGCTTCGCCTCCCTCCCGCGAAGCCATAGCACCTCCCTACCCGCCTTGCCGTGGCCGGAGTCAAGCTCCCGCCGACGAGCAGCACCGTCGTGCCGCCATGCGCGTCGGCGAGCTCGCTCCGGTAGGCCACCCGGCCAAGACCGAGCACCGGTCGGTGCGGCTCGTTGAGCTGAGCACACTGGTGCAGCCAGCGCCGCACGTGGGCTCGCCGCCGGTGAGCTCCGGCCGGCGATGCCCCTGCTGGCCTCCCCTCCGGCTGACGGGTGGGCCCGTTGACCCGCGGGTCCCGCGTGTCAGCGCGTGTGGGTTCACTGCACCGGGTGTAGCTAGCGTTTTCACCGGCGATTTTCAAAAGAATTAAAGAAAATGATTTCTCAGAAATTATGAAATAGCTTTGAAAAATTGTATCTCGAGATTTATAGCTCCAAAAATCATGAAACAAATTTTGAAATGTTCCTGGTGAATAGATCTACAGTTTAAAAATATCCCATGTTATTTTTGTGACACTTTACTGTACATTTTTATTTAATTGTTATATATGCTGTTATCTTAGAAAAATTGCAGTAAATAAATTAAAATAGGGAAAAATATAATTCTTGTTGCATTACTCTCTATTAGTGATGTACTTTCTAGGAAAAATGCTAGTGAAGCATGTTCTGTGGAAAAATTTTGAAGTGTAGTTCAAATGCCTTTATTGGATAATATTTGTTATTTTTAGTAGAGAGCAAAATTTGTATACAACATACATGTGATAATTTTTGTAGTATGTTAGTTTACTGTTGGTAACCTAGGAAAAATGTGAAATCTGTTGTTTGATACTTTTCCTAGTATAAAATAATTTCATGCTCACTTATAGGCTATAATTTGTTTATTTTGTACAGGTAGTTTTACATTTCCATTTACCATGAAAATTTAGTGGTAGCTTAGTTAGGGTAAGAATACTCTACTGTAATTTTTGTAGATTTTTATCTACATCAGAGATAGGTGTTGCAATACAACCCTAGTTAAGTAAGGAATAAATGATTATTCTTTATGAGAAAGTAAGAATAATAAAATATGTTTGGTGTATCTTTGAAGCATCACTAGGTCTTACTGATGTTGTGAATGAGTTAAGTTGGTAAGGTTTGGTCATTTAGGGTCACTTGCTTGTGTCAGGTGTATGATAATTAGTGTAATCAAAATGGGTAAATCTTAGGGTACATGTTCTTGGATGACGTGGACTACCTTGTAGAAGATGTAGTTATATCTTAACTGCTCATTCTATGTACTCATTTGCATCTCATGCCATCCCATCACTCCATCATAATCCGATGCATCATTCGCATGTACTTATGCACTTGCATCATACAGGATCGCAGGAGGAGTCGCAGGTAGCAGTTCCGGAGGAGCAGGCTTGGACCGACCAGCAAGAGCCCCAGGCACAGGAGGTGCCCGAGGAGGAAGAGCCAGTCGAGGAACTGCCGGAGTGCGTCGACCACCATCCTAGTTCGTTCGAAAGAGGCAAGCCCCGGAGCATTATAAGTCTCCTATTTTATAAAAGCTATTCCTTATTACCTGAATTATAATTATATATTGTTGCATTAAGTCATAGGAGTTGAGTGGAACCGTTGTTGCATTACTATCCTTGTCCACCAGAATAATGTTACCTTATTAGGTCAGGATCGAGTAAATTGCTTAGCCATGCTTAGATCGGTAGAAGTCGGGTGATTTCCTGTCACCTGCGAGTTATAGGTGAATACCTGGCTATGGTTAGCAATATTTGTGAATCTTGAAAAGTAACCAAGTGTTAATGGATAAGCGGAGACCGGGCGGAATCTTATAGGGTTTTGGACTATAGTGATTCCGTCTGTGTCGATTAAGGACCGATCGTTGCTCGTCCCTCTTGTCATGTTGAACGCATGCCTCACATTTAGCTGGCCGAATAAAGTACCTTTCGACCGCGAAGCTAGTGACACTATTTCGAGCCGGGATAAACTCGGGTTGGCAGACTGGTGTTGAAGGGGGGTGTACGGGGACGCGAAGAGTGAGTCCAAGGTGCGTCCTGGCAGTCGGGCGGTCCCTGGGTAGTGCGATCCATGATTGTTATCCCGCGGCTTCTTGGAAAGTGTCATTGGTGATCTACGCGACCCTGACGGGGGAAGCATGGTTTGTGTGAGGAATAAATCTCCAGCTGGATAGGAATTCGATTCGAATCGCCGTCGCTCCCGGTTAGTGAGCACTTGACTCGAGCTATGGCATCGTAGTGTTAATGATGGAACACGGATGGTTATGTGGCTAATGTTGAAAATGCTAAACCTGAGATGGTAACTTTGATGTTAATGGTTAATCAAGTGATTGTTTTAGTAATAGGTGCTTACCTAGCATGAATAGGTTATCCTAAAAATGATGCTAAAAGTACTTATTTTAGTTATTCATAATAACTTGTGCTTTTCGCAAATGAGTCAAGCCAGTCCACTATATAAAGCCTTGCATGCTCCTTGGTGTCATGTTATTTCTGGTTTTTGACGGGTAAGTCTAGCTGAGTACATTCTCGTACTCAGGGCGTTGTTCCCATTGTTGTTGCAGATGGTCAGATGTACTATGGGTACTGCTCCAACTGTCTGTATCCGGCGATGGGTGACAACTAGGACCTTGGGCAAAGGTCGTTCTGCTTGTCTTATCTACTGCTTTTGTGGAACATGACTATCTACTGGCACTGTAATTGAACTAAGTGTGTGTGCGTAAAACTATTTGCTTCCGCTACGTTATGTCGAACTATGTTGTAATAACTCTTATTTCCGAACTCCGATGTATCTTACTTTTATGGTCAACTTTATGTATCGTGTGAACTGTGGCTGCTAAATCAGTACGATCTTGGTTGTATGTTGGTTGGTTTGAAATCCTTCGTGATTTCACGGAATCTCGAGTTATACGGGCTTAAGTTTGTTAAATTAACCGCCTCGGTGGAAGATTTTCTCACTTAATCTCGTATAATTACGTTGATCCGTTACAGCTGGCATCGGAGCATGGTTTAGCAAGTTACTGTTCACATGAGTATTTAAAAACAAAACTGTGTTTTCAAAAGAGCTTTTGAACTTAAAAGTGTGCCAGTGGTCATATCCTTTATGCCCGATAAGGACTCTAGGTGGCTTATTTAAGTACTAACTTGGGGGTTTGCATCATATTTCAACTTCGTCGCTCATACGACGTGCTATTGTATGAGTGTCATTCACTTGAGTGGTAATGTATGGATCAATTACCTCTATGCCTTGGTAAGTGAGAGTTGTGAGTGCATGGTCGGATACACTGCCGATCTAGGGGAGTGCTTATGTGATTCCAAAGTACTCGCGTGCCATGTGCATGTTTGTATGAGGGTATCCAATTGGTGGGGAATTCCGTCATGCAGTGACGATGCCGTCAATAGGACGACGATTCGGGTAGTGGTTACCGTTATACTCGTATCTGGGGATGCGTGTATAGCGAGTAACTTACTTTACTGCTTTTTTTTGCATGTTTTCATACTGTGAGGTTTGGGCTGAAGTGATTTTCTGCAGGTACATAACAGCGCTTTCGAGTAGTACGTATTAGTTACGTTACAAGAGATCGTTGTATGCCACCGTTTATTCCGTTAGTAGTTATTGATTTTCTAAGTTTGTGAGGACGTACGGAACGTGCATGCATCATGTTATGCATTTCATTCATGGCATTGTTCCTCCCCTTATAAGTTGCTTATCTCATTTCGATAAAAATGCCAACTTAAAAATTTGTTCTCACCCCTGTAATAAAATTTTGCTACAGATGGCACGTACTAAGCAAACAGCCCGCAAGTCCACCGGCAGAGCTCCCCGTCATCAGCTTGCTCCGCGCACTCGCCAGCGCCACACTTTTCTTGGAGAGTTTGGGATGCCTACACTCTTGTGGAGAGTGCTCAGCTATGTAGGCTATCCTGATGGGATGGAGCCCCGCTACTTTTGGTCAAATGAGCGGTTGGGTGAAGGACTTTTGGTGACTGTGGAGGCAGTAGTTCGTCCCCGAGGTGATGGTTCTGAGTGGACCGGTTGGCGTTTTGAGTCAACTGGCAGGACCCCTGAAGAAGCCGCTGAGAGGGCAGCCTTTGGGATCCTGAGGGATATCATGGATCGCTTTCCTCAGGAGTTGGCAGCAACTATAGTTGGAGTCTTTCCGAGGGGCAACCCCTCCACTGACTCGTGGCAGCAGGCAAGGGGCAGATCTTTGGAGATTAGCGCAGCAGAGGCACAGAACAGTGACAACCCTGCTATGAGTGCCATGTTCGCAGTGATGAGGGCTTTCGATGGAGTGGAAGGTAGTCTGAGACGTGTTTCTAGTGCTCTTGGTCAGGCTCGTGATGACCGCCGTCAACTTCAGAGAGATCACGACGCCGAGGTTGAGAGGCTCACTGCTGAGATGGCTCAGTTGACTCGTCAGAGGGATCAAGCCACTCAGAGGACTATGGTTTTTGAGGGAGATGTACGTACCCTGAGAGAGCAGCTTGGGCGACTGACCACCGCCCACAGGAATGCTGAGCGCATGTTGACTCATGTGCTCCATCAGAGGAATGAAGCCTGGTCTGCAGAGAATGTGTTGAGAGCTAGACAGTTTGAGCTCGAGCAGCGGTTGGCCGATGCAGAAGAGTACAATGATAACTTGCATGAAGAGGTCCATCGGTTGAACAATCAGCTTAACCCTTATGACCTTCCTGGCGCAGCAGAGATGGATTTGGATGCAGACGAAGATCCGGAAGAGCCCGTGGCGCCAGCTGAGGAGCACGACGACGCTGCAGTTGGCGACGACGCCAACGTCTCTGACCTAGACAGCGACCACGATGAGTAGGCTAGTAGTTGTTGCGCTAGCTACTAGGTTCCGCTTGCATGATCTTTTGCGTTGTTGGCACTTGAGCATGTAATAATGAGTAGAAAGACTAGAGCTTGATGTAATGTTGGAAAGCTTGGATGTGTTTGTGACGATATCCGAACGTCAAAAGTCCAGTGTATGTATGCTGGCAACTTGGTTGTAATGGACGCGATGTGTGCGCTTTAAGTAATAAAATTAGTGATGTTGTGTTAATTGGAATGACTTATTGTGCCCCTGTTTTATTGTATGAATTTATTCTCCAGTGAATTCAGTTCGGCATAATTTTTCATTCGGTTGCAATTTCTACAACATCACCTAATAATTACTGTTGCTGAAACATGCAGATGCCGAACACTCGCCGTACCGTGTATGGTGCCGCTGAGGCTGGTGGCAGTGCAGCTGCTAATGATGACCGTGATCCACCACCGCCTCCTCCACCCTACACTGCAGAGCAGTTTTTCGCCCAATTCCTGGGAAGCCAACGCAACATGGAGAGCTTGCAACAGAATATGGAAGCTGCGCTGCGCAGTATCGCAGATAATACCCGTCGGGGGATAAACCAGAGTGGCCACGAAGCAAACCAGTACAGCAGTTTTAAGGACTTTATGGATACTCGTCCGCCGATCTTCAAGGAAGCCGCAGAGCCTTTAGATGCAGAAGAATGGATTAATACGATGGAAGATAAGTTTCGTGTCCTGAGGATGACTGAAGTGTTGAAGACTGAGTATGCAGCTCATCAGCTTCAAGGTCCGGCAGGAATGTGGTGGAAGCATCACCGCACCACTTTTCCTCCCCACGCCCATATCTCTTGGAGGGAGTTCACTGATGCCTTCCGTGGAACATACATTCCACCAGGTCTGACCGAGATGAAGCTTGGGGAATTCCTGGCGTTAAATCAAGGCACGAAGACTGTGACTCAATATCTGCATGCATTCAATAACCTGAGCCGTTATGCTCCTGATATGGTGAATACTGATGCCAAGAAGATTGCTAGTTTCAAGAGAGGCCTGAGTCCCAAGATGATGAAACATGTGGGTACAAACATGAGGACTAGTTTCAATGACTTCGTTAGTGACTGTCTGAAGCAAGAGAAGAACAACAATGTTTATGCCGCTTCAAAGATCCGTAAGAGGGCTTTTGAGTCGGGTTCCTCTCAGTCCAGGGCCCCAGTGACCAACCGCCCCGCTTATCGATCGCCTGTCCCCGGTGCAAGGTTTAGGCCACCGCAACGGAAGAATCAGAATGCTCAACCACCCCAGAGAAACCAGAAGCCGTTCAAGATGGCATTGCCTCAAGCAAAGGCAGGACAAGGCAGTTCATCGGGAACCGTGGCTCAAGTGAAGGGACCGTGCTTCAACTGCAACCAACCTGGGCACTTTGCAAAGTATTGTCCCTACCCTAAGAAACAGCAAACGCAGTATCAAGCTCGTGTGCACCACACCACTGTGGATGACATCCCTGAAGGAGAACCGGTGACAGCTGGTATGTTTTCTATCAACAATCATCCTGCAGTAGTCTTGTTTGATTCTGGATCGTCTCATTCCTTTGTAAGTCAAGCATTTGTTAAGAGGCATGAGCAAAAGATAGTTGAATTGGAATGTGCATATAAAATCAGTTCAGCTGGGGCTGATCTGTTGACTAATCAGATAGTTCAGGGAGTAACCCTAAACATATCAAACCGGCAATATAAGCTTAATCTGATAGTCATGCCAGGGTTAGTTTTGGATGTGATCATGGGTATGAACTGGATGAATCAAATGGGAGTTGTAATTGATGTTGGAGGAAGGAGTATCTCTCTTAAGGAACCCAGTGGGGAAGGCACCTTTCGGGTGGTCCTACCTCGGAGAGTAGACCTAGCTAGCACATCTTGTGCGGTCCAAACTAATCTGCTAGCCCAGATTCCAGTGGTCTGTGAGTTTCCAGATGTGTTTCCAGAGGAGTTACCTGGACTGCCGCCAGACCGAGACGTTGAGTTTGCCATTGAGTTAATTCCAGGAACAGCACCGATCTCGAGAAGGCCTTATCGGATGCCTCCCAATGAGTTAGCAGAATTGAAGAAACAACTTCAGGACTTGCTAAAGAAAGGGTTGATTCGTCCCAGCTCGTCTGAATGGGGATGTCCCGCTCTGTTTGTGAAAAAGAAGAAGGATAACTCCTTACGCATGTGCGTGGATTATCGGCCACTGAATGCAGTGACAATTAAAAACAAGTATCCTCTTCCTCGGATTGATATCTTGTTTGACCAATTGTCTAAAGCCAAAGTGTTCTCTAAAATAGATTTGAGGTCAGGGTACCATCAAATAAAGATTAGGCCGCAAGACGTGCCTAAGACTGCGTTCTCTACCAGATATGGTTTGTACGAGTATCTTGTCATGTCTTTCGGATTGACAAATGCTCCTGCATACTTTATGTACCTGATGAATTCGGTTTTCATGCCCGAATTGGACAAGTTTGTGATCGTGTTCATTGATGACATACTAATATACTCAGAAAATGAAGAAGATCACGCAGAACACCTCAGGATTGTCTTGACTAGACTCAGAGAACATCGACTGTATGCTAAGTTCAGCAAGTGTGAGTTCTGGCTTAGGACAGTTCCTTTTCTCGGCCATGTGTTGTCTGAAAATGGCATTTCTGTAGACCCTAGTAAAGTACAAGAGGTTATGAACTGGAAGTCACCAACTTCAGTTAACGAAGTTCGCAGTTTCCTTGGTTTAGCCGGTTACTACCGTCGCTTCATACCGGATTTCTCGAAGATTGCCAAACCAATGACAAGCCTGTTACAGAAGGATCATAAGTTTGTATGGACAGAGGAGTGTGAAGCAGCTTTCTGTACCTTGCGGAAGTTGTTGACCACTGCTCCTGTTCTGGCCCAACCGGACATAGAAAAGCCGTTTGATGTTTTCTGTGACGCATCCAAGAATGGGTTAGGATGTGTGCTGATGCAAAATGGAAGAGTCATTGCTTACGCCTCACGGCAGTTGAGGAAGCATGAAGTTAACTATCCTACACATGATTTAGAGCTTGCAGCAGTGGTGCATGCCCTAAAGATTTGGAGGCACTACCTGTTGGGTAATGTGTGTAATATCTTCACAGACCATAAGAGTCTCAAATACATCTTTACCCAATCTGAGTTGAACATGAGACAGAGGAGATGGTTAGAGTTGATAAAGGACTACAATCTGAACGTACACTATCACCCGGGAAAGGCTAATGTAGTAGCAGATGCACTGAGCAGAAAATCTCATGCTATTGATGTGCAACCGTTGTTTGAAGAAGGGTTCAATTTGTTACATCCGGCTGTGTTGCATAATATTTAGATCAGTTGCACTCTAGAAAGCCAGATCATTAATGGTCAGAAAACAGATAAGGGAATCTTTCATATCAAAGAAAAGATAAAGAGAGAACCCACCAAACACTTTCGCTTGGATGACCAAGGAGTGTTATGGTTCAAGGATCGCCTGGTAGTACCTAAGGATAGAGAGCTTAAAAACAAGTTGATGGATGAGGCCCATCGTTCTAAGCTATCTATTCACCCCGGAAGTAGCAAGATGTACCAAGATTTGCGACCCCGTTATTGGTGGACTAAGATGAAAAAGGAGATTGCAGCATACGTTGCTCGTTGCGACATGTGTTGTAGAGTTAAAGCTCTTCACATGAGACCTGCAGGACTTCTGCAACCTTTGTCGGTACCTGATTGGAAGTGGGATGATATAAGTATGGACTTTATCACTGGTCTTCCCACCACACAGAAGGGCCATGATTCCATTTGGGTAATAGTCGATCGCCTTACCAAGTCAGCTCACTTTCTGCCAGTCAAAACAAGTTTTCGACCACCTCAATATGCAGAAAAGTACATTGCTGAGATTGTCCGATTGCATGGAATACCAAAAACAATAGTGTCTGATCGTGGTTCACAGTTTACCTCTCACTTTTGGGAACATCTTCATCAAGGTTTGGGCACTAGTTTGATTCGTAGCACTGCTTACCATCCACAAACAGATGGGCAGACAGAAAGAGTGAATGCAGTACTAGAAGATATGCTTAGAGCTTGTGTGTTATCATCCAAAGGCTCATGGGAATCCTGGTTACCGTTGGCAGAATTTGCTTATAACAACAGTTACCAAGAGAGTATCAAGATGGCACCTTTTGAAGCTTTGTATGGCCGGAAGTGCAGAACACCGTTAAATTGGGTAGAGCCCGGAGAAAGAAGATTTTACGGAATTGATTTTGTAGATGAGGCAGAGAAGAAGGTCCGTGTTATTCAACAAAACATGCAAGCAGCACAGTCTCGTCAGAAAAGTTATGCGGATAAGAGAAGAAGACCATTGGATTTCCAAATAGGTGACTATGTCTATTTAAAGGTTACCCCAATGAAGAAGAAACGGTTTGGAATCAAGAAGAAACTATCTGCTAGATATATAGGGCCATACCAGATTTTGGAGAAAAAGGGCCCCGTGGCATATAAGTTACAGTTACCAGAAGAGATGAGTTCGATCTTTCCCGTCTTCCACGTATCCCAATTGAAGAAGTGTCTACGTGTTCCAGAGGAGAGAATACAGCCTCAGGGTATTCGGATCAAGGCAGATTTGGAATATCGCGAGCAACCAGTCCGAGTCCTGGATACCAAGGACCGAGTCACTCGGAACAAAGTGGTCACAACCTACAAGGTTCAGTGGAGTCATCATGACGAGAGCGATGCTTCTTGGGAAACGGGAGATTATCTTCAAACTGCTTATAAAGATTTTTACGATAAATGGTTCGTAACTCAAATCTCGGGACGAGATTCTTATAAGGGGGGAGGGCTGTAACACCCCCGGGTGTTAAGCATGCATTAGCATTTCAAAGCATAAGCATTCAACATCATTGCATGTTTAGCATTGTTTGAATTGTAGCCCTTTTCAAATTAAACTTGAAAACAAATAAAAGGGGAAACCCTAAGTTTAGGATAGAGGTTAAAAAGTTAGTGTACTTTTTAGAAGTAACAATTTCAAGTAATCTAGAATAAATCAACTTGATTATTGGAGCAAAAATTTGGATTCAAATTCTCCTCAATTCTGTTTTAAAAATATTCAAAATAAATGAGTTTTTGATTTTTAAATTAGCTTTAAATCTCAAATTCAAAACCTATTGGGAATTTTGAAAAGTGCTCTATATGAAAGTTGTAGAGAATAAAATTCTGAACAACTTTTGTTTTGGGCCAAATTTCTGAAAACCCCTTTTTCATCTCCAAATTCGAATTTCAAACCGAGATTTAAATCTGGAAAATATTTGAAAAAGAAAAAAATCAGATTTTCACTTAGTGGGCTTCGGCTTCCCATTCGGCCCATCTTCGCTGGTGGCCCGGCCCGCGTCCGCGTCGTCCCCCTCCCGCTCCCGCGCGCGCGCCCGCACGCGACGTCGTGGCACCGCGGCAGCACTCGGCCGCCGCGTGGCCGAGCGACGGCGACGCCGCGCGACACGCGCCCGGTGGCCCCCACTGCCTCGCCACGCCTCCAGGTCGACCTCCAGCACCCGCTCCTCCCCGTGCGCTCGCATTTCGCGACTCCCCGCGCTAGCAGCGACCGCAGCAGAGCCACGGCCACCGCGCCATTACCGCCGCCCTCCGAGCTCCGCCACCGCCGTTCGCCGCCCCTGCTGCTCCCGCGTCCGATTCCTTGCGGCCATTGCTCCGCCTCCCTTCGCTCTACCTCGTGCTCCCTCCAGCGGTCGCCATTGCCGAGGTAAGGAGGCCAATTGTGGCCGGCCGCTGTTCACCGCCGCTCGCCGGAGTTCGTGGCTCCGGCATTCTCCCCGTTCCACCCCTCCTTTTTCCTCCCTTTCGCGGTCAACAGCTTCGCCTCCCTCCCGCGAAGCCATAGCACCTCCCTACCCGCCTTGCCGTGGCCGGAGTCAAGCTCCCGCCGACGAGCAGCACCGTCGTGCCGCCATGCGCGTCGGCGAGCTCGCTCCGGTAGGCCACCCGGCCAAGACCGAGCACCGGTCGGTGCGGCTCGTTGAGCTGAGCACACTGGTGCAGCCAGCGCCGCACGTGGGCTCGCCGCCGGTGAGCTCCGGCCGGCGATGCCCCTGCTGGCCTCCCCTCCGGCTGACGGGTGGGCCCGTTGACCCGCGGGTCCCGCGTGTCAGCGCGTGTGGGTTCACTGCACCGGGTGTAGCTAGCGTTTTCACCGGCGATTTTCAAAAGAATTAAAGAAAATGATTTCTCAGAAATTATGAAATAGCTTTGAAAAATTGTATCTCGAGATTTATAGCTCCAAAAATCATGAAACAAATTTTGAAATGTTCCTGGTGAATAGATCTACAGTTTAAAAATATCCCATGTTATTTTTGTGACACTTTACTGTACATTTTTATTTAATTGTTATATATGCTGTTATCTTAGAAAAATTGCAGTAAATAAATTAAAATAGGGAAAAATATAATTCTTGTTGCATTACTCTCTATTAGTGATGTACTTTCTAGGAAAAATGCTAGTGAAGCATGTTCTGTGGAAAAATTTTGAAGTGTAGTTCAAATGCCTTTATTGGATAATATTTGTTATTTTTAGTAGAGAGCAAAATTTGTATACAACATACATGTGATAATTTTTGTAGTATGTTAGTTTACTGTTGGTAACCTAGGAAAAATGTGAAATCTGTTGTTTGATACTTTTCCTAGTATAAAATAATTTCATGCTCACTTATAGGCTATAATTTGTTTATTTTGTACAGGTAGTTTTACATTTCCATTTACCATGAAAATTTAGTGGTAGCTTAGTTAGGGTAAGAATACTCTACTGTAATTTTTGTAGATTTTTATCTACATCAGAGATAGGTGTTGCAGTACAACCCTAGTTAAGTAAGGAATAAATGATTATTCTTTATGAGAAAGTAAGAATAATAAAATATGTTTGGTGTATCTTTGAAGCATCACTAGGTCTTACTGATGTTGTGAATGAGTTAAGTTGGTAAGGTTTGGTCATTTAGGGTCACTTGCTTGTGTCAGGTGTATGATAATTAGTGTAATCAAAATGGGTAAACCTTAGGGTACATGTTCTTGGATGACGTGGACTACCTTGTAGAAGATGTAGTTATATCTTAACTGCTCATTCTATGTACTCATTTGCATCTCATGCCATCCCATCACTCCATCATAATCCGATGCATCATTCGCATGTACTTATGCACTTGCATCATACAGGATCGCAGGAGGAGTCGCAGGTAGCAGTTCCGGAGGAGCAGGCTTGGACCGACCAGCAAGAGCCCCAGGCACAGGAGGTGCCCGAGGAGGAAGAGCCAGTCGAGGAACTGCCGGAGTGCGTCGACCACCATCCTAGTTCGTTCGAAAGAGGCAAGCCCCGGAGCATTATAAGTCTCCTATTTTATAAAAGCTATTCCTTATTACCTGAATTATAATTATATATTGTTGCATTAAGTCATAGGAGTTGAGTGGAACCGTTGTTGCATTACTATCCTTGTCCACCAGAATAATGTTACCTTATTAGGTCAGGATCGAGTAAATTGCTTAGCCATGCTTAGATCGGTAGAAGTCGGGTGATTTCCTGTCACCTGCGAGTTATAGGTGAATACCTGGCTATGGTTAGCAATATTTGTGAATCTTGAAAAGTAACCAAGTGTTAATGGATAAGCGGAGACCGGGCGGAATCTTATAGGGTTTTGGACTATAGTGATTCCGTCTGTGTCGATTAAGGACCGATCGTTGCTCGTCCCTCTTGTCATGTTGAACGCATGCCTCACATTTAGCTGGCCGAATAAAGTACCTTTCGACCGCGAAGCTAGTGACACTATTTCGAGCCGGGATAAACTCGGGTTGGCAGACTGGTGTTGAAGGGGGGTGTACGGGGACGCGAAGAGTGAGTCCAAGGTGCGTCCTGGCAGTCGGGCGGTCCCTGGGTAGTGCGATCCATGATTGTTATCCCGCGGCTTCTTGGAAAGTGTCATTGGTGATCTACGCGACCCTGACGGGGGAAGCATGGTTTGTGTGAGGAATAAATCTCCAGCTGGATAGGAATTCGATTCGAATCGCCGTCGCTCCCGGTTAGTGAGCACTTGACTCGAGCTATGGCATCGTAGTGTTAATGATGGAACACGGATGGTTATGTGGCTAATGTTGAAAATGCTAAACCTGAGATGGTAACTTTGATGTTAATGGTTAATCAAGTGATTGTTTTAGTAATAGGTGCTTACCTAGCATGAATAGGTTATCCTAAAAATGATGCTAAAAGTACTTATTTTAGTTATTCATAATAACTTGTGCTTTTCGCAAATGAGTCAAGCCAGTCCACTATATAAAGCCTTGCATGCTCCTTGGTGTCATGTTATTTCTGGTTTTTGACGGGTAAGTCTAGCTGAGTACATTCTCGTACTCAGGGCGTTGTTCCCATTGTTGTTGCAGATGGTCAGATGTACTATGGGTACTGCTCCAACTGTCTGTATCCGGCGATGGGTGACAACTAGGACCTTGGGCAAAGGTCGTTCTGCTTGTCTTATCTACTGCTTTTGTGGAACATGACTATCTACTGGCACTGTAATTGAACTAAGTGTGTGTGCGTAAAACTATTTGCTTCCGCTACGTTATGTCGAACTATGTTGTAATAACTCTTATTTCCGAACTCCGATGTATCTTACTTTTATGGTCAACTTTATGTATCGTGTGAACTGTGGCTGCTAAATCAGTACGATCTTGGTTGTATGTTGGTTGGTTTGAAATCCTTCGTGATTTCACGGAATCTCGAGTTATACGGGCTTAAGTTTGTTAAATTAACCGCCTCGGTGGAAGATTTTCTCACTTAATCTCGTATAATTACGTTGATCCGTTACAGGCACCAACTCCCACGTCTGGTTGGCGAGTAGCGCGGCGTACTCCTCTTCCATCGCACGACGCCAGTGAGGGTCCAACAGGGCGTCGCGGACGGAAGAGGGTACCGGGGAGACCACCGCGTCGCCGGTCGAAGCCTCGAGGGCATGAGGCGGCAGTGTGCCAGCCGCGTGCCGTGTCACCATCGGGTGAACATGCCGCGGGTGTCGGTGAAGCAGCGGCGGGTGGTAGACCGGCGGGGCACCACGAGCCGACGGGGACTGCGGCGGCGGTGTCGGTGTCCCCGGCGGAGAAGGGACCGCGAGCGGCGGCGGTCGCGGCCTGCGCTGGTACACCCGTACCGGCGCGGCAAACCTCGACGGAGGTGCCGGGGCAGGTGCCGGGACGGTATCCGGCGTCGGCGACCGGCACGACCCCCCCGGGGCAGAAGCGGGGGACGAAGGCCCCGGGTCTGCACCAATCGGAGAGGGCGGGGCCGCGCCAGAGGACGTCGGGCCCGGACCCGCTGGGGATCCGGGACAGGTGGCCGGCCCGGAGCGCGGCGAAGCGGTACCTGCAGGAGACCACGAAAAAGGTGGCTGGACCACCGGGTCAGTGGAAAACAGGGAGGGAGGGTCAGGGCCCGGAGGGGTGGTAGTGCTGGAAAAGAGAAAGACGGCCTCATCGAACACCACATGGCGAGAGATGAGAACCCGTCGGGAGGTAAGGTCAAAGCACCGGTACCCCTTGTGATCCGGGGAGTACCCGAGGAAGACACAGAGCGTGGAGCGAGGGTCCAGTTTGTGAGAAGAAGTGGCAGCGGTGTTGGGGTAACACGCACACCCAAACACGCGGAGGTGATCGTACCGAGGCGGGGTACTGAAGAGGGTGTGGTGAGGTGTGGGAGTGGGACATGCAGCGGAAGGAAGGCGGTTAAGAAGGTAGGTGGAGGTGTGCAAGCCCTCAGCCCAGAAGCGAGCGGGAAGAGAGGCCTAAAACAGAAGGGTACGCACGGTGTCGTTGGTGGTACGAATCATCCGCTCAGCCTTGCCATTCTGCGAAGAGGTGTATGAACAAGACATGCGCAACTGAACACCGTGAGAGAGGAAGAAAGCTCGGGAGGTGGAGTTATCAAACTCGCGACCATTGTCACACTGGACGGCCTTGATGGTGAGGCCGAACTGTGTAGACACCCAAGTAAAGAAGTGAAAGAGCGCGGTAAACGTGTCTGACTTCGCACGGAGAGGAAAAGTCTACGAATAATGCGAAAAATCATCAACAACCAGAAGATAGTACTTATAACCGGAAATACTCAGAATAGGAGATGTCCATAGGTCGCAATGTACAAGATCAAAAATACGGGCCGCATGGGAAGTAGAATTAGAAAAAGGAAGACGAACATGTCGGCCCAATTGGCACGCATGACATAGTTGCTCATCATGAGCTCGAGTACATGGAAGACCGGAGCTACGACTGAGCTGTATCAGGGCATCACGTCCAGGATGGCCGAGGCGCCGATGCCAGGTAGTAGAGGAAGTAGAAGCGACGAAGGCAGCTGACAAAACGGACGGCGAAGAAGACGAAGGAGCCGCCGGGAAACGAAGGGTGTAAAGGGGCCCGGAACTGTCACATCGGAGCAGAGGACGCCGGGAAGCCAAATCCTTTACAGTAAGACCAGAAGAGTCAAATTCCACAGAACAAGAGTTGTCAGCTGTAAAACGACGAATAGAAAGAAGATTATGGACCATAGAAGGAGCAACAAGAACATCAGGAAGACGGAAGGAGCCATGAGCACCGGCGGTACCCACAGACGTGACTGGAATACAAGAACCATTTGCGACCATAATGGACGAAGGAAGAGAGGAGGTGGGAGAGTGAAGCGACGAGAGTATACCGGGGTCAGGAGTGGTGTGGTAGGTGGCTCCCGAATCAGCGATCCACTCGGGTCCGACCGGAGGTGTCAGGCCCATGGTGCTGAACGAGCGAGCCAGGGCCGCCTGGTCCCATCCGGCGACCCTCGGAAGAGTCCCAGAGGGTGGAGTCCACACCGTAGCAGGGAGGGCGCCGGGTGGAGGACCAGCAGGAGGAGCTCCGGTGAGCATGGCCACCAATGGACGCGAGTCGGCCTCGGGGGCGTGGTAGGGCCACATGGAGATGCGCCCGGACCACGGGTTCTGGACGGAGGGCCATGGTGCCCCCCCCAGCGGCCCACCAGGTGCCGGAGCCTGGGTATGTCCACCCCGGCCGCCCCCGCGACCCCCGCCGCGGCGGCGGCGACCACCACGACCCCCCCACCTCCGCTCGGCCCGGAGGGAGGAGGACCCAGGAGAGACGGTGGCGGAGGAGCAGTCGGACGCGGCGAAGTAGCAGCCAGGGCCGTCGAGGAGGACGAGGACCCCGTGGAAGTGGTGGACCCCGGCTGGAGGCCCTGCGTGAGCTCCTCCATGACGAGATCGTCACGTACCTCCAGGAAGGTGGGGAAGGGCCTCTGGCGGGTGATCCACGTCCGGAGGTGGGCGTAGCGGTCGCTGAGCCCACCTCCGGAGGACGTTGAGGACCAAGATGCGATCCTCCACGGGCCACCCGAGGTCCCCCAGGGAGTCAGCCATGCCCTTCATCCGACGGCAGAACTCGCCGACGGAGAGGTCACCCTGGACGAAGGTACGGAAGCTCGCGTCAAGGCGCAGAGCCCGGGCCTCGGCGTTGCCCAGGAACTGTCCCTCAAGGGCAAGCCACGCCCTGCGTGCGTCCGGGGAGGTGCGGACGAGGTCGTGGAGGTCCAGAGCGATCGTCCCCAGGATCCAGGAGAGGACGATGCTGTCGAGACGTAGCCACGACGGTGTCTGGGCGGCGACCGAGGCGTCAACGAGGACGTGGTCGTCGAGGGCGTAGCGGCGAAGAGTGAGGAGTACCAGGTCCCGCCAGCGGGCGTAGGAGGGCGACTCCGGCTCGAGGACGAGGAGGCGAATGTTCTGGACCCCCCGGCCTAGTAGTGAAGCTGAGCCACGAGCGGGTCGGCCGGGTCGTGCCAGAGGACGGCGGTGTGGGAGGCGCGGCGTCCCGGTGAGGCGGAGGAAGTGGCCCCAGCATCGGCAGGAGAAGCGAGGAGGTGCTCCGCCTCGGCGATCTGGCGGGCCAGGGCATCGGTCGCATCGCGCTCCCGCTCCCACACGAGTGCAGCGGCGCGCACACGGGCCTGCCCCTCCGCGGCGGCCGCCCGGGCAGCGACGAGAGCGGCGGCGAGTGCGGAGTCGGGGCGGTGTCCGGGAACGGGCAGCGAAGACGGAGCGGGGAAGAGGAAGGCCGCGCCTTGAGAAGTGATCCCCGCGCCCCCATTCTGTGAACCGGCCGCCGCGGCGAGAGCAGCAGCAAGGGCGGCTCCATCTCCGGCGCCCAAGGGAAGAAGAGGAGTGGTGACTGGAGCAGCAAGGGCGGCGGTAGTTCCAGAGGCGTCCACCGCGGAAGGAGCCCCAGAGGCGGCCACCACCAGGTCCCCTCCGCTGTCCGGCCCTGTCCTAGGGCCGCCGCCCCTGGGGGTTGCTGGCCCGCAGCCGCCAGGGCACCGGCGAGCGCGGCTCCTAGGAGAGGAGAGGGCGCGGAGGGGGGAAGGGAACTGGAGCCGCTGCCCCCAGCGGCGGCAGGGAGAGGGGTGGCGCCCGACCCAGGCAGGCCGGCGACGGCACCAGGAGCAGCCACAGGGGATGGAGAGCGAAGCAAATCGGCCCAGGAAGGGGAGGAGAGGGGAGGGAAAACGGTGAAGTAGGAAGGAGGGGGAGGAGGGCGGCCGGCCATGGCCACCGGCGGCAGAGGAGGCCGGCGACGGCAGGGGAAACTGGCCGGCGGCGGTTGGGTCAGGAAGAAGAGGAAAGGTCGGATACCATGTTAGGAATTGATTCTCTATTGATTAGGGCTAACCCTAGAAGGGTAGCTATATAGGTTCCATACATGGGCCACATGGGCCTTAGCCTCATGGGCCTAAACACATACTCCAACAAGTTTGGATCTCTGCAGCAGCAGCTGCAGGTGCAGCCAATCAGGACATTGCAGCCTGTATGCTTAACTCTAACGATCTAACTACTAGTTTTTGTAACCACACATGCCAAAATATTATACATCAATGTAATGGAAGTTTTTTCTTGACAACTTAGCAAGTCTAACGGTACCACTTTCATGCAATGCTTGTAGATGAACAAGTTAAATTCGAGTTTGTAGCTATATTTTAGGTTAAGGACAAGGGTTTTGGCAAACACCACCTTTTTTTTCCCTGAGGGAAATTTTAGCCCATACTTCAGGTTCATGTATAATAAGAAATACTCCCTCTGGTCCAGTTTATAAGGCATTTCGTGTATGTCAACAGTTAAACTTTATAAACTTTGACCAATAATTTGGCCAATATTTTTTAACTATTGTAATATAAATATGATACTATTAGATTTGTAATCAAATGTACTACCAAATAATCATAAGTTTATATCATACACAATATAATACAACATAAATGAATGATCAAAGTATAATTTAGGAGACCATGCCATGTCATACTACGCCTTATAAACCAAACTAGAGGGAGTGAGGATTAAGAAACAATACACCTAATAATGAGCAGTAGTAAAACATAAAGGTTATTAATTAGGACTAAGTAATTAAAGGTATCAAAGATTATGAATGGTACCAAATAAAGCAGGGCCCTCTACAGGTATGAGAAGGAAGAAAATCCAGTATCAAGTTATCAACAATGTCCTGCCAAAACAGAGCAGTCTTTATAAGATTCTGATTATCAGATAGAGAATTGAATCATATCAAGCATCAAACTTCTCTTAATAATCTATTTGTAGTGAACAAGAAGGGTCAAATTGGCTAACTTGCTAGCCTCGTGATACACAGCATAGAGGAAATAGCTCAACACATAAGAAAATATCTAAGCTAAATTGTATATACCAACCACAGCTAATTACAAGAATACTAAGTCTTAGAGACCCATTTAGATCAAATTGATCAGCTTTTTTTTTTATTTTCAGTCAGATACATATACTATATCCATCTCTGCTTAATGCTCTAGTATGCTTGTTTCTACAGAAAAAGAAAATATGCCCTCGAAACAATTTAACCCACCATGCCTTAGTATTATCTGCCTGTTTGAATTGCTCTCCAGGCAGACTTGCCTCACCCGCCAGGCAGCGATCCCAGGCGTTCATTTTTGAGCGTCTGGGGTGAGATCGATGTGCCTGGGAGATGAGCTGCCTGTGAGGCTTCGAACCAAACAGCCCCTACATGCTGCTAGCGTGTGTGAGATTATCTATCACTTTTGTGTCTTTGAACATTTTATTGGTTAAAAGATATGCTGCGTTGACAAGTTGCTAAAAATGCCATCCCACACCAAACTCATTAAAGAAAACTAAGAACTTAGCAATTCATCCTACGTAAATTTATCAGGTACTCCCTCCATTCCAAATTGTAAGTCGTTCTGATTTTTTTCTACATACATTGCTTTTAATATTCATTTAGATTCAGATATAGTGTACATCTAGATGCGTAGCAAAACTTTGTGGCGATATGGTATACTCTATACTGTAGTAGCACAAGATGCATACAGATTTATAGTAAAAATTTATGAGAAAACAGTACTGAATGTATATGGCCATTTGCTTCAAAGGTTATACCCCTATGAAAACGGAATATACAGATACAAAATACTCACGTTATTATCCAATAATAGCTACCAGAGGGTACTTATAGTGTTATCACTGTTCTACGGCAGGAATCTAACATCACATGCAGCAAATCAGCAATCGAACGAACGAGGAACACTCGACAAAATGACAGACTAAAAATCTCCAGTGAAAAGGTCTTCAAATCACCGTTGAAAAAAAAAAGAGGTCCTCAAATTTCATCATCAAGTTAACACATGCGACAAAGGAAAAAAAAAGACGAATCCGACGTAATAGTCGTCACGAAATCAAATGGATTAAATGGGACCAGGATCGGGTGCAGTTGCTACTGCTACTGCAACTTAAGCAGTAGCAGCATCTCAGCCATCCAAGAAGCCAGCAATGGCTAAGATCAGATCTCTTTCTTTCCCACTCTTACTCCCTCATGTCATGTGCTCTCGGAGTCTCGGTCTCTGTTTTTTTAGAGAAGAAAAGGTAACGAGCAGGGAAGAGTTGGCCCCATTTTTGGCTTTCACCGCGAGAGAGGCTGACACGGCAAGCTGCTCCAAGAGATGTGCGGATGGAATTTTCTTAATACACTTGTTTGTTAAGAGGGTGTTTAGTTCGTGAGTGAAAAGTTTTTAGGTGTCACATTGGATGTTTTATGGGATGTCGGAAGGGGTGTTCGGATACTAATAAAAAAATTAATTACATAACTCACCCGGAAACCGCGAGACGAATTTATTAAGCCTAATTAAGCCGTCATTAGCACATGTGTATTACTGTAGCACTTAAGGCTAATCATGGACTAATTAGGCTTAAAAGATTCGTCTCGCAAAATTCATACAAACTGTGCAATTAGTTATTTTTTATCTATATTTAATGCTCCATACATGTGTCTAAATATTTGATGTGATCGGTTGAAAATTTTTTGGTGGAAACTAAACACCCCCTAAGTACAAAAATTATACAAAATTGTCTAATGATAGATCAACTTTTAAATTTCATTTCACCAGAAAACAACTTTAGATAGAAACCATATGCCGAAAAGGCAATTATATTTTTCATAAACGAAAAATGATTTCCTCCATCTCTAAATACCTATCGTTTTCGCTTCTCGAGAAATAACTTTGACTAAATATATAAAAATAAATATTAATATTTATGATATGAAATTAATATCATTAGATGATCCTTAAATCTATTTTTATAATAAATTTATTTGGAGATATAAATGTTAGCACGTAGTATTTTCTATAAATCCATTCAAACATACGTCACAGAAAACCAAAAGCGACAGTTATTTAGGGATGGAGGGAGTACTGTTCTAGTAGAACAATATCTCCACCCTTAGAGCAAGTATAATGAGGGACTGTAATATGTTGTATGCTGACGTGGAGGAGAGGGGGAGGAGAGAGAAGAGAAGCGGGCTATAAGCTTACAACCAGCTTATGCACAGAACAAAGAAATTCTGTGAGACAGATAAATAGTTTTTAAGCCAGCTAACTATATTATATAAGTGGGCTGTAGATTGGCTGTAAATTTCCATACAACCAGCAGCTGGCTGTATTATTAGCCTTGCTCTTTTTGTTTCTTTTTTACCAATCCGAAACAAAAATCTATGAATCTCATAAAAAAACTTGTAATTTCCCAAAAAGATATTAAAATTCTAGACACGTTTGGTTCTATCTGGCATCAGATTTTGCAGTTTAAAAGTAAAATTCTTCTTGTAATGCTATATTTGAGTTTCGGTTAAACTGTTTAGCCACAAAATGTTTTAAAAAAACTGAATTTATGGTCCAAAATGTAATATTTTTCTATGTAATAATTTCTCAACATGTATGCTCAAGTGAAAATAAATTGTTTTTCCCACATGAAAAAATAAAATTGTTTTCCATAGGTGAAAATAATTTTTCCAGTTAAACTCTTTGCTGCTCACTACCTTTTCTCTCAAAAAAAAAAAACAGAGACTGAGAGCACGTGAGGGAGAAAGAATGGAAAAGAAAGAGATCTGATCTTAGCCATTGCTGGCTTCTTGGACGGCTGAGATACTGCTACTGCTTAAGTTGCAGTAGCAGTAGCAACTGCACCCGATCCTGGTCCGATTAAATGCGTCCGACCGGTACTGGAGCAAAGCAATCTGTATCCGACGACTAGAAAAGGAGCAGAGGAACAAATTGAATGGTAAGACCTGGAATCGCCAAATTGCCCACCCTGAACAGACTTGCACAGAAGGGGCAATAAATAAAATCGCATCACGCGGCAGGGGAGGTGAGGGCATACTAGAATCCCATTTTTTTTCCTTATATATAGCCAATCGAGGAGAGTTCTACGAGTTCGTCGGTCACAAATCACACGATGAAAACCTGAAAACGAAAACGAAAAGCTCACCTCGCCCTTGCGGCGAGGAACAGAGGCGCGCGACACTGCGACAGTAATTTGACGAATCAAACAAGGAGCACAGAAGCTTCTCAAACGAGCTATCCACGCACGCACAGAGTCGAGGCCACAACAACTCCTAAACCGCGCCGACAGACCCAGCACCGCACCGGCGGCCCAGAGGCAACACGCATTAGTCAACAGCGCGAGAGAGGGAGAATTGGGCAGCGGACGCACCTGGACGACGACGAGAGAAGCGAGCTGCCCCTGCCCGGCCCGGCCCCCGTCACGATCCAAATGGAGCGGCGACCGAGTCGCTAGGGTTTTTGAGGCCGTTGCGCGCGAGCGACAGAGGAGAGAGAGACCCGCCGCCGCGAACAGCGCCCACGGGCCACGGCTTTGTGGTAGGAGAGACGACAGGGAGAGGGAGCGGTGGTGGGAAGCGCAGAGAGGAGGAGAGGAGGAAACCAGAGAACGCAAAGCGAGGTGCTAAAAAAGGAGATGATGGGGCGCAGGCGCGCAGCAAATCGCTGAGGCCACCACACACGCACCGCCTAGGACGCCAAAGGAGGGAAAAGGCGATGTACTGTATCTGCACATGCACCGGGTTGCCACCTGTCGTCCAGATGCAATCGTCGATCCTCTGTATAGTGCCATTAACCTGGACGGATTAATATAGTGACACACTATAACGGTGGTTCTTAGGGCTCTGTGAAACGAGGATTGGCCAAATGAGCTCAGTTGAAACCAAGGGAAACAAAGAAAAAGTTTCAAGGAGAGAAAAAAACGATGTTCGACAACTTTTTTATAAATATTATTAATATTAGATTAATAGATCTCACCTATCACATGGATGCATACCGAAAATAAAATAATGTAAGCATGTCCGCATTCATTTTTCTGCACCTCTAATAACAAACTCTAGCGTTATCTCTCAAAATGTCAGTTAAGCATGAGCCTATATTTATTTCTACATCCTTCGTATACGATTTTGCTGATTTATATTGGAACTATTCGGTTTTGTATTAATATCTAGAAGTATCTAAATCCGTATCTACATCCAATGTAATAAAATAAAAATTAAATAATAGTACCATGAGTACTCCCTCCGTCCTTTTTTTTTAGTCGTTCGGAAAGCGTGTCTGTAAGGGAAATACGGTTTTCTAGAGACAAATATTTAGGGACAGAGGGAGTATATGATTTGATGGGCATCCACCTCTATCTATCCAGCAGCAACGGCATAGGACAAGGCGGCAGATCCATTGAACCTGCCCGCGTTTCCATCTTGATCTGTCACCCATCGGGTGCGGCAGCGGCAGCGGCAGCGGCGGCGTCACCCAGGATTGGATTGGGACGATGGCTGGGTGACGCTAGTACTTTATCCCTCCGGAACCACCGAACCAGACGCGAAAAAGGGCCGTCGAGCAGCCGCGTGTGCCGAGGACAGCACGGCACAGCACACGGGCGCACACGTTTCCCGCCGTGGGGCCCGATCCACCGGTGGACCCACGTGCCAGACGGAACACGGCAAAGCAGCCACGCCACGCGCGGCGCGAGGGCCCAGGGGGCCCGCGTGAGCGGCAGCGGCTCGCCACCGTCCGTGGTGCGGTGCGGGTGCGTGCCGGTGCCGCCTGGCCTGTATTTTGTTTTGTTTTCCGCTTTGGCCTTGTTGCAGGTTTGTCCACTGGTAGTCCTGTGCGCCGTGTCCCGGATGAGTGGACACGCCCTCGTGCCTTACCACCAAAAATGCATCGGCGACATGGAGAACATAGCGTGTTGAATGTTCACCGATAAACAATCATATCTTATCTTATTTGGTTGAAACGTGACGCTCGAAATGTTACCAGCTGATTTTAGGAGTGCATTGTCATACATATGGGTGTTTTTAAGTTAATTCCGTGAAGTGACTTTCTTAGAACAAATCAAGGCTTCAAAGCCAGAGCTCTTCATGGAGTTGCAAAAGGTTTACTGACGTCACACCACTCATGTTATGATTTTAAGTTAATCTAAACATGACTTTATTATATTTTAAGACACATGGGGTACTCATTACAACTAAAAATAGTAGTATGCCTTAGATGCTTATGTTTTCAGTTGTGTCGGAGACTCAAATCTAGACGGACATGTTATACCATGAGGTATCTAACTAACCGAGCTATTCTTAGTTTATCAAAGTATTTCCTCCATCTCAAATTATAAGACGTTTTGGTATTTTTAGATTCATGGTTTTTACTATATATCTAGACATAATATATATTTAGGTGCGTAGTAAAAGCTATGAATCTTGAAAAGCCAAAACGTCTTATAATTTAGAACCGAGGCAGTACTCTGATTTTTGTTTTTAAAAAAATCGTTTCGTTATCAAAGTACTCTGATTTTGATTCAGTGACAATTTTTTTGCAAGACAACCTCTTATATTTGGTCACCATTTGCGCTACTTTCAATTTTTGTTTTTGTCATTCTGATCTAATTGGGTGACACCAAAAGAAACAAAATCTGGTGCTTAGTGAAGTTCGCCTGATTTTTTTTCCATGCTTCTTTAAAAATGAAAATTGTCCCATATGTTGAAATCTGAGATGGATCGCATAATATGTGGTACGTGACATGTTCGTTGACAGTGAGATGTCTATGATGACTTTATCAGTATCTAATTTACTGACTTAGTTTTAATCTTTATCAATATCTAATTTACTGACTTAGTTCATGTGACTGAGTTCACATGTATATATGAGTGTCTTCATGATTCGTAAAAAAAAATAGCCGGGAGATTATCTCAAGCATATTCAAACACACCCAAATGCATATTCATAAAAAAGGAGGGGGGGGGGGGGGGGGGGGGGGGGGGTGTTAGCGAGAAGCTTATCTCAAGCATATTGAAACACACCCAAATGCGTGCCGCGCTGAAAAAAAAAAACAAACAAACAAACGCAGGTGAAGTCGTACTCCCCTGTGACCACGCGTCCGCGGAGATCTATGGCCGCGGTGGTTCGGTCACGGAGGGCCGTCCTTTTCGGCACGCATCTCCCGTCCGGTGGCAGATGGAACAAATTCCTTGTTCCTCCATGCCCGGCCGGACCTCGATCGGCGAGCAAGCTGTACAAGTCACTCTTGCGATGATCAGATAAGGTGCGCGGCCGCGTGTCTTACGTACGTAATCGAAACAACACATGACATTTTTTTTCTGTTTGGCGTGAGAGAGGCGGCATTGTCTGTCACATCCTGTTCTCTGTTCGACTGTTCCTGCCCGGCCGTTATCGATCACTCGAAAAAGAATAGGACTCCAGTTATTACCGGATCCGACACGCATATGTTGTCTGCCGCTGTTTTCTAATTTTCTTGGAATAATTCGCTACGGAAAATAAAGGAGGGACGGTCTGTGTGTTTGTGTCGAAATCTGTACTTTGATGCTGTGACCACGAATATTGATGATGCCATTTTGATGGTGCAAGGGAGGTACCGTACATTGTTGACTCACTATTATTCTTCACGTGCCACGCGACTGGGAATGCGATCGAGTTTGTCTTATTTTCTTTTTCGACCAAAGAAAAAACTACTACTTTTTTTTTGATCGGTCAGCGGGGGAGAGAATCCTCCACCTGAGTTTCATTGATCATTTGGCTCTTGAAAGCCTGATAGTACAAACACATGTTTTACAGGGTTTTCAGGCATAGCATTGCGCACAAATCGCGCTCCCTGACGAAAACGAAAACATAAAGAGGAAAACAAACTCCCATGGTAAGCATGCAGTTGTACACCAATCAACACCACCACCGGCGGCTGAGCTCCGGCGACCTCCACTCCCACGGCGACTGTGAAACTTCGAGTCAACTGACAGACGACAATCGTGATTACAATGTCTTTGAAGCACATCCAGGCCCCAATTGACGCCCGCCAACGCCCATTACCCAGCCTTGGAGGGGAATGGCGGCAGCGGTGGAAACCACCCGGCATTTGATGTTCTGACACCATTAAGTAATGGTGACATCCTCCAGCACATCCGGACCGGCATTTGATATTCTGGCACCCATCTAATGGTGACATCCTCCGACACATCCGGGCCCACGTACCACCATCCAACGCCGTCCGCGGGGAGGACAATGGAGGGAGGGCCGTCAAAAGAGGCGCGAGGAGATCCAAGAGAGGGGATCATGGTCTCGTTACCGGCATTTGATGAGACAAGGCAATCAAGGATCATGGAGAATGGCAAAGCTAAGACACTGGCAGCTGGTTAGAACAAAAGGCAACAACAACACTGTAACATCCCAGATATTAGGAAACAATTAAAATGTGATAATGATGCATCCTTAAGCATAAGTATCAAGTATTATGCCATAAATGCATTCATATTGCAATAATAGTTATCATATGTTGCATATGTTGCATGAGTTACATGTGTTGCTTGAGCAATGTTTCCCATGTAAGGTTGATATGTTACATATGTTTCCAAGTATTTCTTTAGAATGTTGCATGTACTAGGTCTATGTTGCATAGTGATGTTTCATTAGTAGCATGTCTATGTTGCATATAAGATGTTTCATGTGTTGCTCTACAATGTTTCATATGTATCCATAAGGTGCTTCACATGTTAGCTATGCTTTGTTTCATATGTTTCATGCAATAATAGATGACAAGGTTCTTTATGAATTTATATATGAGAATTGGCTTAAGCAATTAAAGTTTTGTTTAAATAAAACTTGTAGGGTTAAATGTGTCTTATAATATGGGATCAAGGTTTTATAATATTTTGTAAGTCAAACACGTTTAAAATGGAGCTTCAATTTTGAGTTAAGTTTGAAATCCAAAGCTTGTCGCAAGTTTTCCGAGTCGAATTTGAATTCAAATTTGGGGAATTAGTAAAAGATTTTTAATAAGTCAAATTGGTCAACCAAGAGTGGCATTTGGTCAAACATGTGATGCTTGACTCAATGATGCCCTTGGATGATGGTTTGATCACTAAATAATCACAAATTAATAGAGTATCAAGTTTCAGTTCAAAAATTTTCCGAAAACCCTAAATTTCAGAACCCTGTTTTAACCCTTTTTAAATAATTCAAAATCTAAGCAAAATTTGGGAAAAAGTTTAAAATCAAGTTTGTAGAACTTTTCAAGGGCTACAACTTTGGTGTTTTGAGTTTTCAAAGTTTTAGTGTAAAATGTGGAGCAATTTTAAAAATAAACAAATTTCAGATTTAATTCATCTTTGTCCCTAAACTAAGATTTCAAAATGGAGGCAGAATTTGAAAAAGTTTTAAACAGCAAAGTTGTAGGTCTGGTCAAGATATACAACTTTGATGTTTGGAGATTTTGAAGTTTCAATATAAAATCAAAAGTAATTTCTAAATTACCAAATCTCAAAAATGTGTCCCCTTTTGAATTTAAACTCAAATTTCAAAATCCAGTTAGAATTTGAAAAAGTGTTCAATACAAAACTTGTAGAGCTTGAAATTCTAAAGATTTCATAGATTGGAAGTTTTTCAAGTTGTTACATGAATTTGAAAGTAATTTAAGAAAACAGTTTGAAAATTCAGAGTTTGGGGAGGGGAGCTACAGTGCCGCACCAATCACCGTCGGCCACCGGCCGGCATGGGCGCCGGCGAGACACCGGACGGCTTCGGCCAGCTTCCAGGCGCGCCCAGGATCGCCAGCGCGACGACGCGAGCAGTCCAGCTCTGTAGTCGCGACCGCCTTCTATAAATACATGAGTTCACAGTGACGTTTTCCATTTTCGCCACCGCCGCCACCGTAGCTCCGCCGCTCGCCGCTGCCGCCGTCAGGCCATCTCCGGCCACGCCAACCGCACCCTTAGCTCCGCCTCGGCCTCACGCATCTTGTGGACCGCTTGCGTTCACCGTTTTCGCACCCGAGCTCCCGCACCGCCTGTTCCCGTGCTCGCCTCCGGCGACCGACCGCCATCCTCGCCTTCCCGTGGCCAGGCCACTCCAGCCGCTCCCCGTCGCCACCAAGAGCTTCACTGCAACCGCGGTGAGCCACTGATGCTCCCTGACCCTTCAATTTAGTTTCTACCGCTTTGTGTGCGTCGGCGTGCTGCTCCCGTGTCCACCGTGCCGCCATCGCCGTCGCTCGCGGGTCGCTAGGGCTCGAGCCATGGCGCTACTTAGCAAAATGGAATCGCGGGGAGATGTAGATGGTGCTGGTAGGGTTTAATTGTCGATCGAATCTCCGGTCACCGGCCGGCCACCGTGGGAGAGCGAGCGAGCACGCGGGAGAGAGCGAGAGGGCGGGAGGAGGAAGATGACATGAGGGGCCACGCTGTCAGTGAGAGAGAGGGAGAGGCAGCCGCGCACGCGGGCGCGAGCGGGCCGCCTGCTGGGCCGCGCTGCTGGGCCAGCGAGAGCGCGGGCGAGCGCGCGCGCGAGCGGGCCGCTCAGTGGGCCGGACCGGAGGGAGAGAAAAGGATCAGCCCGGTTTTGTTTTGTTTTTGTTTTTCTTTTTCAAATAAATGAATAGTACTGCTATTTGTTTATTTCATTAAAAATTGTGTAGAGCTCCAAAATTCATGAAAATTTTTGTGTGAGCTTCTCAATGTGTAAACTACCTAGGAAAAATGTTAAATCCTAAATTTGAGTATTTTGTGCAGGAGATTTAATTAGTTCCATTAAATATTAAATGCAACTTCCAGGAATTTTAATAATTAAATTATTAATCCAAACATCTTGAAATTTATTGTGACACTGTTTTAGGTCATGATTAATCCATAGAAAAAGTTTAAGCTTGTTTAGATGAAGTATGATTTGTTATTAATTATGCCCTAATTAATTAAATGTTTAAATAATTGTTAATTGATAACTTTAAGTGTTGTGTGCCTTTTTGATTGAGTGATGACCTTAGGTCATTAATTCTTAATGAATCCTTGGGAACCTTTAATTAATTATTTGAGTTTATGATTAACTTGTTAATTAAAGAATTGTTGATATGTGAGTAATGTAATTAGCATATGTCATTAGTAGTTAATAACTTACTTATGTTAATACTTAGTGGTCTTGTGGTAGAATTACTTGTTATTAGAAGCAACCTCTTGGGTAAAAAGTAAAGTTAAGTAGTTTTCTTAACAACATTTTAATGTGATTAATGCTATTTAATAATTCTGTTGGATTGCAACTGTACTGCGAAGGAAAGTTGTACTCAAATAGATAACTAATGTTTATCCTTTCTAAATGTCTCTTGTATGCTATGCCTTATTCATCATCATGCGTCACGCATCATGGCATGCATTTCATCATGTTAAGCATCGCATCATTTATCTACGTGTAGTGCTTACGAGAGTGAGAAGGTTCGTTTTGAACAAGTGTTGACGAGGTTCGTGTCGATCAAGCTTTGGAAAAGGTGATCCATCCGTGGTGTTGGTGTCAAACTTGATTTCTACGAGAAATAACCACCGCTGCAACGCAGGCAAGCCCCGGACATACAACCACTCTTCTGTTTTATAAATGCTTTATTACACCTTAAGTCTAGTGTAATGTGCATTATGTTAGTAGGAGTTTGTTGATACCGTTGTTGCATAATTATCTTGATCTACATTTATATCCAGATGATATCCCACAAGTATATGTAGGTCGATCTCTTATGCTTAGTAATGCTTAGACTTCGTTAGAAGTCGAATAATGTTTTCTTTGATCGCAAGAACAAATTTACTCCTTGCTTCTCCTGACCTAATGACAGGTCATGAGAGCATGTGGAAATGAATATGAGAATAAACTTGAGACCGGACGGGGCATGGGAATTGTCTTTGGTGGTTGGTCCCGTCTGTGTCGGTTAAGGACCGTACGTTGTTGGCCCTCGTGTCATGGAGTTTTTATTAGTACTAACCATGTACCCAATGGCGGGTAAGCCTTACTTCGGCTATTCCATTACGAGAACGTCTAACCTCGCACTGGGAGTGGAGAGATGGCGAGAGTAGTGTGTACCCTCGGGGCTAGAATCGGGCCGGGTTCGAGGAGTACTGTGCTCTCGGGTGGCGATGGACACGTTCTGGTTTTGGGCGACCCAAGTAAGAGTTGATATATGCAAGATTCGGTTCTACATATATCGTGTGGTTAGGAATCCCCAGCTGGGTAGATCAAGCGGTTCGAATCGTCGTTACTCCACGAGAAAGGAGTCTTGACCTTGCACCAACATCGTAGTTAAGAAATGAAATATGTTGAAGGAATGAGAAAGGATTTGATAAGAAGTGAATAACAGGTGTAATGTTTATATTTATGATTGAGATAGATACAGGTGCAAAAGTTAGCTATAATTAGGCTATACTAAAACTGAAGCCAAAACTTAATTAAAAGTTTGAAAGCAAGGATGCACTGGTAGTAAGCTTTTCTGCAAAACTTCTCTTTTCTAGCTTCACTACTTCCCTTAAGCCAGCATATCCTTGGAGTCTTTTCTTTTTGTCGGGTAAGTCTTGCAGAGTACAATTGAGTACTCAGGGTTTGTTAACCCCTGTTGCAGGTACTGACTGGTACTGTTAACCGAGGTCATGTCGGTGGGTTCGATATGATCTGATCGACCTCTCCTGACTTAGGTGCTCTACCTAAGTTGTCTTCTGTAGTTCTACTCGACTTCCGCAATACAAGTTAAGTTTGTAAAAAGTTAACTTAATCATGATTTATAAATTCATTGTTGTTATTCTTCCGCACTCTGATGTAAAGTTTTGTTACAAATGTTGTAATGTTGTAGTTACTCCTTTGTTGATCCTGGTATGAGTTGTTAAAAGTAATTCAATCGGGGTCCTGTGAGGGCACCCGGCAGATCTTCTTAGGTTATCTGGTGTACATGCATAGCCATCAGAGGTCTTAGGGACAATGACAGGTGCATGTGGGCCATATAATTTAGGAGGTTCTGTGACAAACACCAAGGGGGAGAGGAAAACAAAAGGCACAAGTGGAGGAGGGGGGAGCTAGAGAGCCGACCGCGGCGGACTGCAGACGTGCTTTGTATCGATGCCTTCAAGAAGGGGAATGACGCCCACAGGCACCATCATCGATGTAATAGCACCAGGCTCGTAAGGGCTTTCGCCCCGAGGCCTGCAGACGGCGAGCCAAGGCCGGGGAAGAGTGGCCAACCGGGGCTGAGGGGGGAGGCAACGTGGAGTGCTCCAATGGCACCTTCAGGAAGGGGACTGACGGCCGTAGCCGCCATCGTCATTGTGAGAGCACTGAGAGGGATTTTCATCTAGGGGATGCTGCCCCGTGCCCGCCCGGTTGCAAATCTCCCCAAAGAGGCAGATCAGGTCCCAGCGGCGCTCAGACACCGCTCCACGGACGCACAGCCCCGCCACCGGCAAGCCCGTGGCCAAACTGTGCGCCCGTGTCGCTGCTGGCCCCTGCAAATGCAAAGAAGAATACGGGTACGCTGCCCCGCCGCCGGCATGCCCGCGGCCGAACTGCACGCCCTACGCCTTCTCCGCTGCAGAGCTTTCAAGAATGAGAGCCATACCTCGCCGGCACACCCCGCCGTTTGAGCCCTCGACAGCTCGCACAATGCGGCAGGGGATCCGGTGCTAGCGAGGCAGGGACCAGGGGCCAAGGCAAGGGCGCCATGCTCAGAACAGTTGCCCCGAGCCGGAGACCCACGCAACAGCACCTAGCCGCGTGCAGGCCGAGCGCCGTGTCCATTGGGATGGAGGCCCGGTCCCGCCCAGGCCTTGGCGGCGAGGTCTCGGCCCCCATGGCGTGCGGCGTAGGAGACACCGCCACGGAGATGGGGGCGCCGCGCGCGCCACACCTGGCCCAGCACGCGCCCTGCTAGTAGCGCCGATTCCGAGCCTTCCGAAGGCCTGGACGCGACCGATGGTGCCGAGCTCGGCAGCGTCATCCGACGCCGGGGACGCGGTGGAGCCAGGCCCATACGCCCGGACAGCCCGGTTGCCGAAAAGCCGGCGCCCGTCGGCTTCACCGGGTCCGCGGCTGGGATCACCGGATCCGCGGTTGGGTTCGCCGGATCCGAGCCCAGGGGGCCGGGATCTAGCGTTTCCAGACCACCGGCCGCCATTGTCGCCGGGAAAGCTCAGAGCTCCAAGGAGGTAGAGGGGAGGAGAGGACGGGGAGGAGGGATGAGGCAGCTGCCGCGGGGGGCCTTTTTGAGCACCGCGGCGGGCCACCGCCACCGCTACTCGGAGTGCGGCGGCGGCGGCCGGGGGGCAGGCCTTGACGGCGAGCTCTGGCGGCGGTGGGTGGGTGGGACGACGCGGGGGGAGCTTGGTGCTCTCTCTCTATTACCAAAAAAACTACTACTTTGATCCAACCGACCATTAATTTCTCCTGTTTAACCAATTCTCTTTGGATTTGGATCTGAATTTTGAGGGTAAATTTGACGGTGTAACTATTGAAAGCAAGTGTGAAAGGTCCTTGTTTGGTTTTGGTAATTGAGTGACAACCTTAGGTAGACTAATTGTGTTTAAAGTGAGATACACAGGGAATTAGTCCATAGGTAATGATGTCATGAAGGAGCTCATTGCATATGAGACATGACATGGAGTCATGTGGCCAAGGTGGCAAAGATCAAGATGAGGCTTGGCTCGACGGACCGGTTGCAAGTGTGAAGGGCAAGTCGGAGGCTTTGGAGCGATGGACCGTGAGGCGGTGAAGCTTGAGCAAGACTTGGCACCGATGGACCGACGCAACGGTGAAGAGCAAGTGAGGTCAAGATCGATGGACCAAGGTCACATGATGATGTGAAGTGGATCATATCATTTGTGATATGGTTGGTGCATGTGTTGCATCAACGTCGGAGGAGATGGAGTGGAATGTGCAAGGCAAAGGTATAACCTAGGGCATTTCTATTTCATCGGTCATAGGTGTGTAGAGAAGTTGATGACCGGGTTTAGAATAGATGGCCGTACTATCAAGAGGGGCAAACTTGTTTGCATATCGGTCATCTAGTGCCACTCGAGTGATCTAACTATGCATCGTTGCTAGGATCGAGTGGCGTGGCAAGTTGAGTGGTTAACTCCTTCGGTAAAATGATTGTGAAAATGCTAACACACATACACAAGGTGGTGATCACTTGTTGGTGTTGGCACATTTGCGAAGGCGGTGGAGTTTAAGTGGTAGAGAGGGGTTTGGGTTCCTCTCTCCCTCCCGCCGAGCTTGCGAGGCGGGATTCGGCGCATTTTGGGGAAGTGAAATGCCTTTTTTTTCTACTACGCCGAAAGTCGGAAAAGAAACGGAGGCGAACGGAGGTCACTGGAGTGACCGGACGCTGCACCGGACGCGGTCTGTGTTTGACCGGACGCGTCCGGTCAGTGCTCAGCGTGTGCGCGTTTTTCGGTTTGATGATCGGACGCGTGGCGCGTCCGGTCACAGTCGACCGGACGCGTCCGGTCGATCAGGGAGCTTACTGGACTCTCACCGGACGCTGGCACTATGGCGTCCGGTCAATTCTAACAGCGCGTCCGGTCACTGTTACGTTGTGCGCGACTCAGACTTGACCAGCGCGTCCGGTCAGTTACGGGACCGGCGCGTCCGGTCGTTCCCGGCGTGTCCGGTCGTTGCGACCAGCGCGTCCGGTCGTTGCTTCGCGGGCACGGGTGTTGTGCGCATCGGTGCGTCCAGTCGTTGCGAGGAGCGCGTCCGGTCGTTGCTTCGCGGGCGCGGTACTGTGCGACCGGCGCGTCCGGTCGGTTGAAGCAGCGCGTCCGGTCATTGCGTTTGACCGTTGGCGCGCAGTGACCGTTGGAGGATCTAACGGTCGCGTTTGAATTCGGTGGACACGTGGACGTCGCGGAGCGACCGGACGCGGTTGAGCGCGTCCGGTCAGTTTCGACCGGCGCGTCCGGTCGTCTCGTTTTTTGCCCAGTGAAGGGGTAACGGCTCTATTTGACCGTGGGGTTATAAATAGACGTTGTGGCCGGCCATGGCCGGCAGCGGAGCACACTTTGGCTTTGGTGGCTTATGTGGTAGTGCTTGGAAGCCCTCTAACTCACTCATGCTTGATAGTGTTCATCGGATCGAGTGAGAGAGCGATTCTAGTGCGATTGCATCGTGAGGTTGCATCGAGTGGCACTAGGTGTTCGTGTTGCAAGCCGGTGGTGCTTGTTACTCTTGGAGGTTGCCACCTCCTAGACGGCTTGGTGGCTTGTGGCTCCGTCGAAGCTCGCAAGAAGATTGTGCGAGGCTCCGGAGAGGATTTGTGAGGGGGATTGTGCTCACCCCGCGGGGATCGCGAAGAGCAACTCTAGTAAAGCTCGTGGCTTGGAGGATCCCCATCTTGAGAGTGGATGTGCGGCACCCGCTGAGGGTTTGACTCTTGATAGTCAATTAGCTCGTGATCCATCAAGTGGGTGTATCGCCACAACGGGGACTAGCTTGGTGGCAACCAAGTGAACCTCGGTGAAAAACCGCCGTGTCAACATTGTGTATATCTTCTCGGTGGTTTGCTTTCGATACACAAGCTTGTATTACTTTCACATATATATTGTGCTTGTGTTGTTGCTCTCCTAACTAGTTTGCTTGTGTAGCTAGCTAGTTACCTTCTTGCTTGTGTAGCATAGAAGTAGCACCCGTTGCGTGGCTAATTTGGTTTGTGTAACCTTGTTAGTCACATTGCTTAGTTTGTGTAGCTAAGTATTTTGCGCTCTCTAGTTTGGCATTAGTTGCCTTGCTATTGAGCATTGCTAGTGAGCATATGTGGCTTTGTGCTTTTGCTTACTAGAATTGTGTAGGAGCTCCCCGGCTTTGCTAAAGTACTAGTGCATAGGTTTGTGTGACCTTGCTCTAGAATTGTTTAGGAGAGCTCTTGCTAAGGAAAGCACCTTAGTTACTTAATTAGGATCTTTGTGAGGTGCTTGTGAACTTAGATAGAGGGGTGTAGTCTTGGCTAGACCGATAGTTTTAATTCCGCATTTGTTTCGGTTTGCCGACGCGATTAATTTTAGAAAGGACTATTCACCCCCCCTCTAGTCCGCCATCTCGACCCTTCAAAGTGGCCACGTACTTAGCTTTTGTTCCGATCAGCGGTGGAACCAACAATTTTGATTAAGAGGGCTAAACAAATATGATGACACTTCTAGGTGTGACAAAAATATTTTATAAGTGTGTGTCTCAACAACTTTTTTTTAATGTTTTTACATATGCAGTTTGTATTCAGTATTCACAATGAAAAATCACAATATTATAATAAAAATAGGTGAATTGATACCTTAATAAAGAAAAATTACTGTGTGCGGATTTTTTTTGGTGGGGGGTGGCATGGCCCTTGCTACCCTTTGTTCCATTAGAAGAGGTCATCATTAACTGTTTGCTCCTCATTTATGAGCCATGGAAGAGTTATTGTGAACCGTCGACGAGTTCGCCCGTGGTTTCCCATCACAGTCTGTCGTACCGATCAAGAGAATGGGGAAAAGCATTGTGTGACCGCCGGCAAGAGAATGGAGGCTTTACGTGCCACTGCTCTAAGGGCTAAGATGACAACCCTTACGACTTACGTCGCTGATGGATGCCAAGGTCACTACTAATTCCTCCTCATGCATATCTATTCACTAGTATATGCATGTTTCTCAATGTTGTTTTTTTATAAGTGTTTCTCAATGTTTGTTATTCTTTGGGAGGCTTCCATTGTTGTTTACTGTTTATTCTCATTGGCTACAGATATTGACGAGTGTAACATCCCGGCGCTACGCCATTCGTGCTTGGGTGGCTACTGCAACAATTTGCCTGGGCATTATGAGTGTCGATGCCCACGATCAAACTACATCAAACTGCATAATCTCGTTTATAAAAAAAATACTGTGTGTGGGTGGGGAGAGGGGGGGGCGCACGCCCCTGCTACCCTTGGTTCCATTAGAAGAGGTCATCATTAGCTGTTTGCTCCTCATTTATGAGCCATAGAAGAGTTATTGCGAACTGTCGGTGAGTTCACCCGTGGTTTCCCATCACCGTCTGTCGTACCGATTAGGTAAGACGAGTCGTTGCCTAACTTCCCGCAGCTAGCCGCCGGCTAACGTCGAGTAATACTATAATCTCTTATTAAAAGTAATACATTTGGGACAAAGGGTATAGAAAAGGCAGCGATAGTTAAAAACCTCATGAATGGGAAAATCTCAATGCTTGATTGCCACTTTCTTCGTCAAGCTGGAGAATGTTGAAAGGGCCAATGTACTCTGTTTTCTCTTTAAATTGTGCAGCAGCTTGCAAAATCTGACACATAAATGAGGACCGAATCAAATGATCATATGGGCTAGACTCATAGCAAGCAGAGTCGCAGCAGACCAGCCACGAGCCATTTCAAATGACAGCCGGTATGGTGCGCCTGCACCTAGACAAACCCTAAGGGACAAAAGGTATGACCTTCTTGGAAGGTTCATCAAGACTAGGGCAACAAATTTACCCGGCTATTCACTGAAGTTATAGAAAGGAAAGCATAATCACATACAGTGGCGGAGCCAGCAATTTTGATTAGAGGGACACATAGTTATAATGACACCTCTAAGTATGATAAATATATACGTAAGTGCATGTCTCAATAACTTTTCAGTGATTTTACATATATAGTTAGTATTCATAACAAAAATCAAAATATTATGATAAAAATAGATGAATTGATGTCTTAATGTGTTGTAAATTGAAATATTTTAAAAGATTTCCATTGTACCATGGGGCCACGACCCGTGCTGGCCCCCTAGTTCCACCACTGGTTCCGATCGAAACGGTTTATCTTAGTTTGAGCACAACAGCACATGCTGCTTCGCGCGTGTAATCAAGATGGCATTAGACTGTCCACACCGGGGACGCTATATGTGTCCGCTATCTGGTTTAGCGGACGAAAAACGCCGCAGCGGGTACGCCATCGGCTTCCGCAACCGGCGCTCGTCCGCTATCTTTGGCGGGATAGCGGACGCTCCGCTACTGCAGACGTGGCCTGGGGCCCACGACGCCGCCGCGCGCAGAGGAGGGGAAGGAGGGTCCGGAGCAGAGGAGCGCGTCCGTCCACCATCGCCGTGCCGCCGTCGAGCTGTGCCGCCGCGACGGAGCTGTGCCGCGCGGTGGGGAGGAGGCCCGCGCGCGCTCGCCGGCCCCGCGCGCTCTCGCCGGGGAGAAAGAGGGGAGGGCCGCCGCACGCTCGCCGGGGAGAGAGAGGCGAGGGCCGCCGCCCGACCGCGCGAGGTCCGCGCGAGCTCGCCGGCCGCGCGGGTGAGCTCCGCCGCCGGCCGCGCGAGGAGGTGAGCCCCGCCGCCGGGCCGCGTGAGGAGGTGAGCCCCGCCGGGCCGCGCGGGCGAGCTCCGCCGCCAGGCCGCGCGGGCCGCCATCCGCCGTCGGAGTCGACCGAGAGAGAGACAGAGAGAATGGGGAGGGAGGGCGCGCGGTCGAATGGATAAAGGAGGAGAGGGGGAAAAAGAAAAGAAAGGGAAAGAGAAAAAGGGGGGAAAAAGAAAAAAAATCTGACATATGGGCCCCACAGTGGATAGAGTATGATATAGAGTATGGATGGATGCGGGAGAAATTGATACAGAGGATGAAACTTCGATGACTAAGACGAAATATTTGTTTTAGAGGATGAATTTAGGATACGACGAGTGCGGATAGCCTCTTGTACGTCAAGCCCATTTGGCGGGCAGGAGCAGATAACTCATTTTCAATTAAAGCCAGCGCGTACGCGTCCGTTGGTGCATGCATGAAAGCGACACGAGATGATCCTCCGCCGCTGCACAGCAGCTCCGCTTCCGCGTGAAGTTTCTCCGCTCGTTCGCGCCGTTGATGTCCACGCAAAACCTTTTGGGCCTTATTTAGTCCCTTCCAAATTCTAAATTTTTACACTTTTTTCATCACATCGAATCTTTAGACGCATGTATGGAACACTAAATATAGTTAAAAGAAGTAACTAATTGCATAGTTTGTCTATAATTTGCGAGACGAATCTTTTGAGCCTAATTAGTCTATGATTGGACACTAATTATTAAATACAAACGAAATTACTACAGTAACAATATAAACCAGGCCTTGGTTTTTGCACGTCCAAATCACTAGATCCCGTGGGGGCAGGCCGGCAGGGCAGCAGCAGCAGGAGGTAGCCCAAACCCAACCCAAATCACAAATCAGAGCGCGCCGCGCGCGCGACGAGGGAAGGGATTTTTTTTTTCACGAAGACGAGGGAAGGATTATTACACGCCTCATGGAGCGCATATTCTCGTTTGATGCCATCGTCCCTGGGAATATCCAAGAACGTTTATGGACGGTCCGAGACGGATCTTCGTGTCACTGTCGGACGTCTTGGTCAAGGATTCAGCTCATCCTAGTACTACTATACCCTAGATACAGAGACCACCACGTTTCTTTCTTCGTCGTATTAATTAATTTGCATTACACGCATGTATATACGTACGTACCTATGCTCATGAGAAATATTAGTCATCGATCACTCGCTCCCGTTTCATTTCTGCTGCAACTCAAACTAGTGGTAACCAATGCAAATGGTGTACGCTCGACCGTCCTCTTAAGCCAGAGGAATGGTTTCCTGATACGTATGCTTTTTTGTTCATGGGGTATTGGGGTATGCTGTGCATTTTCTTTTCGTGGTGTATATTGCTATCATGTCTGTTAGGCAGTTAGGTGAAGAGTGCGAGGAATCTTCGTCGCCTAATTGGTGGCTATAATTAATGATTTCTGGAGCTTTTATGTGAAGAGACCACTACGCATGCGTTGTGCGTACTTCCGCTGTCTTTGAATAAATTAATTATTAAAGTCGCATTACGTGAAATATTTTAATGTTTAACCGAATTTATAGAAAGGAGTACAAATCTTTTGAGACACCAATATTATAAAAAATATAGTTTATGATGTATTTAGTGGACTAATTTGGTGTCATAAATCTTGACACTCTTTTCTATATATTCGGTCAAACTAAAAAGAGTTGATTTAAGAGTACTCTAGAAAAACACAAATAACGACACAAGTGAAGGTTATGGCAAAGAAGATAATACAGAAGTCTCGCCAATGTTAGTTCATCACTGCCGCGATGTTAGTACTCACCAAAGCTTCTCAATCAGGCATCTTGCATCGCCATAGATGGAGCTAGAGGCGATCAATGCCTTCGATGTGATTACGTTTGCCGGCGCAATAGTTGGTGAAGATCGGGCAATTGAGAACATATTGCCTATCTTTGGCTGTGCCGTTGGGGGTGCATACTGGCCCTGTTTGGATAGAGCACTACCATGCATTGCTGGCTAGGCAAAAACATCCTGGCCCAGACATCCAAAATCGGACGTCTGGGGATGGATGCATGGTTTAAGCAACTTTGCCTAGCTCTCGTCCAAACAGGCCTTGAGCAACTTTAGGTGTAAATGCAAAATTAGCTCTCTCAATTAGCTTTCTAAAACTATTTAGATCAAAATACGTATGCTCCGTAGTAGAAAAGGCTGAGGGTGATTCCCTTGCCGTCCCGCCTTTCCCAAAAGACTCCATGAGCCACACTCGGGTTGTGGTCGCTGGGGTCCGTGTCAAATTAGTCTGTTTGAGATTGTGTTTGCTTCGACAACCTGTTGCATGAACTTTTTTTAATACAAAGAAGCGCAGCTCTCCTATGTCATCTAGATAACATACATGATACATACTCATGAATAGTACAATGATATCCTTGTTGTTGCTTCTTCTAACGCTCATCGCCTTCAGTTTTTTCCTCGCTTTTTCTTTGACAACTTAAGGCCAACTTCTCGGCATAAAGATGAGAAAATATATGTTGCACAATGACGTTTATAATATAAATACAAAAAGATATAATACTGTATAAAACTAGAGCAAACTGCATTTGGTACGCGTGCCCTCATTGGCATTACTGAAAGCAACGCTGCCTCCTTTTGGCTGGATCGGAGAATATGCTTTGGGATATCCCCTCCTGGATCGGAGATGATCGGCCAATGTGAGCTCAAATAAAGTACGCTGGCCGACAAGAGCACAAGCACACAAAAGAAAATTAGCACCAGGAACCACACGCACAAGCCGTGTGACATTTGCATTTGCGTAAACAAAAGCAGCTACTAGCTAACATGAGAGGGGAAGAAGGGGAGAAAACAAGTGGCAAATGCGAGGCCAGCACGAGGAACGCAGCAACTAATTTAATCTCTGTTCGACGGAATGGCCGACCGATCTAGGCACCTAAGCTTGTCGTGTTGGAAAGTTAATTTGGGACGTAGCAGTGCGGTTCTTTTATTTTCTGTCATCGTGTGCCAAGGTCTCAGTTTTGTGTAAAGGATGTGGAAATGGCAGAGAAAATATGTTGGTGTTTCGCTGTAAATGTGCAGGGTCTTTCCAGGTACTGTACTTGTACTTGCAGTGCTGTGGACGTACATGGATATGGTGCCTACGGTCTACTCATTCCGTCCTATTAAAAAAAGTCATTCTCCCTTCAAAAGTTAGTATTTTTAACTTTAACTAAATATATATAAAAAAACATTAATAGTTACAATATATAATTAGCACCACTGATAGATCGTTGAATATATTTTTATAATAAACTTATTTAAAAATATAAATGTTGGTAATATTATTGTTACAACCTAGTCAAACTTTTCACATTACCATGCATCATACTGGGCCATGTTTAGATTGCAAAAAATTCTAACCCGATGAATAGTATAACTTTCGTCTTATTTGGTAAATATTGTCTAATCGTGGACCAACTAGGCTCAAAAGATTCATCTCGTGATTTCCAACTAAACTGTGTAATTAGTTATTTTTTTACCTATATTTACTACTTCATGCATGGGTCCAAAGATTAATGTAATGGAGAGAGTGAAAAAATTCTAACTTTTAAGGTGCATCTAAACAAGACTCTGGTGGAAATGCGTCCTGTCACCTTTTCAGGGATTTTGGTTTCCAAAGGAGTGCACAATGACCGGGTGAACTTTTCCATGCATGTTGGACTGAAGTAGCGAACACAAGTGCACAACAATGCATTGCTGAGTTGGATCCCTGTGGTTGACAACTACAGCAAACACAACAATGCATTTGGGTTCGCAAACATGAACTCCTGTTTGGTTCGTGATCAGAACGTGCCATGCCCTAGGTTAGTCATATCATAGTTTTTCTGGCAGCTGTTTGGTTCATTGCCACAATTACGGTCACCACACTTTCTTAGCACACTGTCCCACACGTCATAGACTCATTTTCTTGCCAAACTTTGCTACAAGTGTGGCTTCAATTTTTCTCGCTGAACTCTCTAATAGCCACAGTTTGCCAAAGGTTTAGCGTGGCAAACTACGGCACCAACCAAACAGACCCTAAAGCACGTAGTTCTCGCAACTTGGCATGAAAAAACACGACATAAAAACCCTACCAATGCTGTTTGGTTCGTACGACTGTAACGCAAAATGGAAATCAAATTTGTTCGAATGGTATGTCTTGCGGTAATGGCCACAACTTTAATTCTATTCCATATGAGTTATCAATGCTACAACCAAACAGCACCTTACTCTCTTGTCGAGCACCTCGTCACGGAAAGTTGTTCCATAATAGAGAATTTTAGTGCAAGAGAAAATAATATATATATATATATATGGTAGAATAATTCAAGTATATTCTTTTAAACGAAAAGGCAGAAGTCCTGCCACTTAATTAGTTCAATACAATGGCATGACACAGTTGCATACCACACAACAGCAGGGCCGCAGGCTTTAGTCATAAACATACAAACGGAGCCCATGACTGTTTTGATGCTACCAGGTACCAGCTCGATAGCTCATTTAATTCTTTTCCAGTTCACCTACCGCCAATTACCTAGCCCGTTGTGAAACTAAAGAAAACAATTGCATGCCAGGACGAGAACATTATTTATTGAAAGATCCAAAATGATTTCTGGCTTGAATTAATAATAAGGAGAGTTCAGATGTACTCCCTCCATTCCAAATTATAAGGCATTCTAAGAATCTTGGAGAATCAAAACATCTTAAGTTTGACCAAAATTATAGAGAAAATTAGAAAAAGTTATAACATCAAATAGATATATTATGAAAATATAATTAATGAAGAATCTAATGATACTTAGTTGGTGTCACAAATATTATTATTTTATCATATAAATTTGGTCAAACTTGAGATCTTTTGACTCTCCAAGATTCTTAGAATACCTTATAATTTGAGATGGAGGGAGTATGTGCTAGGACCAGGAGCGCAACTGCACAGCCGAGCTTATCGGATTGACAAGCTGGGAGTGAATCCAGGAAAAAAAAAAGGATTACTCTCCTAAATTTGTTGGGACAGGCAGCTTCAGGCATTTAGCTCCTTGAGCACTCCAGAGTAAAAATACTTCCCTGGAGGCCAGAGAAAGAAAATCATTGAAGGTTAAAGCGAGCGAAAGAAGAACTCGTTTGTAAATCCGGCAAACTGGACCCAAATGCTTCCATCTCTTTGATAATTTGCATGCTTTGCCATTAGTGACAACTGATTCCTTGTTGACGCATATTTGGTGTTTTTATTCTCCGATAATGCTCTACTGCAGGCATCCGTCCCACATTCGACATCGGACGATTCATGGTCTCATGGTGTCCACGTATTTTACCCACTACACAAATATCCTTTTCGGTTCCATCTCGTCTCTTTCTCTCCTTCGTATTTCCATTCAAAGCAACAGAGAGAGGAAAGATGTCTAGGACAGAATACGCCCAACGCATGGCCGCCATACTCCATCGCGCCCCCACTCGTTGCCCCGGCTTCGCACAACTGTGGAGACCGAGCCGGCGCCCTCTCTCCCTCTCCCATTTTCTTGCCCTCGCTCCTCTCCCTCTCGCTATGCTCAAGAGCGCAGGCACCGAGCGCCATGGCCGCCTGCCCAGCTTCCACAGCCGCCGCTAGCTCCCGTGCCTCCGAGCGCCCTCCTCCGACCAACCTCCGTCCAAACCGACCACCCCATCGGCTTCCTCACCTCTCGCATGCCTCTTCGCCGGCCTCAACCGCCCCGATGAGCTCCACGCGTGCTGCCGCCGAGCTCCGTGCCGTTGGCATCTACGTGTCGTCGCTGAGCTCTGCACTGTTAACCTCCGTGGTATCGAGCTTCATGCCGGCGTCGAGAGCCCTCCTCTGCCGCGACATCGAAATGGCCATGCGACGCGTGCATCTTTCTTATAAAAAATGTTGACTTTACATCGCCGTAGTTTTTCACGTCCCTCCTCTCAGTGCCTCGGTCTGTGTCTTGCGTAGTCAGGTCTAACACCTCACCGTCGCCCCGTCGCTGGACTCTTCTTATCGATCCGTGTTCTCTCACCGGCTCGCCGACTCCGACTCAGGTTCGGTACATTGTGTTCAAGAACACGAATGCCTATCCCTAACGTCCTAACGTGATTGTTGTTTTACTTAACGACGAATTGTGCAAGCCGTAAGATCGAGTGAAATTCAGTGTTGAACACTCAGCGTAGCCTAAAGGGTATAGCATAGAGAACAAAGGGAAATGTTCAAACTGGAGCTATAACCAAAAAGATATCTTCACACAGTAATTTCAGCTTCAGCTCCACATGATGCCTATGAAAAAAAATTGCAAGATTTTGATCCAACAAGTGGAAAGGCAAGAACTGGGACCGCATGGCAACAAATTCTAGCAAACATCGGTAGCTCAGCAGAATCTATTAATGCACACAAGTGTAGGAATGACTCTCCTGGGCATCGCCTTTCTCAGAAGGGCAGGGCCGGAGTATTCTATAGTGCCAGTTACTATGAGCAGAGGAGATAAGAACATAGCAGTACACATGATCAAATCTGGTTTAGCTCAGCCTTGACAGCATCGGAGGACTTCTCTGCTGCAATCTTTATTCCACCTTTTGCTTTACTAAGGGGTGTTTTGGATCTAGTGACTAAAGTTTAGGATGTGTCATATGTGGGTGTCGTATGGAGTATTCGGATACTAATAAAAAAATAAATTACAGAATCCGTCAGTAATCCGCGAGACGAATTTATTAAGCCTAATTAATCCATCATTAGCATATATTTACTATAGCACCATATTGTCAAATCATGGACTAATTAGGTTTAAAAAATTTGTTTCGCAAAACAGTCTTAATCTATGTATTTAGTTTCGTAATTCATCTACATTTAATATTTTATATATGTGTCCAAACATCCGATGGGATAACGACTAAAGTTTAGGAGGTGAATCCAAACACCCAAAAACCTGCTTTAATCCAACCACCAATGCAGCAAAATACCATGACAAGACCAACTCCAGGATAGTAAAACAAGTTCTTCAGGATGAGGAGCAACAGCCTGAAAAACATAGCCCGGTCCTCAGGGTTCCCGCTAGCCAAAGCACAGGCATAACAGCTGTAGTGACGCCGCCGAATATAAGGCCATGATTAGCTCCTAAAAATTTTCAAGATTTTCTGTCACATCGAATGTTTAGACATATATATGAAGTATTAAATGTAAACGAAAAAAAACTAATTACACAGTTTGGTAGAAAACCACAAGACGAATCTTTTGAGTCTAATTAGTCCATGATTAGACACTAATTGACAAATACAAACGAAAATGCTGCAGCAGTGGAAGCCAAAAATTTTCGCGGCCCGAACGCACCCTAAACCCGTGCAGGTGGCCTACTGTGTCCGATAAAACGTACTTACCATAAATGTTGCCCCTATGGAGGACAGTCGAGCGCAAACAGAAGCCACGCCTCGAATGAAATACCGATCAATAGAGGCGGTAGAAGCTAGCACGCCAAAAGCCACCACAACGAAACATGACATGAGTGCCCATGTGTAAGGCCCTTTCCTCTCCGCGCGCCAATCCTTGGTATCCTCGTCCCTCCGCTGGTATAGCGTATTCAGAGCCAGCGACGCGATATCCAGATGGCCTAGCTCCCAATTGAAATTCCTCTATTTAACAAGGTAAAGTTAGATCAACACAAAACAGAACCCAAATTAATAAGAATGGTGGAGTTTTAGAATCGAAAACACGTACATAGTTAGGATTGACATTAGCAACCGCAGAAGGAGCCGCAGGGTTGGGAGCAGGCTGGCCTCCCTGAACCGCATGTGCTGTAGGATGTGAAGCAGCAAGTGGATTCCCCTGAGCGGCACCAGCCAATGCTTGGTCCTGGGGTGTAGGTGGCTGCGGCTGTGGTGAGCATTTGCTAGAGGCTGTGAAACAGGGCCAGACTGGCCAGATGTGGGATTGGGTGGCGCCGCGCTTGCAGGAGCAGGATCCTCAGGAGGCAGAAGGGTAACGCCACATGCCAATTCGAACACAGGAGAGGGTGGCGCAGCGCCTCCAGGAGCAGGTTGTTGAGATTTTAGGATCATCTATGTGTAGATCAGTGGGTGATTTCTATTCCATTTAGGATAAAGCAACACAAAGTTCATAGATCCAGAGAGGGGGAGGGAGAAAGAGAGAGTGGAGAAGCAGCAGGAGTGCCTGACCATCGGGCTTGATAGAGAGGATCCGGCCGTCACTGGATCGCCAGTGATGTTCTGCGCTAGGGCAGCAACGGGCGGTGAAGGGGTGGAGCAATGGCGACGCCGGTGGAGCTTCCCGTCTGAAAGGTCTTGATGGCTAGAGGAGGGTGAATAGCCTTTTAAAATTTTCTACAAAGACAAGCTAAACAAATTTATCAATACAACAAATAACGAGATGCGAGTTTTGCTTAGCCTACGGGGTGTTTGCAAGCCACCTATCCAATTCACAATTCTAGTATACTGGCACTCAACCGCACAAGTCAAACCGAGAAGGTAACTACAACTACAACTAGCAAGCTACACAAAAGAGCTACTCTAGCAAAGCTAACTAGCTAGCAAAGATAACTAAGAAAGTAATGCGGAGTTGAGTTAGGAGAGTTTCACCGAGGGGCGAAGTATTGAGCCAACCAATATGATCAACAATGAATACCAAGACAACCGAACACCGGGATCAATCAATCACAATATGAAAGTGATGACACGAAGATTTATCCCGAGGTTCACGTGCTTGCCGGCACGCTAGTCCCCGTTGTGTCCCTCTTCACCACGTGGTTCGGTAGCTAATCGGTCTCACACCGAGCCTCTCAAAAGGCACCACAAGAACCTACCAAATGGCAAAAGGTTGCAATGACACGAGCAATTTACTCACGTTGTCTTTGGCGCTTCGCCGAGGTAGACACAAACCCCTCACAATCACCGGAGGTGGCCAAGAACAATCACCAACTCTTGCCAACACCTCCAAGCTGCTCCAAGCCGTCTAGGTGGCGGCAACCACCAAGAGAAACAAGAATCCCGCAGCAAATCAACCATCAAGTGCCAACTAGATGCAATCTCACAATGCAAATGCACTTGGATCACTCAATCTCACTTCGAATATGCAAAGAAGTAAGAGAGATGAGTAGGAGGGGAGTTGCTTAGCTCAAAGTGCTCACAAGTATGTCAAATGTTCAAGAGTTAGAGCTTTGAGCCGGCCAACGAGTATTTATAGACGTACCCCTTCGAATATAGCCGTTATGCACTTGAAACAGCCGAAGTCGCGCTGACCGGACGCGCTGGTCCAACTGACCGGACGCGCCGATCACACAACGGCTATTTTCACGAACCACAGACCGAACGCGCTGCACGCAACGACCGGACGCGCTGATTATGACCGGACGCGCTGGTCCCGTAAAGGACCGGACGCGCTGGTCAAGCCTGAGCCGCGTTCCAACGAAATAGCGACCGGACGCAACAGTGCCCGCGTCCGGTTGGAGTCCAGTAAGCTCCCTAATCGACCGGACGCATCCGGTCGACAGTGACCGGACGCGCCACCGCGTCCGATCAAAAACCAAAAACACGCGCAGAAGCTGGACACTGACCGAACGCGCTGGTCGCAACGACCGGACGCGCCGGGCTTGACCGGACGCGCTGGTCCCGAGACGGACCGGACGCGCTGGTCAAGTCTGAGCAGCGCTCCAACGAAACAGTGACCTCCGTTCGCCTCCGTTTCTTTTCCGACTTTCGGCGTAGTGGAAAATAGTCGTTTCAACTCCTCAAAAACGCATGAATCCTGCCTCGCAAGCTCGGCGGGAGGGAGAGAGGGACCCAAACCCTCTACCGCTCAAACTCCAATGCCATCACAAATGTGCTAACACCACCAAGTGATCTCGTCATGTGTGAGTGTGTTAGCATTTTCACAATCATTTTTCGAGGCGTTATTAGTTCTATCCAAATGCATATGATTATGAAATGCACACCTAGAGGCACTTAGGAGTTCAATAGCCATGTCATTCCCCTCTTTATAGTACGGCTATCTATCCTATAATGTAACCACACCCACTAGGTGTCTTGGTTACTAAAACACAACCCTTAAGCATATACCTTTGCCTTGATCACGTAGGGTTGCATCCAAATCCAAGTGTGGCCATCATGATCACCATGTCCATCTTGCCTCCAGCCTTAGAATGTACTAATCCTCATATGCTACATACAACTTAGGCATAGGATTAGTACTTAGGCATTGTCACTAATTACCAACACCAAACATAGGACTTTCAATCTCCCTCTTGTTGGTAATTGGTGACAATCCTTTCACAAAGATATTATGATAAAATTTTGATTGAACCCATGTCACATTGTCCAAGTATATTACCATGTGTAAGAAGTATGGACATGTGATCATGAATTCAAATTGATAGCAATGGCTCCCCCAACATGTATGCTATATGTTTGGATTTTGGAAGCATACATGTTAGATAGGAAAGATTAGGAGCATTGACTACCAATAGGTGCTAAGTGTTTTAGATTATAGACCTTTGAAGCGTGATACCATCGGAGTAGCGATAAACACCATCTTAGCACCTTGTGTAGTTAGATACCACTTGGAAAAGCATAAACAAAACTAGAAACCTCGTGAGATCAACATTATAAGCAAGGCTCTAGTACCACTTTGAAAAACATGAAGCAAGTAAAATCTAACTACTTTCTATTTATGCTAGTACTTCAATACACCATTCAATTGTATACTAGCAATTCACCACACAAGCAATGTATCGGAGAAAAAGAGATGCATAACTATGCATCATACATATGAAGTGCACATGGAAATGCAACATTCATGTTTAAAAGCTTGCTCCCCCTACTTGTGTGCTTAAATTTTTAGTTGATCCCCTTCTTTTATCATTTTCTCCCCTTTTAGAATCTATCTTTGTGAACAACATTTTTCTCCCCCTTTGTGCTTCTCCCACTTTGAGTTATATCTTTGTGAACAACATTTTCTCCCCCTTTGGCACCAATTGACCACAAGGGACCAATTTTAGAGAGATTATCATGTTGAAATATAGGGTGAGGATCAAGTTTGTGATTCAACCTAGATTGCTTGCATAAATAAAATGCTTCGGTTTGATCCAAGGGCAAGCTTCTTCACACCTTGCTAGAAGGGTTATCATGCACCATGTTGAAGCAAATATTTAGACAAGTGATCTAGATTAAACACTAAGGATCACAAGCTACTTAAACAAGTTATATGCTACCACTAGATCATACAAGTCATGGAAACAATAGTGGCACCATATAAACTTCAAAGTCATTTGATTTTCATGAATGAGCCTAGAACATGTAAATTATGACTAGATGCACTAAACAAGTCCTTAGCATAGAATGTATGACATGTCAACCAATTGTACCTTGGGGCTCGAAGGAGAGGCATGTCATAACATTAGGGTGCATCAACTCATGTTGGAGAAGTCAAGTATGTTCAACTCATTCTTTAGCTTGTGAAATCTCTTCTCATCAAGTGGCTTGGTGAATAGATCGGCTAGTTGATCTTCGGTGCCCACACTCTCAATAGCAATATCACCCTTTTGTTGATGATCTCTAATGAAATGATGTCGAACATCAATATGCTTTGTTCTTTGATGTTGAACCGGATTGTTGGTTAGCTTCACGGCACTTTCATTGTCACATAGCAATGGCACATTCTTGAAATTGATTCCAAAATCCTTCAAAGTTGCCTTCATCCACAAGATTTGTGCACAACAACTACCCGCGGCGATGTATTCGGCTTCGGCGGTAGATAGTGCAATACTATTTTACTTCTTGGATGACCATGAGACAAGTGATCTTTTCAACAATTGACAAGTCCCGGAGGTGCTCTTTCTCTCCACTTTGTCACCGGCATAGTCGGAATCCGAATATCCAACTAGCTCAAAGCTTGCACCTTTGGGATACCATAATCCAACATCTTGTGTATACTTCAAATACCTCAATATTCTCTTTGTTGCCTTCAAATGACTTTCTCTTGGTGAGGCTTGAAATCTTGCACGCATGCATACACTAAACATTACATCGGGCCTTGATGCCGTCACATAGAGTAAGCTACCAATCATTGATCTATATAGCTTTTGATCCACCATGTTGCCACTCTTGTCACTATCCAAACTTCCACTAGTACCCATTGGGGTTGTAATGCCCTTTGCATCTTCCATGCCAAACTTCTTGAGCATATCTTTGATGTACTCGGTTTGGCTCACAAATGTTCCTTCCTTCATTTGTTTGATTTGGAGTCCAAGAAAGAAACTAAGTTCACCGATCATTGACATTTCAAATTCCTTTGCCATCATTTTCCCAAACTCATCACAATAATCTTGATTGGTTGAACCGAAAATGATATCATCAACATATATTTGTAATACAAACAAGTCTTTCCTAATCTTCTTGGTGAAGAGAGTAGTATCCACTTTGCCCATGACAAATCCTTTAGATAGCAAGAAGTCCCTCAATCTTTCATACCATGCTCTAGGTGCTTGCTTCAATCCATACAAAGCTTTTCTCAATTTGTATACATGGTTAGGCTTCTTGTAATCTTCAAAACCAGGAGGTTGCTCCACATACACCTCCTCTTGGATGTACCCATTTAGAAATGCACTCTTTACATCCATTTGATATAGCTTGATATTGTGAGCACAAGCATAGGCAAGTAAGATCCTAATTGCTTCCAATCTTGCAACCGGGGCATATGTTTCACCAAAGTCAAGACCCTCTATTTGTGTGTAACCTTGAGCTACTAGTCTTACTTTGTTCCTTACTACTATTCTATCTTGATCTTGCTTGTTACGAAAGACCCATCTTGTTCCAATGACATTGTGATCCTTAGGCCTCTCAACTAGTTCCCATACTTCATTTCTCTTGAAGTTGTTGAGCTCTTCATGCATTGCATTTACCCAATTCGGATCTCTCAATGCTTTATCAATGTCCTTGGGTTCTTCCATTGACACAAAAGAAGAGTGAGCACAAAATGATGCCAATCTTGATCTAGTTTGAACTCCCCTTTGTATGTCACCAATGATGGAATCTAATGGATGATCTCTAGCAATGTTGGTTGGTTGAAGCACTTGCACTTGATTGCTTGGATGTTGATGTTGATCATGAGTTGGAGATGATGAACTAGCCACTTGTTGATCTTGTTGCACTTGAGATGATGTACTAGCTTGATTTTGCATTAGAGACCCACTAGCTTGTGTAATTGGACTTTGGAGCACTTGATCTTTGTTGTCATCCACATCAATCACTTGCTTTGGCCTAATATCACCAATATCCATTTCTTTCATAGCATTGGTCAATTGAGTTCCTCTCACATCATCCAAGTTATTTTCCTCATCTTGAGAGCCATTTGTTTCATCAAACTCAACATCATGAACTTCCTCAAGTAAACCACTAGCCAAATTCCAAACTCTATAAGCTTTGCTAGTAGTGGAGTAACCAAGTAGGAATCCTTCATCACATTTCTTCTCAAACTTGCTCAATCTAGTGCCCTTCTTCAAGATGTAGCATTTGCAACCAAATACCCAAAAATATGCAATGTTGGGCTTTCTTCCATTTAAGATCTCATATGGTGTCTTCTCTAGGAACTTGTGGCAATAGAGGCGGTTGCTATAGAAGCAAGCCGTGTTGATTGCTTCGGCCCAAAATGAATGACTCACATTATACTCATTTAACATTGATCTTGCCATATCAATCAAAGTTCTATTCTTCCTCTCAACTAGGCCATTGGATTGAGGTGTATACTTGGCCGAGAATTGATGTTTGATTCCAAGCTCATCACATAACTCATCAACTCTTGTGTTTCTAAACTCACTTCCATTGTCACTTCTTACTTTCTTGATTGTGGTCTCAAACTCATTTTGTACCCTCTTGATGAACTTCTTGAATATGTCAAATACATCACTCTTGTCCACAAGAAAGAATACCCATGTGTATCTAGTGAAATCATCCACAATCACAAAGCCATACTTGTTGCCACCAATGCTTGTATATGTAGTTGGCCCAAATAGATCCATGTGCAACAACTCAAATGCCTTGGAAGTACTCATAATGCTCTTCAATGGATGAGTGTTGCCTACTTGCTTTCCGGCTTGACATGCACTACATAGCTTATCTTTCTCAAATGTGACATCCTTCAAGCCTCTAACTAAGTCATGCTTCACTAACTTATTCAATTGCTTCATACCAACATGACCAAGTCTTCTATGCCATAACCAACCCATACTTGATTTGGTGAGCAAGCATGTTGAAAGTTGAGTGTCACTAGCATTGAAATCAACCAAGTATAGATTCTCATATCTAAAACCCTTGAAGATCAAATTAGAGCCATCAACACTAACTATCTCCACATCATCAACACCAAATATGCACTTGAAACCTAGATCACAATTGAGCAACTGACAACAAATTGAAATTGAGTTTTTCAACTAGAAGCACATTGGAAATGCTATGATCATTTGAGATTGCAATCCTTCCAAGAGCCTTTACATCACCCTTGCTATTATCACCAAATGTGATACTATCAATGCCACTATCATTTGATTTGAGAGAGTTGAACATTCTTGAATCACCGGTCATATGTTGAGAGCACCCACTATCAAGCACCCAATGCCTTCCTCCGGCCTTGTAATTTACCTACAAAACAATTTAATGTCTTTTAGGTACCCATACTTGCTTGGGTCCTTGGAGGTTAGTAACTAAGCTCTTTGGTACCCAAATGGCCTTCTTCTTTGGACCCATAATTGGTGTACCAACAAACTTAGCATGTACACCTTTCTCACCCTTGGTAAGCACATAACAAGAATCAAACGGAATGTAATCCATTTTAGCATGAAACTTGTTGTTGTTCTTGTTCATTTTATTACAATTAATCTCTAGATGTCCAACTTGCTTGCATCTATTGCAATAACGACCATTGTTCTTCACAAAGCGAGACTTTGGAGTAGCAAAGGCCGCCTTGCCCTTCTTGGGAGTATAGCCCAAACCCTCTTTGTTAAGAGAGAACCTTTGGCTACCCAAGCATTTTAGCAAGCGGGCATCCCCACCATAGGCATTGCCTAATGCGCGGGTGAGATCATCCACCTCTCTCTTGAGAGTCTCATTCTCAACCACAAGTGATGAATCACTAGTAGTAGAGGTAGGGTTAGTTATGGTGGATGATGATGAGCTACATGAAGCATTAGTAGGACCAACAAATAAAGAATCATCAATAATATCACATGTTAGTCTAATATCACAAGTGACAATCACTTGCTCCTCCTTAGCTTCCTTCATGAGCTTCTCCAACTTGAGATCCTTGTCCTTGATGAGCTCAAGTAGAGTGGAGTGGGCTTCCTTAAGCCTAGTGTGAGCAATTTCAAGATCCTCGTGGTCTTCCTTTAGACACTCACGAGAAGCCTCTAGCTCATCAAAGAATTTCCTAAGAGCTTTGAGCTCTTGTTCAATTCCTTTGCACTCCTTACTCTTTTTGAGAGCAACAAGCTCCTCCATCAAGGCATCATTTTCATTGCTCTTGGCAATGAGCTCTTGTTCCAAGATTTTGTATTTCTTGGTTGTCCTCTTGTAGCCTTTGCTCATTTGATCTATTATGCCCAATAGATCATCCTTGGAGTAGTCCTCATCCTCCTCATCATCACTCCTATAACCATCACTAGCACAAGAATCATCATCACTATCATCATATTTTACCTTGGTAGGCTTGGCCATAAGGCATGTCGATGTAGTGTCGAAGATGGATGGCTTGTTGGAGAGGGCGATGCTTGCAATGGCTCGCCGAGTGGTCCTCTCATCATCACTAGAGCTATCATCATCACTATCGAAGTTATCACTATCCCAAGTGACCACATAGCCACCACCCTTCTTCTTCTTGTTGATAGTGAAGCTCTTCTTCTCTTTCTTCTCCTTCTTGTCCTTCTTGTTCTTCTTCAACTTCAACTCCCCATCATGATATCTTTTGTCTTCATAGGGACACTTTGCCACTACATGATCGGGGTTATTGCAATTGTAGCAAAGCACCTCCTTTGCCTTCATGAAGTCCTTTCTCTTTCTTGCACCATATCCTTTCTTCTTCATGAATCTCCCCATCTTGTGCACTAGGAGGGCCATGGTCTCATCATCGAATGGATCATCATCATCGCTCTCCACCTTGCTCTTGCCCTTAGAAGATGAAGCCTTGAATGCAATGGGCTTCTCTTGCTTGACCTTGGTCTCCTTCTTTTCTTCTACCTCATCTTCATCATCATTGTATTGGGCATCGGTCATTATATCTCCAAGCACATCGGTTGGTTTGACCTTGTCTAATCCCTCTCTAAAGATCATTTTTCTCAAGGTGGCAAACTTCTTGGGTAAACACATTAAGAACTTGTGTGAGAAGTCCTTGTCCTCAACCTTCTCCCCAAGCCCCTTGAGATCATTGACAATGACTTGGAGCCTATAGAACATCTCCGGGATAGATTCATCATCCTTCATCTTGAAAGTGGAGAACTTGTCCTTGAGCATATATAGTTTGGCACTTTTTATCGTTGAAGTGCCTTCATATGTTTCTTCAAGCCTTATCCAAAGCTCATTTGCCTTTTCAAGATCTTTGATTTGCTCAAATACTTTGTCATCAATGACACGGTAGATTGTGTCAAGTGCCGTCGTGTTACATTGTTTATTGATGCGGTAATTTGGAGTGAGATTTTCTTCATCAAGAATGATGTATCCTTCTTTGGTCACATCCCAAACCTTCTCATGTATATTGCCTAGATATTGCTTCATCTTCCTTTTCCAATGATCAAAGGAAGAGACGACATCAAAGAATGGAGGCTTGCCATTAACATGGTTGAACATGACTTGAGCCATCTTGCACCGAGGTTGTTAAGCCTTGCAAACGGTGACCACGGCTCCGATAACACTTGAAAGGTCTTGATGGCTAGAGGGGGATGAATAGCCTTTTAAAATTTTCTACAAAGACAAGCTAAATAAATTTATCAATACAACAAATAGCGAGATGCGAGTATTGCTTAGCCTACGGGGTGTTTGCAAGCCACCTATCCAATTCACAATTCTAGTATATTGGCACTCAACCGCACAAGTCAAACCGAGAAGGTAACTACAACTACAACTAGCAAGCTACACAAAAGAGCTACTCTAGCAAAGCTAACTAGCTAGCAAAGATAACTAAGAAAGTAATGTGGAGTTGAGTTAGGAGAGTTTCACCGAGGGGTGAAGTATTGAGCCAACCAATATGATCAACAATGAATACCAAGACAACCGAACACCGGGATCAATCAATCACAATATGAAAGTGATGACACGAAGATTTATCCCGAGGTTCACGTGCTTACCGGCACGCTAGTCCCCGTTGTGTCTCTCTTCACCACGTGGTTCGGTGGCTAATCGGTCTCATACCGAGCCTCTCAAAAGGCGCCACAAGAACCTACCAAATGGCAAAAGGTTGCAATGACACGAGCAATTTACTCACGTTGCCTTTGGCGCTTCGCCGAGGTAGGCACAAACCCCTCACAATCACTGGAGGTGGCCAAGAACAATCACCAACTCTTGCCAACGCCTCCAAGCTGCTCCAAGCCATCTAGGTGGCGGCAACCACCAAGAGAAACAAGAATCCCGCAGCAAATCAACCACCAAGTGCCAACTAGATGCAATCTCACAATGCAAATGCAGTTGGATCACTCAATCTCACTTCGAATATGCAAAGAAGCAAGAGAGATGAGTGGGAGGGGAGTTGCTTAGCTCAAAGTGCTCACAAGTATGTCAAATGTTCAAGAGTTAGAGCTTTGAGCCGGCCAACGAGTATTTATAGACGTACCCCTTCGAATATAGCCGTTATGCACTTGAAACAGCCGAAGTCGCGCTGACCGGACGCGCTGGTCCAACTGACCGGACGCGCCGATCACACAACAGCTATTTTCGCGAACCACAGACCGGACGCGCTGCACGCAACGACCGGACGCGCTGATTACGACCGGACGCGCTGGTCCCGTAAAGGACCAGACGCGCTGGTCAAGCCTGAGCCGCGTTCCAATGAAATAGCGACCAGACGCAACAGTTCCCGTGTCCGGTTGGAGTCCAGTAAGCTCCCTGATCGACCGGACGCGTCCGGTCGACAGTGACCGGACGCGCCACCGCGTCCGATCAAAAACCGAAAACACGCGCAGAAGCTAGACACTGACCGGACGCGCTGGTCACAACGACCGGACGCGCTGGTCCCGAGACGGACCGGACGCGCTGGTCAAGTCTGAGCAGTGCTCCAACGAAACAGTGACCTCCGTTCGCCTCCGTTTCTTTTCCGACTTTCGGCGTAGTGGAAAATAGTCGTTTCAACTCTTCAAAAAGGCCTGAATCCCGCCTCGCAAGCTCGGCGGGAGGGAGATAGGGACCCAAACCCTCTCTACCGCTCAAACTCCAATGCCATCGCAAATGTGCTAACACCACCAAGTGATCTCGTCATGTGTGAGTGTGTTAGCATTTTCACAATTATTTTTTGAGACGTTATTAGTTCTATCCAAATGCATATGATTATGAAATGCACACCTAGAGGCACTTAGGAGTTCAATAGCCGCGTCATTCCCCTCTTTATAGTACGGCTATCTATCATATAATGTAACCACACCCACTAGGTGTCTTGGTTACTAAAACACAACCCTTAAGCATATACCTTTGCCTTGATCACGTAGGGTTGCATCCAAATCCAAGTGTGGCCATCATGATCACCATGTCCATCTTGCCTCCAACCTTGGAATGTACTAATCCTCATATGCTACATATAACTTAGGCATAGGATTAGTACTTAGGCATTGTCACTAATTACCAACACCAAACATAGGACTTTCACCGTCGCTGGCAGCGCCTCCCTGATCGGTATGGTTTCTTGGTGGGGTGCTGGCGGCTACAGTGAACCTCATTTTCCTAGCCACTGGTCCCCACCTCTTATTTATGGCACTGCGCGATGGGGGCCCACCAGCCACGCTATTGGGCTGGGCACATCCCCGATCAGGACGCGAGATCGGGGCCCAGATATGGCCGTTGGGCCAAGTCCGGTGGAGATCAACCTAACATTCTCCCCCTTGATCTCAACTTAACTTTAAACTTTAGACTTTACTTCATATTTATTTCTTTTACCATTCTATCACAGATCAGTGCATAGAGCGTGCCTCATCGTCACGGTCAATCGTCGATAGATTTAACAGCTACAATACACGTCTCTGTTTTAAAACAGATTTTTTTTAACTTTGAGCCCTTTATTGTCCGGAAATCATAGGCTATACCATAAACCCATGTCGACTGTGTGTTCTCTAAACACACTGGGTGGTAAGCCTTTGGTAAGCGGATCCGCAAGCACTTTCTTGTTACTTATATGTTCAATACCTTTTAGTATGATTTCAGACTTTCTCCTTTACAACGTATAACTTTAATGTCAATGTGTTTGGCAGCACACTTGACCCGTTGTCTTAGGAGCAAACTACTTAAATGGTTATTGCTATTGACAATCATTATCAATTCCGGGTACAAGTTCCTTAACCATTTTGCCTGTTCTGTAGCCTCATATCATGCTATACTGTAACTTTGTATCACTGATGATACTAAAACTGTTTCTTTGGAGCTTTTTCACAATAAAACTTCAACTGCGAGTGTTAGCTACTATGTGGGTTTCACTAAACATCTCGCCAAAATTTAATATTTGTACCCACAACTACTTGAGAGTACTTGTTCTTTCTTTCTTACTTAGCATGAGGCCGACATTCTTAACTCTGTTCTAGTGATCTATATCTGGACTGGACTTTTGCCAAAACAACCTGGATACGTGAACAACCCGGATACGTGAACTATGTCAGGGTAAGGTCTTATCTGTATACTCATTAAGCTTCCAACAGCTGAAGCATATATGACGTCCATCTATAACAATCTCACATTGCTTCTTGGGACACTAAAGTTTTTAAAACTATTACCCTTGACCATGGGAACAAGCGTAGGTTTAACCGCATAGGTACTTTATTTCTTTAGAAAATTTTCTTAGCATGCCTATGCGATAGTCCTAATACCCTTTTTTCTTCTATCTCGGTGAATTTCAATTCTTATAACGAGAGATATTTCACCGAGAACTTTCTTATTGAACCTTGAGGACAAGAACTTTTTCTTCTCATGCAGTAGATTAACATCACTACTAACAAGTAAGATGTCATCCACATATACAGGATTAAGAAATGAATTTCTCATTCTATAACTTTGTACAAACGCAATTGTCCTCTCATTCTCTTTAACCCAAAATTTCTAATTGACTCTTCAACTTTCAATGCCACTGTCTAGAGATTTGCTCTAGTCCATAAGATATTTCTACAGGTAGCATCCCTTACGTTCTTTTCTTTCCACGACAAAATCTCTGGGTTGTGCCATGTAATCATTTTTATACAAATCCCATTGGGAAATATCGTCTTTACTTTTATCTGATGTAACTCAGATCATGATGTGCCACTAGCACTCATTGTAATCTATTCATTCGCTTCGCGTAAAATCTTTTGATTCAAGTCGCGCTCTACATCTTTACATATTCCCTTTAGAGTCACATTTTGTCTTGTAGACCCATCACAACCTACTGTTTTGGCTCCTTAGGAATTTATTCTAGATCACAAAATATTATTGGTATTATCAATTTCATTTCATCTTCCTTTGCTTCTTGCCACTTGGACGAGTGAACGCCTCTCATGGCTTCTTCAAATTAGATGGGATTACCCTCCATTTGAATTTCACTAATATAGACTTTATAGTCATCAGAAATATCAGATTTTCTTATTCTTTAAGACTTTCTGGGGCCTCAGCTACTAGCATTTCTTGACTTTTATTGCCAAAAGATAATTGATTCTATAAGGTCCTTTATAACAAGATCCTTATTTACATTATTCATCCTCCTTGCGGAGTTAGGTCTCTTTGTACCATGCTCCCCTAGATTGTCCCATCTTCAAACTTTCTCATTTTGGGTTTAATCTGCTAAAACTCATATGGCGCATTTAGCACCGCCTTAATAACTCTGAACGCGTCTAGTATGAATGCTGGCCGACTATGCTATCTTTCTATTAGAACTGTAAAAGGTCCATGAATTTAGCTATTTCTTTACTTTAGAGGTATCGTTATTATGACCGTCTTACTCCCCCGACGATCACATTCATCTTTTATAGATCACTCTTGCCTTTAATGCATAGTATGCATCGCATTATCTGAAGTATGGGCAAGTATCTTTCTTAATTGTCTTTATTAATTGATCTCACATTTCTCCCCCTCGAAATGTGGTATGAACTTTTCTATCACAATTTCGAAAACTATTTAGAACTCTTGTGAATAAGGAAACTTTGATTACTTACTTCATCCACATGATTACATCATGCAAAATAAAATTATTTCTTAATTCGTATGGAAGTACTTTTTTCTCATTTCACTTCAAGAACTCAACAGAGTCCTTTATCATTAGTACTTCTGCAAGTTATGCTTACATGTCATTCTAATCATGAGGTTCGTTTGCAACTACCTTTTGTTCTTAAACTCATATTAGGATAGCATAAGAGTTACCCTAAACTTTTCTCCCTGTGCTGGATACACTAAAAGCACATGAGTCATCACAACTTTTTTCTACAATGCAGGATAAGTACTATGCCAAACTTCTCTCGCCATGCAGGATTGATTAACATAAGTACTATGCCAACGTTACCCCGCCATGTGGGTATTTTCTCAAACTTTTCCCGCCATGCGAGTACTATCACAAACTTTTTTCTGTCATGCGAGATAATTCCCTTGAAGGGACATAAATGCCAGGATTGCTCTTTAAATTTAGGAATAAATCTGAATACTCTTTAACACACATGCTTAATCCGACGTTGGTCAAATTAAACATGTATATGACTTTTAGGGTTTAGGGTTTAGAGAGTACACAGAAGACATTTCTTAAATGAGACTCTCAATGATCTATCTCTTTTCTTGAATCAATATCCCAGAATTCTTTTCTTTTGAAGTCATTCTTTAAAGAGAACACAGTCCCTCATGCAATTGTCTTCTTTCTTTATCATCTCCTGAGTCACAAGTATCCATCTCATTTTCTTTTCTGCCTTCAAGAATAAAAACATAAAGTTCTTTGTCTGAAAAACATTAATCAATAATCAATAATAATGAGCATAAAAATAACCCTACGTGGTCTGGTTAAAGACATGCACAATAAACTTTTAAATCTTTAAGTTCTATTCTATATCACCGTTGGGCAGAAATAGAACAAAACATCATTCTTATACATTAATTCCACATCACCGTTGGGCAGAAATGAAATTAACATATGAAAACTCAATTATCTTATAACCCTCTTTAAAATTAAATTCTCTCGTTGGTTCAAATTTAATTAGAAGATCATCATCATCATTGCAGCGGAAACATTAAAATACATTACATTCTGCTCGCTCTGGAGCATCTCTTGTTTCTTATCCAATCTCTGAAAATTGGTTACTTTGATGCAAAATTTATCAGAGATTTTAACTTTAAACATAAAACTCATAGAATTATAATATTGTTATCATCAATGTTGGTCAGAAAAGAACATTATCATAATTAACTTTAAACATAAACTCATAAATAAACTTATAATATTGTTATCATCAACGTTGGTCAGAAAATAATAATATTATAATTTATCTTAACTATAAACCGACTATTCCTCAGATTAATTTTTTTCCCGTTGGTTCCAACTTTAACTGGAGGATAAACTTTTCTTCATTCATTGAATAACTATAACTGCTCTTCAAATTAAATCATCCCGTTGGTTCGGATTTAATGAGAAGACAATAAACCTTTAACTTTGTAGCGGAAAACGTGAAATTACTAATTTATCTATTTTTCAGAAGCTTTTCTGTATTCATCTGCTCTCTAAAAAGTTCAGCACGTTGGTGCAAAATTTTTCCAGAGATGTAAACCTTCAAAATCTATCAAAATTCATTCAAATTTGCTTCTGAAAATGAATAATACAAATTCATTAGTGGAACTGTTCATTTGGCCCCGCCTGGAAAATTTTTGACCGCGGCCCAAAACACAGCAGCAGCACGCAGTCCGCGCACGGCCCATCACGTGAGCGCGCGCTCGTCACTGCCCGCGGCAGCCCAGTAACACGGCCCAGTGCCAGCGTCCGCGCGGCCCAGTTGAGGATTTTGGCCTGCGGCCTGCTTCGTACGCGGCCCTTCCCGCGCCCAGGCCGCAACCTGGGCCTGGGCTGGTAATTCGCCGCGCTGCCTCCTCCCGCCTGGGCCGAAAGCAGCCCGTACGCTCCTGGCCGCTGATCTAGAGGCCTTTCGATCCGACGGCTCCACACGCGTTTCGGGAGAACAAAATCTCCCTGCCGGCCGCTTCCCCCCAACCCTAGGTTCATTCTCTCCTCCCCGGTTTCTTTCTTCATTACCGCAGCCGAGGGGAGAGGCGGCGGCGGCCGCTGCCGGTGAGGAAAGCACCGCCGGAGCAAGTCCAACTGCCCTTCCTTTCTCTTCCCTTCCTCCCCGTCTCTCTTGCGTCGCGCAGCACTGAAACCTAGAGGGGCGGCCGCGCGAGGCAGCCGGAGTTGGGGATGGAGGTGGCGCCATCGTGAAGCTCCTCGTCGGCGCGCGTGCTCGCCCAGGGCTGAGCACGCCGCCGTCGAGGAGCCTTGCGGCGGTGCCCTATCGTCCGCGCACGAGGCGTGGTCTCTGGGCCGGCTCTGTTTCTGTCCGTGCACCACGCCATGAAGATGGCCGGCGGTGATATCTCTCTGGTGAGGAAGACAGGTAGGGGTCCTCCCTCCCCGACAACCGATCCGTTCATCATCTTTTCTTTTGATTTTATGTTCTTCTCTTCCCCAGTCATCGGGCTAGGGCTAGGGTTTCGGTTGAAAACCGATTTCTCTTTTCATTTCTCTTTCGATTCGATTCCTACTCGATCTACACGCTAGTAACCTGCTCTGATACCATTGTTGAGATTTTAGGACCATCTAGGTGTAGATTAGTGGGTGATTTCTATTCCATTTAGGATAAAGCAACACAAAGTTCATAGATCCAGAGAGGGAGAGGGAGAGGGAGAGAGAAAGAGAGTAGAGAAGCAGCAGGAGTGCCTGACCATCGGGCTTGACAGAGAGGATCCGGCCGTCATAGGATCGCTGGTGAAGTTCGATGCTAGGGCAGCAATGGGCGGTGGAGGGGTGGAGCAATGGCGACGCCGGTGGAGCTTTCCGTCGCTGGCAGCGCCTCCCTGATCGGTAGGGTTTCTTGGTGGGGTGTTGGCGGCTACAGTGAACCTCATTTTCCTAGCCACTGGCCCCTACCTCCTATTTATGGCACTGCGCGATGGGGGCCCACTAGCCACGCTATTGGGCTGGGCGCGTCCCTGATCAGGACGCGAGATCAGGGCTCAGACATGGCCGTTGGGCCAAGTCCGGTGGAGATCAACCTAACACAGGTGGCATCAGAGGAGCCCCTCCCGAGCCCCCATGAGCATGATGATGGCCTGATGGGCACGAGATGACCTCAGACGCCTTGAAGGATGAGGGTTTGGAGCAGGCATCCCTACTGCGTGGCGTCGTTTTGGGGGAGACCCACCGGATTGGCTGCTGAGCGGACGCTTGGACTTGGGTGATACTGTAGAGGTATCGCAGCAGAAGGGTCGCCACGCGGGCTGATGGGGCTTGGTCCCCCGCGACGTACGCGTTCTGGAGCCCGTGGTGTGGATGGTGATCGATGGCGAGTTCATGAACAATTCCTGGAGTGTTTGCCGTGGATGGCCAGCGTCCTCGATAGCCTGCTGTGGGGTAGAGGCGGGCCCCGCTTTGGTCTCTTCTTCGACTATCTCCTCCAGAGACGCCGTGATTCCTTCCTTCACGAACTCTTCCAGGATGGCGATTGACGGCGCCGTGGATGAGGCCTCGCCGATATGTTCGCTGTCGTGGTCAGCGAGGTCGAGGTCGGGGCGGTGGTACAGCTTGCCAACGGATGGAGGAGCTGGAGGCGCCGCGGCTGCAGCGGATGGATGCTCGGTAGCTGGAGGGGCCGTGATGCCTTGCTCGGAGTCGATTCGGGTGGCATTCGGCGCGCTCATAATCCTCACCAGCTTGCAGCGCCGTGGATGGTTCGAAAATAAGCGGTTCACGATGGTTGGCCTTCTGGATCCAGAAGAGCGTTGCGGCCGCCGGGAGAGGCGACGGGAGGAGAGAAGTCAAGTACGGCCCCTCCAGCTGTGAGGCGCCTCATGATGGAGTGGTTGTGCCCCGCCCCCGCGTCCGCGTCGTCGACGAGACGCAGATTCTCATCGGGGTCGACGACGGTGGGTGAGTCGAAGCGGCATAGACGACGCGAAGCGTCGAACGCCATGGCGACTCCCGCTGCTGGAAGCCGAGCAAGCCTTCACGGCCACCAATGCGACCGCCTTCCACGCGTCCCTCGCCTTGACGATGACGAGGAGGGCAGCGTCCGACGCGTCCTGGTCGGGGATGTTGGGGAGCGGGGCGGCGTCCAACGCGTCCTAGTCGGGGATGCTGGGGACGACGGGGGCAGCGTCCGATGCCTTCGCCTTCATGACGAGGAGGGGGGCTGGACGGTGGCTATGTAGCGCCTGCTGCTTCGAGCCGGGGAGGGGGACGAGGAGGAGGGCGTGGTAGCCGATAGCGCTCATTTTGGAATTCGGAAGGAGCGCGTGGTTCTGGTTGTGGGGTTGAGGCGGCGGCGGTGGCTCTTTATATTTTTATATGGCCATGTTTAGTTGCAAATTTTTTTCAAGATTCCTCGTCCCATCGAATGTTTGAACACATGCATGGAGTATTAAATATAGACGAAAAAAACTAATTACACAGTTTGATAGAAAACCACGAGACGAATCTTTTGAGCCTAATTAGTCCATGATTGGACACTAATTGACAAATACAAACGAAAGTGCTACAGTAGCCAAAGCCAAAAAATTTCGCGAACTAAACACACCCATAGTATTTGGATGCGAGATGGCACACGACAACGCGGCGGCTCAAATTGCTCGAGATTGGCAACTAGTACTACTCCGTATCATCGGGATCCTTCCCGGAACCAGCCAATGCTCAAGTCACTTTGAAGTTTGAACCGACCCAGGGTGTGTGTAGTTCTCGCCTAAATTTTTTTTACCGTATCACATCGAATGTTTGGACACATACATGGAGTACTAAATGTAGATGAAAAAAATTAATTGCACAGTTTGGTTGAAAATCATGAGACGAATTTTTTAAGCCTAATTAGTCTATGATTAGCCTTAAGTGCTACAGTAACACACGCGCTAATGACGGCTTAATTAGGCTTAATAAATTCGTCTCGCGGTTTCCAGGCGAGTTATGTAATTAGTTTTTTTTAATTAGTATCCGAAAAACCTTTCCGACATCCCATAAAACATCCGATGTAACACCAAAAAACTTTTCACCCCAACTAAACACCCTCTCAATTCGCAAATGCAAATCGAAGCACATTTGCCCAGGCGGGCATTTCAAGAGTTGGGGCTTCCGTCAATTACTGATGTGTGGCCTAGATTCGTCTAGGGTACGCCGGTCCGCACAACCTAATGGATAGGCATGTCAGTGAACTGTAATGAGAGAGATGTGAGAGAAAGGCCTTGATTAGTTTCAGGGGTGTAAAATTTTGGGCGTCACATCGGATGTTTTATGGGATGTCGGAAGGGGTGTTTGGATACTAATAAAAAAACTAATTACAGAACTCGCCTATAAACTGTGAGACGAATTTATTAAGACTAATTAATCCGTCATTAGCATATGTTTACTATAGCACAACATTGTCTAATCACGGGCTAATTAGGCTTAAAAATTTCGTCTCGTAAATTACACGCAATCTATGTAATTAATTATTTTTTTAGTCTACATTTAATACTCCATATATATATTCAAACCTCCGATGTAATAGGGTAAACTACACGAGGGCAAAATCATTTTGTTTAAACAGGTGTTAGACGGATGGAGAGACCACGGTCCTATCGCTGTGCCTCCTGCCCTTTTCCCGGGACCGAGACCACCACATGATATGACATATGATATAATATGGCCATTTAAATTTTGCTTTATAATACCTTTCTGTGTTGTTGCAACAAATCCAAACGATTCACTTACATCCAATGATTTTGGCTCACAATATCCTTTTGATGTTAGAAAGATGAAGAAAATGAATTTTCACATTCTACGGAACATTGTGCATATATGAAAAATTCTTTCGCAACATTGTTATGGATAATACTAGAATCAAAATAAGCCTTCTTTTTCAAAATAATACTCCTATTATGGAAGCTTTTCTTCCTTTGTTCCATGATTGTTTTGATGCTGCCAGCTCGACAGTTCATTTTTAATTCTTTTCGTGTCCACCTATTGCCAGTTACTAGCCCGTTGTGAAACTAAAGGAAACAATTGCCAGGACGACAACATTTTTTATTGAAAGATCCAGAATGGTTTCTGGCTTGAATTTCAGATATCTGTGCCAGGAGCGCAGTTGCGTAGCCGAGCTTATCTGATTGATAAGCTGGGAATCAATCAAGAATCGAAAAAAGGGATTAATCTCCTAAAATATTTGGAACAAGCAGCTTCAGGCAGTTAGCTCCTGCAGCACTCCAGAGTAAAATGCTATCGTGGAGGTCAGAGAAAGAGCTTGTCCAGCGTTTGTCTCTTGAAGATCCTATCATTTTCTTCGTGTCCAGATCAACCACACGATGAAAATCGCCCGGGTGTTTATGTCAGGAAGAGAAGAGGGAGCATTGTAGATTTGTAGCACGTACGACAACAGCGGAAGAGAAGCAGAACGATGGCTGATTAAGTCGGCTAAGCGCATGGGCCTTGGGCCATTAGAGTAGAACCGGCCTGTGTTGCCGAGGCGTGGCCAGCGGCCTTGTAAGCGTGACCTATAAAGGTCGAGAGGGTGGACAGGGAGAGGCATCGAACACCTGAACCAATTTTTTTTTTTCTCGAATACGCAAAAGACTTGCGTATCATTGTATTAAGAAGAAGAGTTTGATAAACATACAACGCGCTTGTAAAAGCGCCGGAGGTCAACACAGCCGTAGCTGGACCATCCTAACGGGGAATCACTAGGTCGATATTACATAAAGAAACAACCGAAGTTGGCGCCAGGCACGACCTACGAGGTGGCCTTGCGCCTTCGCGGCTGAACGGCCGGGAGGAGCGCGTCCAGCGCCTCGGCCTCTTCCGCAGTCATGTCGCCACCGAGGAGCTTTTCATACTTCTCGATCGCCGACGCGGAAGGAGCTTCGCGCCGGCTTGATGTAGCCCATACGCTTCATGATCAAGACCTCCCCCGCTTGGAGGCAGGAACTCGAGAGAGGGGCTGAGCTGCCAACCGCCTGCTCCGCTTTGGCAGTCTAGGCATAACGGGGGGCTGCTTTGGAGGCTCACGAATAAGAGGAGAGTTCCTCTTAGTCATCACTTCGCTGGTGAAGAAGTCGAGGCGGCGCTGAAAGGTGTCGTCGCTGACCTCACTAGAGGGGGTCTCCAACGGCTCCAGGCTGGGTGGGTCAGCCGCCGTCGGTGAGCCCCCCGCCCATTGGATGGGGCGCGGAGGGGGGGTCCTCAACACGGCGGAGTCCGTTGCCGTTGGGTCCTCGTCCGCCAGTAGGGCGGCCGCCATTTTCGGGGCCTCATCCTCGAGCGGGGTGGCCACGGGAGGTGACACCGCGCGCTGAGAGGAAGGCCCCGTGACGAGCCGAGTGCTGACGATCGAGGCTGCGAACTCCTCCAACATCGGGTCCTCCGTGATGTCGCGAACATACGCGGCACCTAGGCACAGCGTCAGTGTCAACGGGTCAGGCTGGGCGATGTCCGTCCCGCTGGACAGGTCGCCGGGCCCAGGCGTGAAGGCCGGTGATGCCAGTGTGCTCCCAATTGGCCGCTCGCGACGCCTCGAACGTTGTCGCCGTCTCCGTCTCTGCCGCTGTCGACCGCCAGGGACGGTGGTGCCCATCATGGCCCCTCCAAGGCCATGCGAACCGCCGAGATCCGCCGGCCCATCGGGGCGAGCCGAGGCACGATCACCCGAGCCCCGAGAGTCCATGCGCCGTGGCTGCTTGCAGTCGCGCGCAATGTGCCGAAGACCCTTGCAGCGCAGACACCGTTGGGGCAGCTTGCAGGTAGCCACCCGGTGCGCGGAGGAGAGGCAATTGAGGCACTTGCCGTGGAGATCGGCCGGGATGTGCCTCCGAGGTCGATGACTCGCCGACCGGCCTCTGCGAGCTGGCCTTGGCGGCACCGACGAGTTGGGCGCCGGTTGCATTGCCTGCCAGTGTAGGATCTCCCGCCACCCATCGTCGTCGGGGGCGGAAACCCGTCCGCGGCGCCCGAGGCGCTGACGTGCCGGGATGCGGCCCTCCACTGGCCGAGCCGGTATGCCGTGCACCAGCAGAGGGCGCGGCGGACGGCGCTTCCCCTGCCCACGACCTGCACCCTGGCGACCCGGCACCGTACCGCCATGGCCTGAAGTCAAAGGCCGGATGTGCGGCAAAGTCAGCGCTGGCCGCGGCCTCGCCGGTTGTGGCACCCGCGTCTCCCGAAGTACAGCGTCCCGGTAGGGCGCGGAGGAGGGCGCCATGGAGGTTGTCGTCGCATCCGCGTCGGAGCCTTCGCCGGAGTCATCATCGGCCCAGCGACGAGCCTTGGGCCGTCCCCCGTGCCCCCCAGGATGGAAAGGGGCAACGTGAGGGGACAGGGTGAACGACGAGCTCGGGAAGGGGGCAGCTTGGTGGCTGTAGGAGCCGGAGGAAACAGGGGCAACGACGTCGTCGTCCTCCTCGTCCTCGCCCTCGAGGAGGTCCTCGATGAGGAACAGCTCGTCCGCCAGAGGGGTGGTCGGCGGGCTCGGGGCGGGGGCGGATGGACAGACGAGGAAGGCGTCGGGGGGGATCACTATGCACCGCGCACTGCGCAGCGATGCCGGTGGCGGGACCATCGGGCTGCGGGGGAGGCGTGACCACGGTGGAGCACGTCACGCAGGCGCCGCCAGCACCCGTTGGCGGGCCATCAGGCCCCACCGGTGACGCCGGCACCGGCGGGGACGAGCGCGGGGGGCCACAGCCGCTGCTGGCAGCCGCAGCAGGGAGGGGCGTAGTTGACGGTGACGGGGACGGGGAGGGCGGCCGCTGCAGCCCGCCGACCGCGGAACCGGCGGCGGCCACGGCAGAAGCGGGGGGAAGGTCGCCGGCGCCGCCGGCTCGGATGCGCCAACACCTGCGACGGCGGGATCCGGTGGTGGCGACTCCGGGGAGGCCGACACATGGCCCCGGCAGCTCCCGCAGTCCGCGTCCACGACCTCGCTGGCGCAGCAAGCTGATGCGGACGGAGGAGGCGGCCGCTCGGCACACGCGTGCACACCCGCAGAAGAGGAGGGTCGCGCGGCCGCGGAGGCACGCACCGGCGCAGCCGGCGTCGAGGGGGGTGCGGCCGCCATGGCCGGCGCCAGCCCGAGCGGAGGGGCAGCCTGCCCGCCATGGTCGACTGCTGCGCGCAGTAGGTGAGGGAGAGAGCTGGTGGGGGAGATGGAGGGGTGGGGGAGGGGGAGATGGAGGGGTGGGGGAGGGGGAGGGGGCCGCCGGCGCCGGCGAGGCGGCCGGCGGAGGCGGCGGTGGCGCCAGGGCGGAACCCTAATGGGCCGCGCGGCCAATCGCCCTCAGGCCCACCTGAACCAATTCTGTTATCATTCAGTTACATTCATCGCAATATAGATTCAGCTTATTGTAGCTGTTCTTAGTTCTTGCAATTTCTTATCAGTTCTTGCTATTTTCCACCTAGAATCCCGTCAGGCTTGATCCGTAGCCTGACAGTTTAGCAGACGAGAACGACTTATGATTCAAAAAGAATGGCAAAATGCAGACCTGTTTCTCCGCTGCTTATCTCCAACCTCTAGCAAATCCAGGAGCCCACCGGTTGTTTGGACTGTGCTGTGCCTCTGCTCGTCTCATCGTCCGTGTCCCACTGTCTGCACTGCACTTACTCAGCTGTTGCACCGGGCAAAGGAAAATCATTGAAGCGAACGAAAGAAGGCTCAAAGGCCTCCACTCGTTGTAAATTCGGCAAACAGGGCCCAAATGCTTCCATCTGTTTGATAATTTGCATGCTTTGCCATTAGTGACAACTGATTCCTTGTTGCTGCGTATTGTGCGGTCTTCACTTTTACTTTGTTCTCACCTTCTCGGAGTGTTTCGTTTCGTTTGCGAAATGGGCTCATACGTCGCCTTCTCACTCCTCACTCTTTTTTTTTATGACCATGAAACCATTTACACCTTTGCACCTTTAAAAAGGTTTGAGGAGAACTAGTGAGTGGTTTGTACTTGCAACGTGGATGGCTAAACCCCTCTAGTTATCTTTGGTCGTGACAGTAGTCTACTGCACAGCTGCACTTGCATACGTGGCTACGTGTCCCGGTGAGCATTGAGACTATGCGAACTGGGACCTGTATCCGGTCCGTCAAACCTTTTTAGCGGATGGAAGTGACATTTGTAGCGGATGAAAGTGCTGCAGCGGGGTCTGTTATTCAATCCTGCATGCGCTCTTGTCCGCTAAAGATAGCGCAGTAGCGGAGGCTTTTAGCGGATGCGCTCGCCACCACGATGAGAGGAGAGAGGTGACAGCGGCGGGCCTCACTTTTTCTCGTAACAAAAAAATGCTATAACTCCAAACCAAAAAACTAAATTAAATTCCGATTGCACCATTAAATTCGTTTTAATAAATACTTCAAAACAAGATGTCACATGGATATATTTAGATAAAGTGACAAGTGAGCCCCATAGTGGATAGAGGATGATATAGAGGATGGATGGATGCGGGAAAACTGTATATTTTGCGGTGACTAGGACGGAATATTCCTTTTAGAGGATGGATATAGAGGATGATGAGTGCGGATAGCCTGAGACGGGTGTTGCCAGGTAACGTCATCGAGTAGTAGTAGGACTTCTCCGGTGGCTGAACTCTTCGATGATGTATTGATGTGTGAGGTCAGAAATCGATTCTTCACCGCTAGTGGCTAATTGAACCTAGCTTTATGGAGGAACCGGATGTTAAAATAGGAATTGGTTTGTATTCTTTAAATAATAATTATTTTTGCAAGGAAGGAGGAGAGAGGAGATACAAAACTAAACCCACCACTCGAGAAGTAAGAGAGAAAATTTTTGAACGCAAAGTAAGAGAGAAAATCAAATCCATCCTCTTTGATATGCCTCTTTGCCAGGAATCGAGGCTACCGACCCACCAGAGAAAGCCTTACGGTCTTACGGATCACATCATAAATTCAATACAAAAATACAAGAAAGGGGAATGCTACTTTGCAAATAAAATACGAAACTGCAACAAGACTAACTTATTAAATGAGCCAGATTTCCAATTTCAGCCTGCACGGCAGTGATGGCTGCGGCATTTCCATTTATTCGGTGTCAGCTGAGAAATAGGCGTTCAGTCTGGACTTCTAAAATCCTACAAACTTACTTCAGTCGTCTTCGTTTGTCACAGACTGCAGCAGCACAAATCACAAATGCTCATCAGGTTTCTATAGGCCTGCACGGCATTCTGTATTTCTGTATGGAATATTAGATAAATCTATACTAGTATTATTTTTATCTTACAGTACCTTATATCGTTGCAGTCTTGCAGATTGAGTGCCAGTATAATTGATACTAGTACTATGCAACACGCATCTATTTCAGGGTCCTAGCTTCAGTTCTCAGGTCAGTTCACACTCAGTTTGCAACAATCAATCGAAAGACCCAAATTCAAAAGGAAATATTGCACTCGGAAAATTCAATCCAACTTGCAAATCAATGTTCCAGCTGATTTCAACAAAATGGAACCGGTAACTTGTTCCCATTCATGGTCCTACAACTTCATTACATGCCCCACATACATCGTGTTGCCTGCAACTGAGGTAAGGATAATACAATGGTGATCTGCTTAGCACAACACAACCAGACCAGATCTGCATCACTACAAATGTGAACAAGGATGGGTCTCAAGGGGTTAAAAGCCAAAGACAAAGTTGTAACGCCTTGGAGTCTTGTCACTTCTTTTGCTTCTTCCCGGGCTTCAGTTTGATAACCTCGTCAATGTACAGGATCCCCTTCCCCTTGTACACCTCTGGAGGTTTGCAGCTCCGGACAGCGCCGGCGAACTGGTGCACCCTGTCCTTGTCGATGCCAGTGCAGCAGATTATGTTGGGTTTGAAGCAGAAGACACGGACCGCTGGGGGAGCGGTGAACTGCACCTCGTGGCTGTAGCCCAGTTTCAGGAACAGCTCGCGGCCTTGGCTCTCTGACCTCGCTTTGAAGCCGACCCCAACGAGCTTCAGGAAACGGAAAAACTTGGCTTCCATTGACGATATATGAGGAGCTCTTCCAACAGTAAGACTTTGGGAGCCGACTTATCTTCGACACAAACAGAAACAAGAACACAAATTTCTCATCAGAACAGTGGAAATTCAAGTTCAATTGAGAGTAAATTCTGTGTGCTTGACTAAATTATCCAGAGGATGCCACAGCAAACTGAATATCAAATCAGCTACACCATCACGTAGCTTTTATCCCACTTTGTGGGTTATTATAGTGCAACGTCCAAAACTGTTGCTCAAACAGCAAACAGTTTATAAGGTTTCCACAACGCAAGAGGGGGGTGATGACTGATGAATGACAATTGTGAGTCCCTACTACAGAACCGTCCTCTAATAATCCAAGGGGCAAAAGGAAGACAGTTGCACTTGCACATCAGATGCATCTAAGTTAGTCAGCCAAGTAACACTCTTGTAATAGAAATCACAGGGATCGCGGTACGTAGCGGTGATCCGCGTCCCGGGAACCATCATTCCGGATCGCAGTTCCGGCACGGCGCGGTACCAACAACGGATCGGTGCCTGGGGCGTGAGTTTGGACGTCGCATCGAGGAGGAATTCTTAGTGAAGAAACAAACTTACCGCTTCAACGACGGCGTCCGGCAGCCATGGACAACCGGCGACGCAGCGCGGCAGCGGATGAGGGCGTGGCGCTGGAGCTGGAGTGACGCGACGCAGCGGCCGTGGGCGGCGCGGCGTTGGAGCCTGGGGTCGGGTGCTGGCGGCGGCGCCTGAGGTCGACTGAATGAGTGCGTCCGAGGGAGAGTTGAGAGCTGACTGACACTTAATGTAAATGGGCCTCCAGCCCAGACGCTGACCGACGACGTCTCAGAATGGGCTAAGCCCAAGTGAAGATTCTATTGCCGGGCAGTCAAGACGCCAAAAGCCCAAAACGGAGTCGATCCACTGCAAGTCCGAGTCTCACTACATTTCCTTGTCGGGCTGGGCCGAATCGCTTCCATATAATCCCTAGAGTTCGTCTTTCCCCCTCTTTATACTTCGGCCGCCAGCCCGCCACTTCGTCCCACGAATAATATTCGACTTCGATTCGAAAGCTCCGCCGAAGAGATCATCCGGGTTCAGTGGGTACTCGTCGTCGAAGGTGCCGTGCCGACGGCTGGTGAGGAGGAGGAGGGCCTGATGACGAAGGCCTTCTCCACCGAGACGAAGGAGGCGCCTGCGGCCGGTGAGAATGGTCTGTTGGAGGGGTGTACCACGAAAAGGAAGGGAGATGGCGAGGAGGATGTCGCGTTTATTCTCTCTCTCGAAAAAGAGTGGCCTTTGCGTCGCACAAGCTACCGCAACTGTCGAAGGAGACGATGGAGTCCATGGCCGATGGGGTCGAGACGTTCAATCATCTGAGAGACAGCTTCTACAAGATGCAGGCCGAGATCCACGCCGAATTCGATGCCAAAGGCTACGTCGAGGTGGACGATGACTACTTCGAGCGAAGGGAGGAGTATCGGGAGATGGTGGAGGAGGAGCTCGCTGATCTTTTTGACGGCATTGTTTTCACCGAGGATGAGCTCAGCAAGGACTGATCGAGACTATGGGCATCAGGAGCAGCCGAGCAGGAGAGGTGGAGGAAGTAGACAGAGATATGGTTGTCGTTGCTCTTGAATCCAGAGCCAGCTAAGATGCTGATTTGCCTCACTCTTCTACTGCCATGCTATTGTTAGATTGATCTCCACCAACAGACCCAACTACCTATTGGGCCTTTGATCCACGCCCTGATCGGGGGCGCCCAGCCCATCCATGGCTGGCGGGCCCCGTCACCCTGCGCTATATAAAGAGGTGGGGGCCGGCGGCTCTAAGCACGAGGTTCGCCTGAGCCGTACTTCCCACCGAACAAACCCTAAATTCGATCCACAAAGGGGCGTAGCCAGTGATGAGAAGACCCTAGCCGCCGCCACTGCACTGTGCGGCCACTGCACTGCGTCGCTCGTCTTCCCCGACCGACGCTGCCTGTGCGCAAAACTTCACCGCCGAACGTGATGGCGGCCACCGGCTCCTCCTCCTCCATGCCCCCCACTGGTTTGCACATCCGCCTCACTCGCATCCCCTTCTCCTTCTTCTAGTAGTTCATGAACTAGGATGTAATGATTACCAAAGATATGTACCCCCTAGATCTACTGCTAGTGATCCATTGGTGTTACATTGGTATCAGAGCCATCTAGTTGTAGCTCTAGATTTTGGGGTAGAAAGAAAAGAAATCAAAGAAGTTGCTCCGATTTTGAATCGGATCAAGAAAGTCAAACCCTAACCCTAAGGGAAAAAGAAAGGGGATGGTAGAGGAAGGGCTTCCTACCTGGGGCCCGGCCATCCAGTCATCGCCGTCGGTCGTCTCCATGACCGGTGCGCGGGAACAGAGCCAAGCCACCACTCGTCGCTGTGCGGGTGCGCTTCGGTTAGAGGGCACCGCCCGCGGGGCCACTCGACGGCGACGCGATCAGCCTTGGGCGAGCGCACACGCCGGCGAGGGGGCCCGCGGTGGCGCCGTCACCTCTTCTTTTCCTGTGGCGAGGTGGCCGCCGCTTGCTTCATCTTCACTGAGCGGCGCTGATGAGAGAGAAGGTGAGGGAGAGAATGAATTAGGGTTTGGGTGATTGGAGGCCGACGGCGGGTTTTATTTCTCCGAAAATGTCTCCCTGCCATCGGATCACAACGTACGGCCGAGATCGATAGGCACCGCGTTGGGCCAAAAGAGGCCCAGGCGGAGCGAGCGCGCGTACCGCTAGGCTGGGCCAAAATTGGCTGCTGTGCTAACGGGCGCGTGAAAGAATTGGGCCGCCAGCAGGCCGCGGGCTGGAGGCCACGGGCCGAAGTGACCTGCTGGAGTGCAGCGAGTGTGCGCGCCTGCGAGCAGGCCCTCGGGCCGCATTCTGTGAAGAAAAGTAAACTGAAAAGAATTATGTTTCTTTATTTTCCAGAAGCTGAGTTTGATGCATTTTGAAGAATTTTGATGCAAATCTCTGTACAATTTTGTCCAACGATAATTTTTTTCAGAGAACAGTATAGTATTTTAAGAGTTTCTAGAAAATAGATAAAGAATTTTCTTGTTTTCCGCTGCGTATTTAGAGTTGTCGTTTCCATTATTAAATTTGAACCAACGGAAGAATTTAATTTTAAAAAATGGATATGTTTTTTATTATTATATTATTATTATTATTCTGATCAACCTTGATTAATAGCAATATTATGATTTTAATTATGAATTTTTCTTGCATTAATTCTATTTCTATCCAACGGTGATGTAGAATTATTGTAAAGAATAATTATATGTTTTAATTTTGACCAACGTCAGAACTAAGGAATGCAATTTTGTAATTATTATGTTCTCACTTTACATGAATTGTGATTTTAGGTGGATACTCCTTGATGGGTTGCATTAAAGATATTTCTACCTTCAAAGGAGACAACTACATTGAATAGAAGAGAAAGCTTGACCTAGCCTTTATTTTGGACGAGGTGGACTACGTAGTCACTGCACCGTGCCCCACTGAACCTGAGGCACCGGTGAGGGGGGCTGATGAGGCTGATGCTGTATGGCAGACTAGATAGTGGGACTTTGCTTCCGTAAAGATGTCTTATGACATTGATAAGGCAAAGTGGGTCACGGCCAACAAGAAATGTTTGGCTGTGATAAAGAACACAATTGAGCCTGTATTGGTGGGCTCAATTCCAGACTGTGATACGATCGCAAAATGCCTTGAACGGATAAAGAGTCAGTTCATTGACTCTTCAAAGACTTATGTCACCCAGCTGATAAGGCAGTTGATTACAGAAAAGTACACTGGTGGTGGCATAAGAGAGCACATATTAAAGATGAACAATTAGGCATCTAAGCTGAAACGATGGATCTGGCTCTCAAGGAAGAGTTCTTTATTCATCTGGTTTTCGCTTTCTTGCCAAAGGAATATGACACTTTTGTTGTTAATTACAACATGCAACCTGAAAAGTGGAACTTAGAAAAGCTCATGGCTATGTGTGCTCAGGAGGAGGACAGAATAAATGTTTCAAATGGTGGTACAATCAACTATTTGAAAGATAACAAGAAAAAGAACTTTAATGCTAATGCTAGCTCCTCAAAGGCTTAGGGAAAGGCTCTCATGCAAAATCAGTCTCAACAGAAAAGGTTCACAGTAAAGAAAGATCAATGTCTCTATTGCAAGAAGACTAGGCATTACAAGAAAGATTATCCCGATTTCTTGAAGATGATCATGGCAAGGAAATGTGAGAACATTATTATGTTTATAAATGAATCCCTGTATGTACAATATTCAAAATCTACTTGGTGGATTGACTCAGGAGCAACTGTTCATGTTGCAAATTCTTTACAGGAATTCCGTTCGACGAGGAATATGTAAAGAAGAGAAAGATGCATTAAAATCGTAAATGGAGTCCAAGTAGATGCTGAAGCCGTTGGCGACCTTTCACTAGAGCTTGCTGATGGCTTCGTGCTTTTACTTAGAGATGTTTTATATGTTTCTTCTTTACAGAGAAACTTGATTTCTATTTCATGTTTGGATAATGATGGTTATGATTGCCATTTTGAAAATGGCAAATGTATGATAATGTTTAGTAATGAATGTATTAGTCTTGCATTTCTGCAAGGCGAGCTTTATTTATTATCACTTCGTGAAAATGTGAATTCCGTATGTGATGTAAATGATCATGTATCCTCATCTGAAAATATAAACAGAAAACAAAAGAGAACTCACAATGCGTTGTCGAAATTATGGCACTGTCGTTTATGCCATATTTCGAGGGGAAGAATAGAAAAACTAGTTAAGAATGAAATTCTTCCTCCATTAGAGTTCTCAGATTTAGAACAATGCATAGAATGTATTAAAGGAAACTATGTAAAGAAAATTAAGAAAGATGCCAAACAAAGCGCAGGAATTTTAGAGATAATTCATACAGACATCTGTGGTCCGTTTCCTGTGAAAAGTGTGGTGCTGTTTAGGCCATATTTCGAGGAGGAGAATAGAAAGACTAGTTAAGAATAAAATTCTTTCTCGATTAGAGTTCTCAGATTTAGAACAATGCATAGAATGTATTAAAGGAAAGTATATAAAAAAAATTAAAAAAGATGTCAAACGAAGCGCAAGAATTTTAGAGATAATTCACATAGACATCTGTGGTCTATATTCCTGTGAAAAGTGTGGATGGTTATGACTCGTTCATAACATTCACAGATGATTACTCTCAGTTTGGCTACATTTATCTAATTAAAGAAAGAACAGAAGCGTTGGATAAATTTAAGATATTTAAGGTTGAAGTTGAAAATCAGCATAATTTAAAAATTAAGGTAGTCCGATCTGATCATGGAGGGGAGTACTACGGTCGACATACCCCATATGGCCAAGTGCCTGGACCTTTTGTAAGATTCTTACAGGAGAATGGTATAGTAACCTAGTATTCCACACCGGGTGAACCTCAATAAAATGGAGTAGCTGAAAGTCGTAATCGTACCCTGATAGATATGGTGCGCAGCATAATAAGTTACTCAACCTTACCATTGAGTCTATGGATGAAGACGTTAAAAACCGCCATTCACATTCTCAATAGAGTACCAAGTAAGTTGGTGCCCAAAACACCGTATGAGTTGTGGACAGGAAGAGTACTCTCACTAAACAACTTGCATGTGTGGGAGAGCCTTGCTGAGGCTAAAGTATTTAACTCAAACATTGGGAAGCTAGATCCCAAAACAGTAAGTTGCCATTTTATTGGCTACCCTGAAAAGTCAAAAGGTTTTCGTTTCTACTGTCTAGACAGACATACAAAGTTTGTAGAAACGAGACACGATATCTTCTTAGAGGATGAGATGATGAGAGGGAGCGTGGTAGCTCAGAAAATTAATCTTGAAGAGAAGCGGGTGTGTGCGCCCAATTCGATGATTCAGGAACCATTTTTTGAGCTACCTGCTATTGCTGCACCGACAATGCAAGACACTGTGGTGCCAACACCTGTTGTTATTCCACCCGTGGCAACAATGAATGATGATGAGGAACATGTCCTTCATGATCCCATAGAACCGGTTGTCACACATGAGGGGGAGCAGCAACAGCCTCAAGCTGAAGATGTACCAAATGTGGAGGGCCTGAGAAGGTCTCAAAGAGCCAGAAGATCAGCTATTCCCGATGATTATGAAGTTTATGATACTAAAGAATTTCATATGGAGGATAATCCCACCTCATATGAAGAAGCCATGAGAAGCACCCACTCATCAAAGTGGTTAGCGGCTATGAAAGATGAAATGAAGTCAATAAGTGCTAATAAAGTTTGGGACTTAGAAACAATTTCTAAAGGAGCCAAAACAGTAGGCTATAAATGAGTCTATAAAACAAAATATGACTCCCAAAGAAATATAGAAAGATTTAAAGCGCGACTTGTGGCAAAAGGTTTCACGCAAAGAGAAGGGATTAATTACAATGAGACATTTTCTCTAGTCTCATATAAAGATTCCTTTAGAATCATAATGGCACTGGTAGCACATTATGATTTAGAGTTACATCAGATGGATGTAAAGACGACATTTCTCAATGGGGATCTGGAGGAAAATATTTACATGGCATAGCCCAAAGGTTTTACCATGGAAGGAAAAGAACAAATGGGATGCCGCATAAAGAAATCTATTTATGGGTTAAAAATAAGCTTCAAGACAGTGGTATTTGAAGTTTGATAAAACAATAAGAAAATTTGGGTTTAAGAAAATATAGAGGACAATTGCGTTTATGCAAAGTGTAGCAGAACCTCCTAAATTATATGGCCCACATGCACCTGTCATTGTTCTAAGACCTCTGACGGCTATGCATGTACACCAGATAACCTAGGAAGATCTGTCGGGTGCCCTCGCAGGACCCCGATTCAACTACGTTTGACAACTCATACCAGGATCAACAAAGGAGTAACTACAACATTACAACATTTGTTACAAAACTTTACATCAGAGTGCGGAAGAATTTAAAATAGTATTTTACATATAAAAAACAAGTTACTTTTATAACTTAACTTTAATTGCGAAAGTCGAGTAGAACTACAGAAGACAACTTAGGTAGAGCACCTAAGTTAGGAGAGGACAATCAGATCACGTCGAGCCCACCGACATGACCTATTTAGCAGCACCAGTTAGCACCTGCAACAGGGGTTAACATACCCTGAGTACTTGAGGGTATTCAACAAGACTTACCCGACTAAAGAAAAGATTTCAAGGACATGCTGGTTTATGGGAATCAAGGTACGGGTATTCAAGAATCAAAATTATTTTGCAGAAAAGCTTACTAAAGTAAATCCTTACTTTCAACATTTTATTTTTATCATTGATGGTTCATTAACCAATTCTAAGTGGTTCTAATCTAGATCAAATAATTCTCAACAAGATCCTTCCTTATTCTTTCCTCAAATTCCAGATCTTAACTACGATGCAAGATAGGTGATCGAGTCTCCATAATCGAGGAGCAACGATGATTCGAACCGATTGTACCCAGCTGGGGATCTCTAACCTCACGACATATGTAGAATCAAATCTTGCATATGCCAACCCTTATTTAGATTTTCCAAAACTAGAATGTGTCCGTTGCCACCCGATAGTACAGTACCCCTCGAACCCAGCCCAATTCTAGCCCGAGGGTGCACGCTACTTCCGCCATCTCTCCACTCCTAGTGCGAGATTGGACGTTCTTGTAATGGAATCACTAATATCTTGGGCTTACCCAAGGCACGAGGCTAGTTGCAAAGTCTCAAAACACAGGCGGGCCTACAACGAACGGTCCTTAACTAACAAGGCGGAAACACTACATTGAGACTCCTTTCTCAATGCAAGTTAGCAGTGGTCAAACCACCCGCCCGATCTTCAAGTTCATTCTTATATTCCATTATTCATCAAGTATGCCATCATGGCCATATAAGCATTTCATTTAAAAGCCTAACTCATTAAGCATAGCGAAGCATACTACGCATTTTGAAATAAAACAGGTACCAAAGGTGATATGGTAATGCAATTGGATTATCACTCAAAACTTAAATATTTGATGCAATAAACCATAATCTAGGTGATAAAAGATTTGTAAAACTCAAGGAAGGGTTAAATGCACCGGGGCTTGTCTTTGTTACAGAGAAGTTAATTCTCGTAGAAGTCAAGTTTGACACCAACACCACGGGTGGATGACACCTTTCCGAAGATTGATCAACACCAACCTCGTCAATACTTGTTCAACACGAACCTTCTCATTCTCGTAATCACTACATGTAATAAATGATGCTATGCTTAACATGATGAAATGCATGCCATGATGCATGATGCATGATGATGAACAAGGCATAGCATACAAGAGACATTTAGAAAGGATAAACATTAGTTATTTACTTGAGTACAACTTTCCTTTGCGGTACAGTTGCAATCCAACAGAATTAGTAAACAACATTATTTTCATTAAGATGTTGTTAAGAAAACTACTTAACTTAACTTTTTACCCAAGAGATTGCATCTAATAAGCAAGTAAGTCTATCACAAGACCACTAATTACTTACATAAGAAATCATTAACCAATAATGGTCTATGTTAAACACATTAATTATCATTAACAAATCCTAGTTAACAAGTTAATCATAAACTCAAACAATTAATTAAAATACCAAGGGTCATTACATGTTAATGACCCAAGGTCATCATTCAATCTCAAAGTCACACCAACTCTAAATTATGATTTACCCTAATCATATAAGCATAATAAATAAAAGACATGAAATAAAGTATATAATTAAAAGTTATCAAAATAGTACCAATATTTTTGTGAAGGTATATCTTACCATGCAAAGCATACTCACAAAGTTTCAAGATTTTTGGATACTTATTTTAATCACTAAAATTCATGGAAGTAGCGTTTATCAATTAATTGAGCTAATTTTTAAGTATCTAAAAACTATTAATTATCATGGTTTCATATTTTTTTCTATATAGAGAACATCATGAAGAGGCTACACAATAATTTTCATGAATTTATCAAGCTTCTACAATTCACTATGAAATTGACAAGAATCAGCATATTTCGATAATTAACAAAACACATAAAAAGGAGAAGGACCGCTTGGCTGAAAGTGGCCCGGCTCGGCTCGGCCCAGACGGCAAGGTGGCCCAGGTGCGTGTGGTGGGAAGGCAGGCTAGCCCAGGCATGGAGGTGCGCGGGCGGCTTGGCGATTTAGCAAAATGGCCCCTACGTTATTCATAAATCAACCTACAGTACAAAATTACTATTCATATGAGTCAGTGAGTTTGCAGAAAGGACCTTGATGTTGCTTCTATTTACGCACGAGGTCCTTCCCTCTTCTTCAAAACGCTAGAACAGAGGAGATGGCCGGCCGACGGCCAAATCCGGCTGGCGGGGTGGTCACCGGCGGTGAGCTTTACCGTCGGAGCAACAGGGGGTCCACGCGCACTCGTTCGCAGCGGCGGCTGGTCGTGTGGTGGCCTAAGGAGGCGTGGCCACGCGCAGTGGCGGCTACAACAGTGGCTGCACGGCGGCAGGGCACTGGGAAGGGGGCACGGCGACGCAGGCGGTCCTAGGGGAGGGCGCAGAGGTGCGGCACGGCAGGAAAGGGCGGTGGTAGTGACGTCTCGGCCAGGCGTGGTCGACGGCGGCCCGGCCACGTGTGCGTTGATCGAGGCGGGCGGCCCGAAGCCGAGCGGCTCGACGGGAAGCGGCTCAGGTGGTGGATAAGGGAGGAAGAGCAGTGCGCCGGACTGAGGAGGGGCAGTGAGCACAGCGGTGCTCACTGTGGAGCGTTCCAAGGTGGTAGAGGACGGAGAAGGAAGTGGCGGTGGAGCTTTGCTCGTCTGCCATGGCGGCCGCGACCGCAAGCAGCAGTAGCGCGAGCGAGGAGAGCAAAATGGCGAGTGTAGGGAGTGGAGGAGTTCGGGCGAACGCTCTAGAAGGCAGAGGCGTGACCACTCAGCGGTGTGGGCAATGACCACGCGCCAAGCGCAGCGCGCTCGGGCGGCGCCGTGGCCAAATTGGTCACGGTGACCATGTGCAAGGCAGGGTTAGTGGCCATGTGCCCATCTTTAACACCTTGTGTAGCATCTTCTAAGCAAAATCAGGCCGTGACACTGTACAAAAGATCTTTATCCCCCTTCACTCTCCACTTCTTGTTAAGGGACCAGGGTCATTAGTCAAATGGATTAGGAAATAAACAGTGCCAAACATTGCAATGTCAGTGAAATCACAAAACTTAACAATTTAAAGTTTTCTTTGCCAAACTGAGTTTGATTCAAACTTTGAGCAATTAATTAGTACATCACTGGTGATCAAACATCCCAACAAATACACCATGCCATAGATCAAACATTTCTCCAATCATTGAAATAAAAGTTGTACCACTTTTATGTATGAAAATTCATTTAATAATTTGTCAAAGATTGAACTTAACAACTATTATTCAAAGACTTAGAAACATTTTTGAAGGCTTAAAACAGCATCACATTCAAACTTTGAGCTACTATTAGGACATGTTAGAGATTGATATAGCCCTAGGTCCTTAATTAAAGTTTGTAGTACACAGCTAATACTTCAACTTTTATTTATGGCAAAACTTCAGAACTAGAACAAAAATCAAAGTTCTCTATTGATCAAAGAAGTAACATGAAAATGTTTAAACTAGAGTTTCAGGCATTTTTAAGCATTTTCTTCACACTTTTCCAAAAGAAACCCTAAACAACTTTTGTTCAAGAGTTGAAATATAGTTGTTGGAACGTGATTGCAAAGTTTGGTTAACATCACATATTTCCACTCTATTAACAAAGTGTTTTTAAGCAAAGTTGAAACTACGATTTCATGTAACATTTTGATCCAGAACAATATGCCACTTTTTATATGCCCAAGTGTGTTCATGATTAGGTGATGCACATGAAAAGACATGATTTAAACTACCCATGCATATTTTGAAAATGTTAACATGTCAGCAAGTTTATGCTAAGGCTCACGTTAGAAGAGTTAACTTCTCATCTTGTCACCACTTGGCAAAACTTGCTTAAATGTAACCTCACTGCTTAGCCTATACTAACACCAAATATGCACATGTGAAACATCTCTAGGAAGCATATGTAACATACACATGATAATAAAATAGGAAACATATGCAACATATCACACTCCATGCTAGTAACATATGTAACATTCTATTGAAACACCTGAAACATGGCAAGCACAATATAAACAAGCTTTTACTTATTATTGCAATATGTGAAACATCTCAAGTACTTTATTTGAAACATAAACAACATTAGAAACATTACCATGCTATGCGTGAAACATGTGCAACATTGACTTGTAATAATGTGACATGAAATGCTTGTTTGATATGATAACTGATGCTTATGCTCTAATTATGCTCATGATCAAGTTTTTAATTGTTCTTAACATCTGGGATGTTACACAAAGTTTAAGAATGGGAAGTATATCTTCCTAATCCTGTATGTAGATGATATCTTACTTGCTAGTAGTGATGTTAGTCTACTACTGGAAACAAAAAAGTTTTTATCCTCAAATTTTGATATAAAAGATCTTAGTGAAGCTTCGTTTGTTTTGGGGATCGAGATTCATCGAGATAGAAGTAAAGGGGTATTGGGGCTATCACAAAAGGCATACATAGAGAAAGTTTTAAAGAAATTTAGTATGCACAAATGTAGTCCTTCACCTGCACTTATAGTCAAGGACGACAGATATAGAGATTTTCAATGCCCCAAGAACCAGTATGAGCTCAACCAAATGAAAGCGATTTCATATGCTTCAGCTGTTGGAAATTTACAGTATGCACAAGTGTGCACGCGCCCTGACCTAGCGTTTGTTACCGGATTGCTTGGCAGATTTCAGAGTAATCCAAGAATAAAACACTAGAAATTGGTAAAGAAAGTCTTGTGATATTTGTAAGGAATGAAAGGCCTCATGATGACGTATAAAAGATCAGATTCTCTGAAAATAGTGGGATACTCAGATTCTGATTATGCGGGAGATGATAGAAAGTCCACATCTGGGTATGTGTTCACTCTCGCAGGAGGAGTTATATCATGGAAAAGCTCAAAGCAAATTGTCACTATATCGTCCACAATGTATGCCGAGTTTGTAGCATGCTATGAGGCAACGGAGCAGGTGAACTAGCTAAAGAAGTTCATACCCGGTTTGAAAGTGGTTGACGACATCTATAGACCACTTAAGTTATACTGCGATAATAGTTCTACAGTACAGTATGCTCACAACAATAAGTCAAGTGATGCTGCAAAACACATTGACATAAAGTATTATGTTGTGAAAGATAAAGTCTGGGATCTTATTATAAGTCTCGAGCATATAAGTACCGAAAAGATGCTCGTGGATCCGCTTACGAAAGACTTACCACCTAACGTGTTCACAGAACATGTAGCCAGCATGTGTTTAAGGGAAAGCCTATAATTCCTAGACAATTAAAAGGGCCCAAAGTTAGAGAATCTGTTTCAGAACAGAGGCGTGTATGGTAGCTGTCAAATCTATCGGCAATTGACCATGATGATAAAGCATGCTCTATGCACTAATCTGTGATAGAACAAATAAAAGTGAAAGGAATTAAAGTCAAAGTTTAAAGTTAAAGTATAAGTTGAGATCAAGGAGGAGAATGTTAGATTGATCTCCACCAACAGACCTTTGATCCGCGCCCTGATCGGAGGCGCCCAGCCCATCCGTGGCTGGCGGGCCCCGTCACCCTACACTATATAAAGAGGTGGAGGTCAGCGGCTCTAAGCACAAGGTTCGCCCGAGCTGTACTCCCCACCGAACAAACCCTAAATCCGATCCACAGAGGGGCGCACCCAGTGACGGGAAGACCCTAGCCGTCGCCACTGCACTGCGCCGCCACTGCACTGCGTCGCCCGTCTTCCCCGACCGACGCTACCCGTGCGCAGAACTTCACCGCCGAACGTGATGGCGGCCACTGGCTCCTCCTCCTCCGCGCCCCCACTGGCTGCACATCCGACTCACTCGCATCCCCTTCTCCTTCTTCTAGTAGTTCATGTACTAGGATGTAATGATTACCAAAGATATGTACCCCTAGATCTACTGCTAGTGATCCGTTGGTGTTACAGCTATCTCGTGCCTCAACCAAAATCTATGTAGCAGTCGTTTCAAAAAATCTATGTAGCAATAAGTTAATCAACTCGTAGGTTTCTCCAATCTATGACTTTAGCAGTAATGGAGACCATCTATTGTATACAAGTATAACTGCCTTTTTTTTCTCTCTCTATCACAATGGATTGCCTGCTTTTCTTGGGGGCAGCAAACTGCACATCAGGGGCTGGTTACTTTGTTGATCTCTGTTAGGTTCTCATGGTCATCTATGTTACTAGTACATAAAATAACTTTACTATTCTTTCTCATTATTCCTAAAAAATTTTGGTCGAACTGGATAGCAGAAGTTTAATAATTTCTGTAGTTTGGTGTCATGATGTTTGTTCAGTATTAAGTGATGCCTTTTTTCACATTTCTATTCATGTTACTGCTGTCAATGACCTTTGTAATTTAGAACTGAGGAACATGTGCTTCTGCTTTAAGCTGTTACACTGTATTGTTTTGTTACGTTCCAAAAAAAAAACTATATGTTGGGTCTATATTGACTGTGAAGGTGATTTAAATTGATTTAAATAGAATACACTATGATTATCTTGCAATGAGCATTGGGGCCTGGATATTTTGGTTTCTTGCTATAGAACAGAATACACTAGAAACCTCTGCGCGGCGATGCCACGCAGTCAATATATATATAGGTGGCCATTTCTTGATTAGATTGTAACCAAGCACGATGCACAACTGGGTCCGTTCTATTCCTAATTTCCCATCCGATGCTATGGCTGAGAAAATTAAAAGGCAACAGTTCAAATAAAACAAATTAAAGCAATTGACGTGGCGTAAGGAGGAGAGCCAGGCCTGGGTCTGTGCCTTTTCTCGAAAACACGACACTGGGCTCAAAGAGACGCCCTGGAGATGTTGTATCTACCGCTCGGACGGGTACATCTTACGTGTAGAGTTCTGAATTATGCTCTCAAGCTGATCCGGTTGGTGAAGCTGGAAGTGAGAAAATACAGGAAATATATGGGAACTATAATTAAAGTTTGTGAGGCGGCAAGTCCTAGCAGTTAGAAGCCTACTTAATAACTGTGCTAATTTTTCGCTTTGCGTATATATACGAATTAACCTTTTGCAGCCCTTTTCATGTTGTCGCTTTGCTCTTGTATGGTCAAACGGCGTACATCCTATAAATATAAGATTTATGAAATGAAAATGGCGCAGTATTAGTTTACCGCGGGTTTTATGTGATTTGACCCGTGATCCTTGAGTGAGTCACTGAGTGAACAATAATTATACTATGATAACCATTATTTAGTAAACATTGGACGTCTGCTCTGTAATTCAGTTAAATGAACCCACCCATTCTACTATGTGGAGTCCTGCTCATTAATGGTGGCCGGTAATTACCTAATGTGCCTATAAGAGCGGCCGCAGTGTATGGATGCGGGGTCGTCTTTTTGGTGGGTCCCACAATGATTTGATGGCGTCTGATATTTGGCTTGCAATGTGTAGAACCGGGTCTACATGCATAAGTCGGGCCACCAATCATTACCTTCTACCTGGTGATGAAAACGGACGGAAACGGACGGAAAAACCTTATTTCTACTTCCGTTTCTATATTTTTTGGCGGAAACGGGAGCGGGTTCGGAAAATACAGGTTCGAAAACGGAATCGGAATATGCGGACATACGGAAACGGACAAATACGGATGGAGAGCTGGAAAATTAAATTAAGATCACATAATCTAATATTCTCAAAGTATACATATATAAAGTCATGTAATAATATATACAAAGTTTAATATTCATTTACATGCTATGTACGTGAACATAACATGCATATTTGGTGATTCGTAGTTATATTAACATAACATAAGGACATGTAATTGTTGAACATGTTGAGCATAGATTGAAAACGGGATAAAAACGGGATAAATATGGGTCTATTCCGTATTAAAACGGGATTACTCGGAAACGAACGGAAAACACCATTTTCTACTTCCGCAAATACGAAAACGGGATATCACAAATACGGAAACGGAGGGGAAAATATAGAAAACGGAACGGGACGGTACGGGAAAAATTCCGTCCGTTTTCATCCCTACTTCTACCTATTCCCCTCCTTTCCTCCGTCTAAACTTCCCATGCGCAAGAGAGAGAAGAGGATGAGAGCAGGTATGATGCATAGCACCGGCTTCTTCATAGAACCGGGTACACAGTGTATAGAACTAGGTCCAATATTCGCATTTAATGTATGGAACCAGCCTAGAACCGCACACTGCGGATGCTCTAAGCTTCACAGACAACTATTTGAAATAAGAATTTAGGTCCACCTGCAAATTCGCAACCAATCCTGGTTATCAATATCTTAACTTCATTACCAATGAACTGATAACTTAATATCACTTACCGATCACTAACACGTGCTCATGCCCCTGATAAGTTACAGGATGAACAAATTCAGTGTGATGCCTTGGCGTTTAAGCTAAATCTCAAAAATCTTGCTATCTTTAGTAGTTCACTTAAATTTCACAATTCAGATAACATTTGATGCCTCTGATCCTAGTATGACGCTGATGTTCCATAATCCTAGCTTGCTAATATAAATGTCATAATATTTCTTGGTTCTTCGTATCACCAACTTGGTCTTTCTAAGGTTCACGCAAGAGTGCCATTTAGATATAATCGAAAATTTCAGCACACAATGCTAGTATCTTTAACATGTGTAGACATTATAAGAATCTGTTTGTGGCAGTCTTTATTTTTTCTCTTCTTATTTCAGGAACCTTTTATGAAGACAATTTCACAAAGTGAACAGCGACCTTTTGAGCTACAATCCTCTAATCAAGGAAACAGTGCTTGCACTTTTGCTGAAAAAAACATAGTATAACAATGTTATACACTCTATAGTCCTAGATTGAATAAGAGTTCAGGAACTGCTAATAAAAACTAGGGTCCTTATCCAATCTACTAATGCTGGAATTGTAGTTAAAGAGTATTTTGATGTAAATTGCAATATCTAGCCACGGATAGATAGAGCTCTCGAAGCATTTTGATTATCTAACCAAATCATCATCCTGTAGGACATGACGTTTATATAAGACAAACATGCTCTGGAGTCGGCCTGTTCGCTTGAGATTATCAGCTAAATCAGCCAGCTAGCCAACAGTGTTTTTCTCTGAAAAAAACCAGCTAGCAATACTTTTAGCCAGCCAGATCAGCCCAAGCGAACAGGCTCCCGGTTCCTTATGCAGGATCAAGATCGCCTAGACTTGTCAAGCAGTATCTTGTTTTGTCCGAAAAGCACTGGCACAGTTCAATGCACTACTCGTCTGTCTGCCTGCTGCTTATCAAGATCTGGAAGGGCCAGACACAAATTCGATCATCAGGACAGGGAAAATTAAGCAGGGATCAACAGTGTATTGGACAATTTAATCGAGCGGAAAGAGACTACCCATCTAAGTAAAATCTTGAAAAAAGAATACGATGTTTTTTTCCACCACAGGGAAACCCAAATTTCATTACTTGAAAGCAACGAAATTACAGAGTTTAGAGCCATTACTCCGATCACCCAGGGGTCAAGAGGAAGGCGACCAAAATAGCCTACATACCATTCAGCTTACATAGCACCAGCATTAACAAGGGCAGACACTACAAAAGCCAAGCAGATTACAGCACTCAGGCTATTCTCAGACCCTTTGGAACCCAGCTTGAACAAAGGGCCTTTGTCCTAGATCATTGGCTGCTCCTTGCTTGCTTGCGCTTGTTAATGGGAATGGAGACCATTGGTCTTCAAGATTTTCACACCTTGCTCCACTTGTGGGATGAGGCCCTCGTTTTGGAGCCCTGCCAAATATGAGAGAAAAGAACACATCATGCATACACTCTCAGCAGGAGACATCACTCGTTTTTTTTCAAAGCAAACAGATGCTTTCCAGAGAGACTAGCAAACCGCTGCCAAAACAACCGCGTACATATGTTTTGCATGCAGTAGACTGTACTTTATACATGCCCAAAATTGATATAAAAAAATCTATGCCTAAAATTGATAAAAAAAAACAGGACTATTAGTCGCTCTTTTCTGATTTCATATAAAAATAGAGGGGAATATGAGAGACAAAAAAAATGTGGAGTGGACAACTACTGCTGCTGGCTTACTTCTTACATTCAGGTTCAACTTTCTAGTATTACTACTAGTTCCAGACTTGTGGGTTTGGAGACAAGTGGGCAAACCAGAAACAAATGTATGTATCATCTGAATTCCAAAACGCAAAACACTAATATTACAGGTTACTCTACTGCTAATATCACATTGCATCAGTGGAAAAGAGTGAATGACGAAATAGTCATGGCTACCTAGTTTTCTTGTGCCAATCAAACAAGGCATAGTAACTTCCACATGCTCAAAATACAATGACTTGCAACATTAACCGAAAAAGATAGACATATGTAGTTGCTGGACAATGCATAAAAATCAATCACACAATACTAGCATATGAAATGGATGGATTGATTGATTGGCAGAACAGAAGGGGCTACTTACACACTCTCCGTGACATAGGCAACTCAGAAGATGCCACGGCTGCGAGCAAGCTCGAGGATATCCTCATGACCGGTGGTTGGAAGAGGAGCGGTGGGGATCATGAGCACGATCCTGACGAGAGGGTCGAGTTCGGGGCAGGGGCTGGGGCTGGGACTTGGCGTTGGCGTCGGAGTCGGAGTTGGAGTCAGAGTCGGAGTCCTGATCTTGGCGCCGGCTCTCACCTTCCTCGTGCAGATCCTAGGCTTCCGCGGCTTCCACTCCCGGCTATCCGAGGGAGGGGAAGAGGAGGAAGCGAGAGAAGGGGAGGAAGACTGGGTTTGGGTGAAGGGCATGGAGCACATGGCGATGCCGTCCTCCCCCTCCCCCGCCTGACCTCGCTGGCTTTGGCCCTGCCTCTGTGGGTCCTGCTGGGTGAGAGGCGGCGTGCTGAACACCTCGGCCTCCTCCTCCTCGCCGGCGCCGGCGTCGCCGAGGAAGTGGGCGCAGGCGAGGAGGTCCGCCTGCGAGGCGGAGAGATGGCAGCAGTCCGCCTCCAACTCCTTCCTAATTTCTAATATGCTCACACCGGCATCCGTGTCCCGAGCCGAGGCGGAGCCTAAACCGGAGGCAAAGGTGGCGGACATGCCGCTGAGGCACCAACGGAAGAAAGTTGGGAGATTGGAACCGGAGGGAGAGGGAACCACCTTCATACCATTACCATCCATGTGCCTCCCATGTCGACCGGTTGGAGGGAGACGCGGCGGTGGCTAGGGTTTGGTTTGATTGGATGGGAAGGACGGCTGGACAGGGCGGGGGCGTGTGGTGGGATTGAAGAGCGAGGAGGGTCGCAGGGTCGGATGGTCAGATGGAGAAGGGGCCGGTGGGCGGTGGCTGCGTGGCTCCGCCGGGTAATGCGGAACAATGCCTCGGGGAGCGCGAAGGTGGTGAGGAGGGGCCGTCGGCGATGGGCCGAAATTTGGTGGGTTGGGCCTCTTGTTCTGTCTGCTTTTGGTGAAAGCCATGGAGGAGAGAACAGAAAAGATAGATTCCTGCATTTGCTACGCACCTCTACGCCACCTTCACCTTCTCCGCCGTCCTCAGTCCGTGTGGTTGCCGTCGATGCCTGCCCGGCTCCCCCCTAGCTCCCTAGTGCTCTATCCATGTCCCCCCCCCCCCACCCCCGCCCCACAGGCCGCCCCCTCTGGTTGCGCTTGTCCACGATTTCCCGTGTGTGTGGATTTATATATATATAGAACTACTAACCTGTAGCTAGCTACAAAATAACTTATTCTGTAGCCACTTTGATACTATGTGATTTACTATAATGTTACAGTAAATATCCCCATGTGTAATAGTAACCCAACTTTCGTAAATATGTATTGACATTATCGTAAATTAGTATATAAAATTATCGTAAATAGACGTGGCTACAAAATAACTTATTTTGTAGCTGGCTACTGAATATACTCTCCCTATATATATATATATATATATATATATATATATATATATATATATATATATATATATATATATATATATATATATATATATATATATATATATATATATCAACATTCGTGTTTTTGTATCATTTAGTGTAATTTAAGAATATTAAATATATGACTTTACTAAGAAAACTATGGCAGTATTAATACATGTAAGGTTCAACTTATCTAATATGTTTGTTTCAACTTATCTAAGGTGAGGCGGCAGTTTTTAACGCCACACTCACCAGGCATCAGCGTTGCACTAGCTCGTCAGAAATGGTCAGCGACGTGCATTCTCTTCCATCATCGTAACAGGACAAGTTTCCATCGTCCTGCCAAAAGGCAAGCATCCAGTATCCAATATGGCACAGCATAGATCACGACGAAGAGCATGGAAGAAAACCTGTACGCAACCTGGCTACTTGAATGCTTAATTTGGGAATTGGGATGCCGATTGACCTGCATAGACTAAGGGCTTGTTTCGTTCTAACTTCTAAGCGTGGGCTCCAATTGCGTGGATGGAAGCTGCCTAGCTTGTCTACCGTTTGGTTGCAGCCACCTTGCCTGGTCCACGCAATAGTTATGGCCTGCTAATCACATGGGTTTGGTCATATCTCCTTTTTTCCTTTAATTAAGTACATAGTCATATACCACAACCAGAATCTGCAGCTATCCTAGTGATGTGCGGTTCTCCTAGTATTTAGCATTCAACATTTAGTATAAACTTTTCCCTAACAAATGCCTCCTAAGGAGAATTTCCATGTGCTAGTATTGGTGTAGTGTTCTTATTACTACTATTTAGTAAAACACTAGAAGAACTTCATCATTTTGGTAGTGTACAGATTTGATGAGACAACTTGCCCAAAAAAATAAATATTTCCTTTATTTTTTCATGCTCCACTCTAATTAAATATAGCAAATACTAATTATTTAAATAATGTTAATACAAATAATTTATCTCTATACGTAGACTATAACAATGTACATTGGTCTTATATATATAATACAAAATCACCTATTTTGGTTAGTATAGTTAGACACAGGAGTCCAGCCAAACATATTTTTCTAAACTCCTTGGCAGCAATTTTTGCAGGGCACTCACCTGGTACTCCAACAAAACAGGCCCTAAATTCTGCATGTGAGCAACCTCACAAAAAAGTTGCATTTTTTCCTTATTATTAGGTGTCAAGCTGCTTAAAATGTTTAATCAACTCAAATTATCACTTTCGTGTATTAAGAGTAAATAGCGAACTAATCATTGATCAGTTGGTTGAGTTCCTGTGATGGAACATGTCCACCTAGATTTAAGTCCTCGATTTAGCATGGATGCTCGCATTTTTCTGGATTCCAGGATTTAACGGCGCTATGCTTTCAGCGGTAGACGACGTCCCCGTCGACAGTGAGGCGCCTGTGGTGACTTCATGAATTTTGAGATCTACCGGCTTAGTCTTTTGGAGGTGCCCATAGCTAGGGGTAGGGTTTGTGTACTTGTGTTCATAGGGTGAATGTACGTGCGTGTTGAGAGCGTCTACATTGTACTGTGTAATTAAAAAAAAAGAAGAAATACTAGTAAATAAAGGAAAACCATCTTTCGGTTTCATTTATACTCATGTAACTCCCTGCAGATAATTGGGAGCACCGAAGCAGAGACGTGCCTTCCAAGTTCCAAAGTTATTGCTATCTTTCTATATGCTGATGTTAGATTTCGGAGCGTACAGGGGGGGAAAATGGTAGCATGTTGAACTGTTGAAATAGTCCAGAGTGACGTGATCTTTTGCTAATTTTTAAAGAGGGGGTGACATACATGGCTAAAGCTTTTGACTAAAACTCTCCCCTTTTAGATTATTTGCCAAAATTGCACTACCTAAAGCTCTCAACTGTTTTAGTCCGTGCGATGAAATTGTCAAAAGTCAAGTTTTAATGACTTAAGCTCCTTGAGACCTTGACTACATATATATATTTTTAAACTCGGTCCCATTTGCAGATTTGCTGTTGAAACGTATGGCTATGGCAAATGCTAAATGCAGAGCTTTCATATGTAGCACTAGCATTATTTTCTAAACTTATCTGTTGTAAGAGAAGAAAATGGAGAGCATCCAGGAGCCTAATAAGCTTTTTCTGTGAAATCCGCGTGTGGATTTGGTTGTGGTTGGGTAGCCACGGCCACGGGAAAGGCGGTTCCGCGGCGCTGGGTGCCTGGGTCGGTAACCGCCCGGAGCAGGACGCACCAACCAACCATCGCTCAATAACCGAACACACTGGCTCGGCCGGAGCCAAAAGAATTGCCAGCCATCTTCGCTCTTGAAACAAGCTGGTGTGGCTGGCGTTGCTGTGACTGCTTGTTGTGAAGCTTCAGCGTTTATTTTTTTTAGTATGAAATCCTTCGATGTGTTGGTGATCTAGTAAAAGCAAGGAGTACTTGGGCTTGTGTCCAAGCAGGCTAGCACACTGATTTTTTTTGTTTCGTTTTCTTAGTTGAGTACTCCACTCCATTTGCATGACTGAAGTTGGTACACGCACCTGGTCGATCGTTGTCGTCAGGCGTCAGCATTGCCCTGGCGGAGGCAAATGGACAGCCGCCAGCGCCGGCCGCCGGGCCGTCTCTTCACTCTTGGTGCAGTGGCCAAGCGTCGTCGTTCCAGTTTACATCCAGGTGGACTTATGGTGCAACACGTGGTGACGTGACAGCAGGGGCCGTTAGGGTTCCAGACGGTGCCCGCCCAAACGTGGACCTGGAAAAAACCACCGTGCAGTTGCCAGTTGCCACTCCACCACGTTCAGAGTTGGGAAAACGGAGCGTCGCCTCCATAACTCCCTGCGGTTATACAAGGAAAACAAACAGCGGACGTGGGAGAACAAAAACGCCCAGGCTCCCCTCCAAAATCACGTCACTCCGCCGATCGCCTCCTCCCTCCTCCTCCCACCCAGGGTCTCTTTGGGAGGCTCCGCCGTCGTCGTCTTCCTCTTTCGCTTTGGGGACTCCTCTCCTTTCCTCTTGTCCCTTTTAGCTGGGGTCTCTTCGTCAAAGGCCGGGCTTCCTTTGGAAGTTTCCATTTTGACCACTTCCTCAAGCAATTTACACGTCCTTGTTCAGATAAGGATTTCCACGATTCTTTTGTTTGTTTGGGAGTCCTCGGCTGATCGATCGCTGGACCAAGGTGTGGCGGCGATCATCCTCCAGTTCTCTCGCCCGCGCTTCAATAAGCTTGTAAGTCCTCTCTCTCTCTCAAGTCTCAACAACTCTCGATTTGTTTCGTGCCTGCTCTTTGGGATATGCAACTCAAACATGCGCTTTCTGCCTCTTCATATATTCACCGGTGCTATATACTGAGATAAATTTTTATTCTTGATTCGATTTCACACGCAACATCTGTTCATCCAAAAAAGGAGACAACTGAAAAGGTAGAAAGAAACACCAAGAGAGAGGAGGGACACAGCTACATGGTATCTGTAGGATCTTGATAAGAAACCAGAAATATATACCAAAACCAGTTCCCAGCGTTTGTTTAACTGTATATATTTTCTGTATTTCGCCGCATCAAGCAAGTAGTAATGGCTAATGAGGTCAGCACATGCTGTATTTTCGACATGTACAGAAATCTCTCTTTCGTCAGTTTCATACTTAGTCCAATGGAAACGCGCTCATTTGAGACGTAAACATAACCGTGTTGTTTTTGCATCGGCAGAAACGGAGGCCATCGTCTCCAGGAAACAGAGACAAGGAGCAATCAACCGCAGAACGTCGCAGCCACTCGATCCGTCCTCGTCCCGGCAAGAAAGACTGATCGGTGATCGCCGGTCGGGATGGAGCAGCTCCGGCAGCTCGGCGAGGCGGTGGGCGGCATCAACGCGCTCATGGCGTTCGAGCCGGAGCTCCGCGTGAACCCGCGGCAGTGCCGCCTGCTGGCCGACGCGTGCGCGCACGCGCTCGCCGCCGTCACGGGGGAGGTGCGCGCGCACCTGCGCTTCGAGGAGCGCGGCGCCAAGTGGCGCGCCGTGGAGCCCGCGCTCCGCGAGCTCCACCGCGCGTTCCGCGACGCCGAGGGCTACGTCCGCCACTGCCTGGACCCGCGCGGCGGGGGAAGCTGGTGGGCGCGCGCCGCGGCGGCGGCGCACGGCACCGAGTGCGTGGAGCAGCACCTGCACGGCATCCTATGGTGCGTCGCCGTCGCGGTCGAGGCCGTCGAGGCCGCCGCGGAGATCGCCGGCGACGACGCCGACGAGATCGCGCGGAGGCGGGTTGTGCTCACCAACAAGTACGACGGCAGGAGCATGCTGGAGCCCAGGCTGTTCCAGCACGCCTACGGCAAGCTGTACCTGGTGTCCCCGGAGCTCGTCGCGCGGATGGACACGTCGTGGAAGGAGGACAGGTGGCTGCTGTCGCAGCTGCTCGACGAGATGAAGTCGCTGGCGGCGCCAAATCAGCTGACCAAGAGCGAGCGCCGGCTCGCCGACGTCCTGGCCGCGCCGCGGGGGAAGCTGCACCCGGCGTCTGTCCTGCTCAACGGCGACTACAGCGTGCGGAGGCGCCTCGGCGGCAACCTCAAGGAGGCGCATTGGATGGGGGAGAGCTTCGCCGTGAAGCATTTCATAGGGGACGCCGAGGCCGAGGTGTCGATGCTCTCCTCGGTGGCGCACCCGAACGTGGCGCACGCCGCCTACTGCTTCCACGACGAGGAGAGGAAGGAGTACTTCGTGGTCATGGACCAGCTCATGGCCAAGGACCTCGGCAGCTACGTCAAGGAGATGAGCTCCCCGCGCCGGCGAATCCCGTTCCCTCTCGTCGTCGCTGTCGACATCATGCTGCAGATCGCGCGCGGGATGGAGTACCTGCACGCCAACAAGATCTACCACGGCGAGCTCAACCCGTCCAACGTGCTCGTCAAGCCGCGGCAGCCCGACGGGTACGTGCACGTCAAGGTCGCCGGGTTTGAGCGGCCGGCGGGCACCGTCACAAACGGCGCAAAGGCGTCTCATAATGGCAATGCCAACGCAGCCGGCGGCGGCGGCGACGACACCTGCATCTGGTACGCGCCGGAGGTTCTCGAGCATCAGGAGAGCCGCGACAGGCACACCGAGAAGGCAGACGTGTACAGCTTCGCGATGATCTGCTTCGAGCTGCTGACGGGCAAGGTCCCGTTCGAGGACAACCACCTGCAGGGCGACAAGACGAGCAAGAACATCCGCGCCGGCGAGCGGCCGCTGTTCCCGTTCCAGGCGCCCAAGTACCTGGTCGCCCTGACGAAGCGGTGCTGGCACGCCGACCCGGCGCAACGCCCGCCGTTCGCCTCCGTCTGCCGCGTCCTCAGGTACGTGAAGCGGTTCCTGGTCATGAACCCGGAGCAGCAGCAGGGCCAGCAGGCCGCCGACGCGCCGCCGGCCGCGCCGGCCGCTGACTACCTGGACATCGAGGCGCAGCTGCTGAGGCGGATCCCGGCGTGGCAACGGGGCCAGGGCGCGCCCCCGCGCGTGGCGGACGTGCCGTTCCAGATGTTCGCGTACAGGGCCCTGGAGAGGGAGAAGACCGCCGCCGGCGCGCACGCCAGCAGGGACTATAGGGCCACGGATTCCGGCAGCGAGGAGAACTCGATGTGCGGCGACGAGAACGGGGTCGGGGCGACCACGCCAGACGACGACGCGTCCACCGTGTCGGGCGGCACCGTGAGGTCGCGCCCGGACAGCAGCGACGGCAAGAAGACTCCTCCGGTCAGGAAGGCGGACGGTAAGACGCCGCCCAGACAAGGAGGTGCGTTGCATTCTATCGCGACATTTTATTGAAGAAAAACTTGATCGTTTCCAATTCTCAACGTGGTACTTTGAATTCTCTGCAGGGTCTCAGCAGAAGGTGAAATCAGCGAGCGCGGTGAAGCCTCCGCCGGCGACAAGGAAAACGGTGGGCGTGAAGCCGGAGCTTCCTGCGCGGCGGCCGACGTCCGGGCACGCCTCGGACTAGGAGGTTGCTGCGCTTGTAGCTGGTGGACTGCTGGAAACCGCCGCCAGGAGCTGTCTTGTTTGCGCGAGCGTGGAAATCGGAATGGTGTGCGTTCCAGCAGCTCGCTTTTGGTGAACAAGCTTTTTGCATTGGTTGATTCGTTCCATAGGTTCTTGGTCAGCGTCTTCGGTCTTGCATTTGCATAGATCCTTCGCCTGCAAGTTTGATTGTGGCACCTGGATTGTTCTGCATTTCTATAATTTCCCTCTCCCGTGAACTAATGATGTGCCTGAGTGTTCCGTGAAACATTTTAGGCCTTGCCATGGTTGATTGGCTACCTATAATCCGACTAATTTTGCATAGTTTTTATTCACATTTTGGACCAATTCAAAATGATTAATCATAAAATGAAAAGGTAGAAGAGAAGAAAATTAAAATGTCAGCATATTTTCCCGAAGAAAATTGCAACAGCACATGTAAAAATCTGAATGAAACCCAACAAGAAAATCAATAAGATTTTTTTTAAAAAAAGAATAAATTATATTCTGAACTCTATAAGAGTTTTGCGTGCAACCATATATGATTAAATAGTTGCAAACACCCAAATAAAAAACAACAGAGCTTTGGAAACAAAAACAAGTCAAAGGGCAAGTTTAGCACCAAACTTATAAAAAAAACATCCATCCATGCTTGGTGAAGAACTCCTTAACAGTTATTTCCCATTGGACGACAAAGCCCACTTCACCGTCGCCTGAACGCTCTCCTTTTGTAATTGGAACAAAAAAACAAGTCTATGAATATAAAGGTATATTCCTTCCTTATCAAAACAATAGCATTCATGCTTAGTCAAATAGACCAAAAATACAACGCTCTTTCACAAAAATTTGGAAGCATGTCCTTTGGTCTATCACTTGCAACCAATTCCCAAATTTACATTCTACGGCGGTAGTAAATCAAAAGCAATTTAAATAGTTCTCTAAATAAAATGTGAAACATGTCAATTAAAAAAAAGAGTTGTTTGCTTGATTAAATTGTCTTTGAATAGAATTGCACCTTTTAGTTAAGAACCAAACAGAGATCTTAATCTTAAGAGGTGATTTTACCTTCCAACTTCCAAATGTTTATTTGTAGGCACCATGTTGCTATTCAAATAATATTTATAAATTGATTGTAATGTAAAAAACCGTGCTTTGTAAGATTCCACTTGAAAGTATGCGGTTGGTCATCATGTTGTACAAACACAATTTTTTCCACAAGTTCACTTTTGGTAAATTTGTTCCCAACCAAAGCCCTGCACTTGACTTGACTTGAGATATATGTGCAATTGCCTAACCACTTATCCTACCAAAACCGTAAATAAGTACGATTTCGTAGAGCAAATTTGGTGGAAACAGTCTTCTACCTTTGTAAGGCTACACAAAAAATGAGAATCTCTAGGTTTCTAATACACTTCACCAATAGTTTTGTCTTAAGCACTTCTTCCTAAGATATTATTGCCTAGGACCATCCTCATTTATGAATTTGTACATCCACTTGCTTAATAAACATTCATTTGAAATTCAAGGTTTAGAGTTCATAGACCCTCTTGATCTTTTGGCACACATGATATCCCCTATTTAGCTAAAATACTTTTCTCGCGGCTTAGAAAATATCCCTTGATATTCTTCAAACTTTAGAATATCAATCAGATTATAAAACCCATAATGGGCCAATTAAACGACCCGCTGAGCTAGGGAGCTGACGATTTTTCTATTATTTTTTCTAGTATACAAAAATGTAGTAGAAATCTCATAGATTTCATAAATATACCCAAGTCGTCTTCCCGTGGACGAAAAGTACTAATCGTCCTCCCATAGGATGAAAAGTAAAGAAATCGTTCCATCGTGCAACGATTTTTTAGAAAAAAGATTTAAAAACTAATCGTTCTACGTGTAGACGAAAGGTACCTTTTATCTACCTGTTATACAAAGTACCTTTTATTTTACAGATGAAAAGTGCAACTATTAGCTAAAATATTTTTACGAGTTTTTTTGCCAGTGTTTTAGCTATAGCAATAACGTAAGTTGGAGTAGCAGTTTTTTACATCATGTTAATGATTTGGGTGTCCACAAAGTTCAGCATAGACGTCAACCAATATGGGTTATCATTGTAATATCATATATTTTTGACAGGTTTTCCTAACAATGTTATAGTTATACAAATAACTTGAGTTGGAATAGCAATTTGTCTATACTATATGTTAGTGAGTTGGATTATCAGGATGAGGTTTTGGCAATCTTTTGGAGCATACGCCTCTCATATCCTAAAGTTATTTTTGAGATATCTCTTATAACCGGTTATAGGGGAGAAGGAATATGAGATCCGGTGGAGGTACTCCTAGGATCCCAAATGTCAAAATAGTTCCAATAAAGGGCTAACAAGCAAAATTTCACGATTGGACATACACATAGCGGATATGTCAATAACAAAGTTTAGTGGCATTCCTTATATATAGCCCTACCATATGCCAACTGTACGTAGACATATATACACAGCCACACATGAAAAAAGAAAGTCTCCGGTGATATTTTGTTGGCGGCAATGGTGAGAGAGAGAGAGGTATAGGGATTAGGCAGGATGGCAAGGAGAGGTACTACAGCAGGCTTTGCATGCGAGGTGTTGCAGAGAAGCTCACGCTGCGCTGCGCCTGCGCGAACCCTTCCGTCCGAGACTATTCGAGCGGAAGCTCACCTCCAACCAGCTTCCTCCTCTCTCCTATAATAATCTGCATACAACGTTTTTATTTTTTATTTTTTTGAAATTGCATACAACGTTTTAGATGGCCTGTTGTTGTTTACTCGTTTCTATAGAGTGCTACAAGTACGACCTAGCTAGCTAAATTATGGCCCACGAAAGTATAATTCAGAGCTTATGCAGCCCACGACGGAGGGAAAATTACGATTCACGCACAATTTCAATTTGAGCCTAAAACGGAATAGCTTATTTCTCTTGTGGTACATGTTTTAAGCCGATATATCGGGTAAACCTTTCAGGCCGATAATTCATTTTTTTTGTTTTTCCTATTTACTTTATTTTTCTTCTCTTTTTTATTTTCTTTTATTACGTGGTTTTTTATTTTGTTTTCCCTTTTTCTTTATTTTCCTTTTTATTCTTTTTGTTATCCTATTTGATTTTTTCATCTTTTTTTTGAACTGAGTATTTCATTACTCATTAACCCTAGCCAAATCGCTGGTTACCACTGTTAGAATAATTGGGCCTAGCCCACTTATTTATTCTAATTAATCAGTTAAACCTCAAAGGCCCACAATTAGTGCTAGGTGGAAAAGTGATTAATACCAAATGGTTTATTCACTAAGAGGACAATCAACTTAAATAGTGAGTATTGGGATGCTCACATAGACAAGTTGAGGAGGAGAACCTGGGAGCCACACGCGCGCGCCGCCGCCGAGCCGAGCCGCCCGCGTGACGCGACGGGGCGGGGCGGGGCGGGGCCCGGGACCGGTCTTGGTCCTTTTTGTCCCGCACGGCCCATCCGAGTGGGAAAACCCTAGCCGCCACCCGGCCAACGGCCAACTCCCACCCGAGTGGAAAACCCTAGCTGCTAACGGGAATCTGCCAACCCCCAACCACCCTGTCCAGGTTCATCCCCTCGGACCGGGGGGGCGCGGCTATATAAGGCCCCTGTCTGAGCGCTAGGGTTTCTCACCGAAAAACACAAATCCTCCTCCCAGCCGCCACCCTTGTCCTGAGCTCGAGCTGCTCTGCTGCATCTCCGACCAGATCCTCTGCGCGCACAGAGGTCTCTGGTGAGCAGGCCTCCGAAGCTTGTCCCGTCACGCGTACCTGCTCGGGTATGCGGGAAATCAAGTTTTTGGGGAGCGCTTTCAGGCGCGACTGCTCCCTCTGCAACATGGTGGGCACACGGAGGACTCCCGGCAACGACGACAACACCGACAGTGGTGACAGCAACAACATTGGTGGTTCACTGTCCGCGGGTACCGGAAGTGCCACGCTAGGGTATAAACTAAATCTGCTCTCTGTTTTGTTTACCACTATAGCTACTGTTTTCCTATGCATGATATACTATGCTAGCAGTAGTGATAACAGTAGCGGATATATGGTCATACCTGTGATAGTTTCTTGCTTATCGTATTTATGGATTAATGCATGGTGTAAAATGACTAAATATTCAACAACCACACCCTCAAAGTTACGAGGTACACCATCCCAAATGGTACTACTAGGTATAGTATTAGTTTCGTGGATAGGCACAATACTCCTAAACTAGAACATGTAATATATTATTTTCTCTTTTATGTTTTTCAAGATTTTTATGTGTATTTTGAATTATTTTCATGGTATTTTCATATTGTATTTTTTTGTTCGTGTAGTATTCATGGATGTTCCACGATATGTGTTCAGTTGTTCCTACAGTATCCATGAAATGTTTTACGGTATATTTTGGGTGTCCACAAAGTAACCATGAAATGTCTGATGGTGCATTTTTATTGTTTCCACATTCTTCATGAGTTGTTTATGGTGTATTTTTTATTTCTTTCACTTATTGTTTTCTTTCTTTTCTAATTCCATTTAAAGTGTCCTCTCATCATGCTTTAATTTCCCTTTATTTCCTGATATCTTGTGAGTTCCTTGTACATCACTAATTCACTGTGATTATCTCATCCATTAATATTTTAATCATGGCATATTTTTCTTGGCGGTGGAACATTTGTATTTTAAGGTGAACATTTTTCTTTAGAACCTAGAATATTTTTCTTTGGAACCTATAACATTTTTCTCATGAACCAGAAAAGTTTCTCTCCTTAACCTAGAACATTTTTTACCTGGCATGGAACATTTTATGCCTCACAAGTTTTAGCTTGTTCTGCTCAGTTAATAAAAATGTCGTGGATACCTGAAAAATGTTTCCAGCTACCTTTTTTTTTGAAAATTAATTCATGTAGTTGATGGCAGTTTTGCTTTTTTCTAAAAAAAAATGACAAGTCATATATGTGATCATGCATGTGTGGGTATCCTTATTAGATTGTTGCTGATGCATGTTGTTCTCTAATCATACTTGTTTCAGTTGTCCAGATAACTGAACTTATAGCTGTTACAGTTATCCAGATTCATATATGTTGAAGCTTGTTGTTTGTTATCTAAGATATCTAGATACTATATGTGCTTATGTGTATGCTATCTGAAAGCATCTAGGTTCTAGTTGGGTTTCGGTGATTAATGACGACACAAGATTACTGTAATTAACGTGTGTTTTACAGATGCAACTTGAGTTAGGTCATGGTAATTGTGATTGATTGGGCAATTTTGGTTTTCATGCCCCTATCGATGGAAATCGTTTCGGTTTTCAAAGTATGGACGACAATGTTAAGGACGGACTAGTTCTAAGTGTCGATTGGCGTTAGAGAGACACTTGTGACTTTGTTTTTCCTTTGACTGTACTACTAAGGGGGGTATGAATTAGTAGCTTGACCTAAGTAAAGTCTAATGTGTTGGGTGTGGTGCACAGTTGTCAATCTTAGCGCTAGGTAGCTGAGGGACAACCCAAAGATCAAGTGGTGGAGTAATTTTCATTCACAAAGGATTTTGAATTGGTAGTGAGTGGAGGGTCAACTCATTGACCGGACGCTAGGAGCGCAGGACTGGATGCTGTCTTGCCGAGTCCTTAAAATTGCCATGCTAGTGTAGGATTGGAACCTAGGATGCAAAACTTTTGTATGGTAGAACAATAGAAACACTTCTAGGCATAAGAGGGTGAAATGGGCTAAGTGTAAGGCTTAATTATTGCAAGAAATTTAGAATTAGCCCAATTCACATCTTCTCTTGGGCATCTTGATCGTTTCAGTTCTGAAAAACCATGAAAATTTGATATGGCTGCACTAGCTTATCTTTTAGAAAGCTATGATAACCTCTAACTGAATAACAACTTATCTGTGCGTTTGTGATATGTTGGCGCACAGGAAGGTGAGGAGCGGCGCTGCGCAGCAGCCGGCCATAGCAGCTGCGGCCCGCCATAGCTCGTGATTTGTTGGCACTCGGAAGGTGATCGCGCGGCAACGGCGTTGCATCTGGCAGCCGTGTTCGTTCTGATTTATTTTAGCAAGGAGCTAATGACAAGAATATGAAGAAGTAAAGGGTTCCAGGTGAAACAATGTAATAGGATATAAGAGAGAAATAAACAGTAAAAGTTTATCTTATGATTTTACATAATGTTCAGGGTTCCCAATGTAAAATTTTATTAGTTTCTTTTTCTCAAGAATGCGCAAATCGGCTGGAATTTATAAAGCCCATGTAAAATCGAAATCAAATAAAAAAATTATGATTGAAATTATTTAACCAAACACATGTTGCGCTTTGAATGTTCGATGTATATTTTACTTCGTGGAACCTCTAGTTTATTTTTGTAGAAAATGGTTGTGCTCAATTAAATCCTACAAAATTTAGTCTAAGTTACGCATATTAGTGTGAACTACAATAAAAATTTCACCACCAGAAAAACTTCCGTAGAGAAACAAAGGAAATTAGACAAAAGGTGTTGCAACTATATATAACATAATTATTATATCGATGGTTTCTAAAAAATATTGTAATCATGTGGGTCTTGTTTATCCTTAATACAGTTTCTATCAAATAGCCGCACAATGGTATATAAAAATGTATTTATAGTTGATCCTAACTCCATGCAAAGCATTAAAGAAATAGATTCTTGTCTATGGGTTATATATACCCTTACTTGCATAGCATACCATCTAACCTCCCGATCTCTGTCTCTCATACCAAACATAAAACATGAATTTATTGATCTCATCCTTTCAACCAAACAGAGAGATGAGATCTCCTATTCTAGAAATTTAGAACGGCACCATCCTGTCCCACCTTATCCAAAAAACAAAAAAAAAACATAGCCTAGAGCGTGCAACTCTCGTCACAGATTCACAATATCACTAGCCTCCAGGATAAGAAAGGGTATTCATGTGCCTGAGCCTGAGAGACCACACGGCAAAGAACAGACACTTCATCATAGAAAAAGAAATGGTATTGCTGCACTGGGCCTGTGGATCGGCCAACAGCCTGCTTTTTCTATCAAATCAAATAGACGCTACGACAGAACTGGACGATGCGATATTTCCTCGCTCCGTCTCGCGGCGTACTTCATAGCTGCACCCGCACTGCCCGCTCGCCGTAGCCGCCTCCACCATGCTGCCTGCTCGCTACGACCACCTCCACAGCACTGCCAGCTCACCACGGCTACCTCTACTGAGCCACGCAAGCCTCCTCGTCGCCGCCGGGGTCTGGCTGCTCGACAGTGCCGCTGGCTGGCCGGGCCAACCCAGCATCAGCCGCCGCGCAGACGCCCGAACGTCACGTGTGGCCAGGCTCATGCCGGACACAAGTGCAGCTGGCTGCACCACCATCCTCGGCCGCTGGCTGGCCGGAACCGGGAGTTCCCCGCTCTACTCTGCGTCATACGGAAGAAGAATGGTGAAAAACGCATGTTACAAGCGTATGCTTTCAAGTGTTTCAGATGTTTCAGAGGTATGTTGCAAGTGTTTCAGATGGATATTGCAAAAGGAGATCGGGATGTTGCATATGTTGCAATGGTTATATATGTATGTTGCAAATGTATGTTCCCAATGTTTTATCTTTCAGATGTATGTTGCAAGTATGTTGATGTTATGTTACACACATATGTTGTAAGTGTTTTATCTGGATGTTACGTATGTTTGCAATGGTTTTTGAGCGTTTTTAGGTGTTTTTTTAAGTGTTTCAGAAACATGTTTCAAGCGTTTTATTTGTTTTCAGACGTATGTTGTAAATGTTGCGTCTGAGTGTTCTAAAAATAGATCGGGTGTTGTACATGGGATATGCATGGAAAGCGGAGAGGGGGCGTGAGCGGTCCTCGTGCGCAGTATGGCAGCGCGGGCAACAACCAAGGCGCAGACCCGTATGGACGAGTGAAACGTAAGCACAGGCGGAGGCATGTTGGCGCGAACAAGGGAAACAGAGTGCAGCGTGGGCATCCGGACGCGCGCGTTTGTCTGAACGTTCGGGCGCTAGCACTGGCGTAAAAACAAAGAACATGTGACGTTGATGATCTTCTTGGACCTTACACGATGACAAGTGACCAATGATTATAACATACATAGTATATAGACAAGTCGAGCGTGTTATGCATGTGTGTGACGAACTGAAGAGATACAAAGCGAGTGGAGAATACCTACTTCAAAACCGGGCCAAACTTGCAACAGCCCCATATTTGAGCTGTTTTAGCACCAATAACACGTGGGGGGAAAGCGATCGAAGGCACCAGCGCGGTGCAGCTGTGCAGTACAGTGGAGCTGCCTGCCAATATGGAAGTAGATATCAGACAAGCATATCCTACAAATAAAAGGCCTGTTATTAAGATGGGTTAGGGATTCCGAGAATCTGATCAAAGAATCCTTGTTCCATCTAAATTCTGAACAGGAGAGATAATAGATAGATAACTAAAATCTAGCATATAGATATTAAAAATCTCAAAATCTACATCAAACCTGATAATACCTAATACTAGCTTGGCAAAAGACGTCCTTATGGGCTTATACCCATCAAAACACACCCTAACCTGATTTATATATGTGCTGTCATTTTTTGCTTATTTATTTTAAAAAAATATATAAATTGAGTTACTCTTTGTTCACAAGATTGAAGCCATTATGACAATAGACCCCTTCAATCAACTAACTATAATCTATGAGTTAGAATCAACAAATCCAAACATGTCAGTTCTTTTTTTATCTTATTCAGATTCAGAATCTAGATTCTCTAAGATTCCTATAATCCCGAGCCCATCAAAACACGTCAAAACTATAGTGAAACTACAAACTAATCCTCTGAGTGCAATTTTTTACAGACAGCTCGTGAGCTGGTAATTGATGGAAAAAGACATGCCTAAACAAAAAGATACATTTATAACAGACACATTCTGTCGGAGACATCTCGTAAAACTCGTTTGTGTACAGTAATTTTGCAGAAAGTTCAGTCCCTAAGCATTTGGAGCTCAGGGCGCCAATCAGACGGGCCGCTTTGCGCGCTCTGAGCTGTGGTCCGTCCACTAGCTACAGCCACAAAGACAAGTGATTCGGATCTGCACTAGGAAGCGCACTGATGGTTCCCAGGTTTCAGACTTGCCATTTCGATATATGCCAAGGCATGCATGCTTTCCCCCTAACACGAAAGGCGACACCCAGGGTTGCCCTTCTGGAGAAAAGGAAAACGTTGGGTGATTCTGAACCACAGCCATGTTCCAAAACCTTAGTGGTGGCCTTATTATGTGACGTTCTCCTACATTTCACATGGAAAAGCCTTTGTACAGCATTACAAAAAAGGCTTTTCTAAGTAAGAAGGTATAGGTCGGTATCATTGAACCCAAAAAGGTGACATCGTGTTGGTTATCTGTATAAAATAGTTTAACTAGTTTGTTTAGCAATGCTGTGTGTCTTACACGGCATGGGCCCCTTCAGTCCGATTTCCACTGAATATCCCGATATTCCTCTGTAGAAAGAGAGAAAAATATTTTTAACAAAATATCATGACAACTGAAGAGCAATTTTAACTAGGCTTAAAGAAGGGACAATTTGAGTTGAGGAAAATAAGTTGCCGAAAATTGTTAGAAAGGCGTGAACTCTCCTCTTCACTCATCATGGATGGAGTAGTCATGTATGTCTTCTTCTCTAGCAAGCCCAAGTTGCCGAACAGATGCGTCAAGTCGTGTCTAGTGCTGATTGTCCAGCTCCAATCCGTTGCGAATGTCCACTTCATGCTATGGTCTCTCATCTTACTCGCCGATGACTTCTTCAACTTTATTAGCCAGGTCTTCTTTGCTATATCACCTTGCGTCAACATCATATTCACCACAATGCATGCTTTGCGGCCTAGAGGAGCTCTGGTCGCAGTGCCCTATATTGGTACATTGATATATATCCGTTCCCTGAGATTATTGGCGCAAGACTTTCTACCTACCTATACGCAATTTCAAAATTAATGTTTATCTTGGATCCCTATCAACACATCCGATTTTTTTTTCAATTTAGCTTTTTCCCGTCAAAATTTCGCATTTATACCCCTTGGCCTCAAAACCCATCTTTAGACCCTGAGCTCGGTGTCATGGCCTACAGCGCCGAGGTAACACGTCTTGACACCATAGGTCATGGCATCGAGGTTGGAGGTTAAGGTTGGCGTGGCTGACGATGTGATGCTGACGTGGCCAGAGCTCGGCACCATGATTCACGGCGCCGAGGCTGGTCTCCATGATCTACGGTGTCGAGCCTCGATGCCGTGAATCATGGCGCTGAGCTCTGAATTTAACCCTAGCCCTAAGTTCTCATGACTTGGACACCTTAAAATTTTACAAGTGCTAACACGCTAGTAGAAGGACTGAAACAGGGCTTTGGGTCGTTGCCGGTCACCTAGAAAGGGTGCACGCCAAAAACGAGTATCAGATTAATGCGCTAGGGGGCATCGGCACATTGGGTTGCACTGTTTTCCCATTGACCCTGTTGACTACGATGGCGGTGGGACTGCCAGAAGAAGCCGAGCACAGAGGGTTCGACATCGGAGTAGGGATTACTTCAATGCCAATCATCGGACTAATCCGATGGTCCAATGACGAGTTTTGGACCTCTCTGTTGAGCATCGCATTTGGGGCATCAGATGAATGTGCATAATCATCGAACTGTATGCTAACATGTTTTCAAATGACCATTTGAGTTATCAGTGACCGTTACGACCCCTCTAGCAGTGGGACCGCCAATGGGTGTATGAGCTTGTTGAGAGGGCAAACGGCTCTTTGTGAGATGGCCCTCTATAAATAGTTGATCTCACGGTTTGGGGAGGTCTCTTGGCCATTTGTTGACTTGAGCTACACTCTTGCCCCCAAAGCTGAGAACACTCTCCTATCTCCTCTCCTTGCTTGGTGCTCATCTTTGTGAGAGATTGGGAACCTCTAGTGCATTGCATTTGAGTGGGACTAGAATTGTCTTTTTGACTTGGGATTTCTTATTACTCTTGGTGATTGTCGTAACCTAGCTGGCTTGGTGCTTGTGGAGGATGTAAGGTCCTAGATGGCTAGAGGGGGGGGTGAATAGCATATAAAAATTCTACAAAAGGCACTAAGCAAACTTGTTAGAATAACAAATGGCGTAAAGCGAGTTTTGCTTAGCCAAGGGTTGTGATGCAAGCCTCCTATCCACAAGTCTAGTAGATTATGATCTCTAGTTCACACAAGTGCTATGTCACTAACTTTACACTAAAGAGCAAGCTAACAACACTACTAGCTAAGCTACCACTAGAGCTACACAAGATAATCTAGTAAAGTAAATGCAAGAGAGATGATTGTGATTCTTATACCGACGGTGGAGTGAAGATGTTGCCAATCACCAAGATAATATACAATCAATCAATATTGACAACAACACAATATGGAGACCAATCATCGGGGGACAAGAGACACAATATTTTTGTTCACCCGGTGTTCACTTGTGCACCGACAAGCTACGTCACCGGTTGTGTCGACCAACACTTAGATGGTTTCCCGGTGTGACCCTCAAGTCACTTGCCCTTCAAGGCACGCCCCGCAAGGCACTGCAAGACACCACTCTCAAGTGAGGTAACTCAATGACACGCGCATTCCACTAGAGTTGCTTTTGGCGTCCCGCCGAGGAAAGCACAAGAACCCCTCACAATCAACCGGAGGTGGCCAAGAACAATCACCTTCTCTTGCCAATGCCTCCAACAATCTCCAAGCCGGCTAGGAGCGGTACTCTCCAAGAGTAACAAGAAATCCACCGGCTAAACCACCCACAAGTGCCACTAGATGCCCTCAAACTATGCAATGCACTTTGGGATCACTCAATCTCACTTTTGATTTGCAATCAAGCAAGAGAGATGAGTGAGAGGAGAAGCTTTAGCTCAAAGGATGCACAAGAGTGTTAGAAATGCCAAGAGACCTCCCCAAGGGCCGGCCAACGAGTATTTATAAGCATCCCATATAAATAGAGCCGTTGCCACTCCACTGAGCGTTTTTCGGGACGAACGGACGCTCCGGTCAAAACTGACCGGACGCGCTCAACCGCGTCCGATCACCCTGCACCGTCCACGTGTCCATCCAGATTCAAACGCGACCGTCAGATCCTCCAATGGTCACTGCGCGCCAACGGTCAAATGCAATGACTGGACGCGCTGCTCAACCGACCGGACGCACCGATCGCACAGCACTGCGCGCCCGCGAAGCATCGACCGGACGCGCTCCAGAAAATGACCGGACGCGATAGTGCCAGCGTCCGGTTGGAGTCCAGTAAGCTCTCTCGACGACCGGACGCGTCCGATTGCATGTGACCGGACACGCACCGCGTCCGATCGACCTTGCGAACTGCAGTTACCTCAGGGCGCTTGACTGGACGCGCCGGTCCCGCGAGTGACCGGACGCGCCGGTTGTAAACCCTAGCCCGCGCGCCTGACTGCTGCGCTGTACTGACCGGACGCGTCCGGTCAAACCGTGACCGCATCCGGTCCAGCGTCCGATCACGCTGGTGACCTTCGTTCGCCTCCGTTACTTTTCCGACTTCCGGCGTAGTGGAAAATAGGCATTTCATTTCCCCGAAATCGTCTGAATCCTGCGCTCGCGAGCTCGGCGGGAGGGAGAGAAGAACCCAAACCCCTCTCTTCCCGCAAGCCACAGCGCGTCGAATAACCGATAAGACTTCCCCTCTTAATAGATCGGCTATCGACCCTAAACCACTCACACCCTCTATGGTGTCTCGAGTGTAAAACAAAATGGCCTTATGGTTATACATTTGCCTTGAGCCCATTTTGTTTCTCCAAATGATATGATCCGCTTCATATCATCACATGACCATCTCGATCCATCGACCTTGACTTTACTTGCTCTTCACCGTTGCATCGGTCCGTCGGCGCAAGTCTTGCTCAAGCTTCACCATCGCATGGTCCTTCGCTTCGAAGCCTCGACTTGCCCTTCACATTCACAACCGGTCCATCGAGCCAAGCCTCATCTTGGTCTTCACCATTTTGGTCATATGAGTCAATGTCATGTCTCATATTCAATGACCACCTTTATCTAAATCATCCACTTAGATAAAAAGGTTAGTCCTAGGTTACATCAATTAGCCAAAACCAAACTAGGGACTTTCAGAGGACCGTTGAGAAAATCATTGTGATTGTTGTGGTCTCTGGTCATTGGCTATTGTGAGGGGCTTTGTGCTCATCCCCATGAGAGAATCGTAAAGAGTAACTCTAGTGAAATCAGTGGAGGTTTGGAGAGGTCCTTGGTGATTTACCATCTTCTAAGTAAAGTGGTGATCTAAGGATCCACCTCAACAAAGACGTAGGTTGTCGGCAAGCAATCAAACCTTGGGAAAAAACTCTTTGTCTCAATTTGGGAGAGTGGGGATGAAATGTTGGTGGCCACCATAAAAAAAGATGTGAAGGGGGGTCTACTACTACTACCACCACCACCACCAACAACAACAACCACCACCAAGTCTGTCAGTCCCAAGCAAGTTGAGGTAGGCTAGAGCTAAAACCCAATAAGCACCCTCAGTCACGGTTCAGGCACGTCGATAGCTGTTTTCCAAGCACTCCTATTCAGGCACAGATCTCTAGATATATCTCATTCTCTCAAATCTCTTTTTATTGTCTCCCCCCATGTCAACTTCAGTCTTCCTCTGCCTCTCCTCACATTATTATCTTGACTTAGAACTCTACAATGCACTGATGCCTCTGAAGGTCTCCTTTGGACATGGCCAAACCACCTCAACCGATGTTGGACAAGCTTTTTCTTCGATATGTGCTACCCCTAGACGATCACGAATATCATCATTCCGCACTCGGTCCATTCTTGTGTGACCACAAATCCAGTGCAACATACGCATTTCTACAACACTCAGTTGTTGAACATGTCGTTTCTTTGTAGGCCAACATTCTGCTCCATACAGCATAGCGGGTCTAATCGCCGTTCTATAAAATTTGCCTTTTAGCTTTTGTGGTACCCTCTTGTCAAAGGGGGGTCTACTAGATCAAGAAATTAGGCTAAACTCTCCCAATACAATAGTTATTGGGGATAGGGAAGCTGTTGGAGTTTCTCTAAGGGAGAAAGCTTTTGCAGCAACATGGCTTATGGATAGAAATCAAAATCCACAAATATGGCTTTTGCAGCAACATTTTACCCCCTTTCTACAGTAAAGTTCGATTTGACACTCCCCCTGTCCCCCCAACTAGTCGTTGGATTTTAAAGACCTCTCAAAAGTTAGTAATAGACAATATAGACACATTAACTTTCAAAACTAGAAAAAAACTTGACGATTTAAAGTTGTCTCTTGGACGGTTTTGCTGACGTGGTTGTGGGGGCTCACCTATCATTTGGTGTCCCTCCTTCTCTTATACTCCTTTTTGCTAAAGTTGTCAACTACAAAGTTATATACTATATTAGGATCTACAACTTTAGTGTAGACCTGAGATTGTTTCAAAATAAATTTTTTTTTAAAATTAGAGAACTTAAAACAAATATTTAGGCCTCTAAACGATCTTAGATAGAAAAAAGTTGTCATCTACAAAATTGTAGATCTTGTATGGAACTACAACTTTGGTATACAATATGCTAATTAACATCTGAGGTCATTTGAAAATTCAAAAAAAAATCTGGTGACTTCAAACAAATCTTTAGGCCTTTAAAATATATTAGAAGTTATCAACTATAAAGTTATATAGATCGTCTCGAGCTCTACAACTTAGATACAAAGTTTATATTTATACGACTTCGCATGAAAAATATGTTTGTTTATATATAGAAGAAAGAAAGAAAACAAATGGCAAGTGGGCCTTGTCAGTAAAACCACCCAATAAACACGTTTGAAATGGTGAATCAAGAGGATATATTATCTAATTTTGAAAGTTAATGTGTGTATTTTTTAGTACTGAAGTTTAGAGGGGTTGTTTAAATTCAGTGACTAGTTAATAGGGTGAATTGAACTTTACTTTTTTTCTCTGATAAAAATTTGAAATTGTGTTTTTGCTATGCACCTGTCACATGCTACTCGCATGTACAATAGCACACCAAACTCCAGACGATCGCCAAAGGCCCTCTAGCCTTGTTGTCAAAAAAAAAAAAAGTTCTCTAGTGTAACCGGTTAGATGGCTCCGGCGGCATCCATCAGGTTCTGAGTTCGATTTCTCATAGAGACGAATTTCAGGTTTGAGGGTAAAAAAGAGATGAATTTTAGGTTTGAGGGTAAAAAAATCTCTCGCCTGTGGCCCTGGGTTCGGGGATTTTCTAGAAGTGCATCAAAAGTTCTTCTTAACGAAACATTGTGGGGATGTCTCTCCCCGTGGCTCTAGGTTTTTTTTTTTAGACTCCAGACGATCCAAATGCCTACCGCGGACTCGTGCGTGTTGTTGGTTAAGTCCAACGCCGGGCGGCTATAAAAGCAGCGGCAAGTTCCTCGAGGCCTCGTCCCAGTCCCAGTCCCCACGCACGCAGCAAGCATCCCCGGCTTAGCGTCCGCTAATCCGCGACAGCTTGACCTCTGGACATCCGGCTTCCTCGCCCCGTCCCCCTCACGCAAGCCGCCTCTTCAGCACCTCTGTTATTCGGTGAGTGCCTGCCCGCCTGCCGGCCCTTTCTATTGCGAAAAGGTTGGATTTTGCTGGTTCAGGCCTCAGGGTCAGGGTGAACTTTAAATGATTACCGATAGAATTTTCTGAGAGGAATCAGAAAAGGTTCGATTCTTAATGGTACTCGGAGTCGGAGGGGAGGCGATATGCCGGTGTATGCTCGAGAACGAGTGGGTATATGCTGCATGAATATTCATATTTTGCTCTGTCGATTAGCTCTTACCGTCTTGCCTTGCCCAACCTTTTTTTGGCGAAACAGTTCCGAACTGCCGATACATACTAGCCGCTGTGCCTGTGGTGCCTGGGAAAGCCGCTCCCCCCACCCCCTCCTTTGGATCTGAGCATGATTCTTTTCCAATTCCTGTTGCGGTGAAGGCCCCCACCCCAAAATTTATCTGTCTCTCTAGTCGACGAATCCCGTCGCAGAGTTGCCGGAAATCAACCTCCTTGATTTGGGGATTCAGGGTTGTCTATCTATCTCTCTTCTTGTAGTGTGTTGCAGTTTTATTTCTCTGCCAACAAGGTGTGCAAGAGGTACTGTCTGGGAGCTGGGATATTACCCCTTTTTTTTTCTCCTATGTAGGTCAAAGCAACTACCCATGTTTTTGTCGGGGGCTTATTGGCCTACATGTTTCCTCCATTGCCAGATGTACAGGAAAGAATAAATGCTTCAATCGTCTGTGCCTGTGTACCTCTCTTGCCATTTTAGTTGCCTCAGTGCTTTCAATGGGGAAGCAATCTTTGTACTTAAGTCATTTCTTTGCGTGCAATTCCCTGAGCAATCCACTAAATGTGTGTGACTGCGTGGTGGCCCATGACAATCTGCTTCGCCAGAAGCGACTAGTAGCCTCCTCTTCATGATTGTGTTGGCTCTTCCAGAAATGCAGAAACAGTTCACAATTTTCACGCTTAGGTGGGTTATATTATATTGGGATGATGTGTATCATGGTTGACTCGGTAAATTTGCCTCTCACAGAAGTAGCCCACTAATGCTCTTGAGGAGTAACTCATAGGTAGTTACTTCTCAAAAAAAATCTGTCACTTCTTTTACCGTTTGTCTTGTAAAATTGATAGCTGAAGTAGACTTTATGGTTGTTCATCATGAAAAGGGTTGACTCAGTGTTAAGGTAGTTAACATATAACCACTGAGACATACCTAAAATAAGCACTATTGCAATCATCAATATTGCTGCTCAAAAGTTTGGGATTAATTATTCTTGGATAGGAGGACATCATGAGATCAAGACTCTCACCCTTCAGTAGAAGTGGGCGTCCATTTCTCCCTTTATTTTTGTATGTCAGAAGAAGACTCTACTTTTCCATCGTCCACTGACATGTATTCATAAAGTTTGCCTTCTTTGGTCGTTGGCTTTGTTAGGTATCCACATGTTTGTTTCCTCCACCCATTTCATGGCAAAGTTCATGATATGTAGCCTAATTTGTCGGTTATGAAGCTGCTTGTACTTCCTTTCCATTCTAGTACTGACCCCAAGTATACTGCTGGATCCAGCTCAGTCTTACATATGTGGAATGATGCACATGAACAACATGCAATTCTAGATGTCCCACATCGATAGTCTTCCCCATTTATAACTTTCAGGCATTCGATTTAAATTTTCTTTGCAGCAATGCTTCTTCAAGTGGTTTATGTGGTTGTTTTATTCCGATGTGGATATTTGCAGACCTTCCACTTCAGCACAGCACAAGCAGGTGATAAGGTTCTGAACCTGCAAGTTCCAATGACAATCTGCAGCAGTGAAGAAATCATTGATGAGTTTGAGTTGCTAACGCGTGATGCTAGACGCGTGCAGCAGGATACACTGAGAAAGATTCTCGAACTGAATGGTCATGCTGAATATCTGAATCGCTTCAATCTTGGAACGAGAACAGATTCAAAGAGTTTTAAATCCTGCATTCCGCTATGTGTGCATAGTGACATAGAGTCCTACATCCAGAGGATAGCCGATGGAGACGACTCGCTGGTGCTAACTGGGAAGCCCATCACTTCCCTCTCCGTAAGGTACTAGTTGGAGTTTTTTTTTTCTCGTTGCATCAACTGGTATCTGAATTAGGCGAACTCTAAATTTCGTTGCTTCTGAATTATTGTTTCAGTTCTGGTACGACGCAAGGAAAACCCAAGTTTTTGCCATTCAATGATGAATTGCTTGAGAGTACAATTCAAATATTCCGAACCTCATATGCTTTTAGAAATCGGTAAGGAACTTCGCTTATATTTGTGACATTCTGCTTCTTTTATAAGTTATATCCTCAACAGTGATACTGCTATATAATAATTTTGAGTCTGCAAAATTTTCCTTCAGCGTTATGATCCAGAGTTCCAAAATAATGTTTGGGCATACTTGCAGTGAATATCCTATGGGCAACGGAAAAGCCTTGCAATTTGTTTATGGGAGCAAGCAAGTCTTTACCCAAGGGGGCATTCTTGCTACAACTGCGACAACAAATTTGTACAGGAGTCAGCGTTTCAAGGAAGCAATGAAGGATATCATGTCTCAGTGCTGCAGTCCTGATGAAGTCATCTTTGGTCCTGACTTCCATCAGTCTTTGTACTGCCATCTATTATGTGGGTTAATCTACTCAGATGAAGTTCAGTTTGTTTTCTCACCATTTGCGCACAGCCTCGTCCATGCATTTCACACTCTTGAGGAGGTATGGGAAGAGCTATGTGCTGATATAAGAGATGGTGTTCTCTCAAACAGAGTTACCACACCATCTATCCGCCAAGCTGTTTCAAAAATCTTGAGGCCGAATCCTGAGCTTGCTAGCTCGATATACAATAAGTGCCAGAATTTGAGTAATTGGTATGGGGTGATCCCAACACTGTGGCCAAATGCGAAGTACATCTATGGCATTATGACAGGGTCCATGGAACCATACCTAAAGAAACTGAGACATTATGCTGGTCACTTACCACTGATGAGTGCTGACTATGGTGCATCTGAAGGATGGGTTGGTTCTAATGTAAACCCAACCCTGCCACCTGAGGAGGTGACATACGCTGTTCTTCCTAATATTGCTTATTTCGAGTTCATTCCTCTGCAAAAACCGAAAGGGGAGGAAATGGAGAACTTTTCCTCTATTCACTACATAGAGTCAGAGCCTGTGGGCCTAACTGAAGTTGAGGTTGGCAAAATCTACGAAGTTGTAATAACAAATTTTGCAGGTACATACATCTCTTTTCCGGTAGCATTCAAGCACTGCAGTTCTAATTCATGATTTTGCATTGGAAATATGTATGTTTCCAACTTGTTTGACCTATATTAATTTATTTTGTCATTTGATGATTTAAGTGTAGCCGGGCTCCAGCCCAGTTTCATCAGTAGTCTGTAGTGTTCTGTGTCTTTGTCCTCCAGAAGGATTTCTCGGTTAAGTTTTGAGCATAATGCCTACTAGTATCAGTGACTAGCTCTAATTTCCATTCCATCGAAAATTCGAAATGGCACATGTTTGATGTTCTTGCTTTTCCTATGGGCTATTGGGCCGTAGGTCTATACCGATACAGGCTGGGAGATATTGTGAAGATAGCGGGCTTCCACAACTCGACGCCAGAGCTCCAGTTCATCTGCCGCAGAAGTCTCGTCCTCAGCATCAACATCGACAAGAACACCGAGAAAGACCTGCAGCTAGCCGTCGAAGAGGCGGAGAAGCTCTTGGCTGCGGAGAAGGTGGAGGTGGTGGACTTCACGAGCCTCGTGGACAGATCAAGCGACCCAGGGCACTACGTCATCTTCTGGGAGCTGAGCTCCGACAACGCCAGCGAAGATGTCCTGAGCGGCTGCGCGAACAGCATGGACCTGGCCTTTGTGGACGCCGGGTACGTCGGGTCGAGGAAGATCAAGACCATCGGCGCCCTCGAGCTCCGGGTCCTCCGGAAGGGAACCTTCGGGCAGGTCATGGACCACTACCTGAGCCTCGGCGGCGCCGTGAGCCAGTTCAAGACGCCGCGGTTCGTGAGCCAGTCCAACAGCAAGGTGCTGCAGATACTGAGCAGGAACGTCACCCAGAGCTACTTCAGCACTGCGTATGGACTCTGATCGATGCTACACACGTAAGCACTGGTAGCTGAAAGTATAGTGAAAGTGCATGGCGTACGATCCATCGTGTTGGGAGTAGCCCAACTGATAGGTGTATCATATATTGTCAGTAGCTCTTATGTAAATATAGCTGTTTGACAGTGTATGTATGTATGTATCCGTGGTGCAAGGTTGCTGCATTCCTAGCATTGCATTGCATTTAGCAGCCGTGTCATCGCTGAAGAAAATTCAGAAAGATCACACGTGTTCTGATTTCTGAATCAAAAAAGTTGTGTACAAGAAGCAAACTCAGTCGATCGTATTCCCGCCACAGCCTTTGCATGAGAAAAACCGCCAAAGTTTTCATGTGCTTTACATACAAATCTGGAGCCAGACCGGGCTCACTACTCTTCATGCAGATTTGGTCATTCCATGACCAACAATCGCATGAACAGGACAGCATTGACACGTAAAACCACAACAATCAAGAAAAAAAAATGTTGCCCCAATGCAAGAACAGATGGACTGAAAACATGGATGATCAAAGTTGACCGTGGGACGGCAGATCCTGCTCGACCGCGGCACCACCACTCTGGTCATGGACCATGCCAGCGCAGGCACAGGCGAGCGGCGGCGCTCGCCTCGGCCGGGCCGCCCAGGTGGCCACCGCCCTGAAGAGCGCCCTCAGCGTGACCTTCCTGTGGTGGACCCTGCTGACCGGCACGACGACCTGCGTGCTCTTGCCCCTCGTCTCTTCCGCGGCTGGTGGTGGCCCGTCGTCGCCGAGAGCGAGGACGCCGGCGGCCGCCGCGAGGAGACGCTTGTCGAGGAGCCGGCGCACGGCGGCCAGCTCGTACGAGTCGTACAGGGAGCTCCCGGTGTCCCACACCGCCTTGTCGCTGCCCACGCCGGTGCCTCCTGCTCCCTCCAGCTCATGGTGCTTCCGAGACATGATGCAATCTATGATCAAGTCTGCTGGCTGGCCGGAGGTGGAAGATGCAAGTGCGCAGCGCGATAGAGGAGAAATGGCCGTGCGTTGATCTTTTATTCTTTTCTGTCTGTGGCTTCTTATGATTATTTTTTGATTGATGAGTTTTTCTCGGCAGCCAAAAATCGAATCTGCGTAAGTTGTGTGCAGGTCACGCTAGCTGTGTTTTGGACTTTTGGTAAGGGCACGAAACAAACATGATGTGCGAACTTGTCCAAACTAGTACTCCAGCGAACACGACGCACCAGTTTTTTCTGAGAAACAATTTGTGGCCTAGGTCAAATGAAAAAGGTGCGGCAGAACCAGCTGTTCACCAACCTCAAAGGACGTTTGGACATCTAAACTGTTCTAATCCAATGGCCAACGCCAATGCCCCCTTGGTTGGAAACGATCAAAAGTCTTCAAAGAGGGAGAAGCAGATGTACGCTGTCTGCCGGGGTGGCGGGTTTACTACTGTATCGCGCAAATGAGACGGACGACGGTCGACGGAGGAAGAGGATGATCCGCAGGAGCGGAGCAGAGGAGACAGTGGCGGGATCAGATCTGTCAACGCGAATGGGACGCGAACTGTGCGCGCGTTTTGTTTCGGGGCTGGCCGGCAGCGGCAGGGCACAACGCGGCAACGGCCACCAGCCGGACGCCACCACCAACCACGGCGCACCGAGGTAGTCAGCGGCGTGGCGGAGAAAGCGTGCACGCGCACAGCCAGTCCACGGCACATGCGCTCGCGCTCGCTTTGCTTGTTTTCGTTTTGCAAGTGCGGTGAACAGGGCCGGCCTCCCTCCACGGAACTACAGTCTCGCTGGGCCCGTTGCCACCGCGGCCCTCTGGATCTCGGGATGCCACCGGCCCACGATGCGTTTGTCTGCCCAGCGCAGGCCAACTCACCGGAGCGACGCTGTGGGCCCTCGTGCCTTGGGACCGCCAACCACGCGCACAGACACAGTCACACTCCATTTCTTTTTTTTATTTAAAGAAAAAACAGAGAAGAAAAATGATCTAGCTCCGTTGCCACGCGGTTTAGGGATCCAAACGATCGGAAGAGACAAAAAAAAAATGTTTTTTTCAATTTTTCCATAGAAATGAAATTAAAAATAATATTATCAGAAACGAATACGGTAAGGATATTACGGTACGTAGAAATTAGTCGGTAAAAGGGATTTGCTAGGTGTCTGAAAAATAGCATCTGTTTAGGTGGCAGTTGTGAGCCTTGAGATGAAGATCCAACGGTGCCAGATTATGATCTACATTCACACAAAGACAAATAACAATATACAATTTAAAGACAATTAACAATAGCAATTTTTTTTCTATAGCAAGACAATTACAAGATTTTGATCTAAATCAACATAAAAACAATGAACAAGTTACAAGTATAACACACTCAATAGACACGAATCTTGAAGCAAGATTGACGACCACACACGTCGCCTGAACGAGAGCCTAATTTCAAGCAGCTGTTCCTTAGGAATAGTGAATTGATAATGTAGAGTAAACACGAGGCTGGAAATTGGATGCAGGCGGGTGTGTCCAAACTGAATTGTCTTCTTTGTGAGTGGGTCAGTAAGTCAGTTTAGCATTAGCGCTGTTCAGTAACAGTTACAAAAGGTTTTGTTGAGTCATGCATAACTCACATTTCGGGGTCTCAGCCTGTCGATGACGATATGCATATAAACTTTTTTACTATTTAATGCAACATTTTTTAGGGAAAAAATGCAGAGTAAAAAAAAAGACATGCTTTACTACCCATATATAAATTCACACACATGTAGGACGAGACTCTGGGGTCGTGGGATAAGAAAAAAAAAGGGTATAATATTGCCAATAATTTCAGGTTAAAAAATGGTAAATCGCTAAAACGGTCGGAACCGTTATCATTATTTACAAGTTAAAATAGTACTGAGCCTGCAATATGAATGAAGTCATTGAATTTGCGACGAAATGCTCTACTGTATTTGTTTGCACAAAATGCATGTGATTGACTGATCGGCCGGTATGAGGAGGGTATGACTTTTTTGATATAATAACCGGAGGGTATGACTTTGAAGCGATGAAGCCGGCGTGACGCTACATAATGATAAATGTGTACTACAGTCTGACTGCTGACTTGGGGTTGGGGATGGTCTTCGGCTCTTTGTATTTGCAATACAATTACAGAGCTGCCGCCTGCCGCCAAAGCATTGACTAAAAACCCGGTGCGCGCGCGCGGCTCCATGTGGACCGCGCTGCGATCGTTGACTCGATGACTCGATCAGGCCAAGCCCCCAAAGCACGTGTCGCGTCACGGCCACTGCACTGCATCATCGCATCCTGCTACAGTAATAATAATATACGGCCTGCACACTACACCGTGCGACGCGCCTACCATTAGGCCTGCATGCGAGCGACGTGCCTGTGGCCTGGCCTGCTCTCTCACAGCGCAGTCACACACACTGGGACTTCCCTTGCCACGTTAGGTAGGCTCGCTCATGTCACCTGATTAGTACATTTAGGCCGGTTCAGTCGGTTTATAATCCGTACTTTTAATTTATTTTTCAACTAAAATAATATTTTTTTAAAAAAAATCAGTCAAAACAATATTTCGGCTTATTTTGAGCGTACGGGGCCTTAGTTTATTTGTTGCTTCGTGGGAAACCAAAAACACATCGTACGTAGTAGTACTACTGCTACCCAGCGGACGCTGACACCATGACACGGCTGGGCCTTGCCGCTGCCGACACATCCGCCCGCCGGCTGGCCGGCCTCTGCAAAGGGAGCCAGCCTCCCCTGCTGAATGCTGATGGAGGCGAGCACTATCGGAGACGCTGATGAGAGCGAGAACCACGGATCCACTGGTGCCCGGACAACGGGACAAGCATTGACTCTGTCCACGGACCTCGACCACGGGGAGGCGAGAGGAGAGGATGAAAAAAAGCAACCGCACCGCTCCTTCTACCAGTCTAGCACCTGTCGGTCCGGCGCGTTCTCTTGTCCCCGTGAGGCCGTACCCCCAGCTGCGTGCGCCTCCGTCTGAATGCAGATGCAGTCCATCTCCGCGGTAGGAGTACAAAGTATGGGAATCTTCTTATCTTCCTTATCACTATTCACTTGTGATGGAGTGCAGTGAAGTGAAGAGACGAAAGGATGGGCGGTGCAAGGGACGGAGACGGGTGCTGGCGTGGTTCAGATCATCGACAGACACATACCAGTAATCCACCAAACCAAACGCCCCTGAATGAAACATGAAAAGGAGAGCACATAATCCAGCCAGGAGTTATATTTGTACTATTATTTGTATTTCATAGATCGGTATACAGAGGCTGTGTTTAGATCCAAATTTTGGAGTGCCAAAATACACTGTAGTATTTCGTTTGTATTTGGTAATAATTGTCCAACTATTGACTAATTAGGCTCAAAACGTTCGTCTCGCAAAGTACAATCAAACTGTGCAATTAGTTTTTGATTTTATCCACATTTAGTACTTCATATATGTATCGCAAGTTTGATATAACGGAGAATCTTTTTTTTACATAGTGTATTTTTTAATGGATCTAAACACAGCAGAAAATAGGTTCGTCTCTCGGACTACAACAACCTTTCACCGATTCAGGAGGACCTGCGTGTGTGTGGTGCACACTAGCTGGCTGCTGCCTGTTGGGACATGTCGAAATTCAACCAAGGGGGTGTATAGTTCCCAAAAATTTTCACCTCAAAACATCACATCGAATCTTACGACACATGCACGGAGTATTAAATGTAGACGAAATAAAAAACTAATTGCATAGTTCACCGTGAAATCGCGAGACGAATCTTTTAAGCCTAATTAATCCATAATTGAACAGTAATTACCAAATAAAACAAAAAGCTACCGTACCCGAAACCAAAAAATTTACACCTCGTTTTCTTCAGTGGCATCTTGTCCTGTTTTTTTTTTGTTGGAATCTAGTACTAATCTATCTATCGCGTCAGTCCTTGCCCAAGTGAAAGACAGAGCCACGGTCCACGTCTCCACCGAGCGCAAGCGCGGAGGCAGGCAAACGACAATCGGTGGCGCGACGAAGAAAGCGCATCCGCGCCACGCTCAGGACACGGAACGCATCGGTTCCACCGTTCCAATCCATCTTACGACGAAGGGGACACGGAAGCGTTCGCGTTCAGCCGTCCATACTCCGTAGACGTCACGGTAGATGCTTTTTGTTATGGATCGATGCCATGCCAGCCACAGAAAGATCGGGTTTGTCTAGAAGCATGGATTGCGATCGCGAACCTGCGACAGCACAGGGAAAAATAAAAATGACGGTGTAAGTATGAACCGAGTAAAACAGGATACCAACGTTTTTTGTCTAAAAAAATGCGGCCAAAAATCCGATACTCGTAATACTAACAGTATACAACCTTCTTATATACGAAAAGGTTTATGGATGTTAATCATGTGTGAATTAAAATAACATTTCTAGGATTGTATGTATAGACACTTGGATTGAGTTTCACATGTGGTTTGGCGTCTTAGATTGCCTCTACAGGAATATCTTAACTAAGGTTTCACAGGGTGTTGTTCTAATCAAAGATAACTTAGAAAAAGAAATTGGAATGAGAATAAGTTTTTTGCCTTTTCTGGTAGGGAGGAAACAATTCAACATCTTTTCTCTGACTGTGTTTACGCTAAGTTCTTTTGGCGGGCGGTATACCTTGTTTTAGGTTTGTGACCACCTAGTAATGTTTCCGACCCTTTTCAATGGATGGTACAAACAAGGGTAGATTGAACAATGCTCTTTTGTTATTAGGTGGTGCTGCCATTTTGCTAGACAATATTGCTTACAACAAATGAAGTCGTTTTTTGACAAATGCCCACCTAAAACTTTTTTGCAAGTTTTATTTGGGCAAACACATTGGCTGTACCATTAGGCACAATTGAGATGGTGTGAAGAAAACAAGGAGCACGTCATTCCTGTGTGTCGAGCACTAGAAGTAGCTGCTTTGCAATTCCTTGCTTCCTTTTGGATGTCCTTTTGATGTTAGGATTGAGTTTTAGTTGGATCCACTTTCTGTTAAGTCAAACATTTGTTTTGCAATAATTGGTCTAATTCTCTTGCTTGAAAAAGGGATGAAGTCGGATTTTATCCACTATCTAAAAAATATGGTATCTGACATCTTATTTTGGAACTTCTAGGGCATCTTCAATAACAAGAGCCAGGTAGTAGCTCTTACATACCATCTCATCTATATCCTACATGTAAGGTATTCTTTATTATTTTATATATTTTGTCTCATATCATCTATTGAAGAGAGATAGAAAAAGTGTCCCCCTGTTCGGCTGAGCTTATCAGCCGTGGAACAATATTTTTCTCTCACAGCAAATCAGTCACAGCCGACTTATAACCCCAAAAAACAGCCACCCCGAACAGGGCCTGTGTCTTTCTAGCATTGGAGCGCATAAAAAGCCTAGCTATCCTATCATTGCTCATGTTTTAAGCTCCTCATTCTTTTGGTAGTGCTCATTCTACTCAGGTTTTCATGAAAGCTGATTTTCTAAGAGAAGTGATTCTCTGAGAAATATTTTTCTATGATTCTTTATGATAAATCAATCTATGCATACGGTGAGGCGTTGTGTGTGTAAAGTGAATCAGATAAGCTATTTTTTAGCTTTCAACACTCGAGTTTATTTAAGAGAATAGATTCTGCATTGGGGGCTTTGCCAAACGTGCCATTAGAGATTTAGAGCTGATTATCGGAGAAGCCATTAGGGCTTGACTTATATGCTTCATATAAATTTTTAGGATGGATCGTGTGTGGTAAGTAACTTGGGATGAAGGAAACGCCGGAATTAATATTATTCAGACAGGCCCATAAATGCTTTTGTTCACTGCGACGCTGCTGCCACCTATAAATTTCGGCGTTCTAGAAGTGAGGTAAGGCCTTCCATTAGATCCCAACTCGGGTGGCCGAATTTGCACAATGCTACCCCCGAGCACTGTAGTACTTTTGTTTTTTAGGTAATAATTGTCTAAATTTTGATTAATTAGGCTCAAAATGTTCGTCTCACAAAGTACAATAAAACTGTGCAATTAGTTTTTGATTTCATCTACATTTAGTACTCTATATATGTGCTGACATTTTAATGTGATGGAGAATCTTTTTTTTACATAGTAGAATTTGGAGTAAATTCTAGAATCTAAACCAGGCCTAAGGTGCTGCTGTGCACGAAAAACAGTGGTACAGCTACAAAAGGCCATGGTACTCATGTCACGTCGAACGGCTCACATGCGAGCTCCACTCGCATGCATATGCCATTGGACATGTGCAGCCGGGTCTCCCGTGAGGCCGTGGCACAGGGCATGTGGTCCAACGAAAGCATGTTGGCTACAGTCCTGGCTTTAAATTGCAACACTATTTAGTTGAAGCAAAAATCACGTTGAAAAATGAAAAAGGTTTAAACTGAAGACGAATGCACTATCCCCCGATGTTCGGTACGTGTACATGTAAATTTTTTCTGATCGATTTTCAGTCATTTTTCCTATTATGGGTATTTTTTTCTACTGGTGTGAAGCTGTGAGCAAGAAGCATAGAGCCATAATCTGGCCTCAGACATGCATCATACATACAGCTAATTATAATATATACTACTACTGTATAAATCTATCTAAATGTTCAGTAGTAGCTTATACACAATCTGTTGTGAAAGCACTATACCTCCTTCAACTCCCAACTAACACATGCAAGGGCCAAGTCCCTTTCGTCCATAACCAATTGCACACCATATTCCCTCCTCTAAGCAACCCCTATTTAATTCCGGTCCCGTTACGACGTTTACGTTAACAAGTTTAGAGAATTGCAAGCTTTACCGAACTAATCACCGTACCACACACATGTCCGTGTCCATGTTCATACGATGGGCAAGTCGTTGATAAATAAATAAGTATACTCCCACCATTTTTTAGTGTTTTTTTTTCTCGTGGAAGGAATGCTTGGGCGAGACGGAGAATGGGGAGTAGGATCGGAGAAGAAGAAACCGAAGCCGCCCCCGCCAGGCGCCAGCTGTGCGCCCGTGGCGGGCCCACCCCGGGCGCTCGCCTCCAGGCGGGCCCGCGTCTTTGACCCCTCACGTCAGCGGCGCGGCCAGATCGTTCCAAAAGGGCGGACCACATCCCCACGTAACTACGCGGCGCCCGGGGCCGCCCCCCCGGGAACCTAGATATCGCGAAAAGGTCCCTGGGGAGCCCGCGGCTATATAAAAAGGTTCTTTCACTTGGCTCCCTCATCGTCTCCGTAACAACGCAGGCACTGCCGCCGCTCCCAGACAGTACTCTGCTATCTCTCTCTCTCTCTCTCTCTCTCTCTCTCTCTCTCATGGCGGGCTCCTCGACCCGCGGGACGAAACCCTAATGGAGAACCGGCGGCGCCGCCACGCCCCCGCGCCGTAGCCTCACCGCAGCGAGCTCCGTCTCAAGGTAAGAGCCGTCGCATCCCCCGCCTCTCTCTCTCTCTCGTACAAAACCGACAGATCTTACTCCATTCCCCACGGCCCCCTCGGGGCCCCTCTGATCTGCTCGTTCACTGCTCTAACCCCCTACAAATTTCGCTCCGCATCGCGCAACTTCGTGCAGGATATCGCCAGTGCTTGCCGATCCGGTGGGGAAAAGTGGGAGGTCGGAGCAGCCTCGCCTCGGCGGGGAGGCGGCGCCCACCATGGGGAGCGATCTCAAGGAGATGAAGTACAGGCGGAGGATTGGGGTGGAGGAGCGGCCGCAATGCAGCGACCAGAGGGGCGGCGCGGACTGGGCCGCGCTGCAGCAGGACCCCGTCGAGCTGCTGCGCAAGCTGGACGAGCTCAGGGACCAGATCACGCGCTCCTGCAACGTCGTCTGCCAGCCGCGGGAGCACCGCAGGGTCAGCCGCCGTGCGGTCTCCATGCTCCCCGAGCAACTTGAGCCACCGCCTCTGCCGGGGTACCACCGCTCCCGCTATGGCGGGCGGTATGGGCACGGCTTGCCACCACCGAGCCCATACGCACCGCCACGCCCTGAACATGGGGAGAGGTATGTGAGGCAGTCTAGTGGGCACTACCGCCAGTACCCTGGGAAGCAGTGGGAGAATGGTGGGATGGGGCCTGGGGGCTACCATCACTATGGGTGTGCCTGTCCGCACTGTCTGCATGGGCAGAGGGCTTTGCCGCAAGAGGAGAACATCCCAATGGAGAGATACTTTGCCGGGCAACATGAGTCATACCGGTTCCAGAGGTCACCATCTGTGTCATCCGATTATGATCGGAGGTCTGTGGCTTCATCACTTTACTCTCATCGGTCTGTATCGAAGAGGAGGGCAGAGTACTTCAGGAAGAAGGCAGAGCATATCTGCCGTCCAGTGGATGGTGCTGCACCTTTCTCTGTATGCAGTTCATGTTATAAACTACTGCAGGTGCCTATGGAAAAATGCATAGGGAGGAAGCAGAATCAGAATCGGTTTCAGTGTGGGTCTTGTTGTCAGATAATTTCTTTGAAGCATGAGGAAGAAAATGGTATTCCCTTTGCACCATCATCATCCTTATATGCGCCTGAAATGGAACAAAGCTCAAGTGACCAGATGAGGCGAGATCCTGTCCATCAACGCCATGAGGATTTCAATTCTATGTTCTACAATTCGAATGATCTTAGCAACATGCTAAACAACATGGATTTCACTGATGATAATTCACTTTCTTCAACCATGAGCAATGACAGGATTGACAAAGAGTGTGGGTCAACTAGAAGCATTCAATCAAAAGCTGAGGTTCTCTCTTTCTCTCCAAGTAGGTCTGTAGACATTGGTAGCCCAAAGGATATATTGTGCGAGAGGGACACAGACTGCATGGTGGAGCCTTCTGTAGATGGTCCACTTAACCCACGGTCTCCAGCTTTAGAGGACAAACTTGTTGACCCATTGTGCGCACAAGAAAAAGGTAACAATGAGGATGATCAAGGCATGCCTTACAGACGAGCCCTAATTTGCAAAGGAGAATATGATGTTAATGATGAGTATGATGGGGGCATTAGTACAAGAAACAAACAGGAGAGCAATGAAGATGACAAAGATGCCACTGAAGATGAAAGCTCATGCAGAAGTTCTGAACAGAAGAGCAAGGAAGATAACTGTTGCAACATTGAAGATAGTAGTAAAACATACGAGCATAATAGTGGAGAAGATGAAGCTAGTAGTCTAGTAGCTGGAAGTGAAAAGTATGAGTGTATGAATATTAAAGATGACAATAGCAGCCCCGGAGGTGAGGACACATGCAACAAATATGAGCCAAAGGTCAAAGGAGATGAAAATTGTGTTCTTGGAGCTGAGAGCGTTAGCAACAATTGTGATGAAAATAATAAAGATGTCACAGAAACTGGAAGCATAAGTGAGAGACATGAAGAGCTGAAAAACGAAGAAGATAACGGTAAACTGCAGCAGCCATTTATTGAAGATGCCAATTCCCAATCAGGGAGTGGTTCATCAATTAATGAGCGGACAAATTCTGGGTTTTCTCGTGGTTCATCAGAGGCTGGGTTAGATGAAGATCAGTCCTCAACCGGCAAGAGTGGGGATTCATCATTTTTTGCTGGTTTCTTGAAGAAGGGTTTCAAGGACCTTTCTTTATTAAATAAGTCCATGGACAGTGTTAAGGTTTTAATTAATGGTCATCCAATCTCTGAAAGAGCCCTTAAGAAGGCAGAGAAGAAAGCTGGTCCTGTTGACCCAGGTTCATATTGGTAAGTGTTGTAGTACTTTATTGATTTACAGTTTTCATCACATGCACTAGTTTATTCTATTCAGTAATGGTGTTGATTCGTAGTGAGGAGAAGCAAAAAACATCACCATCTTTTTAGCCAAAATCCCATTTGTTGACAGAAAATCATGATGGAGATATTATGAACATTTTGTTCTATAGAGCATCTCCAAAAGATCTCCTAGACTTAATTCCCCTAAATCCTCATATAGGGTACATGCTAACAAAAAATCCTCCCTATACATTTCGCTCCTCCAACAGTTACCTTATCCCAAATAACATATAGGGCGGACAACATGACATCCCAAATTTAAGGGGGAGGGAGGATAATTTAGGATACCACTAAATATTCTATGTTGAATAGGGAGACTGTTGAAGGGTGACTTTTGTTACAGAAACCTTAATTTTGGCTCTAACTGTACATGCTTTGTTGCTAGTTCTGTGTGGATGAGCCTGATCTTGATCTTGATTCTACTTTCTAAATCAATAAGCTCAGTTTTTAGCAATCAGCTCATTTTTCATATTTGAATATTTGATCTCTAGACAGGATTTTGCCTCCCTGCTTGCTACCAAAGGATCATAGCACTGCCGAAAACTTCATTCCTGTTTGGTGTTGCTAGTGCCCCCCACTGAATGCCTGTAGCTCAGTGCAATACATTATAGAACTGGCATATTGCTCCCTTATTCCCCTATTAGTGATTGTGCCAAGGCCGTACAAGGTGATGACATTAGCACACATCACTGCTTCCTGTCACCAAGCATGCAAATGTTCACTTGGATGCAATCTCTACTCTTGCTGGTGTCATTGTCATTACCTCCTGTGTAATTATATAGTCAGGATCATTCTTTGATCTGTTAACTGTTATCTTATTTTATCGAGCTGAAATTATATTTGCTAGCAGTCATGTAGTATTTTAAATATATTCTGTGCAGCTGTGTAAGCCTGCTGAGCTTTTACCTTTAGTTGCATCAACTGTGACACAGTTCACTTAACTGTTGGATGGATGTTTACCTGTAGCTTTTTTATTTTGGCATGGATAATGAAATGCATTGGTTGTACATCAATTTGAAGAATGCACTATTGAACCCCAATAATAGTTAGTGTTGTATAATTAGATTCTGTTACAGCGTTTTGGGATTCCTTATGTTTGAGATAATGTTAAATGTTGACATCTCTCTTCTGTTGACAACTTAGGTACGACTACCGTGCTGGTTTTTGGGGTGTCATGGGACGAGAATGTATTGGCATTGTCCCTGTAAGATGACTTATTTCTACATAAGGATGTTCTACTGCTCTTAGTTTTTTTTCCTCATGAATACTCTTGTTGTTTTACAGCCATTTATTAGAGAATTTAATTATCCGATGGCCAGAAATTGTGCTGGTGGGGATACTGGTGTTTTTGTCAATGGCAGAGAACTGCATCAGAGAGATTTAGATTTACTTGTAGGAAGAGGACTACCACGGATATCTGGAAAATCATATTCTATTGAGATGTCAGGAAATGTAATTGATGAAGCAACTGGGAAAAAACTACGCAGTCTTGGAAAACTTGCTCCCACGTAAGTTTCTTTACATTTATGGATGCTATTTTAAAAATTATTTTTTTTAATTGTGTTGCACTCTAACCTAGAACTGTCAGATAGATCTAATGGCAAGCTCGCAATCTTACCCTCCCATAAGCTTCCATGTTCAATCTCCATTTCAACGTCACTAGAAAAACACTCCATTTAACCTATCCTTCAAGTCTTGAACCCCCATTGAAACAATTGGCTTTTGTGTATCTATTCCTAGTTATTTTATGGATTCTTTGCAGGTTAGAATTGTTGGACCACAAAGGGCATGCTGATCCATATTTAAACCATGCTCCCAAGTCCCAAGTCCCAAAACTGTTTTGGGGTTTCCTCATAAAACAAAACTACCAATGTGGAGCTATTCTTACAAATTACCGAACCCAGCACCACAAGTGAAATATCAAATCCAAAGCAGATGTGCATCTGCCCTACCTTGCCAATTTACGCAAGTGGCCTGTTCTTCAAAGTCAATATCTTTCTATGTTTCTGTAGCATCTGTGCACCGTGTTGCTGTCTAAGTATCGACCAGTCCAGGATCATCAAGCAGTCGTGATTAATTTTCTGAGGGCATGCATCTTACTATTTAACTTCCAGCGCATGCATGCTTTTCTAGGTCTGATTATTCCAATATGGTCATGTACTTACAGTTATCTACTTGTTATTGAATAGGATTGAGAAGTTGAAGCGTGGTTTTGGCATGCACGTCCCTGAAGAGTTTAGATAGCTGGTTCTAGTACAGGGTCTTGGCTTTACTAATAATACACTCTTCAAAGCTGACCATGGGGTGCCAAACCTATGATTTCTGCGGACCGTGATGCCAAATCTCAGATTTCTCTGAATTGGACTGGAGCTCTGCAAGCGGTACTTAAGATTCCTGGTGTGCAGCGAAGGGTGGCACTCAAGAAGCCAAGACAATGTGGTCTAATGACTTAACTACCAATAGTATCCCTCCTGCTAATTCCATTACTTTAATGGAAGCGACGTTTGCTAGTGACTCTAGTCTGTCAGGCAGCTCTTAACTTCACTGCCCTGCCTGTACATGCTATTCCTTAAATGTGTTATCATTATCGATACATTGCCCCATCACAGGCACAGAAGTATTGTTAGATGTATGAGCAATTGTGGGCTTGTAATATATTGGTAGAGCTATGCTTCCCCTAACATTTATTTATATGTATATACGTGCTCTTGATTCTTGAAACTCTTGCCGAAATGATTGGCTTTTGCTCTCCTGAACCCTGTTCGAGTCTTATTTTGAAGCCTGAAACGCCCCTGGCCATCTACCATTCAACTGTATTCAGACCGGGGCCTTGTTTAGATCGAAAAAAATTTCAACCTGATGAATAGTATCACTTTCGTCTTATTTGACAAATATTGTCTAATCGTGGACCAATTAGGCTCAAAAGATTCATCTCGTGATTTCTAACTAAACTGTGTAATTAGTTATTTTTTTACCTACATTTAATACTCCATGCAAGCAGCTAAAAATTGATGTGATGGAGAGAGAGTAAAAAAACTTGGAATTTTGAGGCGAACTAAACAAGGCCCTGATGGGGTGCACAAATGTGATGTCTACCAAAGTACAGTTTTCAAAAACTCGCGTCACATGATTGTGTCCCTTTCTGATATGCACGAAGAACCAGTGTATTGAGCGCATAACAGGTGACTGACGTTTAGTTCCTGGTGACTCGGCGACAATACAATTATACAAGTACACTGGTGTCTGGTGATAATTGCTGCTGGTTTGGATGCTGGAGTTGGGAGCCAGATGCTGTACTTGCACTGATTGAGTCGGGCTGATCTTTCTAACTCTCCGGATAAGCCTCTGCCCCCCACTAAGATAGCTGTCATTCCTGTGAAGCAACCAGCATTGTTGGGAGGGGATTTTCTGTAGGAATACTTGGCCTCAGTTTCGACGCAGATCCAACGCAGATCAGCGATCTCACCTTGCAGCGCCTCGACAAGTCATACAAGTAACTAGTGCGGTTCTTATTACCAATCCGGCGAGTTACAGCTCCGTGTTTAAAGAAGGTTATCGGCAGGAAACATGACATCGCCTTTTCTTCCACGGCTGCACTATCAGCACTTCAGCAGCACGCAGCTAGTGCGGACAGACTCGAAAGCGTTAGCATTGCCCCCTCCGATTCCGATAGGTACGCCGAGATATGCTGTTCTAGACTTGCAGTACACAGCGCTGCTAAAGTGCCGATCCTACAGAATCTTCTTGGCATGGATATACGCGGCCCATTGTCAAATCCGGTGGAAATACGCGCCCCATTGTCGCTTTGCAGGGAAGCGACTCGATTCTTCTTGGCATGTTCCGCTCGTCTTTTGTCATTTTTATTATTATTAAAACTATCCATCCACAAACCCATCTTTTGTCTATAAAACTTTCGATCGCGAACAAAGTCGTGTAAGATATTTCCACGGATGAATCAGCAGCAGCATTCGCGGTGTGCAGTCTGAAGTAGTGTTACACTCCCATTCGCCAAAACACACACAAGTGCCACACTTCATAGGCGATCAAAGGACAACTTTAAGGGCCGCTTCGAGCTTGGAACGAAGACCTGAAACGATTCCCAGCCGGAACGATTATCTAATTTATATAACATTGATCAGCGAGAATAATTCCTATTCTCAATCCAGACTAACTGAACAGGCCCTAAAGAACGCTGGACACAGGTCTCATGTGTATCCTACTCGTGAGAGTTCTCAATTTCTTGTACAATCCCATTCATCAGTAGGGTTTTACATAGGATCCCTATCATAAAGAAAACCTTTATCAATTCTGTTGACACCGTTTTTTGACATGTGTTAAGATGGTTAGAGTGGGCTAATCGGCAGGAGAAGAGTTACTGTATATAACGATGGCCGATAAAAATCAGCTTGTGAAGAAGGTTGCCGATGAATGGTGGTGACCGATGGAAAGGTTGATTTAGACTCAGACGTTGCTAAGGTTGAAGATGTTATTGCCGATGCCGATGAAGGGAGGCTTGAAGGCTGCTGCCGATGAAACAGAAAGTATGCCGATGGAAAGAAGGTCGGTGAGAATTCCATCGTAATTAAGGCGGACAAGGAAATAGATAGGAGTTGATTTCCTTTTCTATGTTTGTTAGAGTCTAATTTGTATAAGAGTCATATGTTTCCTTAGATTTGGACTTGGTGTCCTAGTCGTATTTGGTTATGTTTCAGTAGATCAGGGTATAAATATAGATTGAAGGGCAATGTAATGAGATATCATCAATCAATATCAAAACCAACTTTTACTCCTATTTGCATCTATTTACTTTTCGGCGACTTCGTTAATTTACATATTTTTCCTTTTTCACGAGTTCTCATCGATTCGGCGAGCTGCATCGCTTCAGTGCGACATTCGACGATCTTCGAGTTCCGCGTGAGTACCTCTTAGCCGTGACTTCCGGACGTATCGCTGTTGTCAGGACCAAAGTGCTCGTATCTTCATCCTTGTCGATTAATAGGTCAAATCGACTGGCACGCTTTGGATATCGATTTCGGGTATTAGCCCTTTGTGTTTGCAGATCCACTTTTGCATCAACACATCTTTTGGCACGTCCGGTGGGACAAATCTGATCAATATGTTCAATCCTGAGATCGATGCGGGGAACATCATCGTGGTATCAGAAGAAGATCTTAAGGAAGAACAGAAGCAGACTATGAAAAAGGCTATAGAAGAATACAGACAGCTTTGTCTGAAATCATTCAGCTTGAACAAGAGCGGACAAGTCATCCAGAAGCAAGATTTGCCGTTGCCTCGGCAAGTTACCTTTGACTCCAATCCGGGTAAACTTCAAGAGATGGTTAATTCTGCAGTAAATCATGCTTTAATTAATCACTCCAATGTGCTGTCCAATACTGTTCATAATGTTGTGGTTCGAACTCTCAAAGAAGGGCAAGCGTCACCGCATTACGTTGGGCCTGCCTATCATCAACCAGAGCCGGCATCTGTCAATACTCCATCGGCTCCCTCGGCCGTTGTGGGTACAGAAGTTACTTCCCCTCCAGTATCAGCAGGCTTACCTAATATGCAATCTACACCGATACGATCAGACTCGGTACTATCAGGAGGACGAGTTCAGCTTAATACAGATCTATCGACATCAGCTTTGTCAGGCCCCGTGTCACAGAATAGCCAGATTCCTGCTAATTGGTGAGGATATGGTATGCCTTCAGAGTCATCTGCTTTCAACCCTGGGTTACCTCAAGTGTTTGATGCAGCAGGAAAAACTCCTATGCCATCGGCTGTTTCGCCGATAGCTCAAGTGCCTCAATATGCTACAGCAACTACTGTGTAACCAACTCCAGAAGGTTTTCAGATGCCTTTGGTTCAAACATCTAATTCAAGTCCATCGGCAAGCTTACTGCCGATGCAGCAGAAGACTCCTGCTATGAGTCAACCTGGAGTCCAGTTCATGCCTCAAGCTGGTTATAATTATCCAACAATATCAGCAAATTCTAATCCATCGGCAAATTTTGTACCGATGAATTCTAATAATGGTTGGTCAGGACAGTTGCCTGTTCAACAGACAGTTCAGCAAAATCAGCAGGTTGCGGGGATTCATCAAGGTCATATGCAAGCTGGTTTTCAGAATCAAGCATCGGCAGCTCAGCCGATGAATCCTTTCCAGCAGGTTAATGGACCACAAGTAACGGCAAATATGCTGATTGCTGGAGATCGTGGGCCACAAAGATACGCAGAGGGATATCAGCAAGTACCTCCTGTAGAAATTCAACCATATCGTCAACAAGAGGCTGATGCTTTTTGGGCCGATAAGATAGCAGAAATTATGAAGGATCAGTTTAGGATAAAACCCAAGGTCAACACTTATTCTTATCGGACTCCATACCCTTCGGCATATGATTTAATTCCTCTCCCAAATCGGTACAAGGTACCAGATTTCACTAAGTTCTCTGGGCAAGACGATACATCAACCATGGAACATGTTAATCGCTTCATTATACAATGTGGAGAGGCAGCTAGTAGAGATGAATTAAGAGTTCGATTATTTTTATCATCTTTGTCTGGATCAGCATTCACATGGTTTATTTCATTACCGCCAAATTCTATTATTACTTGGGCTGATCTAGAAAAGCAATTTCATAAATATTTCTTTGCTGGAATTCATGAAAAGAAGCTTACCGATTTGGTAAAATTGAGAGAGCGTAATGATGAATCGGTAGAAAGCTTTGTGCAAAGGCTACGAGATGTAAAAAATAAGTGCTATAGCCTGGTGCTGGATGATCGGCAACTTGCCGATCTGGCTTTCCAAGGATTATTGCCATACCTTAAGGATAGATATGCGTCTCAGGAGTTTGAAAGCCTGAGTCATCTCGTGCAAAGGATCTCTGATCAAGATACTAGGGTTTTTGAACCTAAAAAGAATTGGAGCAAGAATATTTCGTTTGTCGGAGAGGTAGAAGATTCTAATTCAGATGAAGAGCCAGTTATCGGTTTAGCTGAGTGGGTTAAGAATAAAAAGCCGATATCTTGTCCCTTTGGTTAGAAAGAGCCAGAGAAGTTTACTTTTGATATCACCAAGGCTGACAAGATATTTGATCTTCTGCTTCAAGAGGGCCAGATTAAGCTGTCACCTAATCATGTGATCCCATCGGCAGAAGAATTGAAGAAAATTCTATACTGCAAATGGCACAATGCAACTTCACACAGTACAAATGAGTGCAAAGTGCTCAGACAACAGTTACAATTAGCTATTGAATCTGGGAGAATTAAGTTTGGTAATTCCAAGATCCAGAAGCCGATGAAAATTGATCAACATCCTTTTCCAACAAATATGTTGGATGCCAAAGGTAAGACAAAGGTGTTGACATCAGAAGCTGTTGAGAAAAACGCATCAGTGGATCCCCAACATCGGATAACTACCGATGATGCAAAAAGCAAGGGGCTACTGGGAGAAAGTAGTAGTTCCAGAAAACCCCCTCGATCTGGCATTGTGATTACCCATCGAAGGCAGCAGGAGGGTTGGCGTCAGCGAAGGGACCGATATCAACAGCAGCAAGAAGAGAAACGCCGAGAAGAGTGGAATCGGCATAAGGATCATTGGTGGTGTCCGTTTTTTATCCATTGTTGGGAAGAAGGTATTAAATTACCTACTGTTGAAAATTGCCCAGAGTGCAATGGTTATTATAAAGTTAATCGGTCAGAAAGGAGGTTTCAACCTGGCAATCAGGGTTTGTGATGAGATACAGGCCCGATCTTCCGAGAGGTAACCGGTAAGTTCGACTTGTGGAGATCTCGACGTTGGCGATTCGGCTTCAAATCAGACACGATTCGAACCCTGCAACCGTTACACCACTGCTCCGTTGGTTATCAACCAAGCACAACTTGATTGACCTCGACAAGAAGGCTTTTCCTGCAAGCGAATCGAAGAACACAAGCAAGAAGGTAAAAACACGCAATCTGAAATTGCAAATATGAATGATGCGAATATCAATAGGGTTCAAGAACTCGGTTCCAAAGGACTAATCGACACAGTGGAGGAGATCAAGAACAGGGGCCCTGGATCACTGTAAAAGGATTTGTCACCACAGTTACAATGAACGATTCAGTTTCTCAATGAAAAACTAAACTCTAAACAAAACCCAATTGACTAGCAGCGGCAGCGGCTGTGTTTATAGTCTAAGACTCGACCTAGGGTTGAGGACGGCCAGGGGTTGGGCGCCCACAACTTGGGCTTAAGGCCCGACACGATACATGGCCAAGTTGGCCCAAATAGGTGACGCAGCACCTTGCCGTGGTCACACAGAATGATCCACGGACCTTCTGGAGCTGGGACCAGATCCAAAACGACGGCGTCGTCATCCCCTTTCCAACGCATCCAAGAACGCCCCGTTTCGATGTCGTATGAGAGAGTTATGACCAAAACAGTGACGACGTGTCTGCTGAATCCGAGGGTGACGTGGCAGCTGAGTTGGGGATAAATTGCAACTTGGGGAAGACCATAGCGTCGGTGTGTCCAGCGTGGCGATGTCCTCATCAGTTTGTCTATTGATGAGCCGATTAGAGGTAGAGCATCAGTGCATGATCGGCTGGGGGGCAGACTTAGTGTACATGAGAGGCTTGGTAAACGCGCTGGATACTTTCTAAGGAATCAAGAGGAGCTTGAAGAGATGGCAAACGCAAGAGTCCCCGATGAAGAAATATTTTACAGGGATCCTAATATACGTCGTGTAGAATCAACTGGGACCTGTTATCAACCGGTTTGGAAAACTAAGTTCCCTCAATGGTGCCCAAAGGGTTTGACAAAGACACAGAAAAGGAGGATGCAGCATGAGCGTCAGGAGGACCTATATCGAAAGGAAAATTCATCCAATGAGAAATCTGGCAATCAGCAGTGGCAAGTGAAACACAAAAATAAGGTGATGAGGACATCCTCCACTATTACCCGCTGGCAAAGACGCAACGAAAAAAGGGCCAAGTGGCCTAGTTGTAGTCGGGCGGCGACCGTATGAGCCTCTGAATAATCCCACCTTGCTTAGCTTGGGAGGAGGAAGCCACCTTAAAAGAGAGAGCCACCCTTCCCCTATCAGACTAGTCTTTTAGGGACATTGGGTCTTTCCCTGAGTGGGTGTGCATAAGAACTGTTGGGGTCCGGACAACCTTAATTTGTTGGGCCTCGGCCAACCCCACCTGGGCCGGATGCATCATAAGGGCCCATCGGCAGATGTTAATATGGTATTTATGTTGCCGATGGAGTTTTTGGCACTATCTGATAATGAGGAAGAAATCGTTTTCTCTGACCAAGTAGCTCAGTTGACGCTAGATCCAATGATGGCTGTTTTTGAGAAACCTACCGATGATGAGAGACAGCATCTTAAGGCTTTGTTTGTGAAAGGCAGAGTTGATGGGCAGCCTGTATCCAAGATACTTATCGATGGAGGGGCTGCAATTAATATTATATCTTATGTGATGTATCAGAAACTTGGTAAGGGAGATCAAGACTTAACCAAAACCGATATGATGCTAAAGGATTTTGAAGGCAATGTGTCACCAGCTAAAGGGGCAGTATGCGTTGAGTTGACCATCGGTAGCAAAACCTTACCAACGACATTCTTTGTTATTAATGGCAAGGGTGGATATAATCTGCTTCTAGGTAGGGACTGGATTCATGCTAATTGTTGTGTTCCTTCTATAATGCATCAATGCCTTGTACAATGGATTGGGGATAAAATTGAGGTTGTTCCTGGTGATTCTTCTTATATCATCGCATCGGCAGAATCAGATACTTATGAACGAACTAAATGCATATCAAGAGAAGTTTGGGAAAAAGAGTTCCTCAAGGTTGCTGATTATGAAATTCCACCGATCCAAACAGTCGGTTCTGAAGAAGAGTTTTAATGAATAGGTTTACCGATGATGGAAAATTAGGTCAAGGGTTCACATCGGCTGATGATTTAGTAGAGGTAGATATTGGTGATGGTGATAGGCCAAGACCTACTTTTATTAGTGCTAAGTTAGATTCCAAGTGTAAACAGCAAATAGTCAATTTATTAAAAGAATATAAAGATTGTTTTGCTTGGGATTATACTAAAATGCCTGGATTAGACCGATCGATAGTTGAACATCGGTTACCTATTAAGTCTGTATTTCGGCCACATCAGCAGCCAGCGCGCCGATGCAATCCCAATATACTTCCTGACATTAAGGCCGAAATAACTAAATTAATTGAGGCAAAATTTATTCGATAGTGTTGATATGCAGAGTGGATTTCTAATGTGGTTCCTGTTTATAAGAAAAATAGGAAACTTCGTGTTTGTATTGATTTCAGGAATCTCAATAAAGCCACACCGATGGATGGTTATCCAATGCCGATAGCTGATTTGTTGATTGATGCTGCAGCCGGACATCAAATTATCAGCTTCATGGATGGTAATGCAGGTTACAATCAAATATTCATGGCTGAAGAAGATATTTCCAAGACTGCTTTCAGATGTCCATGTCATGTGGGATTGTTTGAGTGGATAGTCATGACGTTTGGTTTGAAAAATACCGGTGCTACCTATCAAAGAGCTATGAACTTTATTTTTCATGAATACATTAGCACATTAGTAGAGATCTACATCGATGACATAGTGATTAAGTCTGGAGATATCACAAAGCATCTAGCCGATCTACAAAAGATACTAGAGTGCACAAGGAAGCATGGATTGAAGATGAATCCTAATAAATGTGCATTTGGTGTATCGGCAGGTCAATTCTTGGGTTTTATGGTGCATCAGCGGGGCATTGAAATTAGTAGGAAGTCTATTGAGGCAATCAGCAAGGTGGTTGCTCCTGCCAATAAAACTGAATTGCAATCTTTGATCGGTAAGATTAATTTCATTAGAAGATTCATATCTAATCTGTCGGGTGAGATCAAGGCTTTCAGTCCATTACTTAAGTTGAAAGCCGATCAGGAATTTGGATGGGGAGATGAGCAACAGTTAGCTCTAGATGAAATTAAGAAATATTTAACAAATCCTCCAGTGCTAATTCCACCTCAACACGGGAAACCTTTCAGATTGTATTTGTCAACTGATGATACTGTTATCGGTTCAGCTCTTATTCAAGAATTTGAAGGGAAAGAACGTGTTATTTATTATTTGAGCAGAAGATTAGTGGATGCTGAGACAAGGTATTCGGCCATTGAAAAATTATGTCTGTGTTTATACTTTTCTTGTGTCAAATTGAGACATTATTTGTTATCTGCCGAATGTACGGTCATATGCAAAGACGATGTGGTCAAGTATATGCTGTCAATGCCGATATTAAGTGGTAGAATCGGCAAGTGGATGTTAGCATTATCAGAATTTGACCTATGTTACGAATCGACTAAAACAGTTAAGGGACAGGTTATGGCTGATTTTGTCACTCAGCATCGTAATTCAGTAGACTCTTTGGAAGTTGCTCCTTGGATACTTTTCTTCGATGGGTCCACATGTGGTGAAGGAGCAGGTATCGGCATTGTGTTGATTTCCCCTCAAGGGAGGAAGTATGAGTTTTCATTGCCGATTGTTGCTACATCGATAAACAATCAGGCTGAATACTAAGCTTTGATAAAAGGGTTAGAATTGCTTAAGGAGATACGTGCCGATGCTGTTGAAATCTTTGGTGATTCTATGCTAGTTATAAATCAATTGGCTGAGATTTATGAATGTCGAAGTGAGGTTTTAATTTCATATTATGAGAGATGTCTGCAATTGTTGAAAGGGTTTAGAGATTTTTGTCTTGAACATGTTTCTCGATTGCATAATGAAGAGGCTAATCGACTAGCTCAGCATGCCTCAGGGTATCAGCCTATTCAAGAAGTGCTAACATCGGTAGTCGATACCAATGACTGGAGAAGGGAGATTATCGATTATTTAAAGGATCCATCTAAAAATGTTGAAAGACGTATAAGGTTCCAAGCTACCAAGTATGTGCTCCTTGATGATGAATTATATTAGCGAACCATAGATGGAGTTTTACTCAGATGTGTTAGCAGTGATGAATCAAAAAGCTTGATGGGTGAAATTCATGAAGGAGTGTGTGGAGCACATCAATCGGCTTTCAAGATGAAGTGGATGATTAGAAGGAATGGATACTATTGGCCGACTATTCTTGAAGATTGTTTTAAATATTTTAAAGGATGTCAGGGGTGTCAAAAATTTGGTAATATTCAAAGAGCGCCTGCATCGGCTATGAACCCTATAATTAAACCTTGGCCATTCCGGGGATGGGCTATCGATCTCATCGGTCAGATTTATCCGCCATCGAGTAAATGACATAAATTTATTCTGGTTGCTACCGATTATTTCACAAAATGGGTTGAGGCAATTCCTTTGAAAGAAGTGACATCGGCTAATATGATCGATTTTGTGCAAGAGCATATTGTTTACCGATTTGGTATTCCTCAAACTATCACTACCGATCAGAGTACTATGTTTACATCGGGAGAATTTGATGAATTTGCTGTAAGTATGAGAATTAAAGTTTTAAATTCTTCTCCATATTATGCTCAAGCTAATGGTCAGGCTGAGGCTTCTAACAAAGGGATTATCAAGCTCATTAAGCGCAAAATTAAAGAAAATCCTAAAAGGTGGCATACAGTATTAAGCGAAGCCTTGTGGTCATATCGGATGTCGTGTCATGGTGCAACTAAAGTAACGCCTTATCAGTTAGTATATGGACACGACGCAGTATTGCCTTGGGAGATTAAAATTGGCTCTAGGCAAATACATTCTCAAGATCAACTGACAGCCGATGACTATGATACTCTTATGAAGGATGAATTGAAAGATGTGGCAGGTCATCGGTTAAGGGCTTTAGTTAGCATCGAAGAGAATAAGAAAAGAGTAGCCAGATAGTATGACAAGAAGGTGAAGATAAATGAGTTTGCCAATGGAGATCTGGTCTAGAAGTTGATTTTACTGATTGGGACTAAAAGTTTAAAGTTTGGAAAGTGGTCTCCTAATTGGGAGGGTCCATATCGGATAAATCAATCTGTTTCTGGTAATGCATATATTCTCGAAACCCTCGAAGGGGTTGTGTTTCCTAGAGCATTAAATAGAAAATATTTAAAGAAATATTACCCTAGTATCTGGATGGATGCATAAAAGTATAAGTGCCGATAACAGTCCTATCGGCTGGAGTTATACAAGGATGTCGATGTCTCATAAATTGCCGATGCAGTAAACAAGAATTACAAGTTTAACAAGGATTGGATAGCCGATATCGCGCGCAGGCGAATTTGATCGGCTTCCTTCATTTGTTTAATGTCTTCATCAGCAACGCCCTCTATAGGCTTAAGTTTCTTCTTCAAGGCCAAGGCTTTGCGAGCTTGGACGTCTCTTTCTTGCTGAAGGGCCTTGATGACATCGGGAAGCTGATTCTCTTCTTGTCTGGCGTGAGTTAGGGCTGTTTCAATTTCCTCTAATTCAGCTAGTAGAGCTGTCCTCTTTGTCGATAGATCTAGAATTTTCTGCTTGAGATCGGCACCTGAGGTCTGCAAGTTGCTGATACTCTTGTGCTTCTCATCGGCAATCTATTTTAGCTGCAGCATTTCTTCCTTGAGCTGGGCTTGAGCTGCTCTATCGGCAATACGGTGAGCAGCCCGTTGATATTGCAATTGTCGGCTCTCTAGATGGACTGCTGGGAAGAGGGTTTCTTCAATATCGGCAGGAACTTGGCCACAGATTATTTTGAAAATGGCCTTTGCAGGATCTAAATCATTCACCAATTGAGCAGTATCCTGTTGTAACAAATCCAGGAGAGCTTCTAACTTGGCGTAGATTTCTGCCGATATTGTTCCTAGTGCCAGGGAAGAGCTTGCTTCTTCTCCATCATCATCGGAAACATCGATAGCGAAGGAAAATAAGCTATTGGGAGAGTCTTGTTCCTGGGGAGAAGAAAGGAGGTCAGTTGAGGATAGATATGAATATTATAAATCGACTAGGTCAATCGGCTTACCTGCTTCAAGGCGATTTTCTGTGCTTGGCTAGAAGAAGCGGCTTGGAGGGTGCCATGTGGAGGATCGACAGAGCTTGCCGATGGGATGTCTTCTGTGACTTCATCAGTGGTTGGCCCTTGGGGTATGATGGCCGATGGTATACTCTGTACAGAAGGGTTAATTTGCTCAGCTACATCGACTAGCTGGCTTGCAGATGTTGGGGCAGATGTGGGGACTAGTATGGACTTTTGTCGTTTTTGCTAAGTTTCGGCATCTGTTGAAGCTTTGTGCTTTGCTTGGGTCTCAACAACGATTGGCTGGGGGGCATCGACACTTGTTGATTGCAGAACCTGAGTGCCTGGTATGCTGGCTGATGTACCCATTTGTTGCTGTAAAACAAGTGTAAGATTTGATGTTTAACAGATGAAATGTAAAGTTAAAGGAATACCTCTGAAGGCTGGCTGGAGGTAGTGGTGCTTGATGTTGGAGGGATTGCCGATGACGATCCAGCAGCGGCTCTTACACCCTGATGGTTAATGTTAATATAATTCGTATCGCCATGAGTAGAAATAAACAAGGTTATTACCTTAAATGCCTTAATTAGGCTTGTAGCGACAGCCAATGGAGTAGCCCTAGCTGTTGCCAGTTTTGATCTGGAGGTGATAGTCTTGGCACGGGTCCTCTGGTGAGTTAAAGCAGCTAGGGTGGGGGCGTTGTAGCCGATCGGTGATATTAGGGAAACAAGTCAAAGGTCAAAGGGTTTCCCACTATTGCTCATAGATGGTACTGGATCGTCGACCTGTCACGAGAAAGTTAGCTGCCGATATATAAAAGAAAAAAACAGAAGGGAGTTAAAGAAACTTACTGCATCATCGGGAATGGCGTATTCGGGGTCGATCATGTGCCGATATGTGTGGGCGGATGTTGCAAATAGTTGTCCCCTCTATTCTCGCCACCATTGCTTATATGATTCAGTGATGAAAGATGCTGGTGACCAGATGGAAAGATCGACGTCTGAGATATCGGCATCGGGGGAAAGTCTCACTACCCTGCTCCATTCTGTTCCACTGGTGATTGTTTCTCTGGGCTTGATCACATCGGCAAAGCAGAGTTTGATTGACAGTTGCCCAAAAGCCAATTGATGGGATACTGCCGATGGATTGTAGAACTCATAAGTGGTATTGGTATTTTTCCCGCTACCAAATGTGTTCACGGGGATTGCTCTGAGAGTAATGATGGCCATCATGAGCTCATTATCTTGGTTCAGCTCGTCATCGGCAAAGTTGAAGAGAAGGAGGAACTTGTTTTCTTCATCGATATAGGGTACCCAAGCCCTATGGTCACGAGGAAGACCATTATAGAAGTTTTGGAAGAATCTGCCGATCTGATCTTCATTGGCTTCTGTTCCAGGGAGGACAATTATGACTTCACCAAAATTGAGAGGTGGGCGTGTTGCCGATTCCTCATCTCCAAGGACGTAGTCTTCTGCGATTTCTCGTGGAAACTCTTAGGCGAAGAAGTCCTATTGCAGGCGTTTGTGCATATGGGCATTTAGCCACATGTTGATAAACCACCAGGGGCCTCCTAAATTGCCGATGGGTTCACCAAGCAAAAGTTTCTGAGACACTTGGTGAAGGAGGTGATAGGTGGAGCTCAGAAGGTATCGGCCAAGCGGGAACCTTACACCATTGGCCAAGAGTTCAGCCGCGGGGAGGAAGGCGTTGGTTGGTCCTACCGATCGACCGCAGAAGATAAATTTTTCTAACCACATATTCAAGAATGTGGCGTGTTCCCTCTAGTTAACTGTCCCGGTCCTTCGGTATTCTTGAATGTATCCTGTCCAGCCACCGATGTTGCGGGTATTCACTCTATGTTCAGCTTTCCTGCCATAGATGGAGCCCTCATCGACAGTTGAGATATCTAAGCCGGTAAGCATGTATACATCGACAAGAGTGGGGGTGGCTGGGCCATGTCCAAACATGAAGGTGTTTGTTGTGTCTGACCAGAAATAAGCAGCAGCAATCATCATTGATTTATTTTTTTGCATATCGGCAATAGATAGCCTAATGCATTGGTCTATCTTTCGTTCTGCCCAGTACACATGCATCGATCCATTTACCCTCAAATACCAATCTTTCCACCCTTTGGTGGTTTTGGGCCTGGATCGGAAGGTGTCTTTCCATAGATTCAGAGAAAAGTTCTGGGCTCTAAAGGGGATTCTGTTAACCTCTGCGTTGATTAAATCGGTTGGATCTGGGTTGCCCATTGGACCTAGGCATTGGAAGTGCGGTTGATCGGTTGGAATAACCAATTTATTGCGTAGTTCCTAAGTTTGGAGGATCAAAAGAATAGAAAAAAGAGGAAAAAATTACCAACTGTATGAACTCGCAAAGACTAAAGGAATCAGGGTAAAGGTAACGGAAGTGGAACGAACCGCAGGGACATCGAAGTTGATCGCCATTGCTCTGAGGAGGATGAGGGCACAGACTGGGGACTTGAGGTTGACGCTGGAAGGAGTTCTCGTTGGATTGAGGTCGCGTGTTTGTTCGTCAGAGTCGCCACCGGAAAGAGAGAATGCCAAGGTTGGAGTTTGAGGGTAGAAGATGAGCGTTCCGGAGAAATCTATTTATAGGCCGCTCGGAGTAGGGGTATTCTGGACTTATTTCCATGCTGTGCGCGTGTGGGTCGAGGTAGTTCAGATGGATATGGTAACTGTTCACACGATAATCAAGGGATTATGCAGAGGATTTGATAGCAAGTAATCATGACTTAGAAGAGATCTCGGTACAAGATATTTTAGATTTAAAAATGGCGGCGTTAATATGTTAAGATCTTGCCGATGAATTATTGTTTCGGTATCTTAACCATAATCGGGGCAAGAATGGTTAGAAATTGTGCGATATTTACTGAGGTGCCTGAATCAGAACTAGATTTGATTAGATTCAGTAGATTCAGTAACAAATTATGTTATGCTTGGAGAATGGGTTAAGATAAATGGGCGAAGGCAAGTATTATCTGGAGTAAATTCCGGAGCATCAATGTTTTATACTCCGAAATTGGAGGGCATGTGTTGACACCGTTTTTTGGCATGTGTCAAGATGGTTAGAGTGGGCTAATCGGCAGGAGAAGAGTTACTGTATATACTGACGGCCGATAAAAATTAGCTTGTGAAGAAGGTTGCCGATGAATGGTGGTGACCGATGGAAAGGTTGATTTAGACTCAGGCGTTGCTAAGGTTGAAGATGTTATTGCCGATGCCGATGAAGGGAGGCTTGAAGGCTGCTGCCGATGAAACAGGAAGTATGCCGATGGAAAGGAGGTCGGTGAGAATTCCATCGTAATTAAGGCGGACAAGGAAATAGATAGGAGTTGATTTCCTTTTCTATGTTTGTTAGAGTCTGATTTGTATAAGAGTCATGTGTTTCCTTAGATTTGAACTTGGTGTCCTAGTCGTATTTGATTATGTTTCAGTAGATCAGGGTATAAATATAGATTGAAGGACAATATAATGAGATATCATCAATCAATATCAAAACCAACTTTTACTCCTATTTGCATCTATTTACTTTTCGGCGACTTCGTCAATTTGCATATTTTTCCTTTTTCACGAGTTCTCATCGATTCGGCGAGCTGCATCGCTTCAGTGCGACCTTCGACGATCCTCGAGTTCCGCGTGAGTACCTCTTGGCCGTGACTTCCGGGCGTATCGCTGTTGTCAGGACCAAAGTGCTCGTATCTTCATCCTTATCGATTAATAGATCAAATCGACTGGCACGCTTTGGATGTCGATTTCGGATATTAGCCCTTTGTGTTTGCAGATCCACTTTTGCATCAACAAATTCAATATTATTGAAATTAGTTCGGTCTCCCTTGAGCAGCAGGATGTATGTCAGCTATGTGGATCACAGGAAGAAGATGTTTATCATGCTCTTTTAGTATGCCCGCACGCAGTGGCCCTCCGTCAGGCCATGAGGGCTCACTGGTCTCTGCCGCTGGAAGGGGATCTTTTCAAGTCTGGTCCGGATTGGCTGCTAATGATGGTGCTTAATAATTCACTGGAGGTTTTGGCAAATCTATTCATGCTTTTTTTTGGCACACCTGGAGCATCCGGAACAAGGTGCTGCATGAGGGTGCGTCCCCTGCTGTAGCGCTCTGTTACTTTTATTAAACGCTATATGCAGTCCAATATCCGGCAATACGGGGATGCTGTAGACCTGAAGGGGAAGCGTGCTTTGCAGCCTATGGCCTGCTCCAATGTTAAGGAGGCGATTGCTGCTGGATCAAAAAGGTGGGAGCGGCCGCCACAGGGCACTCTGAAAATCAGCGTTGATGCCGCTTTCAATCAGATGACGGGAGATGCCGCAGTGGGGGTGGTGATCAGGGATTGGGAGGGCTCTCTGAAATTAACTGCGTGGCGTGTAATCTTTCACTGCAGGGATGCTGAGGAAGCTGAGGCCATGGCGTGTTTGGAGGGTGTCCATATGGCTCTTAGATGTCCAGACGTCCCGATGATTCTGGAGTCGGACTGTCAGTCGGTGGTCACCAAGATCCAAACCAAAGAACATAATCACTCTTCCATTTGGCAAGTTATCAAGGAGACGTGGGAGGTTGGTGCCCAGCTGAGGAGTTTCAAAGCAGTCAAGATTAATAGGGCTCAGAATAATTTAACTCATGAGTTGGCGCAGTTTGCCATTAGGTCTAGGGAGTGTCAGGCTTTTTTTTTTTGCTTGTTTTCCAGAGTGGGTTTCTTCACTCTCTTGTAAAGATGTTACTTGAGTTCTATTAAATTTTACCATCCCCCCGCCCCCCCCCCCCCCCCCCCCCCCCCACTCTCGTGCTACACCGAGCCAAAAAGCAGTATTAACCACTCATTAGTCAATGGCTAGAGAATTTTATTCTTGACTTTTTGAGGGAACAGCCGGGGAGGCCCCTACTTATATTCTTGACCTTTTTTTTTTCTTAACTCTTGTGTCTTTCATGTTTTTTTATTTATAATATATATTATCGGTAGACGCAAATCTCTCTTGTTTCCTCAAAAAAAGTATTATTAAAATAAGTAAATTTCACTGCCGGTTTCGAACTCGTCTCGATTTCTCATCTAGCTCCAGGTACTTTCAAATTGCACATTCAGCTCCCTAAATTTGTCCCGAGTTTTTACTCATGTCCTGATACTTTCAAATTACACATCCATCTCTGTAAACTTGTCTGAAGTTCTCACCCCAGTCCCGATATTTTCAAAATACACATGAAGTTCCCTAAACTTGTATTGTTGTACCATCCCAGTCCATCCCCGTCCCCCACACTACGTTGCATGTACCCACCACACTCGCACGGCCACATCGCGTAGCACCGCTTTCGTCCACTCATGGTGGTGTAGCTTACAGGGCCAGGATGTGCGACAGGAGCTTAGGAGGGATGTGCAAACTTAACTTACTACTAGGACTTGCTACGCCGTTTGGCCGCCCTTGCCGTCGTACTTGTCCTACCGCCCTCATGGTAGTCGCACTCAACACCACCATCGCCCTGCCACCACTACACTCCTTCCTCTCCCCGCCGAGCAGGAGCTCATGCTCAATCTCACCATCCATCCGCACTTAGTTCCCCACTCTCCTAGCCTTCCTCAACTCCCTTGGCAATAGCAAAGCTGTCATTGTAGCGTAGTAGGGTGAGCATAGCACGCGACATGGAGGCGTAGCGGGCACAACATGGCCCAACGTGGACACGACACCGCAGCAAGGATGCAACATAGACAGCTGCGGGGTGGTAGGGCGAGCATGATGCAGTGCTACATGGCTACGCAGGTAAGGCGGGCATGTGTGGTGTGGCGGAGGTGAGGATAGTGGTACGGGGGAGGATGAACCATAATGGTACAATAATACAAGTTTAGGGAGCTGAGTGTGTATTTTGAAAGTATTTGGACAAGGATGAGAACTTGAGACAAGTTTAGGGAACTATGTACAATTTGAAAATACGGAGACCTAAATGAGAACTCGGAGTAAGTTTGAGGACCGCCGGTGAAATTATTACTCTATTAAAGCTAAGCCCTTAGTGCACTGAGCTTTGTCAATTTATTATGATATGTTTAACTCTTTTAATGAGAATGTGAATGAAATTGGTTCCCTCAAGTTTATGAAAGATGGATTTAAGAACCAATACTATAGTCCTAAGAGAGAATTACCCGTATGGCCTCCAAAAAATTGTGCCTTCCTTTTGTAACCTTTTTTTTTGAACTTACCTATAAGGCACGAAAATGAAAATCTCTTACATGTATGGCCTTCTGTCCATTTCAGCCACTTAACGATGTTAAGTGAGGAGTAAAATGGTCATTTTACCCTGGCGATAAAAGATTAAAGTGCATAATTTAGTTTATCTGTTTTAGATTTGGAGTAATATTGCGCATGGTTTAAAGTGTTCGTAATTGAATAAAATTAAAAGTATTTGCGTGTGTGTGTCGAAGTGATATTTCAATAAAAATGCATCATATTTGCTGGTTACAGATTTCTCTCAGAACTAAGAAGAGACACACACGCCTCAGTCAAGTGGGAAAAAAGAAAAGAGATAATCAGCCAACGATATAGCTATTGCAATTTGCACAGCCATACCCATATATAGACGCAAATGTACAGGCATACATACATGTAAGTTACAAGCACAACCAGGCTATGCTATGCTATGCTATCACGTCGACAGCGTCCGGTCCAAATCACGTCGACAGACTAGAGGCGCTCTGGAACGTGGTCGGGTCGTTGGCGTAGGTGACGACCTGCAGGGCCGTGTTCTTGTCGCTGAGCAGCGCCTGCCGATTGGTCCGAGGACAGCAGGCCGCTGTTGGCCATGACGCCGTTGTCCGAGGGCAGGCCTAAACCGAAGCCAGCCTCGGCACCCCGTAAACAGCAGGCCGCGGTTGGCCATGAGACGCCCTTTGCTGGTCCGAGGACAGCACACAGCAGGCCGCCGTTGGCCATGAATACTATACATTCGGATGAATAAATCATATATAATAATTTGTAATAACTGGAGTCTATCAAACATTTAAACTAAATAAAGTTTATCGAACATTCAAAGTAAATAAAGATTTTCGTATGGTATTGTGTTTGAAAAATAACAATGCAAATACTGTATGAGATAGCACAGATAAGAAGCTTTGGTTAGCTAGCTCATGCAGAAGCACTTGGTGATGGATTAGTAATTTGAGTTGATAATCTATTGGAAAACAAACAACATCAAGATGACTGCTATAGCACCAAAGAAACAGTACGGTACTACAAGTGGCAAAAGGGCAAACTAGCGCTTTTGAATTCTACAACCGCATACCGGCAAATTGGCAGGGTTTCCCCGGGGTGCCGAGACCGAGGGCGACATCATGTCGGATCTCGCTGTCGCTACGACGCCTCGCACCACACGCGGACGGCGGCTGCGCGCGAACCGCAGGCCGTAAACCGAAGCCAGCTAGCCTCGGCGGCCCGGCATCGATCGATCGATCGATCAGCATAAATACGCGGCCGTGTGCCGTTGCCGTTGGCTCTCAGCAGCACTACTCGCTGTCCGCCCCCACAAAACTCCAACTGAAGCGGCGATCCAGCAACGGCGGAGAACCCCACGCCACGCACGCTCATCTCCTCGTCTGGTTAACCACTCTGCGGTCTGCGCACCGGCAGCCCGGCCGGCACCGGGCGCGCACGGCGCGAAATGGATGAGTAGCCGGTAACCAACCACTGCGCGTCCGATCAAATCGAGCAGCCGTGTGTCTGTCCCTGTGCGGTGTCCACGTACGTACGAGCACCGAGAGGAAGGGGCGCGCGAGGCCATGGCACCCGCCGCGTACGACGCCGAGGCCGGTGCCACCAACGGCAACGGCGTCAGCCACGGCGCCAAGCCGGGGCTCACGGCCGTGGCCGATTCCGCCGACGCCGGTGCCGCCTTCGTGCTCGAGTCCAAGGGTACGCACGCATGCTCCCCGACTTCGCGAGAGTTAGTTGCGGGCCGGCGAACTGATCGGCGAATCATCCGTGGATCTCTGACCGGTTCGTCGCCGCCGGCTTTAATTTGCAGGGACGTGGTGGCACGCGGGGTTCCACCTGACGACGGCGATCGTGGGGCCGACGGTGCTGACGCTCCCCTACGCGCTGCGCGGGATGGGGTGGGCGCTCGGCCTCACGCTGCTCTCCGCCATGGCCGCCGTCACCTTGTACGAGTACTCCCTCATGTCGCGCGTCCTCGACCACTGCGAGGCGCGCGGGCGGCGCCACATCCGCTTCCGCGAGCTCGCCGCCGACGTCCTCGGTAAGTAAACTACGTGCTGTGCTGCGCCGCGCTTCTCTCTCTCGGCAACTAACCCAACCCAACATCAACCACCGCCATCCACTTCCTTCCTTGCCTTCCCCATCCATCCATCCATCCATCCCTCCCCACGTGTTGGGTGCATCGCCCACGACAGCGGCGTCAATGCCGCGCACCCCACACTCTTGGGTCGTCTTGGCCCTCTCGCGATCGCCTCGCTTAAGTTGCGTTTGTGTGCACGCCATGGGCTGGGCAGGCACGGGAAAGCCACTCACTGTGCATTACAGTATCATCAGCTAGCGTTGCTGTGCTGGTGCCGCCCGCCCGGCCCTCCTGTCCGGCATGCTACTCGTTGCTGCCATTAAATTAGCATCGTCGGTGCGTTGCTGTGCTTGTGGATTGTGGTGACCTACTGCTGATTGAATTGTGATTTGTGTTTGGTGGACATGATGTCCTGTACCGTACGTGCGCAGGATCCGGGTGGATGTTTTACTTCGTGGTCACCGTGCAGACCACCATCAACACCGGCGTCAGCATCGGCGCCATCCTGCTCGCCGCCGACTGCCTCGAGGTAAGCCGGCCGTCGTTGCATCCAAGAATCTACTAATTCATAAATTTATTGTGTCCATGCTGCTTACAATGCAGGGTTAGTTTACTGTTTTATCATGTGAGCTGTGCAATTTTTGACAACGTCTTCTTACATGTCGTTTCCATCTTGGGCATAGACGACAGTTGCCGACACAGGAGTACTATATTACTGTATCTATCACCTATCACTCACCCCTTGTTTAGATGCCCGAGTCGGGCCGCCGATTCGGCGCCTGTTGGTACAGTGTTTCTGTCGGAATACTGTAGCAACTTTTGTTTTTTAGTGCAAAAAATTGTCCAAAAAATGATTAATTAGACTCAAAATGTTCGTCTCGCAAAGTACAACAAAACTGTGGAATTAGTTTATGATTTCATCTACATTTAGTACTCCATACATTTGCCGACATTTTGATGTGATGGGGAATCTCCTTTTTGCATAGTAGAATTTGGGGTGAATTTGGGAATCTAAACAAGGCCTCATTTGATTTATTTGGCTCCCCAGATTTACTCCGAGTTGACATCATAGCCATCCGTATCTCAACTGCTGCGATGACTTCATCCGCACGCACATACTCCTACTTGATAGGGTATAGTCAGTTCACACTAGAAAAATCTTCTAAAAGTTCACACTAGAAAATCCGGAAGGAGGCTGTTCTTACTTCTTACACGCAAGACTGACGTGCAAATGCTTTGGAGGATGATTTGAAACATTGCAAATGTCCGATTGCCATAGCTTGTGGGATTTGTAAACAAAAACAAGTATGCAGTCACAGTCAAGAAGCTCATCCTAAAAGGCCCACAAGATAAGAATATATGCCACATTTTTTTTTTCTTTCTTGAACCGTATTAATATAGGTCTTCCATGTGAATATATACTCCTGAGTCCTGTGTCCTGACAAGGACAGGTTCAGGCCAAAATAACTGATCATATCACAACAGCAAAGTAACAAACGAAGTTCTTCTGTTAGAAAGTGTTTGAGTAGTTGTTTCACACTAGTTGCTACCACTCAGCAGACTCTAGTCTAGTCTAGGAAAGTTAAGAAAAATGAATTTTGGAACATCAAGTTACAGTTACACTCAGTACGTTTAACCGCACAAATAATCTTACCTTATGTCAAGAAAATAAAAAAATAGCTTATTCTCTGTCAGAAAGCAGTTCAGTACGCAGTAGTTTCTATCATTTTAAGGGAAAAAAGGAATTTTGGAACAGCAAGTTACAGATACACTCAGTACATTTAATAGCACAATATTCGTACCTTATTACGTCAAGACAAGAAAATCAAACAATAACTTGCTCTCTGTTGTGCCCAATTGCTCACATCATCGGTTGCATTTTTTTTCTGATCTTTCGTGGTGCCCCAACAGATTATGTACACGAGCCTTGCTCCACATGGTCCACTGAAACTGTACCACTTCATCATCATGGTGGCCGTGGTGCTGGCCTTCCTCTCCCAGCTACCATCTTTCCACTCGCTGCGGCACATCAACTTCGTCTCACTGCTCCTGAGCTTGGGTTACACCATCCTTGTGGCAGCTGCTTGCATTCGTGCAGGTAATATTACCTGAACCCTCCTTGTGTACATAGTCCACTGTCACTGTCAAATCCCAGTACCTTTGTAGAGAACTACTTGATGATCCTGTTGGGGGAATTAGATTCCTACAGAAAAGGCTAAAACATTTAGGTAGGGCAAAGGACAAATTAAAAAGGGAAGATGCTAGTTACACCCGCAGCTTTTCAATTATGCTTTGATGCTTAATTCGTTTGCATAAACTCACTTGCAACAGTGTGTCGACACCTTAGCGCCGTGGAATCGTTAGTCTGGCAGTCTTCAAGAGAACACAACAATGTTGAGAATTAGGAAGGGTTTTTGGAGAACACTTAATTAGGGAGGCTCATGTCTAGGAATTCAAGTATTTGACAAAAAATGTAAGAATTTAACCAGCCGTGTTAGCTGTACTTCACATTTACAAAATTCTGTCAGCGTTATCTGATATCTCTATATGGGGTCTCCTTGGTGTTCGTGGCTCTGGGTTATTTGGGTGTCTTTTGGCCAATGTGTTTCATGGAGATCATTAACTTTCCCAGAGCCTGTTGAGTGGTACGCTACTACTAACGTTTAACTATGGGTGTGTTTAGTTGGTGAAAAGTAGGTGAAAAGTTCCTGTAGCACTTTTCGTTGTTATTTGACAAATATTATCCAACCATGAAGTAACTAGGCTCAAAAGATTCATCTCGATATTTACAGACAAACTGTGTAATTAGTTTTTTTACCTACATTTAATACTCCATGCATGTGTCCAAATATTTGATGTGATGAGTGGAAGAGGAAATATTTTGAGTTTGCATGGGAACTGAACACACCCTATGTCTTTATTAATTCTTGACAGGCTTGTCCAAAGATGCTCCTGCGAAGGACTACTCGCTAAGCTCGTCCAAGTCCGAGCAGACCTTCGACGCTTTTCTATCCATTTCCATCCTCGCCTCTGTCTTCGGCAACGGCATACTGCCTGAAATCCAGGTATATTTAACGTTTTGCACTTTCTGAGATAGTTACAAACTTACAATCTGAATTAAATAGGCTTGACCAGCTCTGGTTTCCTGTTAGAAAATTGATCAAGCTGGAGTAGTAATCCCAGTTGCCAATTGCCAAAGAGTGTCTTTCTTGTCCCAAAAAAGCATAAATGCATGATATTGGGCTGTGGTAAACTGACAAACCGGGTTGGGCTCCTTGCTCATTGAGCTAGTATCAGGAGGCCCATGAATATAGGACGAAATCTTACTCCCGGCCCAACAAATTTGAACTTGATCGTTTCTGCAGGCGACGTTGGCGCCACCGGCAGCGGGGAAGATGATGAAGGCGCTGGTACTGTGCTACTCCGTCGTCGTCTTCACCTTCTTCCTCTCGTCGATCACCGGATACTGGGCCTTCGGCAGCCACGTGCAGTCCAACGTCCTCAAGAGCCTCATGCCGGACTCCGGCCCTGCGCTGGCCCCGACGTGGCTGCTGGGCGTCGCGGTCCTCTTCGTCCTCCTCCAGCTCCTCGCCATCGGCCTCGTCTACTCCCAGGTGGCGTACGAGATCATGGAGAAGAGCTCCGCCGACGTGGCCCAGGACCGCTTCTCGCGCCGGAACCTCGTCCCGCGCCTGCTGCTGCGGACGCTGTACCTAGCCTTCTGCGCGCTCATGGCTGCCATGCTGCCGTTCTTCGGCGACATCGTGGGCGTGGTAGGCGCCATTGGGTTCATCCCGCTCGACTTCGTGCTGCCCGTGCTCATGTACAACATGGCGCTCGCGCCGCCGCGGCGGTCCCCGGTCTTCCTCGCCAACACGGCCGTCATGGTCGTTTTCGCCGGCGTAGGGGCCATCGGCGCCTTCGCCACCATCCGCAAGCTCGCGCTGGACGCCGACAAGTTTAAGCTCTTCAGCAACAATGTTGTTGACTGAACTTTGAAGGCATCTTGTCGAGGGTGTTTATGTACGTCCATATATAGTAGTCGCATTGAGAGTTGTTGTAGGGTTATTGTGAATAATTAGTGTGCTGTGTGCACAGGCATTCGAGTATAGGCAAATCATCATATAAACGAATTGAACGGGAACGGGCCACGAGCACGAGCCTGACTGAGCACAAGTGCACAACAAGCCAGCATATCAACGAACGGGCTATCAGAAATGCTCGCGGTGTAAAGCATACGCATACGCTTTATTTTCCATCGCTGCTGTAGCGAGTGTGGCCACGAGCACGAGCCTGACTGAGCACAACAAGCCAGCATATCAACGAACGGGCTATCAGAAATGCTCGCGGTGTAAAGCATACGCATACGCTTTATTTTCCATCGCTGCTGTAGCGAGTGTGCAGGAGGCCATTAGCGATAATAGTAAAATTCACGCGCTTCTCAAACGTGTCATCTAGATCCTCTACCGGCCCCCAACCCCCCCCCCCCCCACACAAAATACTACATTTTAAGTCCTAAACTTAACAATGTATGTCATACCGATCCTCCAACTCAGAAATTGTCATTTATTACAAGTCGCAAAACTTGGCTACAGATGTCATGCATCTGAGTTCTAATAGGTCCTTACCTGCTTGCTGATAGGACATGCTAATTATATGTTGATGTGGACCGATATGTAGGGTTTAGATGTCCGGTCCACCTCTCTTCTCCCACACACATTGGTGAAGCACACACTCCTAAGAAATGACGTGTCGGCACGAAATCAGATGATTTCGTCGGTAGATTTGCTTAGGATAAACTAAGGGGGTGTTTAGTTCCCAAAAATTTTCACCCCAAAACATCACATCGAATCTTGCAGCATATGCATGGAGCATTAAATGTAGACGAAGCAAAAAACTAATTGCACAGTTCACCGTGAAATTGCGAGACGAATCTTTTAAGCCTAATTAGTCCATGATTGAATAATAATTATCAAATAAAACAAAAAGGCTACAGTACCCGAAACAAAAAAATTTCGCGAACTAAACACCCCCTAAGAAAACTAGAGCTAAACTTTGTTGCAAAAAAGAGAGGGTCCCCTGTCCTCGCCACCAGAAAACTCGCCAGAGAGGAAAAAGGAGAGAGGCCTAGACGGCGGTGGCTGGAGGGGCCTTTTCTTTTTCAGGCCTCTAGTGACGACTTCCACATCTCTTTTGTTGTGAAGCCCTCCTACGCTTTGGTAGACAAAATCACAGGAAAGAAGGTGCAATTCATTCTGCAAATACTAAAGCTGTGCAGCATGGCACACGTGGTCGACGTCGGCATGACACTGCTTCTCCATGGCCGTAACCGCTGACATGCGGCCGCCTTCATCGCTATCACGGTAGACCCCGTTATCCGGTGCTTTGGTGGCAGGCTCACATTTCTGTTACTCATCACCAACGAAGGGCTGCTTAGCATTCTTGCCACTGTCGTCATTTGTTGGCACGTATGCGAGGCTGTGCTCCTCACTTTATTTGGCTATATGCAGGGGCAGATTTGCCAACGGGGGAGGGGGGAGGAGGGGCTCGAGCGCCCCTACCGTGGTCGTGCCAATGCCTGGAGTGGCCTTTTCTTTGTCAAGCGTTACAACTTCTCCATCTCTTCTATATGATGAATCCCTCCCTACGCTTTCATAGACCAAATCATGGGACTAAACCCCATGGTAGATCACGAGGGATCTTACTGGGTGTGAATTTTGATATTTTTGACATTGGAAGTATTGCTGATGGTGGTTTTTTTATAAAGTTTCACCTACGTATCAAGATTGACGGCTTCCAATGGTTTTTTGTGGCTGTATATGGAGCAGCTCAGCTAGAGTTCAAGGAAAATTCTCTCAGAATTAGTTCATGCATGTGGCACAGCCCCTTTACCACTTTTGGTTGGGCGAGATTTCAACATTCTTAGAAATCCAGGAGAGAAAAGTAATGACAGATTTGATGGCCGATGGCCTTTTTTTATTCAACGCTATAATAGATGGATAGGATTTGAGAGAAATAGGGATGTCAGGATGTAAGTTCACTTGGGCTAATTCTAGGGATGTGCCAACTTTTGAAAGACTGGACATGGTTCTTGCTAGTACGGAGTGGGAACATATATAAGGTCCCACTAGCTACTGTAGAAGCTTTGAATAGGGAAATTTCGGATCACACTAAACTGTTTCTTTGCATTGGTGACAAAACCCAAACTAAGAGTCTGCCCATGTTCAAGTTTGAATTATGCTGATTTTTACATGATTGGTTTTTTGACATTGCGAAGAAAATTTGGATAAGTGGGAAGAAAGGTTCGACCCCTTTGCAAAAGTTGCAGAATAAAATTAGGAGACTTAGACAATTCCTAAGGGGATGGCCGGGCTAAGGATTCTAATGGAAACTATAAGAAAGAAAACAGGAGTTATTTAAGATTGCCGATAAGTTAGATAGAAAGGTGGAATCTCAGTCTCTAGGTCAACTTGAAACCGATCTTAAGCAAAGTGTGAAAGAAAGATTAGCCTAGCTGGTTAGAACAGAAGAAATTAAATGGTTTCAAAGATAAAACCAAAGGGATTTTGTAAGGTGATAACAATACGAAATACTTTCACATGGTAGCTAATGGCAAAAGAAGGAAAACTAGGATCTTTCGACTAGAACAAGACGAAGGAGTAATTGAGGGAGAGGAAAACCTGTATAAGTTCGTAACAAAGTATTACAAAAGCTTTTTGGTGCCTCACATAGAAATGCCTTTTCTCTTGATGAGACACAGGTGGTGGATATTCAAATGTTAGTGAGGCGGAAAATAACTTACTAACCGATGAGTTTACCGAGAAGGAAGTGAGGGATACCATATTTCAAATAAAACACAACAAAGCCCTGGGTCCTTATGGTTTCCGAGTGGAGTTTTACCATGTATTTTGGAGTCTAATAAAAGATGACCTAATGGCCATGTCTAGATATTTCCATAGTGGGGACCCACCCCTATTTAGCCTAAATTTTGGGTTTATATTCCTGATCCCTAAGTAGAAGGAAGTTAAAAGGATACAACAATATAGGTCGATTTGCTCTCTCAATGTTAGTTTTAATATTTTTACAAAAGTCCTAGCTAATGGACTAACAAAGGTAGTAGATACTGTGGTAAATCCTTCTCAAACGGCTTTCTTGCTAGGGAGAAATATTTTGGAAAGAGTCATGGTGTTACATGAGACCGTCCACGAGCTTCATCACAAAAAGAAAGATGGTCTTATCCTCAAGCTTGACTTAGAAAAATCCTATGATAAGGTTAATTGGTCCTTTTTACAGCAATCCTTAAGATTGAAGGGCTTTTCGTCGATCTAGTGTAAGTGGATTGAATCTATTGTGAGTAGGGGGAGCGTAGGAGTTAATGTTAATGATGAGATGGGGCACTATTACCATACTAGAAAATGGCTTAGGCAAGGAGATCTGCCGCCTATCCTTTTTAACTTAGTGGCGGACATGTTAGCGATTCTCACCTCTAGCTAAAAGCATGGAGGCCGACTCAAGGGGCTAATACCTAACTTAGTTGATGAGGGCTTGTCCATCTTGCAATATGTTGATGATACAGTACTTCTTATGGAAACCATACAACATCTTTTCTTTGAATGTCACATGGCTAAGGGAGTGTGGAACTCACAATTCATTACGTTTAATCTTAAACCACCAAAGGATATAGTCCACCTGTTTGGTGCTTGGTTAAGGAGCTTCCCTCCAAGTCTAAGAAATCAAATAACAGTGGTGGTGGCAGCAATGTGTTAGGCAGTGTGGTTAAGTAGAAACGATGCTATTTTTAGCAGAGCAACAACTAACTCTTTCTCATAGGTGATTTTTAGAGGAACATACTAGATTAGACTTTGGTCGCAGGTGTCTAAAGGAAGAGGGAAGATAAATGAAGGAGGCTTGTCATATACTAGAGGTCTTGATGTTTGAGGTCTTTGGAAAGTGTTGGTGGAGACATCACAAGAGGATTGAAGATTAAGTGTTATGTTTTTTGTTTAGCGATGGCTCTTTGTGTAGCATTTTTTCCTTTATTTGTGTCAACGGATTTCAGTTTTCTCCTCAGTGTCTGTCTTGTCTCGCTTAGCCATACACATCTTGTTTGAATGTTGGAGGTCGGATACTTTGTTTCCTTAATTAAAAGGACAACTGAGAATTTGTCCAAGATGTAGGCAGCCATGGTATTCTCTTAGCATGTGTTATGATTCTTAGCATAAACAGTAAAACAAAGTTATAGCATGAAACCATGAGCCAGCACATTGCACTTCGGTAGTGCACTGATGGTGATGCAATGCCATACAATCCAAGCAGTGGCGGAGCCAGGGTTTGAACATAGAGGGGGCCTTTCAAGCCGATAACAATCATACATGATGACATACATATATAGTCAAAGTATACATAACAGCTAAATAAATGTTTTGTGTTATAATACAAAAGAAAACTAAAAACTCAAAAAAACACAAAATATTGTAGAAAAAGGAACAAAATTAATTATCCCTAGGTCTCTAACGCTCATATGACAATCGATCTAATTCTTGTGCTAGAAAAAAGAATAACGTTAATACCACGAAGACTAATCCCAAATAATATAGGTGTTAATGGAGATCAATTCAAAAGGAGAGTAAATAAGAAAGCACTAATTATATTTAACTAGCTAATTAGAGGGTTATTGTGGAAACAAAATAGCTGGAGAAAAATAACAGAAAGAATACTTTTTAATTATATAAGATGTTATAAGAGATTAACATGGGAGGGGACAAGAAATCAAATTACAAATAACATCATTAACTAGTTAGTTTAAGTATCACATAGCCAATAAATGTATATGGTAAGAATATTTATTGTATATCTTGATATAAATATTGGGTAAAAAATATGTTGTGTTGTGGGGGGGGGGGCATGGCCCCTGTCAGTCCCCCTTGGCTCCGCCTCTGAATCTAAGTATATGTGTACAAGTAGATTAATTTTCTCATCTTCTATGACATCCTTGAACAACAAACCACAATTTCTCATATTGTGACTAATTGAAAATAGAGTGGTACAGAAATAAACTATCCATTGGGGAATATTACCACCTACGTGTGCTGAAACATCAAATGTTCTTCTTGCGAGAGGAACGATCTTTCTTTTGATGACTAGGGACCCAGGAAATTTGTTGTCCACAGCCGATAGCTTGGTTATAAAGCATCCACGTCTGAATCTCAGGTGTAAAAGGAACCCAAGACAAAATAATAACTGGTGCAAAAACCAGTGCCTCGATAAGCACCTCATACGACCATATACAAGGGCACAGACAGAAGTCCATACCCCTGCTCGTCGACAGAGAGGTTTGCAGGCTTGTGCCATCTGTGAAATTAACAAATTGTAAATAAAAGCAGACAATGGCACTAGCAAGCATGATGTTAACAAGAGAAAATTGGTAATTTGACATCCAAACAAGTGGCGCCATCCCTAGTTATGCCATAATATGTGATAGTCCAGGAAGAAGGTGAGCAAAAATGGTACTAGTACTCAAAACATATATTTGGTTCTTTACCTATGGCTATCATTTTTTAGATATCTAGAAATCAAAAAACAACCATCAAGATTGTACTTTCCATCCTCAACTTAACACTTAACTACGGCTAGCAATTTTAGACCCCTAGCTACTGTATTTTGTACACTGTACATGCACTAACTACCATAGCAACTTCAGTGTCAGCTAAGAGGACAAGTCCAAGAAAGATGACGGGAAAGAAAAGTAAGAGGAACTGACTTGAATTTCTACTACATTATTTATTTTAGATTGACATGAAGTCTATTAGAACTAATTTGAATTGTCAAAATTTTGTAATGTGTATCCTGTGTGATAATTATGTGTTGTTAACTAGGTTGTTTCTGAATTATGGATTTTGCTATCTCTGTTGTATATATACACGTGTTTGGTGTCAAATGGTCAATTTTCTCTGTTAATAACAATGCATAGATGAATGAACTTGACGACTGTTAGAAGAACACACCTGCAGTATTCCCCATCTGGTGGGCAATAAAGCACAAAAAATATCACAAATGGTCATGTCAACAACAACTATCAATGCAATCAAAGTACACACTAACAAAGCAAATAGGAAAAAATTCATCAGACACGAAGAAAGTCTGGAAACCCGCACTGAACTTCACTTTCTAACAGTCTCCAATCAGCCTAAGAATTAAAGGAATTTAGGGGAGAGAACTGCAGACAAAAACTATAGATGTGACTACTAACAGCCGCTAGTAGAGCCATGATAAGAATTGACCCACATGTTTTCCTCACAATTTAAACAATGTCGCTTACCTTCATTAAAATCAATAACACGACAATTACAAGCCACGAAATTAAATATACCTGAACTGAAAGACAACATTTGTAAAACTATAAGGGGCCACCAACCACTTACATGAATCAAAATACATATTTGAACAATAAAAGAAATCAACTCAAAGAACTTACCACAATGCCTTTGTTTCTAGTGATGTTTAAATTATAAACGAGTCAATACTGGTATATGAAGAAACGTAGAGCCAAACTTATCATAAAGTTAAATATGTCCATGAGGACATGTGCTTCCATCCCCATAGCCGTTGGATGTGCACGTGGATGGTGCCGGTGCTGCACATATAATAGTTGTGGGGATGGGAGCATATGCCCCTGAGGGCAACTCGACAAGAAGCCTCATTTTCCCCGAGTACTTTAGATGTTCCCGCTCTCCTTCCCACCAAGTTTTCCAGCCATCATCTAGTGAAATAACAATATCTCCATTATTCCTGAGCCACCAGTCATCAATCAGTTTTGTATATTCAAAACCCGATGGGTTGAATGTAAAGGGCCCAAAGGGCAATGTCAACGATGAAAGAAACCACATGGAAAGTGTGGCAGTATATGGACCAAAAGATTGGCCAAACATATGGTATATGATGAGCAAAATTATTATTTCAAATCCTTTAACAAAGTGGCTTCATGAATAAACCTCTAATTCTCTATGAATTTCACATGAGTGACAACAAAGCCTCTTCCGATACCCACCTCCATGAAGTCTCCTTTCATAGTGTTTTGCTTTTGTTCCAAGCAAGAACGTCGAAAAATAGCAGAGCAATACAGATTCATGACAAAAAAATCACTAACTGCCTGAAAAAAAATCCGTTTTCAAGTCCAGCTTCCATAACCAGAGGCAAAGCCATCACAAATCGAAGCTGAAAATTTGATTGTCACAAAAGGGCAGCCTAAAGAGGATGACCGTCATCATTTGTTGGCATGTATGCGGAGCTGCGCTCCTCACCTTTGGTTATATGCAAGGGCGTATTTGCCACTAGGGGTTTAGGGGGCTCATGCCCCCCTACCGTGACCGTGCCTATCGAGCCCCCTAAGCCCCAATGACAATAAAAATTTCAGCTATAATTAATGTGACAACCACCATTTCGAGCCCAGGGGAGATGCCCGTGAGAATGAGAGTCATGGAGGCAGTTTGAGGGCCTCTTAATTTTGAGGACTCGAGTAGGGGCTCTGCTGACTAGAGTTTTTTTTATGTGAGTTCTTAAATTTTAGTTTAAGGGCTTGTTTGAGGGCTCTACTGGAGATGCTCTAAGAGCAAGGTCAGGAGGGACTGAATGCGGAGTCGAGGTTAAAGATAAAGTTATGACTGTTCATTCCTGGGCTAACATTTGGGCTCGCAAGGCACACTTATTTGCTCTTTGCATTTATCCATATTCTGCAACCCACAACGAGAGTACAGTGAGTGATACACTGACTCTTACACATAAGGGAGAAATAAGCACAGCAAAAAGGTCCATATCGCATCTGTTTGGTATAGCTTATAGGCTGTTTATAGTCAAATAAGTTCACACTATACACCAATTGACATGATTTTCTGCAAGTTTTTCTAACCGTACTTCTTCCTATGGCTTCATCTATATCTATACCTAATAATAAAGAGTCAAAATTTCAGGCTCTTTTTTTTCGTCCATCCATTTGTTTGGTCCGTCTCCCTCTTAACTACCGGCCGTCCGGACTCATTATATATAATAACTCGTGCTCATACAAGTTAGAATATCTCTTGTCTAGCGCGATACGGAGTCCGATTCCAAAACATATTGGGTCATGTATATAACCAGTAATCTTATTCCTAATTCAAATAGATACTTCCAATCCTCAATAGGTTCAATAGAGATCAAACTGAAATCCAAATAGAAAACGATAAAAATAGAAATTACTCTAATCTTATGCCCGATTTTCAGTCAGGCTTTTGTTGCGTGGGATGCACGTACTCGTGCATGGTGCTGTACGTGTACAGCAAGGACTTGGTGGATTAGGAGGAAGTGGTGTGCTGCATGTCGTGGCCGAATAGAGAAAGGAAAACGGCCCGTGGCCTGTTGGTCTGGGCAAATAAATAGAAGACGAGTCCTGAGATTCGGCTAATAGGAGGACGTCGATTTTGAATTAGAGAAGAGCAGAACGCAGTAACGACAACTGCTTTTAGGGTTTAGGAATTCCGAATAAATATTTGTATATAATGGCGGATCCATGATAAAAATTCACCCATGGGGAATTTTGTAGTACTAATTTATGTGATGGAACAATCATATGGAAGGACTGCTCCTGTGCGGCATGGAGTCGTACACCCCGGACGAATCGATCGTCGTCTCCTCCAGCGGCCAGCACAATGGTACTTCCTTGACGACGAGTTCATGAACCTGATGCACTCCTCCACTGCTTCGCTCTTGTGCGGCAGGCGCCTCGCACTGGCCCGTACACCGCGCGGTCCGCAGCAGGCGAGAGCCGCAGGCGCCTTGCACTGGCCGAGGCCGGTCCCTGTCCTACGGCGCCCTCCGGCCGGATCTGGACGCCAGGGAGATCATGGGCATTGGGCAACTCCTTGTGGATGTCGTCCGCTTCCTGTTACACGTCCGATAACTTCGCACCTTCCCGTTGTGATCCATCTGCAAAGTGTGGTACGTAATTTCTGAAGTACTAATTTATGTGATGGAACAATCATATGGAAGGACTGCTCCTGTGCGGCATGGAGTCGTACACCCCGGACGAATCGATCGTCGTCTCCTCCAGCGGCCAGCACAATGGTACTTCCTTGATGACGAGTTCATGAACCTGATGCACTCCTCCATTGCTTCGCTCTTGTGCGGCAGGCGCCTCACACTGGCCCGTACACCGCGCGGTCCGCAGCAGGCGAGAGCCGCAAGCGCCTCGCACTGGCCGAGGCCGGTCCCTGTCCTAAGGCGCCCTCCGGCCGGATCTGGACGCCAGGGAGATCATGGGCATTAGGCAACTCCTTGTGGATGTCGTCCGCTTCCTGTTACACGTCTGATAACTTCGCACCTTCCCGTTGTGATCCATCTGCAAAGTGTGGTACATAATTTCTGAATAGATCCCCTTCATGGCCGATTCCGTCCACGTGACGATGACATGCAGCCCCGCTCGCCTATGGCCGCTCTGCCCGTTGCCTATTGGTGTCTTGGCGTTGGGTGCTAGCTGCTAGGCCGCTGCCTTGGGCTTCGTTCGGCGGCCACCGTCCAATGAGGCAGGGACCCTAGACACAACGACGCATACGGCAAGTGCAACTAAGCAAACACATGGACAAGGCAGAAGCCTCAGGTAATGTCGGCCCAAATTCCCTCCGTTCCTCAGATCACGTTCAATCACATATCATCTAGATTTGGCTCCACACCAGAGATGAATAAACGAAACTTGTTCTGGCTGGGTGGTTAGCCAAATGCAGGCCATCGTCGAGCGTTATCCATGTTGGTATGGTTTGCATCATCGGATGATCACGGCTTGTTTCCCCAGTACATGGGATTTTGACTGATTAGTTGAATGGAGTTTTCAAGTTTTTATGCAATATAAATGTGAAAGGAAAGCTCCCTGGGTTTTTTTGCACTGTTTGACAAAAAAATTGTTGGAGGAGCCTATATAGTTTCTTGGCTATAGATCAAATACAAGTTTTTTAATGACCTGTGCACCAAATATGGATGTGCTTTAAGATTAACATGGTGATTTCATTTCCACTCTGCTAGCTTTTACATGATGTAATGGGGGAGGACAATGATGATGAAGAGTTGTAAAAAAAATTACATTACTATTCTTCTAATGTTTATGAATTTTTTTATAGGCACGTGCGTGTCACATGTGCATGGCCCTATATTCAGCTTATATTATGGATGTTATGATTATCATAAAATAAATTATAGTTTCTAAATTTTATAACAATGATAATATATAAATAGATATGTACCATTTACAATGTTTTTTTATGGACGTTTCATAGTTTTTCTCCCGTTGCATCGCACGAGCATATTTACTAGTTTGTACTAAAACAAAGAAGTTGAATTAGACCAACTCTAATCATGTTTTTCTCTTTCTGAACATCTTACGAAAAAAGTTGTACAAACATAAGACGTTCGTGCATGACCACATATCACACATAGATGTGGACATCGTGCGCCCCGTTGTGACACATATCACAAAGAAGATGGGGCCCCGTTGTGACACATATCACAGAGAAGACGTGGACATCGGCGGAGTGTTGCATGTTTGTGCAGTGCACCCTCAATAAGCTGCTCCTATATGGATGGAACCAATTTCTTTGTACTGCAGGTGTGAATCCATGGAGGACCTAGTTTTTTCATATAAGCTGATCCTATAAGATAAACAATAGATTCTCATTTATCCTTTTCATTGTCCCCTTATTAATGGCCTCATTTATAGATCGAGCCTATAGTTCTATGCATTATGACCATTTTTTATGGGACCGGGATTGGTCCTATGCATTGGAGCTGCCCAAACACCTAAGTACATGTTTTAGAGCTTCTCCTGCTCTGGATTTTCTGTGAAAGCTGATTTTCTAATAAAAGTATTTCCTATTTAAAGTGATTCTTTAGGGTGTACCATGACTCTATACATGAAGTGAATCAAGAGAAACTATTTTTTTTCACCTTCCAACCCTCTAGTCTATTTGAAAAAAGTCAGTACAAAATCACTTATCAATAAAAAAAACTATTTCATCAGAATTTCTCCTCGATTCAACCCGTAAGTTGGTCGCTCTGGAAACCTACCAATAGGCCATGCTTATCTTTTCCGTGAGAACAAAACCAAACCAACAACGCATTCAGTAGTGAGTGGTTTGCCTCTACGTGTCAGAGATTATTGGCAGTTGAGCAAGCACAGTGATCCTTGGATGGACTTATTGAGTAGCGTGGCTGCAGCCAAACCACTACTTCCTACCAAATTAGCCAAACCACTCAACAGTGACCGATTTAGGATTTTGACATAGGGTTCGTCGCATCAAAATTTTCATATGCAATTCAACAAAACCTATTTAGCAATTCGGTATGCAGCAGCAAAAGTTGTCAATTGGTTTAGTATACAAATACATATAGGGTGTGTTCACTTGGTGAAAAGTGGACGAAAAGTTACTGTAGCACCTTTCGTTGTTATTTGGTAAAATTTTTCTAACCATGGACTAACTAGGCTCAAAAGATTCGTCTCGACATTTACAGATAAACTATGCAATTAGTTATCTTTTTTACCTACATTTAATACTCCATGCATGCGTTCAAAGCTTCGATGTGATGGGTAGAAGAGGAAATATTTTGGGTTTGCATGGGAAGTGAACACACCCATAGTTCTTAAATCTAACAAAGCATGTATAATCAAAGTACATAATCCTTAGCTTCTACTATATGATTACAGATATAACGAAAACATTTTTGATTTCACATATAACAGTAGTGAGTTATATACTCCTTTTGTCCCTAAATATTGGTCGTTATTGGTTTGCATGCCCGAAGTTTGGCTATATTTGTAGAAGAAATTTTAACAACATTTGTATCTCTAAATAAACTATTATGAAAATAGATACAATGATCTATCTAATGATATTAATTATGTACCATAAATATTAACATTTCTTATATAAATTTAGTTAAAGTTATTTATCGGGAAACGAGAACGACACTTGTTTAGGGATCGGATAGTATGAAAACGGATCGGATAGAATGACACGCTGGTTGCTTGGTCTCTTAATTAAGGAAACAAAATGAGTAGACCCCACAGTAGCTACTTTCTTGCTTGCACCAGCCTAGTATGCATGGTACATAATTAATATAACTTTGACTAAATCGTTGCTTGCCGTCTATGCCACTCAACCACTCACTCTCAATCTCACTGATCCATAATCGTTGCTTGCAGTCTTCCATGGTGCATTTTACTTAGTAATGCGTATCGTACACGATGTTTAGACCTTTCGCTGTGTAATAAACTATGAAAACAATGTGATTTATAGCTCAGTTTAAATGAGTTAATTTGGATGGTTCCCCACGAGAAGCAACTGAGCCACATAGCTTTTCCGTCTCGAGAACGAAGTCGAATACCAGCCACGTGTTCTTGTAGTCAGTGGTTTGCCTGTACGTGTCAAGAAATATTTTGGCAGTTGTCAGTTGAGCAAGCACACTAACGAAAGACCAAGGATATTATAGGCTACAGCCAAGCGACGACCAAAAGTAAGGACTCAATCTCACTGATCGATAATCGTTGCTTCCAGTCTTCATGGGAAGGGAGGCTGCACGCGCGCCAGCACCAGCGCCGGACAAACCGGCCGCGCATGTCGTCCTGCTGGCGAGCCCCGGTGCAGGCCACGTCCTGCCCGTGGCCGAGCTCGCGCGGAGCGTCGTCACGCACGGTGATGGCGCCGAGTTCACGGCCACGCTGGTCACCTACACCAACTTCTCCGCGCCGGAGCACTCCTTCACCACGCTCCCGCCGTCCGTTTCCACCGCCGTGCTCCCCGAGGTGCCTCTCGACGACCTCCCCGCCGACGCCCGCGTCGAAACCCGCATCCTGACCGTCGTCAAGCGCGCGCTCCCGCACATCCGCGACCTCCTCCGCTCGCTGCTCGCCACCCCGGCCGGCGTGGCGGCGTTCGTTCCGGACGTCTTTAGCTCGTGGGCGCTCGAGGTCTCTGCGGAACTCGGCATCCCGGGCTACATGTTCTTCACGTCAAACCTAACGGCGATGCACTCCATCATCTACATCCCGCAGCTCGACAAGACCACCGCCGGCGAGTTCCGCGACCTGCCGGAGCCCGTCCGACTCCCAGGCTGCGTGCCGCTGCGCGGCGCCGACCTCGCCGATCCTTTTCAGGACCGCACCGACCCTGTGTACTCCCTCGTGGTCGAACTGGTGAACAAGTGTCTTCTCGCCGACGGCTTCATCGTCAACACTTTTGACACCATGGAGCACGAGACCATAGCGGCGTTCAACGTGCTATCCGACAGAGGCGTGTACCCTCCGGCCTACGCGGTCGGTCCCTTCGTCCGTACGTTCTCAGGCGGCGGCGAGGCAGCAGCAGAGCACAGATGCCTGCGGTGGCTTGACGAGCAGCCGGACAGGTCGGTCCTGTACGTGTGCTTCGGCAGCGGTGGCACGCTGTCCACCGAGCAGATGGCCGAGCTTGCGGCGGGGCTAGAGGCGAGCGGGCAGAGGTTCCTGTGGGTGGTGCGGTTCCCCAGCGACAAGGACCGCTGCGCGAGCTTCTTTGGTGGCGGCCATGGCCATGGCCACGGCGGCGACAGCCCGCTAGGATACCTGCCGGAAGGGTTCGTCGAGAGAACCAGAGGCACCGGGCTCGCCGTGACTGAATGGGTCCCGCAGGTGGAGATCCTGAACCACCGGGCCATCGGCGGGTTCCTGTCGCACTGCGGGTGGAACTCGACGCTGGAGGCCGTGGCCGCGGGCGTGCCGATGCTAGCGTGGCCGCTGTACGCCGAGCAGAGGACCAACGCGGTGTTGCTGTCCGAGCGGGTGGGCCTCGCGCTCGCGCTGCGGCCGAGGGACAGCCGCAAGGGGAACGATGGGGTTGTATCGAGGGAGGAGGTAGCGGCGGCGGTGACGGAGCTGATCGTAGAGGCGAAGGGGGCCGCGGCGCGGGAGAAGGCGCGCGAGCTCCGGGAGGCGGCGGCAGAGGCCTGGGGGCCAGAAGGACCATCGCGCAATGCGTTCCAGGCCGTCGTCGGTAAGTGGAAGAAAGCTGCTAGCTAGGATTGCGTTTGTGATGACGAATGACGTGCATACTCATCAATGTGCGGCGGGTGATAAATGAATGGTCGCTGTGTCGACGCGTCGATAGAAGTTCTCTCTCTCTCTCTCTATATATATATATATATATATATATAAGCAAACGTGCCCGTTGCATTATCTAGATGATTTATATGTTGAAAATTTATCCAACAAATATGTGACGCTCTAACTTATATATATATATATGATCGAACATCGGATTTTGAATAGTATTTGAGATTGCATCGTATATTTAAATTTGTCTTTGTATCGAACTATATGCCTTGCCTGTGTTTAGCCTTTCGGTTCCATTTTTGTTACATGTTTCCTTTTTCTGTTTATACTTTGTTGTGTTCAGTCTAAGTTTTTGATCGTTTCGACTTCTAAGAAATTTGTTCAATAAAAGCTTCATCGTGTGTATAATTCATCTTGAATTAGACCCTATACTATTGCTAGATGTGCACTGTTATAACTCGTATGTACATTAGAGACTTGGATATTTATCCAATAATTACATCAGGTGTTACAATTTATTTTTTATTCATATTCTATAGATTGTATCATCCACTTTGATTCATTTTGGAATCAGACTTCACACCATGTATGGCACGGTGCTCTAACTCATATAGAAAATATTTCTCTATTTTATATAGGGAAAGATCAACGGTTCAAACATCCATGACGGTTGAATTTAGTCCTTTTGTTTTTTTGTATTTATAGAAGAAATAAAAAAACAATCGCTTAGATGAACGGGTAACTTGTGAACGCCCTGTAAAATGCTATCACGGATACTCGGACGGCACACGCTTGCGAGGATGAAAAAAACACATTAGGACAAAAGAGAAAAAAAGTAAGGTGAATAAAAAAGATGACATAACCATAATACTTTTTTTCTTTTCTATTTTCTTGATTATATTGTTCGGCCTTCCACCATTAAAAAAACGTCGGGCTCTGGTCTATTATGAAAGTTCCCAATATTTTTTAGAGGAAAGAAAGTTCTCAGCATTAAAAGAAGAAATCAGTCCCTATAATCTACTGTATATATCCTGTCAAAGGCAAATAAATGCACAACATTATCGTCAGATCTGAGGAATCTATTTAGATTAGGATTCCTACTCTATATCCATCTGGACGCGAGTTATTCTAACTCGTAGATAAATAAAGAAAGCGGTGCAAAATAAAGAATATAACTCTTATTATTTTCTATTTATTATTAAAAATTCTATTTAGAGTACTCAGGATCTAAGGAACCTATTTAGGTTAGGATTCATATTCCATATTAGTCTAGACGTGAGCTATTCTAACTCGTATGAGCATGGGTTATATATATGTTGTGTCTCAGCACCTTGTGCTGCGTCTCTATGGCCAGGTTTAGTTCCTAAAATTTTTTAGGCTCTACAGTAACATCGAGCGTTTGACACATGCATGGAGTACTAAATGTAGACGAAAAAAATAATTACACAGTTTAGTGGAAAATCGCAAGACGAATCTTTTAAGTCTAATTAGTTCATGAATAGCCTTAAATGCTACAGTATCCACATGTGCTAATGGCGGCTTAATTAGGCTTAATAAATTCGTCTCGTAGTTTTCAGACGAGCTATGTAATTAGTTTTTTTATTAGTATCCAAAAACCCTTTTTGACATCCCACGAAACATCCGATGTGACTCCCAAAAAATTTTCTTTCCCTAACTAAACACAGCCTATGTTTGTGTCGTCACCTCCTTGTACTCTTATAAGGCTGTCTCCAACAGGGTACCCATTGAGGTACCTAAATGTAAAATGGGTCTTCAATAGGATACCTATAGCCTCCAACAGATTATCTATTTGAAAGAACTATATTTTAGGTGTCAGGAGATCCATAACCCAAATATGAGTATTCTTTTTTCAGAAGACTCATTTGCAAAAAGAATTATCTTTTGGGTCTTGTTGTTGGAGAAGACTAAAAATAGATATGAAACCCTTGAACTGTAGCGCTACCTAAAGAATAAATAGATCTTGTATTTTGAGTTGCGGTTGTCGGAGATAGTCTTACGTGCGTGTCGTGTGTTCCCTGAAGTGAAGTTCCGCAATAAAGTGGCTGCTCGATCCATTTGCATAGGAGTAGTAGATCTGCAGCTTGGCTGTATACTATTGTAGCATCTGATTATTGTGCTCGATCCACTTCATATATATGGACATGGTTACGTTGTGTTGAACAAATGGGCTTGGCCCTATAGAATTTTTAAAATTCCCATGAAGAAATCTCAATGGCCTATATATTCATATAAGCAAGAAAGGGGGAGTGAAAACCCTTAGTCCCACGTTGCTTGTGAAAATGGAGATAGTCATACTTAGACTTGAAGTCATCTACAATTTCTGAAGTCTAGTGTGAGGAGGAGAAAGAAAGCCCACAAGCGTGTGCTCTCTCGCCGAGCTGAGCGAGGCGAATGGCGCGTGCATGAATGGTCCGCTGAAATCCAGCTCCCCCCTTGTGAGGGCACGACCACTTTTGCAGTTTTAGTTTTGGTTTCTTATCTTTAAGTTTGGGGATAGGAGTGCTAAATGGTTTAGATCGTGATATGAGATCGGGTTGGACAGGCCTATATAAGCATCCTATCGGCCATGTCAAAATGCATCTAATCGAGCTAGGGTTTTTGCCTCTTCTCCAGCTCCCCACTCCCCTTGCGGGGGGTACGACCACTTTTTGCAGTTTTAGTTTTGGTTTCTTATCCTTTAAGTTTGTGGATAGCGGTGCTAAACGGTTTAGATCGTGATCGTAACACGAGATCGGGTTGGACAGGCCTATATAAGTAGCCTATCGGCCACGCCAAAATGCATCTAATCGAGCTAGGGTTTTGCCTCTTTTTGCAGCTGTGCTGCCACGTAGTCTATTCATCCCCAATGCCTATGTGCACCGACGATTGGGAGAGCAGGTCTCAGGAAGCCTCATCCTTGTGATCCTGCACCGGGAGAGGACGAGTAAGGTTTTTCAGGGAGCGCTCTTCGCGCGATTGCTCCCAACCTCCACGTTGGCTCATCTTTGGAAGGCTGCGTCAGGACGTTGTCTCCGTTGCCAGCAGGCGCATCACATCTTCCATGGGAACGTTCCTCCACCACTTATCGATAACTTTGTACCACCATCAACAACAGCGTATCCACCACTTGCGACGTCGTCTCTTTCTGCAATCGAAAGGTACACATCCCATGATCCAATGTCTGTTCATGTTGTTTAATCTGACTAGTATAAGAGCAATGCTCATACTACTATTTGTGTTCATGTTGTTTAATCTGACTAGTGTACGAGCTATGCTTACACTAGTTTTTGTGTTCATGCTGTTTAATCTGACCGGTATACGAGCTATGCCTATACTAGTATCTAAAAATTGTCTACTTTCTTAACAATACAAAAATCTTATTGTAGGCCTTTTCCATATTTAACTATGGCTGGTTTTGCTAACGAGCTGAGACCAAAAAAAAGTTTTCTGGTGCGTACTTTAATAGGTGGCAAGTCAAGGCCACGCTCTAGCTAGAGGCCATGAAAGTGTTCTAGATTACTGCTGGCATGCTCGAAGAAAATATCTCTGAAGAAGATCAGAGAAGATTACAGGAAGCCAACAATATCTTTCGAGGTGCAGTCCTTAACATTCTTGTTGACCATCTGGTAGATGCAAACTTGCACATACAATATGGCAAGGAGTTGTGGGATCATCTGTAACATCCCGGATTTTTGGGCAACCAAAAATACGAGCTTTTTAAAATTTTTGCTGTAAATGTGTGAAGCATGTAGTTTATAGGTCTAACCCGAGTCTAACTCACTAAACAAATCATTGCATTCATTTAGATTTGTTTGTAGGAGAGTGCTTGTGTTTTTGGGTCGGTCTTGTGATGGAGTTTGTCTGGAGTTTGGAGTGCACAAGTCTGTAGCAAGTCACCTCTCGAATTCCTTTTGAGATCAACTCAATTTCCAATTGGGCTTCTCCCAAATTCCTCTCTGGGATTTTCCATCTCAGATCTCCTTCGAAATTCATCTCAAACCCCTTTTGAACTTCATTTGAATATATCTCAAATTACCAGGTCACAAAAGGGGAAATCCTTTTTCCCTTTCCTTCCTCCAATACTCCCCTTGAGTTCCTCTCAAATCTCCATAAAATTTCCATCCCTAAATTCCTAAATTCATAAAAGGAAAAAATCCTTTTTCCTTTCTTACCCAACCAGCCCACCATTCTCTTCCTTCTCTCATTTTTCGTGGCCCATTCCTCTTCCTCCTCTCGGCCCAGCGGCACAGCTAGCGCGGCCCAGCCAGCCTCCCACCGGCCCAACACCTCCTCTCCAACCGCGCAGGCCCAGCATCCCTTCCTCCCCACCATGGCCCGAGCCGCCACCAGGCCGGCCAGCCCCACGCACCCTCCCTCGGCCCACGCAGCCAGGACGATTGCACAGCCCAGCAGCGTGCGGCACCCGCAGGCCCGTGCCGGCCCCCGTGGGCCCGCCAGCGAGGCAGCAGCCCCCGCAGGCCCATCCCGCACGCTCGACCCGTTAGCCCAGACGTCGCCTCCACGGGCCCAAGCGGTAGACGCCTCTGGCCTAAACCCTAGGCGCGCCCCTGCGCTCCCAGGAGCAGCCGCCGCTCGGTGGAGAGGCACGCCCGTGCTGTTTTGGGCGTCCGTGCCCATGCTCCGCCCGTGGATGCTCGCCACGCGTCCTTGGCACACCTCCCAAAGATCGCCACCGTTCACTGGAGTCACGCAGACCAGCTAGACCCTAGCCATCTCCTATAAATGGAGCAGCCGCCGGCACTCCCCTGTTCTCCTCCCCAATCCGCCGCAGCCACCTCGTTCCCTCCCCTGCTCCTCTCCATCGAAGGCCAAGGCAGCGACGCCGAGCAATGGCGCCCTTCCCCCAAGGCCATGACGTCGGCCCCACGCGTGCCACCACCACGCTGCTCGTCCGCAACGCCTACCTCGCCGAGCTTGACGCCAGCCATGACGTGCACAGCTCCGAGCTCGTCGTGGTCGCGTCCGCCCTGTCCACTACTGCGGCTGCACCACGTCGTGCTCGCCCACGTCAAGCCCTCCTCAGCGACCTCGCTGCACCGAGCTGGAGCCCTGTCGCCCGACGCACCATCGACTGCGCGCGCCGCGCCCTCCGCGAGCACGTCCGCAGTGACCACTGCGAGCCGGCCGCTCCAACCGCGTGGACGTGCTTGCCGCGACCAAGCCGCGACGCACCGAGCCAGACTGCTCTGTCCCCAGCGCCGTGCCCCGCCACGTCGTCCGTGACGCCGTCCTCTGCGGCCACATCGAGCTGGGACCCGTCGCCAAGACGCCGCGCCCGAGGACCTCGGTCGTCCGTGGCGTTGCGCTCGCCTCGGCACGGTGACCCCAAACTTCATCCGCCGTCGAGCGACCGGCCTTCACCGCGACGTCGACCGCGCACGCCGCGCTCTCTGTTAGCACGTCCACGGCGACCATCACAACGCCGTGCGCCGCTCCATTCTCATCGTGACGCCATGGCGACGACCGCCGTCCCCGACTCCGATGTGGCCGTGCCAAGCACGCCACGACCTCCTCCACCTCCCTGCAGCCGAACGGAACCCCTACGAACATCGATGCCGGAGAGCGAGATGCCACTGCTGACTCTGCTGATGTGCACCATCTGTGTCCGGCCTTCGAGCCGTGAAACTTGTTGTGCAGGGGAGGCTGGTTTTTTATAAATGAGAAAAATGATTTCCAGAAAATCTTTTAAATGCTTTAGGAATTCATAACTCGAAAAATATTGCTCCAAATTTGATGAAACAAATTTTGTTAGGTTTCTTATGAGTAGATCTACAGTATAAAAATTATTGCATGTCAGTTTTGAGATACTTTTATAGAGATTTATTTAATTCTTAAAAATGTTGTTATCTTAGGAAATGCATAGTAAAATGTATATGTATCAGAAAAATATGGTTCCAATTTTGTTGATCTATTCATATGATGTACTTTCTGTGAGAAATATATGACATGCATGTTCTGTGGAAGAAAATGGCTAAGTATTTTATGTGTATTAATTGTTGATTTCTTGTAAAAATTGCTAGGGCTGAAAATATGAATAATACATGCATGTGAAAATTTTTCTACAGTGTTCCTATGCTGTGTAGATCGTGGTAAAATATGAAATCTGTTGTTTGATACTTTTCATAGTACAAAGTATTTTCATGTGCAATTATGGCTTGGTTCTTGTCATTTTTGTGTAGGTTGTTGTACTTATCCAATTGACTTGTAAATTTTATGGTAGGCTACTTATTGCATGATAAAGCTACTATAATTTTCTCAGGATTTTCTAAGTACCAAAAACATGTGTTGCTGTTCAAGCCTTGTTTAAAATAGAATTAATTAAGATTCCTTAATGCATGTTTAGTTAAAATGTGTTGCGTTAGTGTATCTTTGAAGCACTAAATAACCTGCTAGTATGATTAACATTTTAGTGATGTGTGATATGTCTGCATGTCTTGTTGTTACATGCTTTATTTTACCGGAGAGGAGATTTGCACCTACTCGGTAAAATAGAAATGAAATTGCTCATCTACATGCAAGCATTCATGTTCATCATACCTCATTTTCATCCTATGCACATTTCTCGTATTTACATACACATATGCATCATACAGGATTATAGGAGGAGCCACCAGTAGCAGTTCTCGAGGAGCAGGCCAGGGTCGACCAGTAGGAGATTCCAGCACCGGAGGTGCAAGAGGCCGAGGAGCCAGGCAAGGAGCTTTCCGAGTGCGTTGATCACCTGCCGAGTTCCTTTGAGCGAGACAAGCCCCGGAGCATTCTAAGTCTCCTACTTTATAAAGCAATTAACTATATATAAGTTATATGTATATTGTTGCATTACGTTATAGGAGTTGAGTGAAACTGTTGATGCATATATTATATCCTTGTCTACTTTAATATATCCTACCCTGTTAGGTTTAGGACCAAGTTAAATGCTTAGCCTTGCTTAGACCGGTAGCAATCGGTGATTTTCTGTCACCGGGCAACTGTAGGTGGTTACCTGGGTACTTAGCTATAGATGCTCTCATGGAAATAACCAAGTGTTGATGGATAAATAGAGACCAAGCGAAATAAGTTGTGGGCAACCAGACAGGGTTCTAGGGTGCTTGTAGTTTCCGCTTGTGTCGGTTGAGGACCGATCGTTGCTCGTCCCTCTTGTCATGTTGAACGCATGCGTCACATTTAGCTGACCGAATAAGTCGTTTTGATCGCGAAACCATGGTCCTTAGGTAATGCGGCTCCAGTTTATTCCTCGACATTTACCAGAATAGTGTCATTGGTGACCTATAGCTCACTTGATCGGTGAATGTGGTTTGTGTAAGAAATAAATCACCAGCTGGTTAGGAATCGATTCGAATCGCCATCGCTCCTAGATAGTGAGCACTTGACTCAAGCTACGGCATCGTAGTAATGATGATGAAACACGGATGGTTATGTGGATGATGTTAAAAATGCTAAACATGAGATGGTAACTTTGATGTTAATGGTTAATCAAATGATTGCTTTAGCATAGGTGTTTACCTAGATTAACAGGTTATAACAAAGATGATGCAAAAGTACTTAAAATGGTTTAGTCATGACAACTTATGCTTTTCGTAAATGAGTTAAGCTAGCCACTAAAAGAAAGCTTTGCATACTTCTTAGTATCACTTTATTTCCGTTTAAGGCGGTTGAGTACATCCTCGTACTCAGGGCTTTGTTCTCATTGTTGTTGCAGATGGTCAGATGTATTATGGTTACTGCGTCAACTGTCTCTACCCAGCGATGGGCAATAACTAGGACTAAGGGCGTGGTCAGTCCATATGTCTCATCTACTATTTTTGTGGGACTTGATCATTATCTGCCACTGTATCTGAACTAAGTGTGCGTGTGTGGTTTCAAAACTAATTGCTTCCACTACTTTATTATGAATTTGGTTTGTAATAACTTTATATTCTAAACTCCGATGTATTCGAATGATATTACGAACTTTATGTAATATGTGACTGTGACGGCTAAACTTGTACGATATTGGCTTGTATGTTGGTTGGTTGGTTTGAAATCCTTCGTGATTTCACGGACTACCAAGTTTGTACGAACTCAAGTACATTAATTTATCTGCTTCGGCAGGTGATTTTCATACTTAAGCCCGTATAAATCGATCGGTTCTGTTACATGACCGCGGTTTCATCCGACCCCTAGAGGGCAGGATCCGCCTCGCCCGATCCCAAGGGCACGATTTTCGTCTTGCCCGACCCCGGGGGTACGGGCTCCGCCTCGTCCGACCTCGGGGGCGTGGTTTCCGCCTCGTCCGACCCCCGGGGGCACGGGCTTCGTCTCGCCGGACCCTAGGGGCACGGGCTCGGCGTCGCCAGACCCCGGGGGTGCGGGCTCCGTCCCGCCCGACCCCCCGAGGGGGGGACTCTACCTCGCCCAATCTCGGGAGGCGCATCTAACGAGAACGCAGGCCCCACGGGGGGCCCACGCTGTCACCAACCACTACGGGTATGACAGCACGAGCCCGGGGTCAAACTTCTGACACTAGGCAGGGAGCGGGCACGCCTCGACATGACCAGTGACCACGACGGGCGTACCTAGGCGTGCACATCGTCAACGGTGCCGGGCGGACCAACACTGTGCTGCCTAATCCTCGTACGGCTCCCGTCGGGGATGCCAGTTGACCCTACCATGCGTCGGGACGAAATGGGATGCCACGACCGGCTGACGACGCTCGCGTACAGCGCCAGTGACGAACAGGGCCACGATGTGGAACCGCCTCCGTCATCATCTGCAGACCAGCGGGACCCGCCTAATAGGAGAAGAAGGGCGACGCGGCCCTGGAGCTCTCTTCTTCTCTGCATTTTTCTCTTTCTTCTTTTCCTTCTCTCTCGTGTACCCCCGGCCTTTCCCTTGATCTATAAAAGGGGAAGCTGGGCGCCCCATCACGGCAAGTCTTTCTAGTGCTCCCAAGCCATTGGAAAGCAACTCAACTAAACCCCATCCGACACACTCACCTCATTCACAGAGACTTGGGACATCCTCCCTCTCTCGCCCGTTTGTAACCCCTACTGCAAACACAGAGCCGGTAACACGAGCAGCATTGCACTGGATGTAGGGACGTTCTGCCCGAACCAGTATAATTCTTTGTGTCCTCCGAGCTCACCATCTGGGCCAAACGCGTAGATACAAATTTACTAGTCGGCGGTTTAGAAATACCGACAAATGGTGAAAGTGCAATCTAGAAGACTAAAGATGCCTTGTAAACTAGACCAGATAGAGTATAGAAGAGACAATTAAATTAGTCATGCGTATAAGAACTACCTTATGTAATACCTCTACCCACAAAGCATAGAGATTGACAAATTGTGTTAAGAAAGCATCACCTTGCATAATGACATATCTTGCAACATTTTCAATTGGTTTTTGATTTCTTGGATTGCCAATTATATCCAAGTGGCTAAAACTCCATCTCAGATTTCTTTCGTCGACTTGTGCTCTCATTAGTGTCTAGAGTTAGAGTACCACTAGTATTGCATTCAATGACTTCAATCTGTCATATGAATATTTCAATACTTAATCAAATATTGGACAATCAGATTGTATAAAAATAAAATTAAAAGAGACTAATTAATCTTTTTACCTTACACAGTAGCACTGGACTAACCTGGATGCTTGGAATCTGGAGATTGAAGTTCTGGTCCAGGATCCTGGACGGATATCTGCTTGGGGTTGGGGCCTGGCTGGCTGGCTGCTGACCGCCAATTAGCCATGTTGTAGTGCCGCATGCAGGCGCCCCCAAAGAGGTCTCCATGGGATATTCTATCCAATCTCTTATACCTTAAAAAAAGATACAGTAGATCTCCTAGTTCATCTCCTATACCTATATTTTTTAAGCGATTTTGTGAAAGAAGCATCATCTATCCTAAGGGTAACTCCGAGAGACTCTGTATCTTCCTAATCGTTAGAAATAGAGATTTTGGTGAAAAAAACACTCTCCAACTGCTTCTTTAATTGGTTATAAAAAAATAGTCATCATCTATTCCGGATTTCCCGCTAACCAAACATAGATAGTGAGAATGACTTTCTTGAATATGCACGAGATATAGATACTGTTGAAGAGTAAAAAGATATAGAAACAGATTTTTATGTAAATGACTCTCTAAATAATAATTTAGATAATGAATTTTAGAAAGACTCTTGAAGATGCTCTAAATAAAGGACACAACCCTCTCTCCTCCATCCTTTAAAAGCAGAGGAGACTAGTTTTAAGTAATCTGCTGCAGCAGTGCTCTCCTATATTCTAAATTGATTTTAAGGTACTCTTTTAAAGCAACTTATAGGAGATGCAATATGATAAATCTGGTAGAGATGCAAGCCCTCATCCCTCCAGCACGAATTCAGTAATGGTAATGCTGGGTATAGGGCGTCCGTCCGCCCGGACAGTGCCGATGGTGGGGCCGCGACGCAGCCTAAGAACTGGATCTTATCTGCTCATCCAACTGTTCTAAAAAAGAAGAAGAAAAAACTCATCTCACCGTAGCGCCGTGACAGTGCTCCACCGTGCCGCCTCAGCGATGGCGCTCTCCACCACGCCTCTCTCTCCATCGCGCCTCTGCTCTGTCAACTGGCATCTCCTTCGCGCCAGAGCACAACAGCCCGTCTTTCTCCCACACCACCACACCTCCCGCCAGCCGCGGGCTCCTCCATTTCATGGAACCACCGTAGCCTTCTCCACGGGACCTGCATGCCGTGACATTCTCCACCGGAGCAGCGAGCTCCGCGCCATCGACGAGCTCTACATCAGTGAACTCCACGCGCCAATGAGCCTAATTCCCAAGCAGCAAGGAGATGTTGCGCTGAAAACGCATGTTGCAAACTTATGTTTCAAGTGTTTCAGATGTTTTAGAGGTATGCTACAAGTATTTCATATGGATGTTGCAAAAGTAGATCGGGATGTTGCATATGCTGCAAGTGTTTTATAGGCATATTGCAAGCGTTTATTTAAAGTGTTTCATTTGTTTCAGTCGTATGTTGCAAGGGTTTTGATCTGGATGTTGCAAGCATTTGTTCAAAAGTAGATTGGAACATACTCCCTCCGTCCCATTGAAAATGTCGTTTTTGATTTTTAGACTTCTTGTTTGACCATTTGTCTTATTCAAAATTTTTGTATAAATATTATTTATTTTCTTATGACTTATTTTATCACTAGAGATACTTTAATAATGATTTATTTATTTTATTATTTGCATAAAAAATTTGAATAAGACGAACGGTCAAACAAGAAGTCTAAAATTCAAAACGACACTTTCAATGGGACGGAGGGAGTATGTTGCAAGAATATGTTCCAAATGTTTCAGTTGTTTCATTCTTAATTTGCAGTAAGTATTTTTCATGTTGCAAATGTTTTATCTGGATGTTGCATATGTTTGACACATATGTTGCAGGTGTATGTTCCAAATGTTTCATCTGCTTCAGACTTATGTTATCAAGTGTTTCGTATTGCATGTGTTTCGTGATTCAGAGTTACGTTCAGAGAGTCATGGGGGCACGACCGAGCGCTGGGGGAAGGGGCTTGGCGAGCCCGGGGCTGGCAGATGGGGCGCACGACGCGTCTAGCGTCCTACGGACGGGGCGTGCTCATCCTCATCCAGGCTCCCGGGTCCCACCCACGTGGAGAGAGGAGGGGGTCAGGGGCAAGGAGTGGCGGGCACAGCCGAGGTGCACGTGCGGGGCAGGGCGAGGCGAGGCGGGAGCGGGGCGAGGCAGACGAGGGACGGACGTGCGCGTGCAGCAGCGATAGGGCGCAGCGGGCACCAAATGCAAAAGCAATTGTTAGCTTGCTGCTGCTACAAACATGCAGGAGCTCTCCTGCCCAAAATGTTGAAGTCCAGCACATAAGCCAAAGCTTGGTCTTCTGCATATTGCCTAGGATGAAATCATCAAAAACAAACCAAACCATCTCGGATCGACACGAGATTTGAATAATAGCTTCATCAGATCATGCAGAGTCTACTCCAACCGAAAAGACCTAGTCTCTAACTTTAATTTCATAAAATCCAGAAAACCTTGAAAAATAGGGAAATTTTGGGAAACTTCAAATTTGTGGTGCTCAAATAAGTAATTTTTCTCTAGGATTATCCTAGCCTTGTTCACACATGTCCTGTCACTGATTTGCCCTATATCGCAGCTAAATCCGAAGATCGAAAAAATACCAGAAATAGCTTAGAAAATCATTAAAAAATAAAATTTCAGATTTAGAGGGAGGAGAACAAACTTGCACGAAATGGAAAGTTGGATTACTTCATGATGCAAGTTTACAAGCCATTCCTGGCACCTCAAAAAATTTGGGTGACAAAAAAACTCAAATCAAAGAGCCGAGGATGAGAACTCATGGATGAAATCTAGACACGTATATATCTCAACTTGGTCTCTCTCGCTCTATATTCTGTGTTGAAGGCGTTTCATGTAAGCTGCATAGGCGACAAGACTCGGCGTGGCTCGCAGCATGTATAGTAATAAAGTGTGATTTCGTATTGTTCACGTGCAGGATAAAATACAGTTTTTGCTACTACAATACACGGCACAAACCACCTTTTCGGCTATCAACGTCGAAGCATACATATGCCATACAGAACAGGACAGACTTCTCTTGTGGGGTTGGCCTAAAGCGGAAAATGCGAAGGCCGATCCCGCGAATGTGTGGCGAATTCCGGGAGAGATCGCTGCTGGACGGTGCCTATAGTGTCATCTGAGAATCGTTGTTGATCTGGTTTCACATCCGGATGATGCAATCTCGGATCTGCCTTGTGTTCCTCAGAGCGTTGCTACGGATATCAATAAATAATGGGAAAGAACAACACATATATTGGTGATGTAATATTGATGGTTTATGGTAATGAGACCACATCTTTTGACATGTGTCATTAAATGAAAATATTTAAATGAGTTACACAGGTAACAATTTTGGGTGACGAATCTATTGTTATTTGTTAAACAAACTGTTGGTGGCTATTTGGATTGCATGAACTCGTAGGACCATCTTAGTTGTAGCATTACCCTCAAATTCTCAGTAAGAGAAGGGTAGCTGGTTTTCAGATAATAATGTACGCCATCACTCGCTTTGGTTGCCTTGAGATTGCCTTGGCATTTTAAGTGAGGAATATGAAGCATGCCTTCCTGAGACCTTGGCATTTGAGTGTGTGTGTGTTTGCCACTGTACTCGTATCGATGAGGCTCAACATCATTTCATCGCAGATCAGCCTAAGCCTCTACATATTGTATCTATCTTTCTGCCACGATGAGCAAACTCTGAGCTATCGTCCAGTTTAGGCTAAACTTGTAGGTGTAGATGAATTGGAGAAAGGCCTTCAACACCTTTGCGACGCCACTAGTTGGCAAACATTCATTCAGAATGAAACTAGCGATCAATTTTTCGACTAGCATAGTTGCTTCAATAGGAAAGCATTCATTCCCACCTGACACTGTTTTAGGATAGTATACTGTTCTCTTTCTCTTTTCGGGCGCGCAGGCGTTCCATTCTCTTTTCGGGCACGTGCTGGGCGCGGACGTGCTGGATCTCACGCGTTCCAACATTTTTTAGAATCATGCGCATATAACTTAGATAACTGAATTAGACAGTATAACTTCAACGAATAACTTAACAATGCTAACTTAGCAGTGCTCCCACATTCTCTTTTAGGTTTCATCAGCCTTTTTTCTTTTTTCATAAACTAATAATTCGGGAACATAGGAAAAAGGTTTATAAAAGGGTTAGGGGATGAAATAAAAGTAACTTTTACAACGTATACTGCACAGTAAATTCCATAATATGATGCAACCTTTCAAAACCAGATAAATAATAACTTTCATAACTTATACAGCGATAATCTCAGCATCTCTATAACTATGACATTGAGCAAATCTGTTTCTTCAATTGGAAGATCTGCAAAATATTTTAATTTTAATATTTAAAATAACAAATACGAAACACAAGTTTGATGCATTATTCTTAACAGTAAGTTAGTCAAATAAGTTAGTTAGCATGCATGCACATGAAAACACAAGTCAGATACATAACTCTATACACTAAGTTAATCAAGTAAGTTAGGTAGCATACACATAAAAAGAGGAGTTAGATACATAACTCAATACAACAAAGCTAATGAACTAAGTTAGGTAGCATAGACATGAAAAACAAAAAGTCAGATAAATAACTCTGTTATTTAACATAGCACCACAAAAAGACTATATAGAACAAATGTATAGAGCAAAATAAGAAGCACAATTAATTACATAATCTCATAAAAAACAAAAGAAACTATTTCAATAGCAATGAATGTAATAAGTTAAATAGAAAATCATACCTATTATACCTTGTTGAAGCATAATTTGAAAGCTTTATACACTGACAAGTTGAGCAAAGATAAGGATTCCACACTCACATACACATAATATGGAATGAATTTAATTAACAAAACTTACAAGGTCAGCATTGTCTAGACTAAGGATGAAAACGGTCGGAAACGGTCGAAAACGGACTTACGATATAGAAAAACGAAAACGGTCGGTTCGAAATATTTCTACATTTAGCAATTAAAGAGTACAAAAAATGATTGAAAATGGTTGTGAAACCAAATGAAACTGACAATTTTTCATGTTAAAAAACGGTTTATAATATAGAAAACGAAAACGGTCAATTCGGAATATTTCTGTTCCGTTTTCATCCCTAGTCTAGACTGTATCCAATGCATCTCTCTGAGAAGTGATAACAAATATCACTTGGAACAAGTTTGGCATTTTGGAGTTCAACTTGACAAATATGCATATAAGATTTAACAAAAACATATTGAAAAGCCTTATCATAATGGCTAATTAAGTACCCATTTGAGAACAAAAGTTAGACATACAAGTTCCAAACAAAACTTAAGCATATAATTTAATAAACCAAGTTCAACACACAAGTTAATAACTACAAGTTATGTGCAAAAATATAATAAACCAAACAACTTATGTGTATAAAAGTTAGACATAAAAGTTAATAGCTACAAGTTATGTCCACACATTTAGACATAATAGTTATGTGAAGAAAGTTAGACATAACAGTTATGTGTAGAAAGTTACACATGTGCAGAAAGTTAGATATAAAAGTTAGACACGAAGTTATAAACTAAAGTTATGTGCAAAAAGTTAGACATAAAGATTTTGATAACAAAGTTACAACTTAATACCGAAACTACAATATAATAACTACAATGTACAAGTTATATGCATATGTTAGCCTTCTGCATAAATATATATCATCCAGCGTTGAACCCATAGCGTAACTACTGTGGTTTCCTGGCAAAGTTAATAAGTCTATTGACAACTTTAAGATTTCCTCATGTCCCATGCTATCTCTTCACTATGGCTATCGATTTAAAATGCAGCGTAGCTTCTAAATTTTAGTTGTTGCATCCTTCAGATCCTTTGTACAATCGGCCAATACAGGAAATTATTTTTTATTCCCAACAACCCAACAACATATATTTATGAGTTCTGATGGCCTAATGCAGTTTGAATCAATATGTAAACATTTGTTTAATAATAACATGATAACTATGATATTTATTTTCTCATATTTAAATGGTACAGGAGCAGCGCCATCGAGCTTCAAATCATCTAAGTGTCAAACCTGGTTAGTTTAATAATGGGTATAGCTACATTACTGCAGAAGCTAACTACATGCCATAGTTTTGTTTATTAGACAATTACAAGCAAAATGCTCTTTTGTAGTCTTCTATTTTGTGTTTTATTCTAGGACCACAAAATTCTAGGCACAGGCCTGAACTACATAAGCTATCTGCATGACTCAAAGCTAATTGTGTCCTACAAATAGACTTATCAATTTCATTCTCTCATTATAGGTACGGGCCTGAACTACAGAAGCTAACTATATGCCATAATTTTGTAGGAAAAAACTTAAAGCTAGTTGTGTCACAAATAGACTTACCAATTTCTTTCTCTCATCTTGCTACACTACAGTTATTAAATTGATCGTATCTATCTCAGCATGCTACATCAAATTAAAAATCTCAAAGCAATCCTATAATGAACTTCCTGCAAGTAGGCAATATCTTTGAAGGGAGGAAAGATTTAAATACATATTTCAGACAATGCTACACAGTAAAAGCTTATAGAAAAAAATCTCAAACCTTGTGATGGAAAAATCTTGCTAGGATATAGAATGTTACCTAATGAGAGAATGAACTGGGCTGTTTCACTTGTGCCATAAAACTCTTGCAAGGTGTAAACATCTCCATTGTACTGAAAAACTGAAGATTGTATAGCTTCAATCCTGACCTCTTCCTAAAACACAAAAATATTAGAGCATTGAGCCAACCAATTGTGCAGTTGCAATCCATGTTAGAATATCATCATCATTATCTTGCCATAGCCCAAATGCCCAATCAAGGGGAGTGAACTCACTCTGATTGAATAACCAAAGTAAAGCACAATATCAAAACAGTTCCGACACAGACATAAAATTGAGGAGTTTTGATGATCACGTGCGCATCAAGGAAGGAAAAAATGACACACTCAATTGGTTTTTCATCTTGAATTGAATTGCAATTTCAGAAAAATCATGTGGTAGAAAATTATGTGGTATATATAGGTGCAGTTCGGTAACAGTTTGAAGAAGATTTTTAGTTGGTTTACTGTAGCCATGCAGTCAGCACGTCATCTAATATAATGATACACAGCCCTCCTACGTGTTCAAGAAAAAAACATTAAATTTTTAAAACTAATACCTTGATGCAGGCTTACATAAGTGAACATGGTTACCTCATATGGCCAAATAGTACAAATTGTGCATTGGCCAAAATTTTAGACCATAATTTAGTAGCAGTAAGCACCTAACAAAAGATATAGCAGAAAAAGGAAGTTTAGATAATAAATCATAAGCTACAGTCTATAGCAGGACATGCTACAAATAAATTTTATAGTATGGATTGCAAATAATAATAAAAACCATTCATATTAGAATAAGAAAATCATCTTTTAAGGTTCCTTAAGCAAAATTATTAGTGAATGGCAATACAAACACCGATTGTTTGATTTGTAAAAATGCCAGATTCAAAGAGTACAATTAACAAAAAGTAAAAGGAAAGGAAGTTCAATTCAGTGAATAACAGAGCATCCATAGACTTGAACTAGCAAGAATGAAGATGACCTTTGAGAGATCAGTTGATATATATATATATATATATATATATATATATATATATATATATATATATATATATATATATATATATATATATATGTATATATATATATATATGCATGTGCTGGTCAAGTTAAGAGCTAGCATCCATGGGCTCAATCAAATGCTTGTTAAGTTTATATCGATCTGCAGGTTCCTATAAAAGCATGAGGCACAAGGAAATTGTTGACGTTGGATGTGGTCTAAATCACACACCAGCAAGGGCATTGGACGCCCGGACCGCCACAGATCGAAGAACGCAGCAAGGATGTCACTCTTACATGGTAAAGCACGGAGAGGTTTACAAGCAAACCATCAAAGGATAACCAATCGCGCTTACGTGACAAAGAACCAGCTAGTTTCTAGGCAAACTAGCAAAGGAACCGCCAAAGCTCTTGCCCGGGAGGGATCCCGTCAGGGCAAGAACGTCGCCGGGTTGGCATAGGTCGGCTGGCAAACCTAGGGCGTCATCTTTGGTTGTGGATCATGGGATGAACAACATGGAGGTACAAGAAGAGTGTAAAAGGAGTAGGAGTAGACTAGTTTGTGCTGCAAAAACAAACTCTGCACTCTGTCAAACATTTATCGACTTCGGTGTTTAGATCATGTGAATACCACAGTATGGGAGTCTTCTAATCAAATAAATCGGCGCTAATATCAGTAGAAGTTTTGTCAGGCCGATTTGAGAGCTTTTCATGTACATTGGTCGGGCTGGCCACAGGGGAATCGGCTGAGCCGATAGGGAGGGAGTCGGCCTGGCTGACTATAGCAGTCGGCTTAGCTGACTTGGCTGTAGCAAGGAGGGAGTCGGCTTGACTGACTGGTCTGCACCTACATGGGAAAATTCTAAATTTTATGCATCGACTGTTCTTGAACATGAAATTTACGCCCACCGATGTCATAGCCAGATGCTTATTGCGCTAACACGTTGGCCTTTTGATTTTCACGCCTTGGAATATGCCGAATTTAAAATTCGGCAAAAGAACCAATGATATCAAGGCAAGCATCAAAACAAACTCTTAGTGACCCTTCTAAGCACTGAAATTTACCAGCAACTTGTTGTTCCACCAGCAAAGAATCACCACAGGCTTCAACATGTCATACCTCATGGACTGCAATATGACCAAGCCGAATAAGAAAACTTCACATTCGGCTTGAATTTTAGTGCAAATGTAATTTTAATCGGCTTGATGTCTCCAATAGCACCATTGTGAGAAATAATTATCATGTCAACACCTTGGCCTTATTTGCAAGCCGATTAATCATATTGTAACATCCATGAAGTAAATCAAAATGCATAAATCATGCCCCCCGGGCCTGAAAACCATCAAAGTGAGTTCCATGGGGCTTTTCTAATAGCATGATGGTTGCAAGTATTCATCGACTATATTTTATATTAAGGGCGATATCAAAATATAGTATATATCCGCAAGCGCACAGATATCAAAATATAGCTAGATCGACTATACTTATGTCATTTAACTAAATAAAGATATTATAGTATATATCCGCAAGCGCACAGATAAATACACCCATTGTAGCATTTTACCCAGGTTTTCCTAAGTATCGTTATTTATAATTTTACCATGGAAAGGAAAATCAAAACGGGACTATATAAATAGTTACAATGGCAGTAGAGATAATCATTTGCACTTACTCAATAATAAATATCAAAACAACTAATCACTTGTCATGAAAGAGGTAAGACAAATAAGATAAATGGTAAATGATAATCATGGGTATTCCAGAGACAAGAGGGAGTTAACATTATTCAAGTCAAGTAGTCATGGAGATTAATTTAGAGATGTAAATCATAAGTATTTCTTATTCAATCAGTCTATTAATCAATCTAGCTATACACAATCATCTATGATATAATCAACATGTCATCTATGAATAAGGAACATTACTGAGAGAAAAGTCAAGAACAGAGTAATGATCTCTTCCCTGTAACCGCGTTCTACTAAGTTCTATACTCGAGGAGTGGACTACAAAGGACTCAACAGGAATGTCACACCCGCGATCTACCACATGGCCTGGAGCATAGAGTGCATTCGCAGACAAGCATAATCTAAGCACCACGCCTACAATATGCCAGCCACTCAATCCTATCCAGAATTGGATCAAGCTTTCTACGAACATATTCATAAACTCTCTACTAATCATATTCATATCAAGATGTAGAACAAGAACAATCTCAAGAACAGAATAAAGTTGAAATATAGAAATATATTGAAGTAGCATAAAGTCGAATGATGATTACAACGAAATTACCAAGTCTCCGACGAATGATCCTGATCCCAAGCAGTTGCTTGTCTCTACTTGAATCAATCTAAACTAAACTCTAAATTTGAACTAGAACTCTAACTCTCTTTCTCTCTAGAAACCCTAACTTCTGGCCTTGCCTTCACAAATGAGGAAGATATGATCTAATTCTTCAACTGATTCCTTGAAAGGAGATCCTTGGGGCTGTTTATATAGCCCAGGGCGTGGAACCGCAGCCCTTGGATCAAACCGACCTTGGCATCGGGTTTAGATGCATCCTTAGAGGCGGTATAGGTAGCTTGTAAGAGAAGGAGCCGAGGCAGCGCAGGGGAGGGCCGGTCGGCCTAGCCCTAGGGCCGGTCAGCCCCACCTGGCGGCGGGTTGGCTCGTGTCGTCTCGTGGAGTCGGTTTAGGTCTTCTAGAATCCCTATCCGTATCCGTGACGTGGAGATTAGGCCGATTGCTTCGGTTTCTTCTCTTGGAAGGAGATTAGTTCTGTATTATGCAGCTTAGCCCCTGAAAAACACAGAATCACCAAAACTCATGTAATTTGTTAGTTTAAACCTCTAAAGCTACTCTGGTGATCCTTTTTATCATTTATTCCTCTTATGTTGATGGTTTAAAATGATAGTTAATTACCGTCAACAACTCCCCCAAGCTAAACTTTTGCTAGTCCCTTAGCAAAACTAAATCCAGAGATAACTAAGTTACTTCAAATTATAATCCTTCAAAAATACACAAGCCATCAGAAAAGAATTATCCTCAAAAAGATTTTAAAAATTTGCTCTAGTTCCTTAGCCATGGGGTTTTAACTTTCACTTGAGCTTTGGATAATCAGAAAACGGAAGTAATCAAGTCAAGCACTATGTCTCAAATTCTTCATCTCTATTTCCATCTTGAAGTTTTTAATTATATTTTCGAAATAAAACTCAGAGTCTGTATTATATGACACTTACAAATCTCTCAATATGTGACATTGGAATTCCTTACCAAGGCAACGATGGTGTTTTGCCTTCTCTCAAGGTATTTTGGAATAAGGCAGAATATCATTGTGCCTTATCTTTCACCGTATGACTAAGAAGCTTATATGGAGTTTATGAGTGAGATCACTCATACATACTTGCAAAACATATATTGTAAAGTCAAACAATGGATCTAGAGAAACTAGTCATACTATCAAATCAAGATGTGCATGTGTGTGGATACAAGGAATAGGCTAAATATATAGTGGAAGTAATAATGAATCCTAATTCTACCTTGCTCCTTTAGAAAGATTGATCTCTCTTAAAACTTAGGAACTTAGACAAAAAAAGCCTTGGCTATGCATAAATATATATATTATTTTTTTCAGAGAGGCGAGTGTCTAGCACCCATTGTTTTGGTAGGACACTTGTCCATGTTTTACTCTCTATATATTTTTTTACATAGCTCAGACTTCTTGTCTATCATGAAACAATTGAGAGATAATAACAATAAACATTTGGAGCAATAATAACGGAGGCTATGAAATGTATGAATAGGTGGAAAAATCCTACAAGGCATGTTTTTGTTGTTCACTCCCAGTGTAGGAGTAAAACATTTTTATGGTGGTTCTAAATGGAAAGGCATGTTGTTGCGTACTTCCAGTGTAGAAGCAGCAAATTTAAGTGGAGTGTACGTGATCTTAATTTTAAGAGTATGACAGGTATCTAAAGGTCAACAAAGTTTGACAGTACTCAATGTAAATATAAGTAGTAATAAAATAAGTGCTGGTTTTCTATCCTAACATGTATGGCTGTGGTAGGAATTTAATCTCTCTGTCATACAAAGACTCATCATGTGCATTTAAAATTTTTCAAAAGTGAACTCTTCAGGACTTCATTGAAACTCAGAACAAGATAAATGACAGCTCGAAACTCTTTCACTTCTTATCTCCCAACTACCTAAGCTTTGGATCAAGCATATTCCTCCACAGGTTCAAAGATTTGGCAATGAATATTTTTGGAACAGAGGAATAATTCTTAAATGAAGCTAGGTACTTCAGAAGAATTACAAATGAAGCAACTATTTATGATAGTTCAAGTTTTTTATTAGACACAAAAAAAACAAGTTCATACACACTCTATTTTTATTTCAAAAGGCTCGCAAAGAAAAATAATCTAAACATATTAATATATATTTTTGTATTTTTATCATATTCCCCATTTTTTTAGATATAGTAGTAATACTAATATTAATACTAATAATAATACGGGTAAGAAAAACTTACTGTCTGAGGGGGTCCTCCCCCAAGCTGGCTCAACTTCGGTCATTGAGGTGGTGCTGGTGGCGGGTAATCGACACCCATTTGCTCGAAGAAGTAGAGGAGGCCTTCATATGTGTGTGTCCCTTGTTCACGCATCTCCCCAAGCGTGTTGCTCGTGCTTTCCTGCCACTGTGTATGCTGATGTAGCGTGTTTATGATACCTTGTTGCCCCGTCTCAAGATGAGTGAGACGGGTATCAAAGTTCTGGAAGTCTGGCTGGCGGTACGGCTAAAGCTGAGGATGAGGCGGGTGTTGCTCCGGCTGGTACCCGGGGTAGCCATGAGAGGCATGGTATGAGTACGGTGGTGGTGTAGGTGCTGCATCATGGACTCCCCTCACAGAAAAAGACATGCGTCCTCTCTGGATGTACACCGAATCTTCGTATTCCTGCGGAACATAATTAGAAAAATTACCTTGCCCCCAATTTTCTTCTGGCATGGGCAGATCATAGGAAGTTTGATCTTCCCATGCCCGGTGTCTCAGTTCAGATGGTCCTGGTTGGTCAAATCCTTGATAGCGAGTGAAAGCTGGTGCAGGGGGTGCACCATCTTCCCCTGTGTACCTAGGCACAGTGTTTCTCGTTATTCTGGCGGACGGACTTCTTCCAACTCCCCTGGTCGGTCTCTGCAAATCAAGCAAAAATGTCTCCACGGCATATAGACCAAGTGGTCTGTTCGACAGTTCATATTCATTTACAAATCCCTTGTATGTTACAAAGATTCTATTACCCTTTTGTTTCAAAAGATGTGCTTGACTGAAAAAGTAAATGTCAAGAGATCGGCGGGGTGTGGAGATGTAGGTAATACTAGCACTCCCTAACAAATTCAGGTTTCCGGCAAGACGTGTAATCCAAGAAGTGATGGTGATAAGGCCTCGCAAAGTGTGAAGGATAGCCTAGAATGTTACCATGAGCCTAACAGGAGATATTTTACGTTCCTTGATCATAGCATACATTAATTTCATCTCCTCGATCCTAACTATGTGACCTTCCCTCCTAGGAAAGAAAGTGATCCCTAACCATTTATGTATAATTCTCAAAGTGAGATTGTGAATGTCATTCGTGCATGGGTCGGAACAGTAGTCTTTGCCCGAAATATCTTCCCAAAATTGCTCTCTATGAAAATCGCTCAAAAGTTCATCTATTTCTACTCCGCAGGCATTAGGGAATCCTAATCTGAGGCTGAATTCTTTCCAAGTAAATTCATATTATTCGTTAAACAGCCTAAAGGAAACATAAGTCTTGGTGAAAGATAGAGTGCAGAGGAATTCTAAAGTAAGTAATTTGCATCCATCCTCTGAAATACTCTAATTATTATCTCATCCAATATTACAAAAAATAAGATCAAATTCAGCATACATACCTATTTTTTTAAGAAGTAGGGATCAAAGGTTGGGGTATGCTCGAACTCACGATCTTTGTACAATCTCATCAGATCCTTCTCGTATGTGGTGCGAAGCTTTATATGACGTTCTTGAAGGAGTACGTGGTGTTCTGGCTGGCTGGCGGACGAGGACCGAGGCACGGATGACATGTCTAAGTCAGAACCAGCCCGTGATGATGATCCGGTCTGGGAGCGGGTTCTCTTGTGAAAAGGGAATGCTCCAGCCGCACTCCTAAGTGTTTTCTTAAGTCCACTCATCCTGTTACACAGACAGAAACACAAACACAACTGGTGGAAATAATGAGGGGTTAGAATAAATAAATAGTTAGGAGTCAGTGATCCGAAAGTCAATCGTCCAGAAGTCAGTCGTTCAAGTTGGAAATTTTATATCTTGACTTCTCCTAGTACTTAGATTATTCGGGCAGCACTTCTCCTTACTAAATGATTTTCTAAACAACTTCTAACACTTCTCTCTTACTGATTCTTATCTCAATGTGGCTCTAAAAATTTTAGAATACTTCTCTCCACTTAAGAACTTCCAGAATCTACTCAAAAACCAAGAATTCTCAAACCGTACTTGAATTTTGGAATTTCGAGTTGGGGGTATGTTTTCTGAGTGTTTTGCGGTGTGTGGAGTAGAGGGAGAAGCAGCTTTTTCATAGGCGCGAGAGAGGGAGGCCGGCCGGCCTAGTGGTGGGGCCGACCGGCCCCATGTGGGGCCCACTCATCCATCCCTTCCTTCTCTAACTTCCTTGCTTCGTTATTAAGAGATGCCTTCACCTGCCGACGCTCCATGTGATGTGGTGGTTGAAAAAGAATGGAGGAGAGTGAAGGTGGTGGAGTGAAGTGATGTGAAGTGAGGTGATTGAGGTGGGTCCCATGGGTCCGTATGTCTCCCGTATTTGCACCGTATAATCACACAATTATGCAAAGAAAAATTACTTGTATGAAACTATGAAGAATTAGAATTCTAATGATGGTATTTTTATTTTTCTGCCACCACAGTGATTATTATTTACCAGAGGTTTTCACGCTCGGTAAATATTAATTATATGGGGCTTTAATAATTATGCCATGAGATTAATTTTTATTATTATTATTTTTCTATGCATGAATAAGTAAATATGCTATGCAAAAATTAAATGCAGATAAATACCAAGTTACCTCCCAGCGATGGTTCGGGATTTTTAAGTCCACCGAATCGGACTACGCCAGCTGGATTTATTCTTCAGGGGTCATAGTAATCCCTGTGAGTGGTGACTGTGTGACTCCATCTTCATCTATCATCTTCGCAGTGGAGCTTAACTCAGGTCTTGGTCTGAATGGAAAACACTCTTCTCGTCCATCAATGTTGAATTTGACTTCTGCAATTCCGACGTCGATGTGGGCATTTGCGGTACTCAAAAAGGATCTCCCAAGAATGAGTGACACTCTTGAGTCAGGTTGCATGTCCAAAACCACAAAGTCGACTGGTATGAAGAATTCTTTGATCTTGACTAGAATATTCTCGGTGATTCCCACAGGGTAACGGAGTGACTGGTCCGCTAGCTGCAGGCACATTGAGGTTGGATCGAGCTTTGCATATGGAAGTATATCGAAGATCGCCTTGGGCATCACACTGACACTTGCTCCAAGGTCGCACAGCGCATTGTCAAAATGTTGATCTCTAATTGAACAATCGATAGTGGGGCATCCTGGATCCTTCTTCTTGATTGATGTGTTGAGGATGGCCGCACTACACTCTTCTGTCAGCTTGATCACTTCAGTGGTAGGCAGTGGTCTTTTATTGTTGAGGATGTCTCGAACATACTTTGCATAGGTGGGAACCTGCAACGCATCTAACAAAGGGACATTGATATATAATTTTTTGAATAATCTAAACAAACTTATTAAACTGTGCATCCATCTTGAGTTTTCGATCTCTGCGTGGGAAGGGTAAGGTATTGGTGTCTTGGAAATCTTGCACTTGTGGTTGAACTTCTTCTACTTCATCATCCTTTTCTTCTATCACTGTGGGTATCACTGGTACTGGTTTTCTCTATGCCCCTTCTGGATAAGGTGGGTCTTTAGTGGTTTTACCATGTCTGGTGGTTATACCCTTGACCTGCTCATTGTTAGTGGCAAAAGAAGCAGCTAACCGTGATAATTGAGTTTCTACCTTTTTATTATGATCAAGTTGGTTTTTATAGCAGAAGAAAAGTCATCCATTTTAGTATTTATATCCTCTAGAATTTTATCATTAGAAGCAAGTTTCTTAACAATAGTATCATTAATTCTAGCTTGTTCTAAAATTAAATTTCGTAGAGGGGGTTGCTTAAAATTGGAAGAATTATTAAAATTGCCTGAGTACTTAGATGGATATGTAGTCTGTTGCTTTTGATTCCACCTTTGCTTTTGCAGCGTGGAAGAGTTGTTGATGATGTTTGCATCTTCTTGATTCTCTGGAATTTCCATTCATAGGTACTCTTCACATCTGGTCTGAGCATCGAATGTATCTTGAATTGCTTGACGATCTTTCTTGAAATTGGCTCTTTGGTCAAGCCAGTTCAACAGTGTATCCATCTTTGTTGATAGTGCACACACTTCTTCTGGAACTTCTTCAATCTAACAGCGTTGAGTGTTGTCTTGTTTCCAACTCTGGTTCTTTGCTATCTTCTCCATCAGATATTCTGCTTTTCCAAGAGTGAGTGACATAAATGAACCTCCAGCAGTAGCATCTAGTTGCTCACGCGATCTTTGGGTTAATCCATAGTAGAATCTGTGCATGAGTAACCAATCTTCCATTCCATGGTGTGGGCATTCCAAGATATTCTCTTGAAAATGTTCCCATGCCTCTGAAATGGTTTCTCCTTTTTGCTGCTGAAAATTATAAATCTTTCCTCTTAAGGTATGAGTTTTGCCTATAGGGAAAAATTTTGACAGAAAGGCCTTTGAACATCTATCCCATGTGTTGATGTCTTCTTTGTTGGTGTAGAACCACTGCTTCGCTCTCCCTTCTAGTGAAAATGGAAAGAGACGAAGGAGTATGATGTCTTGGGCGATGTCCTTGATGATGATGGTGCTTCCAATCTCTAGAAAATTCTACAGATGTTTAGTGGCATCTTCTTCTTCCTTTCCACCAAATGTAGTGGCTTGCACTAGGTTGATTAGACTTGGCTTGAGCTTGAATTCAAGGTTGTCCGTCTGGAGTGTTGGTCCGGTACGAATGTTCCTTACACTTGGAGCTAAACATTCAAGTAAAGTCTTATTAGCCATAGCTTCACTACTGGTGTTGATCTTCCTCTAGATTTGGTTGACTCTTGGATTAGAAATTGATAAGTCACAACCAAACATGTATTTCCTTCATAAGATATGAACAAAGACGAAACAAGGGTAAGCCTATCAAGACAGAGGTACTAGTTGTGATTTTTATTATGAGTAAGTGGTATTGATTAATCTCTTATTGCCATAAAGGTAATTCCCTTGAAAAGTAAATCCCTATGACATCCTGTGTCGGAAAGTGAAGTTTTCCATCTCCCCGGCAACGGCGCCAGAAATGCTTGTTGACACTTTTTAACGTCACTCGTGTTAGGTTGTCATCCCCAACATGACACCAAGAGTATGGTTGTATTATACTTATGCCATTTAACTAAATAAAGATATTATAGTATATATCCGCAAGCGCACAGATAAATACACTCATTGTAGCATTTCACCTAGGTTTTCCTAAGTATCGTTATTTATAATTTTACCAAGGAAAGGAAAATCGAAATGGGACTATATAAATAGTTACAATGGCAGTAGAGATAATCATTTGCACTTACTCAATAATAAATATCAAAACAACTAATCACTTGTCATGAAAGGGGTAAGACAAATAAGATAAATGGTAAATGATAATCATGGGTATTCCAGAGACAAGAGGGAGTTAACATTATTCAAGTCAAGTAGTCATGGAGATTAATTTAGAGATGTAAATCATAAGTATTTCTTATTCAATCAGTCTATTAATCAATCTAGCTATACACAATCATCTATGATATAATCAACATGTCATCTATGAATAAGGAACATTACTGAGAGAAACGTCAAGAACAGAGTAATGATCTCTTCCCTGTAACCGCGTTCTACTAAGTTCTATACTCGAGGAGTGGACTACAAAGGACTCAACAGGAATGTCACACCCGTGATCTACCACATGGCCCGGAGCATAGAGTGCATTCGCAGACAAGCATAATCTAAGCAGCACGCCTACAATATGCCAACCACTGAATCCTATCCAGAATTGGATCAAGCTTTCTACGAACATATTCATAAACTCTCTACTAATCATATTCATATCAAGATATAGAACAAGAACAATCTCAAGAATAGAATAAAGTTGAAATATAGAAATATATTGAAGTAGCATAAAGTCGAATGATGATTACAACAAAATTACCAAGTCTCCGACGAACGATCCTGATCCCAAGCAGTTGCTTGCCTCTACTTGAATCAATCTAGACTAAACTCTAAACTTGAACTAGAACTCTAACTCTCTTTCTCTCTGGAAACCCTAACTTCTGGCCTTGCCTTCACAAATGAGGAAGATATGATCTAATTCTTCAACTGATTCCTTGAAAGGAGATCCCGGGGGCTGTTTATATACCCTATGGCGTGGAACCGCAGCCCTTGGATCAAACCGACCTTGGCATGGGGTTTAGATGCATCCTTAGAGGCGGTATAGGTAGCTTGCAAGAGAAGGAGCCGAGACGGCGCAGGGGAGGGCCGGTCGGCCTAGCCCTTGGGCCGGTCGGCCCCACCTGGCGGCGGGTTGGCTCGTGTCACCTCGTGGAGTCAGTTTAGGTCTTCTAGAATCCCTATCCGTATCCGTGACGTGGAGATTAGGTCGATTGCTTCGGTTTCTTCTCTTGGAAGGAGATTAGTTCTGTATTATGCAGCTTAGCCACTGAAAAACACAGAATCACCAAAACTCATGGAATTTGTTAGTTTAAACCTCTAAACCTACTGTGGTGATCATTTTTATCATTTATTCCTCTTATGTTGACGGTTTAAAATGATAGTTAATTACCGTTAACAAAGGGATAGAGAAAAATTACATATTCTTATATAATCTTCTTTACCAGCCAAACCTAACTGTGAGAGATATACATTAATGTATTCCACAGCGGTCTTATCATCTTCACCACTAAATACATAGAAATCAGGTATCCACCAACCATCAGGAGTTTTCAAGTAATCAGTGTGTAATGGATACGGTCTATGATATGCGGGCACCTTCCATTTAGAGGAGCCATATGGATTTCTAGAGTGGGCTAAATCTTCCTTGATTTGGCTTGATTTGAGAGCATCATATAAAGTCGAATCATGATTGTTTGCATGTGCACCCATTGCTGAATTTTCATTGATTCGGCTACAATTATTAGCAATAGGTTGAGCCGAATTATGAGTTCTAGTACTCGAATGCCTTGCTGAAATTTCACTAATTCGGCTTTGATCGTGAGTAGAATACGAAGCTGAATTATGGGCATTGATCATTGCATAAGGTGCTAAATTTTTATTGATTTGGCTATGGTTACTAATAACACATGAAGCAGAATCATGGGTATTAGCACTTACATACCTTGCTAAATTTTTATTAACTCAACTCGAGTTAGAAGTAACATGTGGAGCCGAATTATGAATAAGAGCATTGGCATATGGTGTTGAATTTTGGGAGCAATTAGCTAAATAATTAGTATTATCATAGCCAATTCTCTCATTCATCGGCAGTTCACGTGGTGGAAGCACATATTATGAACTTATAGCCGATGAACAAGGATTTACATGTTGCATGTTGCTAGTAGCATCAAAACTCAAAGAATTCACAATTGACATCGGCTTTTGACCATGAAATCCATAAATATGATGTGTATGATGAGAAGCATTATCAAAAGTATCAGCCGATGCAACAAATCTAGTATCATTACAGCTAGCAACATGAACATGAGAGTTCATTGAACTTGCAAAATAATTATTAGGACCATAAGATGTATTTGCAAGTTGTACCTCGGGGTAATTGTAGTAGTTTTGTGTTGAACCACCTTGGTACTCCATGATTTAGAGCTTGACCGCCTCGTCAAATTTTCCAATAAGCAGCACAATACGTTGCAAAATAGCAAACGAGATCACAAGGGGTCAAAACCAGATGCGATCGGCCTCTTAGGCTAGATGCAACGGTAATGACGAGCTCAAGAAGATAGATCAGCGAGGAGTAGGGCTAGGGCAAGAAGAATCGGCTATAAAGTAGAGCCGAAGCAAATTCTTCCCCAGCGGAGTCGCCAAAAGTGTGTTGACGTTGGATGTGGTCCAAATCACACACCAGCAAAGGCATTGGATGTTCGGGCCACCATAGACCAAAGAATGCAGCGAGGATGTTACTCTTACGTGGTGAAGCACGGAGAGGTTTACAAGCAAACCACCAAAAAATAACCAATCGCGCTTACGTGACGAAGAACCGGCTAGTTTTCAGGCAAACTTGCAAATGAACCGACGAAGCTCTTGCCCGGGAGGGACCCCGTCAGGGCAAGGACATCGCCGGGTTGCCCTAAGTCGGCCGGCAAGCCTAGGGCGCCATCTTTGGTCGTGGATCAAGGGATGAACAGCATGGAGGTAAGAGAAGAGAGTAAAAGGGGTAGGAATAGATTGGTTTGTTGTGTTTGACGATTGGATAGTTGGAAACTCAATCGGTCGTGATCCTCTTGTATATATAGAGGGGGTGGTCTTATCCCAGTAGGAAACATCTCCAAGATGCATTTTCAAGTGTCCCACGTCAAAAATAGGTCCAAAACTGACTTGTAGGTCAAACCGGCTCGGGAAACAGGCAAAAGTCGGCTTAGCCGACTCCCAGGTCGACTTAGTCGACTTCCTCTGGCCCAGGACACTGTTTCTGGGTTGAAAACAGCGAGAGTCGGCTTAGCCGATAGGGGGACTCAGCTAAGCCGACTTGGCGTAGGAAATTCCGGGTGAAAATCTTCTGAAATTCATAATTAATTTATCTGGACTCCAAACGAGGCGATCCATATATGTTTTTCGATCAGCTCGACGAGAGGAACACAATGGTGCAGTCTATTCTTGCTTGTGAGAAACTTGGTCAAGTCGGCTTAGCCAACTTAGGGAGTCGGCTAAGCCGACTCTAACTGGTTTGGCACCCGAAGAGTTGTTTTCTTCGCCCAAGGGCCAAATGTGATGATCCAAGTACGTTCTCTGATCATCTTGATGATAGAAACATGATGATGAAGTCCATTTTGCTCTCTAGACAATTTTGGGTGTCAACAGAAACTGATTGGTCACTAACCTAGAAGACCAAGGCCTGCACGCAGCCTAGCTGCTGCGGCATGCACCTTCATCACAAAATTAAAGATACAAGGAGACAACGTCGTTGAACTTGAAGCTAGCTCCACTGTAGATAAATAGCTGCCGGCCAGTATCAGTATCATGTATTACTAGTAGTGTAAATGAATGCAAAATCTGATGCATGAGGCTGAACGAGGATGGCCAGGGCTTTCCCGTCAGTTGTGGCCGGAGGCGGAGCGGCACTGGAGTGAGAGCTGGGGTCAGGGCTGGGGGTGTTGAACCGGCGGCGGCCGCGCAGGGCAGGGGAGGAAGCTAGAACGAGAGTAGGAGCAGGGAGAGGAGGGCGATAGCGGTCAACAGGGCTAGGATGACATGCAGCGCCGGCGCAGGAGCCGAGGTCGGGGCCGGGGGCGATGAATCGGCGGCGGTTGCGCAGGGCGGGGGAGGAAGCTAGGATCAGAGGAGGAGCGGGGAAAGGAGGACGGTGGCAGTCAACAGGGCCGGACGACGCGTGGTGCCATGGGGATTCCTCGAATACCTAGAACACCTTGAATTGAATCCCCCAATAATGCAGATCACGGCGAAACGAGAGAGAAGAAATCTTAGCAATACCTTGCGATGAATCCTGGAGAACACCCACCGACAGGGATCCCTCGAATCCGATCCCAACGAGGTCGCCGCGAATAGGAGAGCGGTGGGGGAGAAGATGAAGTGTCACTGTTCAAAATCGGCCACTTCGCTTCGTTGGGTCATCGCTTTGAGAACGAAATTTCGGGCGTCGGTCTGCTTAGCCAGACGGAAAAGGAAAGGACAACGTGACGGAAGAGGAAAGAGAACAATCATGTCGCACGCAGTCGGATCGTTCGCTGGAATCCAAACGTGTGAACGCTCGTTAAAATGGATTTGGGATGTATAGCCAGGGAGTAGGGTGAATGGGTGATAGGGATAAGAGAGATGCGATGGAGGGAGAGAGAGAGCAGGTTGCGTGCGTTGAGCGGCGGTGACGTGGAGACGGCAGAGGACCATCGATGGTGTGGGTGTGGGCGAGCAAGAGAGAGCGCAACGGAGGACCATCGACGATGAGGACGTGCCCAATCCCGGGGCTTGTCAGCATGACGACGATGTGCGGTGCTTTGGTCGCGGACATCTGTTGGGCTATGGTGTCAGTCAGACTAGCTAGCTAGAGTGCTCCGGTATTATTACTCGTTGTAGAAGAAAATTACAACCGGATGGTTTCTGATGATTTTTGCATGCGTGCCAAGCACGGGGTACCAAGCAATATTTATAGTGGCAACACAAGTTTGTTTGCCCTGCAATACTCCCCAGGGAATTTGGTTCCTCAGAACATGTTCCATGCGCTTTTCCGTCCAGTTGTGCCACAAGAACCAAAAACCTTATCTTTATTTCCGCTCCCTCTTTTTTTTTAGCGTGGACCACCTTCTCTCTCCATGTATATGTAGCTTCTGCAAGCCACTATGATAAGTACAGAGCACATACTTTTTTTTATCCATTCCTACATGGCTTTTGGGGCTACAAGTAAAAAAGCAGGGGGCAATACAAATTGTTCAAGCACAAAGAGGCACAGATGACCTAATCGATTACGTCATCTAACTCTTCTACTCCAACCATAAGGTCCTGACAAGTGGGGTGCCACCGCAATTTAGCAGCCAACGACGACAGAGACGTGTGGGCGTGTGGGCCTGTGGGGTGTGCCAACCCAAACTGAAAAGTCATGCAGCTAAAATCAAAATGATCACTAGGGGCTTCTCCAATGGTGAGTCGGCTCACCATGGAAAAAAACTAACAAAAGTACGTTTTTGTGGTTCGACTCTTGCTTTATCTAGTGGTGAGTCGACTCCTCCAACAACTGGCCACGTATATACAAAAAAAACTACAAACCTGAAGCCTCTCGGTCTCAAGTCTCTCTCAGCGTCTCTCTCAGAGTCTCTCTATTCTGATTTTTTTAATCACAATGAACCGATGCAAGAATATGAGTCGACTTCTTCTCTCTTCTTCTTTGAGTCGATTAATCCAGTGGTATGAATCGATTCACCGTGGTCCAGCTAGGACTCATGAGTCGCTTTTGCCTTGCCACTGGAGAAGCCCTAAAACACCACTAAGATTGAAGTGATAAAAACCCCTAACTAAACCTAGTAATGGTTTGGTCCAAGCCAGATTTTTTGGTTTGGTTTCTTATTTGGGCCTGCATGGTTTGAGTGAGAATGAGTTGGAGAGTCTAATGAACTTGTTGGGTTTGAAATTGGTTTGTGATTTTTGGATTTGGGACCGTGGTTGGGCTAACGGCATGAGACTGAAAAGCTACGAACTGTTGTAATCGGGAGATACGTATACTGGTATTCCTATTGTATTACCGGATTTGTTTTTATATAGGAAAAGGGCCATAAAGCGTAGCATGACGTCATGTTGATGTTGACAAGCTAGGAACGAAGAAGAACGGCGCTCAGCCAGCTGCTCGCTTCGCGCCTCGCAGCAGCATGTGTTGCGCACACGAACATGTGGGAGGACACACATGGACGTCCGCGCTCGGCTCGGCCACACCCGGGGTCCTTGAGGTCGCCGGAGTTGCCGACAGCGACGCAAATGGCGGTGTATGGGCGAACGGAGGAGAGGCTCCGATTATAAGCTAAGAAACGTGACCGAGATGTCGGGAATGAGCGCGGAGGTGCGTGTCTGCTCACCGTGACTCACCTTGATCGGGGAAGTAGCGGAGGCGGTCGCTCACTAGGACATGCTCAGCGTGGCTGCTGCAGCCTGCCGGCATAGGCGGTAGGCAGCAGGCTTCGCTTGCACGCAGGTTTGGTTTGATGAATTGGATTTGAACTGTCTGAAACCAAAGTTCTTAATTGTTTTCGGACTGATTTAGATTAAAAAAATAGTATAGTGGACAGGGTTGGTGTGGTTGGAACAACGCACTTGGTGAGCTGAATGAGTTTTAAGGTTGAGCTCATAACGAATGGATGGATTCAGATTGGTTTTCACACCGTTACCAGGTTCACCCCTAATCACGTCAAGGTGTCTGAGACTAAAGGCCTGTTTGGTTCGTCCTGTTAAACTTTAACAGGTGTTGACCATAGAGTGTTCGGATACTAATAATAGACTAATTAGACTTAATAGATTTCTCTCGTAAATTAATCTCAATCTATACAATTAGTTTCGTAATTAGTCTATGTTTAACACTCCATGCATGTGTTAAACATTCGATACGATAGGTGTTAAAAAAAACCAAACACCCCTAACGTACTCGAGAAATTGTGTTCATCGATTGTAGCCAGAGCACTGCTTCCTAGTATCCCTGTCAGTTCAGGACTTGGCGCCGGCTGTCCTCGAGAGGAAGGATGAAGGATCTGAACTCCTGGACTTCGAATCAGGTGCGAGTGCGACATCACCGTCGCCAAGCAGACTCGCACAGAGAGTCCGGGATATCTGATGGTGACGTCACCGGACCAGCAGCGCCACCTCGGTGCAACGTTGATGGGGACGTGACGTTCGATGTCAGGTACTACGTGCTAGCCGCACACCCGGTCATCCATGTTTGTGGCACAGCCGTTATTTAGAGTGATCAGCTATACATGCCGTTGTTAGTGGAAGGAGTCGCTGGGCAAACAACTTGCGTTGGCACTACGCACTATAAATATTGCCTGGTACCCCGCGCCAGGCACGCATGCAAAATCATCAGGGAACACTAGCTATCCAGTCTGACTGACACCACAGCCCAACGCGCCAACAGACGTGTACGTAGAGGAGGATGTCCGCGACCAAAGCGCCGCACGTCGTCATGCTGACAATCCCCGGGATTGGGCACGTCCTCCCTATGGCCGAGCTCGCGAGGCGCCTCGCCGAGGACCACGGCTTCACCACCACGATCATCACATACTCCGGCATGTCCTCGCCCAGGCACGCCTCGGTGTTCGCCTCCCTCCCGGCATGCGTCACCACGGCCGCGCTCCCCGCCGTGCCACTAGACGACCTCCCCGCCGACGCCCGCATCGAGACCCGCTTGCTCACCGTCGTCACCCGGGTCCTGCCGCACCTCCGCGCGCTCCTCGCCGAGCTCGTCAGCGCCCACGACGTCGTGGCGTTCCTGGCCGACATGTTCTGCGCGCAGGCGCTCCCGCTCGCCGCCGAGCAAGGCGTGCCGCCCTACATCGCCTTCCTGTCCGGCCTCGCGACGCTCGCCTTCATGCTCCGCCTGCCGGAGCTCGACAGCGCTACCACCTGCGCGTACCGCGACCTCCCGGAGCCCGTTCGGCTGCCTGGCTGCGTGCCGCTGCGAGGCGATGACCTCCTCGACACCGTAAAGGACCGCTCCAACCCCGCGTACGCCCTGCTGGTCGAGATGACGCGGCACCTAGTCCTCGCCGACGGCTTCGTCGTCAACACCTTCGACGGGATGGAGCACGACACCATAATCGCGTTCCAGGAGTTGTCCGACGAAGGCGTGTATCCTCCTGTCTACCCAGTCGGCCCGTTTCTCCGGGCGTGCTCCGAGGACGCGGAAGCCGTGCACGGCTGCCTGCGGTGGCTCGACGACCAGCCGGACGGCTCGGTCCTGTACGTCTGCTTCGGCAGCGGCGGCGCGCTGTCTGTAGAGCAAACCGCCGAGCTCGCCACAGGGCTGGAGGCGTGCGGGCAGAGGTTCCTGTGGGTGGTGAACTTCCCCAGCGACAAGGACAGCAGCGCGAGCTACTTCGGCGCGGCGAGCCATGGTGGCGGCGACGACGACCCGCTGAGGTTCCTTCCGGAGGGGTTCAGCGAGAGAACCAAGGGCGTCGGGCTCTGCGTGCCGATGTGGGCGCCACAAGTGGAGGTCCTGCACCACCGCGCCGTTGGAGGGTTCCTGTCGCACTGCGGGTGGAACTCGACCCTGGAGGCCATGGACGCGGGCGTGCCGATGGTGGCGTGGCCGCTGTTTGCGGAGCAGAGGATGAACGCGGTGCTGCTGGAGAAGGCCGGGCTGGCGCTGCGCCCAGCGAGTCCGAGGGGCGAAGTGGTGTCGCGCGAGGAGGTGGCGGCAGTCGCGAGGGAGCTGATGGTGGGGGAGAAGGGGAAGGCCGCGAGGAAGAAAGCGACGGACATGCAGATGGCGGCCGCGGAAGCGCTGGCGCCGGAGGGTCCGTCGCGCAGGGCGCTTGCGGCGATCGTGAACAAGTGGAAGCGGGGCGCTCACGGTGGCACGCTGAAAGAGTAGTGTTGCTCGTCCCTCCTAAGTTTTAGAGAAAATTTTCTCATTGCCACTAAAAAAAACATATCACTTTCTTCGTTGCCATCAAAATTTTTAAATTCGCTGCCACCGGATGAAATTTACAGTTCCCTGGTTGCCATTTTCGTCAACGCCGTGAGGTGGGGAGCGACGCCTGGAGGAGTCGTTCCGTAGCTGGTCGGCATACGGGCGGGCGCTGCTGGAGACGGGCCCGCGGCTGCGTAACCGAGTGACAGACTGACAGCGCGGTCCATGGACGCCACCGAGATGAACGAGGTCCGCGGCCGGAGCGGCGCCATCTGGTTCCGCTGGCACCTTCGTGCTCACGGGCCAGGAGGCCAAGGAAGCCGCCATCTTCGTGCTCACGGGCCAGGAGGCCAAGGAAATTTTCTCTAAGTTTTAAGCTGTATATATACTTAGTAACCATAAATGAGACGATGACAATAAAATAACCACGATTAGCAGAATCTAATTGGCTAATTCTGTAATTCACAGTGGTGTTCGAAGAGGAGCGCTGGGATTGAATTCATCCACCGGAGCACCGCCATGGACGACGTTGAACGAGGTCTGAGGCTCACCGTCACGGCGTTGGTGGCGGACGCCACTGCCGATGTCTCCGACGCTGACGCAACTCGCGGCTTCAGGAGCATCCACGGCGTCTCCGACGGCACCTTCACGTATCGGGTAACCATCCATGTCCAGCGTGTCGCTGACTCACCGCCACCCTCGCCGCCGACCTCTGATGATTGCAACACCAGCGAACCTGGGCTAAAGCTACAGGGCTCCAGGGGGGTCGTCAACGCCGAGCCGACCACGAATGCGGCCACAACACCTGAGCCGCAGCATGCAACACCAGATTGGGGGATATGTCATTTCGAGTTCGAACCACGCGCTCAGGACAAAGACAACGCCGGTGGGCAGCTGCTCTTGGATCCAATGATCCTGGAGGCCGAGCTGCTCGTTGCACATCAAGGAAGGCAAGGGCCTACCAGCTTCGTCCTAGGGGAGCTGGTGGGGCAGGTGCAGCCTGATGGGCAGCCCGATCAGCTCGCCGACGATGGCCCATCTACGCTGGTACATGAGACGGGCTCTCCTCCTTCTGCCGAGGACTTCATCGCCGGTCTAATGCTGCCGCTTGAGACGCTGCTGATCCAGTCGCCGCCGCGCCTTCGTGTCTCGCGCGTGCAGGTCGAGAACCTGGTGCCGCGCCGCAGTGATAGACTTGCTGCCAAGTCCGTCTACCGTGACCCGAACCCGGAGAAGCAGGCCAAGCGGGTCTTGCTCAGCAAATGGCAGCCATCGGCAAGCGCCCCATGGTCAGCGCCGGCGACGCCTGACGCGACAATCGCCACTCGGTTCCACGAGACGTTCCGAGAGCCGTTGTCGGCGTCCAAGCGCGAGGCAATGCAGGAGCTCTTCCCCATGGCTGGTGCTCGCGGGAGGCGGGCGGCAGCGCAGGCGCCTTGAGCATGGGTTCGTTCAACATCGCAAGCCCGTCGGTCGCACATTAGTTTCTTAGTTAGTTACAACAACGTGTGCTCCACCGTCTTGCGGTGCCATGTGTTCGTGTTCAACCCCATCGCTCATGGCACCTCGCCGTGTTGTGATGTTGGACGTGTAAACCTTCTAACTTCTTCTTAATAAAACACGTGCTAAGCATGTTCTAGAAAAAAAAAGAAACTGCACGATTCACCTACAGGGTCATCTAGTTGGGGGAGATCCCCACAGTTACTTTCATTTAGAAAATCTAGAGATACTTGAAATTGTTATAGGTTAACTAAAAGCATCTAACCAAACACGTAAGGAAGACCTAGCATCTTTCTTGAAACGAACAGATAAAGAAGGCATTGCGACTTAAAATTGACAAACCAGCTATTGATGCTAAAATTCTCATTGTCGAAGATTCTCTGGTTCCTCATCTTCCAGATCTCCCACGCGGCAATGAGAACAACATGCATAAAGAAGACCTGATTATGTTGATTTCTGGCTAGTGCAACTCTGGCGTGCACACCTTGTGAGTTGTGCAACAATGGTGATCAATGTCCTCTTCCTCTCCCATTACACACATGGCACAATGAACATCTTCGTCTGCCAATAGATTTCTTCTTTTGAGCATGGATCTCGTGTTCAACCTATCCACCATAATCAACCAAGTGAAAATTTTGATCCTATTGGTGCAATTCGCTTTTCCACATCCAGCTATAGATTGGATGAGCCTGTACTGAATGGAAAGCCAGCTTGTACATCTTACTTGAGTAGGTGTTAGCTCCCTAGATTAGGCTCCATCTGTCATTGTTGGCCACATCATGATATAGAGTCTGGACATAGTCCTGTAGGTCTAGTAGCTCATCAAGAGCTTGCTGTGTCAAGGGTAACGTGAAAAGGGAATCAAGGTCAGTCAGGCGCCGTCCAGCTCCAAAGGTTCCCCCTTCGACCCTGATAATTGATGAAGAAGGAATAGTCCACACAAATGATTGTGGCCCAGAACAGTTTGAATTCCAAGCCAGTCAGATTAGGCCCATCCCGATTGAGAGTGTGGGCTACAATGCTGGACAGATTGGGCATAAGAGCAAAACTATGGCTCTTCCATCACTTGTATCCAACAGTGATCCACGCACTCCACTAAATCAGAGAGATGTGCGGCGCAACAGAAGACTGTCAGCTACGAAGAAGGGATTTCGACCGGTCAGAATCGAAAAGGAGCCGTCCAAGAGAACCAAGAACTGGGTCGTGCAGATCGACGAAGAAACTGGAGAAGTCGGTCCTCTGTCAGTGGAAACTCTTCAGGTCTGGGGGCTCAAGTGCGGTGTAGATCCTGGTGATCTAACCGAGGACGCGCTTCTTCAGGTGCCATCTGCAACTGTTGCCGATGATGAAGACACCGAATGACCTTATGTGTGATCAAACTATCGTGTGGAGCTTAAACTTTAATCAGTGGAATGCCTTAGTTTATCTCTACTGGCCTCTATACACCCTGTATGATTGGCACTTTATCTATTCGTCATGGCTTGACTACAACCTGATGATCCTAGCGACATCAGATATCCAGAATCCCAAATCGTTTCCCGATGAATAATACACGTAATTGGCGTATCTTGTGCTGGAACATTCGGGGTATCAATGCGACAGAGAAATGGGACGCGGTTCGAAATAAAATCGAAGAAAGTGCTTGTTCAGTCGTGTGCCTTCAAGAGACCAAACGTGAGCAGTTCGACATGGCCTATGTCAGAAAGTTCGCGCCACGCCGCTTTGATAGTTTTGACTATATCCCCTCCAATGGTAGTTTGGGAGGCATACTCCTAATTTGGAACAGTGCTAGCTTTAGGGGCGACATCATTGACAAGCAGCAGTTTGGCATCACGGTTAGTTTTCACTCTATGCACAATAGTGAGACATGGAAATTGACCACGGTTTATGGTCCATGTGATGAGCCTGAGCGTACAGAGTTCATAAACTGGTTCAGAGGGCACGAAATTGATGAGGACGAGAACTGGATCTTCCTTGGCGATTTCAACTTTTATAGATCACTAAATAACCGTAACAGACCTGGTGGCAACATAGGGGATACCCTTATTTTCAATGATGCAATTGGACACCTGGGGTTAGTCGAATTGCCTCTAAAAGGACGAGCCTTCACTTGGAGTAATATGCAGTCAGAACCTCTGTTTGAGCAACTGGATTGGTTCTTTACATCTGCCAATTGGACCATCGAGTACCCAAACACAGAAGTTCTCCCCCTAGCAAAGATAACATCTGACCATGTCCCATGTCAGGTCTCTATTGGCACCAAAATCCCTAAAGCAAACATCTTTCGTTTTGAAAATTTTTGGGCAGAGAGAAGTGATTTCAAAATGACGGTTCAAGAAAATTGGAGTTTTTCAACTCCAAGGAATGATGCAGCAAAGAACATCTCATCAAAATTCAAAGCACTCAGAGCCTGTTTAAAAAATTGGAGTAAGAAACTTTCAAACCTGGGGATCCTGATCAACAACTGTAATGCAATCATTGCCTTCCTGGATGACTTGGAGGATCAAAGAACCCTCTATAACCCTGAGGCCAATCTCAGATTAGCAGTGAAGAAGCAGTTGAAAGTATGGCTTCAATATAAAAATATCTATTGGCGCAATAGATATACTGTAAATAGAGTCAAATTTGGGGATGAGTGTACCAAGTTCTTTCATGGGATGGCAACTATTTCATACAGAAGAAACACAATATCTCAGCTAAAAAATGAGCATGGTGTTTGGATCCAAGACCATGATGGAAAAGCAGGTCTCCTATGGAACTCTTTTAGACAGCGTATGGGCATGTCATCATCACCCACAATGTTGTTTGATCTCTCTAGTCTGATCACACCAGTAGATGGCATATACACTCTAGCAGCCCCTTTTGAGACTGTGGAAATTGACTCAGTGGTCAAACGTATGCCAACGGACAAAGCTCCAGGGCCGGATGGCTTCAATGGTTTATTCATGAAAAGGTGCTGGGAATTCATCAAGAAGGATTTCTATTCTCTGTGTTCAGCCCTCTATGAAGGACAAGTGAATCTTGAGTGCATAAATACATCATATATAACACTGGTGCCTAAGAAGGACGGTCCTAAAACAGTCAATGACTTTAGACCAATTTCTTTGATGAATATCTCTATCAAGTTGATAACCAAGATTTTGGCAGATCGTTTACAGGGTGTCATTCTGAGTTTAGTGCACCGAAACCAATATGGTTTCATTCGCTCGAGAAGCATACAGGACTGCCTCGCTTGGAGCTACGAATATATCCACCAGTGCCATCATTCTAAAAGGGAGGTAATAATCCTCAAACTAGACTTCGAAAAAGCTTTCGACACTATCGAGCACTCGACTATTGTTCAGGTTATGACTCATCTCGGGCTGCCAGATCGATGGATTCATTGGATGCATATCATTCTCTCATCGGGATCATCAGGCATCTTGTTGAATGGGATACCGGGGAAGTTTTTCAAGTGTAAGCGAGGTGTTCGCCAGGGAGACCCACTCTCTCCTCTACTATTCGTGCTAGCTGCAAAATTGCTCCAAGTTCTAGTCAACAAGGCCGCGGAAATCAATATGCTCAGACTGCCAATACCTCAGCCATCACAAGATTTTCCGATTGTACAGTACGCCGACGACACGTTGATGTTGCTCCAAGCAGATGCTAGACAACTTGTTTTCCTGAAAGCTTTACTCCATAACTTTGTAGATTCCACAGGTCTTCGGGTAAATTACAGTAAATCACAAATGTATCCAATCAATGTCTCAGATGAAAAAATGGCCACCTTAGCTGCAACTTTTGGATGTGATGTTGGCTCAATGCCGTTCACATATTTGGGTCTGCCGATGGGAACGACCAAGCCTCGGATAGAAGATTTCACCTCGATGATGGACAGGGTTGAAAGAAGATTATCAGCATGTTCCACCTGGCTATCCTACAGTGGAAGACTTGAGATGATAAACTCAACAATCACCCCAATCACGACGTATGCAATGTGCACTGTCAAACTACCAATAGGTGTCATCGAAAACATCGACAGAGCAAGGAAACAATGCCTGTGGAGAGGGAATAGTGCAAAGAAAAGAGGTGGCAACCTCGTTGCCTGGCCGACTGTCATGATGCCCAAGGATAAAGGTGGCCTAGGCATTATTAATCTCAGATTACAAAACGACGCCCTTCTCACGAAGCACCTTAGTAAGTTTTACGATAAGGCTAATATCCCCTGGGTAAGTTTGATATGGAGTAAGTACTACACCAACCGTGTGCCACACACAGCTCCGGAGGTGGGATCCTTCTGGTGGAAAGACATTTTTCGATTAAACATCCTCTTCAGAGGAATAGCAAAATGTGAAGTTGGGGATGGCACTACAGCTTGCTTCTGGAATGATATCTGGATGGATGGAATACTAGCATCAAAATTCCCTAGACTGGCCTCATTCGTTAAAAATGATGGAACATCAATTTTCAACGTCATGCAAGCTGAAGACCTAGACACCATTTTTATGCTTCCTCTCTCTGATGAAGCTCTGGAGGAATTAGAAGCTTTACAAGGCCAATTGCAGGAGATAGAATATGACCAGGAAAGGGGAGACAAATGGAAGCTTGTGTGGGGTTCGAAATACACCTCCAGGAAGTATTATAACCATGTTTTCAGTAACTTTGAAGCTCACCCAATTTACAACATCATCTGGAAATCCAGATGTACACCTAGGATAAATTTTTTTGCGTGGCTCATCCTTGTGGACAGACTGAACACAAAAATCATGCTACAACGGAGGCATATCAACATACAAGGTAACTCAACCTGTGTGATGTGTAGCACAGGTCAACTGGAAGACATCGAGCATCTGTTCTTCAACTGCCCGTTTGCCCAAGAGTGCTGGTCCAAGCTTGGCATAGTTTGGGATGGGAATCTAGAGCTCCTTGAAAGAATCACTCAAGCACGATCAAGCCATGTCATCCCTTGCTTCACCGAGGTAGTGCTCATCGCAGCTTGGGAACTCTGGAAACGGTGAAATGATAAAGTCTTTCAATGTCGTGATCCAACACCAGCACTATGGGTTTGTAATTTCAAAAGTCAGTGCCTTCTGCAGTCAGTTAGATTTAAGGAGACCATGAGGTCGTCCTTCTGTGTGTGGCTTGATGCCTTTAGTTAAGCTTTGTGTGTATTTCTCCACTGTGTACTCCTTTTTTTAATTTAATGAGAAGTTCTTACTGTGGGGACCTCCCCTATAGTCTTTTGCGTCAAAAAAGGTCTTCTGCCAGAAGAATATTTTTAACCGAGATCCTTGCATCCCTTGCGAAGAGTGGCTGGGTAACTGTCTAACAAAATTAACCCCGACCAATTGTCATCCCAGAAGAGGATCGTAGAACCGTCACCCAGGGTGCAATGAGTGATGGTTCGTATAACGAGCTAAGCCTTAGCCCTTAGGCCAGTTTCAATGCAAGATTTCACCTCCCAGTTTTCAAGACTTGAAACTTTAAGAATGAAATAGGTCTCTCTCGATGTATAATTTCACTGCACAGTTTCAAAGATTATTTATCCTTTTTGTGGGTCCCACCAATCTCTCCCTTCTCTTTCTTCCCTGTCTGTGCGCTGTGGCCAGCCAGAAAGAAAACAAAGGACGCATTGGCAGCGAGCTTCACAGAGGCCGGCAGCGGGCTGCGCAGCGGTGAGCGCGGCGGCGGCCCTCAGCGTCGTAGTAGAGGAGGCGAAGCCCGCGGCACTCGCGCCCGTGCACGCGGTTGGCAGAGCCCGCACTGCTCGCGCCCATGCTCGCGGTCGGCGGAGCCCGCGGCGCTTGCAGCCGGCAAGCCCAACGTGGCGGAGCTCGCGCCCCGGGCGACGGAGCTCGCACCTGCTCGTGACGGCGGAGGCGGCCTTGCTCACGCTTGCTGCCATGGCCTGCGGCGGAGGCGCCTCACTCGTGCCCGGCAGCCTCGGCCCGCGCCGGAGGTGCCCCGCCCGTGCCCGGCGGCCTCCCCGCGCACGTCTGGCAGCTTCGCTCGCTCGGATGAAACGTCTGAACGGCCTCAACGCGAGTTTCACGCGGTTTCCCATGCGTTGGAAACATTGCCAACTCGTTTCGTGGCCAAGAAACGAATTCCTTCTCTCTCCTCGTTTCATGCAAAAACTACAAATCTACTGATGTGGCACCCTATTAAATGTGCATGAAACCTCCATGAAACCCCATTAAGACTGGCCTAACGTATTTTCACCAGAAAGAGCCTACCTCACACGCTGCACGCGACACTTTGTTTCTATAGTATTTGTGCTAGATAAGTTGCACCCAAGGAATGTTCTCCTTGTAGAATTTGTGGAGATGCTTGAGAAGCAATGCATCATTCTGCAATCATAGATTAAGGACTCCAAGACCACCTTTGGATTTTGGGATGATGACTATTTGCCATGCTCCTAGGTTGCCTCCTTTCTTATCTGTGTCGTTACCTCTCCATAGGCATTATTTATGTGCACGATCAATATTGTCAATAACTCAAAGAGGTTTCTTCAAAGTACAAAGCGCATAAGCTGCATTGGGGTTATGACAGAATTAACCATTTGCAGCCTTTCGGAGTGGAGAGCTGAGAGGAGAATGATGTGAGATGTCGCTCAATTCTATCCATCAGAGGCGTGAGGTCCTCCACTCGTGGCTTAGTTGTCCCCATCGAGAGGCCTAGATAGGTGAAAGGCATTGTAATGCAGCCAAAGGTTCTCGCCAGGTGACTCATTTTCTCTTCATGAACATTAATCGGTATCATTTGCAATTTGGTATAGTTGACCTTGAGCCCAATCGACTCTGAAAAACTATTTAGCAGAGCTTTGTGTCCGACAATTTGTCGGGCATCATCAGCTTGCATAATCAGAAGAGTGTCGTCGACATACTGCACTACGAAGAATTAGTCTTCGCCCTGTGGGATCGGTGCTCTGAGGAGGTTCAGGGAAGCTACCTTGTTAACGATAGGCTGAAGCAAATTGTTGCAAGAACAAAGAGCAGTGGGGATAGAGATCTCCTTGGTGGGCACCCCATTTGCAAGTGAATTTCTTCCTAGGGACTCCATTAAGAATGACCAAGGAGGTGCTAGAAGAGAGAATTTTGTCAATCCAGGACAGCCACTTATCTCTCACACCTCCTCCTTACTCGACGGAGGAAATTCTTTGTACCTGCCGCATCGGTCTCCGATGTCAGGCCATGTGAAAGGATCAAGATGCCCAAGAGGGGGGGTGAATTGAGCTTTTCTAAAATTTAATTGCAAGAATTAAACCCTACTAGCCCATAATTCACCTCTAGTGCCTAAAAGTGTTTCTAGTGATTCTACCGATAAAAAGTTTTGCACTTTAGGTTCCAATTCCTATTCTAGCATGGTAATTCTAGGAATATAAATAAGCAATGAAAGTAATGCTAGAAAGTAATTGCTTGAAAGTAAAAGGGGCAAGGCACACGACGATGTTTTCCCGAGGTATCAGAGAGTCGCCACTCCCCACTAGTCCTCGTTGGAGCACTCGTGCAAGGGTATAGCTCCCCCTTGATCCGCGCAAGGATCAAGTGCTCTCTACGGGCTGATTCTTTGACACTCCGTTGCGTTGAATCGCCCAAAACTGCTCACAAGATGAGTTGGGTTATCCACAAGCTCCGCCGAATGATAACTAAACTCCCAATCACCACCGAATCATCTAGGTGATGGTGATTACCAAGAGTAACAAGCAAGAACTCTCACTTGACCATGGAAAGCCTAATGAGAAGGTGGATGCACACTTGCTACTCCTGATGCACTAATGAGGGTCCTTAATCTTAGATTCTAAAATCACAATCTTCACTAGGACTCTTGCACTTCCTTGCACTTGAAAGGTGTTTCTCAGCTTAACAAAGGAAAAACAAAGTCCTAGAAACTAATCTAAGTGTCACTCAACTCCTTTGACACTTAGAACTAGCCGTCTTTAACCTTGTCGACCATCCTTTAAATACCGAAACAATTTCCATTGATAGGGGCATGAAAACCATATTGCCCATTACCATGACCTAACACTTTAATGCCTCTGCAAAACACACGTTAGTCATAGTAATCAATCGTTGTCATTAATTACCAAAACCCACTCTAGGGGCCTAGATGCTTTCAATCTCCCCCTTTTTGGTGATTGATGACAACGCCTCTTGAGTATGTGAATAAAGAGTTTAAGGTTTTCAAAGTACTTGGTTTACATAGGCACTTGCAATAAGAACAACTGGGTTAGGAGTGCTTATGTGCCCTAAGCCAACATGATGTACTCATAAGATAAGACATGAAACATTAGTACACATTAAAAAGCTCATATGAATCGGAGTAAAAACACGGAAGCAACACATATGAGCAGAAGGAAATGACACGCCATAAATAACTTAAGTAGAAAGCACACATGTCACAAAAGAAATTTCACAAGCATATGAAGTACTCACAAAGTATCTCACAAATGCAATGCAAAAAAGCTAAACATGATGCATGAGAGAGCACACAAAAGAAAACGTGAATCCAACTCTCACTCACTCCCCCTAAATCTATCATACTCAAGCTCTCTCCCCCTTTTCCATTAAGTGCCAAAACCTAAGGGTCGGTCGGTGGAGTAGCAGACGAGCCGGGGCGGTGAGAAACTATGAACTGAGCTGCATCACCATCATCTGGACTCGAGTCGGGCTGAGCTACAAAACCTGTCTGACCCTATGACTATGAAGCTAGAGGTGAAGCGGTCTGGGTCATATCGGCTGCCTCAGAAGAAGTGTGAAGCTGTGTAGTAGCTACTCGAGTCTCTGTCTCTGTAGAGGGAATCATCTCTGTGGTCCCGGTCCCTATCACTGGGGCAACTGCAGTCTCTGGGGCTGACACCTCTAAAGTCATAATGAGAGTTGTGGTTTGAGATGGTGTCGGCTGCCCTGTCAGCTCACTGTAGGTGGTGTGAAACGCACTCGAGCCTGGAGTAAAAAGCAGAGACTGAAGCTGGGTCATCGATGTGAACCCCGTCTGGATAGGCGTGTAACCTGGGGACATAAACGACTATGGGACCTGCTAAGTAGGCGAAGTAAACAGTCCTAGTCCCTAAGGCTGACTAACAAACTATGACTGACTCTAAAACCCGCCAGGCTGGAACACTGGAGTCGCTTGAAGAGAACTCTGGGGTAAAGAACTTCCTGCCACCTGCACTAGCTGCTAAATAAGCCCTATGTACTGCTGCTGAGTCTGCTGCTGCTGTCTCTGAAGCTCGGCCTGCTGACGCTGGATCTCAAGCTGTTGCTGCTGGAAGGCATCCTGGTGAGAGCGAATCTCTGCGAAAGCTACAGCTGACTCCAGGGCCTACCTTTGCAGAGCTGCCTCCTAATGCTCCTGGGCCATAATCAACCTCTCAAGTAAAGTGGAAATTGTAGGGTCGGTGCGAGGGGCTGAACCTGAACCACTAGCCTCGGGGTCGTGAGGCCTAGGTGAGAACCTGGGAGGTGGCCTGTACTCTATGTCAAAGCTGTTAGAAGTGTCTGTGACCTCAACCTCTGCTCCCTAAGTCTCAAGCTGTGCTAGCTCTGTCTCAGCTATATCCCTGACAATGGTGTCCTGCTCGGCAGCTGTCTCTAGTACCTCTGGCCTACGACTCTATCTAGCAGGAGTCCCTCGAGTCACTGAGCGAACTAGTTGTGTAGGGCCATACCGAGGAAACTCTATAGTGGTACCTCTCCACTCGTCTTTGGCTGGTTGCTCTATGGGATTGACCCCCATGTAGATTAGGAAGGTCAGCCAGTGACAATAGGGCATGTGTCTCTTACCCCTGAAGCCCTCAAGAATTACATCCTCAATCTCACAGATCATGAAGTCCCAGAGGTCAAACAGAGTCAGTGTAAGTAGGTGAAGGAGAAGCCACTTGTAAGGTCCTAGATGGCTAGAGGGGGGTGAATAGCCTATAAAAAATCCTACACGAACCACTAAGCAAACTTGTTAAAATAACAAATGGCGTAAAGCGAGTTTTGCTTAGCCTATGGTTGTGATGCAAGCCTCCTATCCACAAGTCTAGTAGATTATGATCTCTAGTTCACACAAGGGCTATGTCACTAATTTTACACTAGTGAGCAAGCTAACAACTACTAGCAAAGGCTACCACTAGAGCTACTCAAGTTAATCTAGTAAATGTAAATACAAGAGAGAGGATTGTGAATCTTATACCAATGGTGGAGTGAAGAAGTTGCCAATCACCAAGATGATATACAATCAAACAATATTGACAACAACACAATATGAAGACCAATCACCGGGAGACAAGAGACACAATATTTTTGTTCACCCGGTGTTCACTTGTGCACCGACAAGCTACGTCATCGGTTGTGTCGACCAACACTTAGATGGTTTCTCGGTGTGACCCTCAAATCACTTGCCCCTCAAGGCACGCCCCGCAAGGCACCGCAAGAGACCACTCTCAAGTGAGGTAACTCAATGACACGCACAATGTAATAGAGTTGCTTTTGGCACTCCGCCGAGGAAAGCACAAGAACCTCTTACAATCAACTGGAGGTGGCCAAGAACAATCTCCTTCTCTTGCCAACGCCTCCAACAATCTCCAAGCCGGCTAGGAGCGGTACTCTCCAAGAGTAACAAGAAATCCACCGGCTAAACCACCCACAAGTGCCACTAGATGCCCTCAAGCTATGCAATGCACTTTGGGATCACTCAATCTCACTTTTGATTTGCAATCAAGCAAGAGAGATGAGTAGGAGGGAGAAGCTTTAGCTCAAAGGATGCACAAGAGTGTTAGAAATCATGAGAGGCCTCCCCAAGGGCCGGCCAACAAGTATATATAAGCATCCCAAACAAATAGAGCCGTTGTACCCCTTCACTGGGCGTTTTTCGGGACGACCGGACGCGCCGGTCGAACTGACCGGACGCGCTGCACCGTCCACGTGTTCTCCCGAATTCAACCGCGACCGCTCGATCCTCCAATGGTCACTGCGCGCCAACGGTCAAATGCAATCGACCGGACGCGCCGTTCAAACGACCGGACGCGCCGATCGCATAGCGCCTGCGCACGTGACGCACTAACCGGACGCGCTCCACGCAACGACCGGACGCGCGAAGCTCGACCGGACGCGCTGGTCAAGCCTGAGCAGCGCACAACGAAACAGCGACCGGACGCGCTACAGAACTGACCAGATGCCACAGTGCCAGCGTCTGGTTGGAGTCCAGTAAGCTCCCTGATCGACCGGACGTGTCCGGTCGACAGTGACCGGACGCGCCACCGCGTCCGATAAAAAAAAACAAAACACGCGCAGACGCTGAACACTGACCGGACGCGTCTGGTCAAACAGAGACCGCGTTCGGTCCAGCGTCCGGTCACTTCTGTGACCTCCGTTCGCCTTCGTTTCTTTTCTGACTTCCGGCGTAGTGGAAAATAGGCATTTCAAGTCCTCGAAAACGCAAGAATCCCGTGCTCGCAAGCTCGGCGGGAGAGAGAGAGGGACCCAAACCCTTCTCTACCGCTCAAACTCCGTCACCTTCGCAAATGTGCCAACACCAACAAGTGATCACCACCTTGTGCACGTGTGTTAGCATTTTCATAATCATTTTCGAAGGTTTTTCAGTTAGCTCACTAGGCCCTACATGCAATGCACTTCATGAATTCACCTAGTGGCACCCGTGCGTCGAGTAACCGATAAGACTTTCCCTCTTAATAGTTCGGCTATCGATCCTAAACCACTCACACCCTCTATGGTGTCTTGAGTGCAAAACAAAATGGCCCTATGGTTATACCTTTGCCTTGAGCCCATTTTGTTTTTCCAAAAGATATGATCCACTTCATATCATCACATGACCGTCTCGATCCATCGACCTTGACTTCACTTGCTCTTCACCGTTGCATCGGTCCGTCGGTGCCAAGTCTTGCTCAAGCTTCACCATCGCATGGTCCTTCGCTTCGAAGCCTCGACTTGCCCTTCACCTTCACAACCAGTCCATCAAGCCAAGCATCATCTTGGTCTTCATCATCTTGGTCACATGAGTCAATGTCATGTCTCATATTCAATGACCACCTTTATCTAAATCATCCACTTAGATACAAAGGTTAGTCCTAGGTTTCATCAATTAGCCAAAACCAAACTAGGGACTTTCACCACTGCTGTAACCGAGTCAAGCCCTCTCTGAAACCCTCTTAGGGTAAGATTGTCCTCCTCATCACTACATCTAGAACTCGAGCTGTAGGAGTGAGATCCCGTGGAAGCCTGCTTGACCCTCGCCAAATCACCCCTAAAGCAAGGGCGGACGTCGTCCGCTGAGGGTAAGTCTCCACCATGGGGTCGGCGAGGTGGGTCTGTCTGTGGGTAACACAGCTGGTGAAGACGGGCTGGCTGTCTGGGGATCCTCAAAAACATTCAAGCCTCCTCACTATAGATCCTGCAAGGTACCCCAAGGAAACTGAACTCAATGTAATCATGATTTGGATCAATCAACACTGTAGCATAGAACTCTCGGATCCAGGACTGCACGTACTTTCTACTCTTGCCAATCAGATCTACTAACCCTGGTAGATAGGTCAAGTGAGGGTGGATCTGCTCACCAGCAACTCTGATAATATCCTCAACTGACACAACTCTGTGAGGTCCAAAGACTATACTAGTCTCCATGTAAGCTCTGAAGAAGAACTCGTGAAGAGTTGTGTGGAAGTACTCAATCCCAAGCTGTCTGTCTCTGGGGAACCATACGTCAAGGTCGACGCACCTCAACTCCTATACCCGTCGAGCTCTGACCCCCCTCAAGTCAATGTGTGCAACTGCTAGAATACGTGGCACTCAGGGTGGAACACGAGCACCACGTCGGGGTCTGTCAACTACAGGTGGCGAAGTCACCCGAGTGCGGGCACGTGTGGAGTGCCTGGGATGGATCTGCTCTGTCTCCTCTGGCTGCTGCTCCTCCTGACTGCTAGGTGAGGGCTCCTCGGCCTCTGCCTCTATAGCTGCCTCTGTAGTCTCAGTACGGGCAGGAGGGTCTCTGATGTGCAAGCCACCACTCCTGCCACCTCTCTCTGCCTATTAGCTGCCTCTGCTGCTACTATGGCTGCATCCATGTCTCTCTCAACTTTGGAATGCTTCCTCGTAGTAGTGACCTTCTTCTTCCCCTTCGCCTAAGGAGGGAGGTGAGAGGACGACTGATCGTCGTCACTGGGTCCACCCCGTCATTCTTGCAACGCGGCATATCTGACTCCTGAACGAGAGACCGTCTTTGAAGATCAACTGCAAAACACGAACTCCCTCTGAATCATAGAACCACTGCAAGTGACACTAACCAGGATCTGCAAGAGTATCACTGCCACTGAGATCACCTACCAATCTATCAAGAAGAACTGTCGCTGACACTCAAGAGGCTTGGCCTCTGTTCCGTACTCGTGGGCTTGGCCCCGAGTGAACTGCCACTGCCCAAAGTGTCAAGCAAATGACAAAGTTTACCGACTCGCTGCATAGATGGAATAGAGAGGCATATCAAACATAAGCATTTAATCTAGAGATAAGTGAATTCCTAATCGAAAGCAAGCAAATAGGATACGAATAGACGAGAATTAGGCTTTGCTACCTGGAGGTGAGTGATTTCTATGAATAGGAAAGAATACCGACACGGTAGGGGCACCATACGACAATCAACAAAGGATAGAAGCACTGCACAGCAAAAAAATAGGATCGAAGGAATAGATCAATACAGAGTTTAGAAGTTCACTGTGGCATAAAATCAAGCACCTGAGGGGCACAGGTTAGGGCTCACTCAGGAGATCAATCACCGGCCAAGGAAACAAGATGAGAGTCGATGTCGGTGCCGAGAAAGACGCTCCCAGACGCCGAAATCAACGAATTTGAGGAAGAAGATGAGGGCAAGCTTCCCCGGCAGCGGTGGTTCCTTACTGCGAGCAGGAACGGCAAGATGCGTAGAGCAGCGTGTGCGCAGTGAGAAAAGCATGACGTGCTTGTGGCTGGTGGCGTGAGTGGCGGCGCGAGCGAGCAAAGAAGAGGCGGCGGGTTAGGGTTTGATGTCGCTGGTGTACCGAAGAGAAGAGCGGGGCGGCGCGAAGAGATTGAAACTGCTGCGGCCATGGATGAGTAAAAGAGAGGAGGAGGGCCCCATGTGTTAGTCAGAATTTGAAACCCAATCTGCGCCTTTCTTCAAAACATTGAACGCTCCGATGGAGACATCGGACGCAGCCGAGCCGGCGTCTGATGCGATCCAGAGAGGGTCAAAACCGCTCTCAGGATCATCGGACGCGTCCTATGAAGTGTCATCAGATGCACACCTGCGTCAATTGCTGCTTGAGAAATTTCTTGGTCACATCAGACGCTCTGATAAAAAAACCATCGGACGCTCGAAGAACACTGTAGATCATCCGACGCGAGCTGAACCGCAGCGCTTCATCTTGAGTACACCGGACGTGTACGGTGGGATACACCCAGTGTCTGATGCAGCGTCCATTGCTGCACAACGTCTAGAAAAATTAAGGTTCCTCCGCGACGCTTTCTCCCAACCAAGTTCCAACTCAAATAAGATCCAAATAAGCACCAATTGGAACTGATATGAGAACCCTCTCTCAAGCCCTCAATTTTTCAAATAATTTGCCATAGGCTAGTATTTCTTTTTAGGAAAATAGGCAATAAACATCCAAGGAGCAACGTATGGCCATGCAATATAGTTTCTTAACCCTTAGGAGCATCAAATGCTCTCTCTATTCATGGGCGAACACAGCGGTTGCTCAAAACATAACCGAAAAGAAATGACAAAGCAACACACATGCACATGCAATGCAATACAAGAAAGTAAAGCTAGTTGCTTGTCAAGTTTGATCCACGGTTAGGCTTCTTCACTCCTCCCAGTGAGGGTTATCGTAACCGTGTTAGACAAGCCCTAGATGCATTACGGAATTTAAACATGTCATATATTACAATACAATGCAAGGGACAACACAAGCTCATTTTTTAAAGTTACTTGAGTCAAGCACATTGAGCTCATTTCTCAACCTACAAAAGGTAGCCTCATCCAAAGGTTTTGTGAAGATATCCGTCAATTGTTCTTCACTTCTTACACCTTCTAGTGATATATCATTTTTAGCAACATCATCTCTAGGAAAGTGATGACGGATATCAATGTGCTTGGTGCATGAGTGTTGTACCGGATTACTAGCAATTTTAATGACACTTTTATTATCACATAAAAGCGGCAACTTATCAAGAACAACACCATAGTCTAGAAGGGTTTGCTTCATATATAGAATTTACGCACAACAAGCCCCCGCGGCAATGTATTCCGCCTCGACGGTGGACAAAGCCACACTATTTTGTTTCTTAGAAGACCAAGATATTAATGACCTCCCAAGCAAGTGGCACCCTCCGGATGTGCTTTTTCTATCAATTTTGCAACCGGCATAATCCGAATCGAAATAGCCAACTAGTTGGAATCTAGCTCCTTTAGGATACCAAAGACCTATGCTTGGGGTGTGCTTAAGATATCTTAGGATTCTTTTTACGGCATTTAGGTGAGGTTCTTTAGGGCAAGCTTGAAAGCGAGCACACATGCACACACTAAACATGATATCGGGTCTAGATGCGGTAAGATATAACAAACTACCAATCATAGAACAGTAGAGAGTTTGATCAACCGGTTTACCTCCCTCATCTAGGTCGAGATGTTCATTTGATGGCATTGGGGTCTTAATTGGCTTACAATCATCCATCTTGAACCTCTTGAGAAGATCCTTGGTATACTTCTCTTGAGAGATGAAAATCCCTTCTCTCATTTGCTTGACTTAAAAACCAAGGAAGAAAAGTAAGTTCACCAATCATAGACATCTCAAACTCCTTCGACATCAATTCACCAAATTCCTTACAATAATCTTCATTTGTTGAGCCAAAGATAATATCATTGACATAAACTTGATAAATGAAGATCTCCCCATTAAGCTTCTTGGTGAATAGTGTGGTGTCGACCTTCCCAATGGTGAAGCCCTTTTCAATAAGGAAGTCCCGAAGGCGTTCATACCATGCTCTAGGGCTTGCTTGAGCCCATATAGCGCCTTGGATAACATATAAACATGATTAGGATATCTAGGGTCTTTAAACCTGGAAGGTTGATCAATATAGAATAGTTCATATATGAAGCCATTTAAGAATGCACTTTTAACATCCATTTGATATAACTTCATTTCATGATGCGATGTATATGCAAGGAGGATATGGATGGCTTCAAGTCTTGCAACGGGTGCAAAGGTCTCTCCAAAATCAAGGCCCTCCACTTGAGAGAACTCCTTTGCAACTAGTCTTGTCTTGTTCCTCACCACTATGCCTTGGTCATCTTGCTTGTTGCAGAACACCCACTTGGTTCCAATGACTCTTGCACCTTTTGGACGCTCTTTAAGTGTCTAAATTTAATTGCGGGTGAAGTTATTCAATTCTTCATGCATTGTATTCACCCAATCCAGATCTTGAAGAGCTTCATCTACATCCTTAGGCTCAAGACAAGAGACAAAAAGAGTGATGTTCAATAAAAGAAGTAAGCTTTTGAGATCGAGTCATTACACCCTTTGTAGGATTCTCTATGATGAGATCTTGTGGATGTGCTTAAAGTAGGGGTGAATGTCTTCTATCAACCACTTGAGGAGGAGGTTGGGGAGAATCAACATCTTGAGCTTGTGCCTCGGCTTGTTCATGAGAGACATGAGTATCTTCATTTTCTACTCTCTCATTTTTGTCATCATCTTGAGGCACATTTAGCGAAGGTGGATTCATCACTTGAACATCATCTTCATCATCTTTAGGCTTGATGTCTCCCACTGGCATGTTCTTCATTACCTCCCTTAATGGTTCATCACCTACATTATCACAATTCTCAATTGCTCCTTAGGAGCTGTTAGATTCATCAAATTCCACATCATATGTTTCTTCAACCAAACCGATGGTATGGTTAAATACTCTATATGCTTTGGACTTTGATGAGTAGCCAACGAGAAAACCAATATCACAACGTCTTTGGAACTTCCCTAGGTGTTGCCGCTTCTTGTAGATGTAGCATTTGCAACCAAACACCGGGAAGAATAAGACGTCCGGCTTCTTTCCATTTAGCAACTTATAGGGGGTCTTGCCAAGAAACTTTTATGGAAAGAGACGGTTGGATGTATAACAAGCGGTGTTGATTGCCTCAGCCCACAAATCTTGAGGTGTATTATACTCATCTAGCATTGTTCTTACAAGAGTGATCAATGTCCGGTTCTTTCTCTCAACTACACCATTTTGTTGAGGAGTGTAGGTTGCGGAGACCTCATGCTTGATCCCAACTTCATCATAATAAGCTTCAATGTTTGTGTTGTCAAACTCTTTGCCATTGTCACTCCTTATCTTCTTGATCTTCACTTCAAATTCATTTTGAGCTCTCTTGGCAAACTTCTTGAAACAAGCGGCCACTTCAGATTTGTCATGAAGAAAGAAGGTCCAAGTGTATCTTGAATAGTCATCTACAATCACTAGACAATAGAGATTTTCACCCAAGCTCTTGTATGTTGTTGGTCCAAACAAATCCATATGGAGAAGCTCTAGCACTCTTGATGTTGACATGTAAACTTTTGTTGGATGAGTGTTTGCAACTTGCTTGCCGGCTTGACATGCACTACAAGGTTTGTCCTTCTCAAACTTGACATCCTTCAAGCCTCTTACTCTTTCTTCAATAGCTTGTTGAGTGTGTTCATTCTAATATGAGCAAGCCTTCTATGCCAAAGCCACCCAAGTGAAGTCTTGGTGAACAAACATGTCATTAAATTTGCATCTTCGGAGGTGAAATCAACAAGATAGAGGTTGTTGTATCTAAAGCCCTTGAATATCACTTTCTTGTCATCTATCTTTGATACAACCACTTCATTCGGAGTGAACAAACATTGATAGCCAAGATCACATAGTTGCCCAATGGATAGCAAGTTGAAACTCAATGGAGCAACATAGAGCATATTTGAAAGAGAGTGATCATTTGATATTGCAATCTTACCTAGACCCTTGACTTTGCCTTTTGAATTGTCCCCAAATGTGATCTTCTCTTGACATTCTCCATTTTCTTCTAGTGAGGCGAACATACGAGGATCACCGGTCATATGTTGAGTGCAACCACTATCAATAACCCAATGTGTTCCACCGGTCTTGTAGTTCACCTACACACATAAGAGATCAAGCTTGTTACTTAGGGACCCATATTTAAGTAGGGCCCTTGACTTTCTCAACTAGTGACTTAGCAACCCAAATTCTCTTAGGCCTATTCTTGTTTGGGAGACCTAAGAACATGACCTTCATCTTTTCACTAGAATTCTTTCTTAGCATGTAGTGAGCATTGAAAGCAAAGGGTCTAGCATGCTTGGGTAAGGATTGTGGTGGTGGAGTCTCACACTCATGAGCAAAGTGACCTTCTTGACCACACTCAATACATCTCTTTGGCTTAGGCTTAGGCTTGTGTTGTTGTTTTTGTTGGGTCTTAATCTTCTTCTCTTGATTTGCCAAGTAGCCAATACCACTCTTGTCCATCTTCATGACGGTGTTCATGAGTAACTCACTTTGTAAGTATTGGCCTCTAGTGAACTTGCTCAACCCAACTTTGAGGTGCTCTTTCCCTACCTTAAGCTTCTTGTTCTCTTCAATGAGTGACTCATTTGGTGCTTGCTTTTCAAGAGCCATAAATGCCTTGAGGTTGTTATCTTTCTTGAGCTTCTCAATTTCTTCCACTAGTTCTTGATCATGATCAAGGTTCTCAATCACAATGGTGTTGGTGGTTGTGGCCTTCTCAAGATCTTTCTTTAGCTTTTCATTTTTATTCTTGAGCTTGGCATAATCATCAAAGTTGTGGGACTCAACCACTTTCTTGCCTTTGCTACTAGAATCTTGCTCAATGCTCTCAACAATCAAGTCATCACATGATGTGGCTATATCAATCTTAACAACATGGTTAGTAGCATCATGTGACTCAAGAGAGAGATCATTAGCAATAACAAGACTATCATGATTGATTTTCAAGGTTGTATATTCTTCTTTTAGCAAGTTGTACCTAGTGGTGAGCTCATCGTGTTTCTTCTCAAGTTATCATGTTCATCTCTAAGCTCTTTGTTAGAAGTTTTGAGCTCCTTGAGACTAGAAGACACAACTTTATTTTGTTCTCTAAACTCATCACTAGTCTTTTGGGCAACATCAAGCTTAGATGAGAGTGATTCATTTTCATTTTGAAGCTCATCATTTTCATTTCTTGTCTTTCTTATGATTTTAGTGTACTTGTTTAGCAATTTTACAAGTTCATCATAAGAAGGTGCTTCAAATTCTTCATCACTATCACTATCATCATCATCATCATCACTATCATTACTTTGTACCTTTCATTCACCTTTAGCCATGAGGCATAGATGAGTAGAGGATGATGGCAGTGATGGTGACAGTGAAGATGTTGATGAGGATAATGATGGCCCAATCACAAATGCGGCGAACTTCTCTTTCTCATCGTCGCTCTCATCACCGGAGAACTCACAGGATGACTCAATGTCGGTGAGCCAATCACCAACAATGTAAGCTTTGTCCTCTTTTCTTCTTCTTGTGAGACTCTTTCTTGCCATCCTTCTTCTTGTATGGCTTGTTCTTCTTCTTTTCTTCTTCTTCATCACTTGAGTCATCTTTCTTGCCCTTGTTCTTATTCTTGTACTTGTCTTTTGGAGGCTTAGGGCATTGGTGAGCTAGATGACCAAGTTCTCCACAATTGTAGCAATTAATTTTGGATATGAGCTTTCTCTTGCTACTAGTGAAGAATTTCTTCTTCTTGTCATCAAACTTGATGCCACTCTTGTTAAGCTTTTTGAGCATCTTGATGGTCTTCTTCACCATAAGAGCAAGAGATGCATCATTAATGTCATCATCACCTGAGCTTTCTTGAACAATCATGGCTTGACTCTTCTTCTTTTTCTTATCATGGCTAGCTTTAAAAGCCAAGTCTTTCTTCTTGGAAGATGATGAGTCCTCTTCCGGAGTGATATGCATGTACATCTCATGAGCATTGATCTCTCCCAATACTTGTGTCGGTGTTGCGGTGGAGAGATCACTTTGGTGAAGCACCGTGACAATATGGCCATACTTTTCAACGGGAAGAACACTCAAGATTCTCCTTTCAACATCCGAAGAACTCATTTGAGTGAGTTCAAGAGCATTGAGATCCTCTATAAAATATTCAAGCGAGTGTACATATCATTAGCACTTTCTTTGGAAAGCATCTCAAAAGAGTTAATCTTTTTCAAAGTAATATGATAGCGTTCCTCACGCTCACTCTTGGTTCCCTCATGGAGAGCACAAAGGTTAGTCCACAATTCATGAGCATCTTTGGCATTACACACACGATTGAAGATATCTTTGCCAAGGCCTCGGTAGAGTGCATTTTTTGCTTTTGTATTCCACCGGTCGTACTTCTCCTCATCACCAACGAGGTTAGCGGGATCCTTGACTTTAGGAAGCCCTTCGGTGGCGGCTCTAAGACACCCAACGTCTATGGCTTTGAGGTACGCCTCCATGCAAATTTTCTAATATGGAAAATCATCTCCCTCAAAGATAGGAGGTGGTCCTTCCCCATTAGACATCTTGCTCTAGGCGGTTAAGCCTAATTTAGGAGCAACTCGACTCCGATACCAATTGAAGGATCAAGATGCCCAAGAGGGGGTGAATTGGGCTTTTCTAAAATTTAATTGCAAGAATTAAACCCTACTAGCCCATGATTCACCCCTAGTGCCTTAAAGTATTCCTAGTGATTGTACCGATAAAAAATTTTGCACTTTAGGTTCCAATTCGTATTTTAGTATGGCAATTCTAGGAATGTAAACAAGCAATGAAAGTAATGCTAGAAAGTAATTACTTGAAAGTAAAATAAGCAAGGAACACGGCGATATTTTTCTGAGGTATCGGAGAGTTGCCACTCCCCACTAGTCCTTGTTGGAGCACCCGTGCAAGGGTATAGCTCCCCCTTGATCCACGAAACGATCAAGTGCTCTCTACGGGCTGATTTTTTGACACTCCGTTGCGGTGAATCGCCCAAAACTGCTCACAAGATGAGTTGGGTCATTCACAAGCTCCACCGGATGATCACTAAACTCTCAATCACCACCGAGCCGTCTAGGTGATGGCGATCACCAAGAGTAACAAGCAAGAACTCTCACTTGACCATGGAAAGCCTAATAAGAAGGTGGATGCACACTTGCTACTCCATATGCACTAATGAGGGTCCTTAATCTTGGATTCTCAAATCACAATCCTCACTAGGGCTCTTGCACTCCCGTGCACTTGAAAGGTGTTTCTCAACCGAACAAATGAGCAAGAGACCTCAAATGGAGGGATAGGGGTTATATTTATACCCCCCTCAACTCTCCCAACCGTTATCTTCAAAACAGCCTGAGTCGGGGTCACCGGATGTGCCGGTGCATACCACTGGACGCGTTTGGTGTATACAACTATGCTTGCTGAACCGAATAAAGCAAACTAGCCGTTAAGTTATCACTGGACGCAAGCCAGAGTCTGATGCTTACCCATCAGACGCGTTCGATGGTCATTTTCTCGGTCTGGATGCTTACTGGACCGCAAAGGACGCACCTTAGCGAGGCATTCGATGAATCACCGGACGCTCAGCGTCTGATGCTACTCACCCACCGTCGTGTCCGATGCTGCACCCCAGTCGGTCCGATGCCACTGGCCTGCCTGTCTGCACCGATGATGTATACACCGGACGCCCTACCAGCGTCCAATGACTCCATGTTCAGCGTCCGTTGCGTCCTTCTCAGTTCCATTCACTTCCAATTCAGCTTCTTTGTGAGCGGCTGAAAGGTCTAGATGGCTAGAGGGGGGGTGAATAGCCTTTTAAAACTTTCTACAAAGACAAGCTAAACAAGTTTATCAATATAACAAATGGCGAGATGCGAGTTTTGCTTAGCCTACGGGGTGTTTGCAAGCCACCTATCCAATTCACAATTCTAGTAAATTTGCACTCAACCGTACAAGTCAAACCGAGAGAGAAGCTACAACTACAAAAAGCAAGCTACACAAAAGAGCTACTCTAGCAAAGCAAACTAGCTAGCAAAGATAACTAAGAAAGTAATGCGGAGTTGAGTTAGGAGGGTTTCACCGAGGGGCGAAGAATTGAGCCAACCAATATGATCAACAATGAATACCAAGATAACCGAACACCGGAATCAATCAATCACAATTATGAAAGTGATGACACGAAGATTTATCCCGAGGTTCACGTGCTTGCCGGCACGCTAGTCCCCGTTGTGTCCCTTTTCACCACGTGGTTCGGTGGCTAATCGGTCTCACACCGAGCCTCTCAAAAGGCACCACAAGAACCTACCAAATGGCAAAAGGTTGCAATGACACGAGCAATTTACTAACGTTGCCTTTGGCGCTCCGCCGAGGTAGGCACAAACCCCTCACAATCACCGGAGGTGGCCAAGAACAATCACCAACTCTTGCCAACGCCTCCAAGCTGCTCCAAGCCGTCTAGGTGGCGGCAACCACCAAGAGAAACAAGAATCCCGCAGCAAATCAACCACCAAGTGCCAACTAGATGCTATCTCACAATGCAAATGCACTTGGATCACTCAATCTCACTTCGAATATGCAAAGAAGCAAGAGAGATGAGTGGGAGGGGAGTTGCTTGGCTCAAAGTGCTCACAAGTATGTCAAAAAGTCAAGAGAGGGAGCCTTGAGCCGGCCAACGAGTATTTATAGACGTACCCCTTCGAATATAGCCGTTAGAAACTGAAATCAGCAGCAGTCGCGCTCACCGGACGCGCTGGTGCAACAGACCGGACGCGCCGGTGCTGCAACGGCTAATTTTTGAAACACTGACCGGACGCGCTGGTGGTAACGACCGGACGCGCTGGTCACCACCGGACGCGCCGGTCCCGTGACTCACCGGACGCGCCGGTCAACACCGAGTCGCGCAAAACAAACCAACCACCGGACGCGCTGGTGAACCGACCGGATGCCACAGTGACCGCGTCCGGTGGGAGTCCAGTAAGCTCCCTGGACCACCGGACGCGTCCGGTGGCCTGTGACCGGACGCGCCTCGCGTCCGGTGCAGCAACTGAAAAACGCGCAGTTACTGGACACTGACCGGACGCGCCAGACGCACAGTGACCGCGTCCGGTGCAGCGTCCGGTGCAGCGTCCGGTGCAGCGTCCGGTGACTTCTGTGACCTCCGTTCGCTTCCGTTTCTTTTCCGTTTGATTTCCGACTTTCGGCGTAGTAGAAAATAGGCATTTCAACTCCTCGAAAACGCCTGAATCCCGCCTCGCAAGCTCGGCGGGAGGGAGAGAGGACCCCAAAACCTCTCTACCGCTCAAACTCCAACGCCGTCGCAAACGTGCTAACACCACCAAGTGATCATCACTATGTGCATGTGTGTTAGCATTTTCACAATCATTTTTCGAGGCGTTATTAGTTCTATCCAAATGCATATGATCAAAAAATGCACACCTAGAGGCACTTAGGAGTTCAATAGCCGCGTCATTCCCCTCTTTATAGTACGGCTATCTATCCTATAATGTAACCACACCCACTAGGTGTCTTGGTTACCAAAACACAATCCTTAAGCATATACCTTTGCCTTGATCACGTAGGGTTGCATCCAAATCCAAGTGTGGCCATCATGATCGCCATGTCCATCTTGCCACCAACCTTGGAATGTACTAATCCTCATATGCTACATACAACTTAGGCATAGGATTAGTACTTAGGCATTGTCACTAATTACCAACACCAAACATAGGACTTTCAGCGGCTTCGACTCCCAACCAACTTTAGGCAAGTTTGTAGCTACCTAGTGCTAAGTTTGACAAGTGTGCACCACACCTAAGCCATTAGACTTATCTAGGTCAAGCTACTAGTTCATACCCCCCTTAATAATACGGCCAAAGGAAAAACAAAGTCCTAGAAACTAATCTAAGTGTCACTCAACTCCTTTGACACTTAGAACTAGCCGTCTTTAACCTTGTCGACCATCCTTTAAAAACCGAAACGATTTCCATTGATAGGGGCATGAAAACCATATTGCCCATTACCATGACCTAACACTTTAATGCCTCTGCAAAATACACATTAGTCATAGTAATCAACCATTGTCATTAATTACCGAAACCCACTCTAGGGGGCCTAGATGCTTTCACCATGCACTCCGCCTCGGCTCGACGCCGAACCGCACGGTCCGTTTCCTTGCCCGCACCGTTGCTGGAAAAGAGGAGGAGGGCGAAGAAGAAGAGGAGGTGCAGCCGGGAGAGGGGAAGAAGAGGGGCCACCAGCGGGGACTGGTGACGAGGTCCGCGGAGGGTGCCGCCGTGGGCCTTCTCCGCCTTCGTGTTGGGGAGAACGGGCGTTGGTGGGGTCAGCGATGAGGTGCTGGCAGGGTAAGGGGATTGGAGCTTCTTTGGTCGCGGTGGATCTCGTGGAGAGCCATGCGACATTGCCTAGGTGGACCTCTGCCTTGACGCTGGTCAAACCGAGGCGGAGCTCATGGGAAGAAGCCGCTAGATCTGTCGTCCTCTCCACACCTGCCTCGATGCAAGTCCGAGAGGGTAGCGAGCGGATTGATGCTCGCGAAGGGAGTAGGGGCGAGGAGATAAGGCTAAGCGGTGCAAAGTGGGTCCGTTTGCTTTCGACGACTCTTTTTGTGGGACAAAGTTCGAATCGCTAAACGACTTCTTTTTGGGACAGAGGGAGTATGACACATGAACATATTTACTAGTTGTTATAAAAGAGGAATAAAAAAATCAGGAGAACTTAGGTTATGGACCGGAACCAACTAGAACCTAAAATTTATGGGTTGAACTTGTTCCAAATTAAATTCGAATATATAATGATACTTGCATATATCATAATTTTTGGCATGGTCGAACCCACTCAAGCCCACTAACCATAGATAGTCCCAAGAATCGATTCGTAGACTTCGGTGGCGACGGCGTTTCGAGGGAGACGGCGATGCTCAATTAACTCAGCATCTCAAATTGTTTGCCATACAAACTGGTGACGCGGATGGAGTAATTAAACACGCTGATGCCTCTCCGTATGCAAGTTGTGTCCGTGCGACAGGGGGAAAACGCCGGCAAAGTTACTAACGATCACAGCAAAATGACTATTGTGCCCTCAGTTTCATTTAATTAACTCTTCCTACATCAGAAGCCACGAAAAATCCTACAAAATCCTACGAAGAGGAACCTTTGGTTCCCACCGAGCACTATAAAAATTCTCATGAGATTTTTTATGTGTTAGGGAGGGACGACCCATAAGAAAAAACGACAGCCACTAATTGCATATGAGTAGCATGGATGGTTAATAAAACCGACTAGAGACCACATCTAAATATTCTTAATATCCTCTACCATACCACCATGTCACGTTTGACCCAAGAAAAGAAAGAGTCCAAATCCAACATGTTTTAGAGATTGGATTTGGACCATAGAACAGCCCCAAATTGCGACGGTCGCCACGGTTTCATACGAACCCGATTGATATGGAAAAGCTTATCAAGTCTACTCTTCAATAGATCTAGATTCATCATGCCTACTCTCTCTGTCCTAAAATAAGTGTCAGTTCTCACTTTTCAAGGAGTCAAACGCTTTTAGCTTTGACCAAATATTTATAAGAAAATATTAATATTTAAAGTACAAAATTGGTATCATTAGATAGATCGTTGAATCTATTTTCGTAATAAACTTATTTGGAGGTACAAATGTTGCTTATATTTGCTACAAACCTAATCAAACTTAAAAAAGTGTGATCGACATGATTACCACAGCGACACTTATTTGGGGACGGAGGGAGTATATCTATCAGATGCGTCTGCAGTCATCGTTTTTATGCCGAGACCTTTTCTGCCCACATTGTTGTGTTACCAGGTTGCTGGCCCATGTATCAAGTTGGGCTCATTAGAGACGCATCCTAGGGTTAGAGAACAACCCCAACACGCTTGTGGTCATCCTCCCATCTACTTGTAGGTCCCTGGAGCCATCACGAACAGGTTGAATTTTGTTTTGACGTAAGTTTAGTTCCTACTACTTCCTTGTATTCATGTGTAACTAGGCCATCCATTCTACTTAATTCAGAACCCTCCCTTGTGATTCAAACCTGAACCTTTCAATCGTATTTGTCAAAATAGTTCTTGTTCTTGCTTATTCTTCGATTGCTTATAGGAATAACCTTAGTGGTTTGGTTGATTGTGCTTCACAAGATCGGAAACAACCCAAGTTAGTGTATTGATTGCCAAGGCACGATGTCCTTGTATGGTTGTAGTCGGGTAGTAAACACCAGTTGAATCAAAGTTATCCATCTCCACTGGAAGATCAGAACACCGTACCACATTAGAACTTTTTTTTTAAAACATGGCAGGAATTCTGCCTCTCAATTAAGATAGAAACAAGAGTTATGTACAGAAAAACCGAAGTCCTGAAAGCCCCCGTAGGGGCACACCAACACGTCCTTAGCCCATCTAAGGTCGTGTGAAAATGATATAGATTTTTTTTTAAGATTGAGCCTGCTGACTGGATCTCATCTATCACATCCATATATGAGTTAACATACCACGTAGGCAACCGGGTCGGGGTAAACATATGTTTAGATCTGGATGAGACCTGAACTAATTTCAAGGATCTAAAAATATATTTTGAGACTTTAGAGCAACTCCAATAGACTCTCTATATCCTTTCTAATTGCTACGAACCAACAACTTCTTTATCATACAGTAACCAAAGATAGAAGACGAGAATGATTCTTTAGTGTCCACACAAGATATATAGAAAAACTGTTGAAGGAGAAAAAAAATATCGATAATGATACAATTAAGACGTCCCGACGGAAGGACACTTTCCTTCGCTCATTTCCGCAAGCCGTTCATTCCTCCCATCCCCTTCCCCCACGGCGGCATCTCCGCGCCCTTCGCACCCACGCCGCAACGCTCCTCTGCCGAGCCGTGCCCCTGCCCCGCCCCCACGCACATCGCCCAAGCCACGCCCCCGCTGCCTCCCTCTCCCTCCTTCTGCTCTGGCGCGGCGGCGTCCTAGCACGAGCACGAGCTCTGATCCACACGGCCACACCGGTGACCCGCTTCCTCTTCTCCGGCCGGCCACCCCCGGCCTCAACTCCGGTGCGGGGACCGGCGTGACCCGGCGGTGGCCCGGGCACAGACACATATCCGGCGAGCACGCAGCCTTGCTCCGGCACGAGACGCACAGCTCCAGCACGGCGGCGTCCTCGGCACGGGCGCGCAGCGTTGCCTCGGTCCAGGCCTTCCACCCGCTCCCCATCCCAGACCCCGCCCTCCGATCCCGGCCGTGACCGTGGTGGGTTTGATTCTCGTTGGGCAGCAGCTATGGATCAGAGCCGGCGGGCGGTGGAGTCGTACTGGCCATTTGTCCGAGCAGATGTTGCGCTTGAAAGTTCATGTTGCAAGCGTTTGTTTCAAGTGTTTCAGATGTTTTATAGGTATGTTGTAATTGTTTCATGCGGATGTTGCAAAAGTAGATCGAGATGTTGCATATGTTGCAATGGGTTGTACACGTATGTTACTAGCTTTTGTTCCCAATGCTTCATCTGTTTTTTGCAGACGTATGTTGCATACGTTTCACACATATGTTGCAAGTGTTTTATCATGCTGCGTATGTTTTGCCATGGTTTTTAAGTGTTTTTTCAGGTGTTTTGCCAGTGTTTTAGATGCATGTTTCATCTGTCTTAAGATGTATGTTGCAAAGTGTTGCATCCAGATGTTTCAAAAGTAGATCGGGTGTTGTATCTCAGTCTTTTTGCTGCCTCCCCTTCGCCTCGGTGCCGCCTCCTCTTCCTCCTCCCGGCGCCGACTGGGCATCCACCATGCGCCCTTCCCCTCTTCTCGATGCTAGTGTACCCACTTGCTACAGTCACCTGTTGCAGATGCTGGCCACGTGCATGCGCGTGAGCAGTGAAGGGGTGTGAGCGGGGACTCCCCACTTGCAGTCGGGCTGCGTGGGTGGGCGCGGGATGCAGGTGCATGTGGGGAGACGAAGTACAGGCGCCGGCGTCCGGACGCGGACGTCTGTATGCCTGTCTGAATATCCGGACGCTAGCACTACCAAAAAAATATAGCAAATGATTTTTATATAAATAGCTCTCCGAACGATGATTCGGAGGACGAGCTCTCGAAAGACTCTTAAAACATGTTTTTAGAGACGGTAATGATACATGACGAGCATCCGATCCTTCCGGACGCCTCATTCAGCGCGCCTCGTCCACTCGTCCGCGCCCGTGTACTTATCCGCTCGCCCCGCTCGCTTCTCTCCGCTGGCTCGCTCGCCCCTCTCCACTCTGCCCGTGCCGCTTCTCCGGGGACGCATGCCGTGCGCCGCCCATGCCGCTTCTCCAGGGACGCATGCCGTGCGCCATGCGCCACTCGCCGCCGCGCGCCGCCTGCTGGCCCTCCCTCCCTCCGTCCCTCTCCTCTCCCTCCGCGACCTCTATTGTTTCCCTGTGTCCCATAGTGACCCGGCTCCTGCTCCCCTCAGCAGAGAAGAGGACGATGGCGACGGCTTCAACGAGGTAGGTGGCGAAGTAAACTGGATCTGAGGCCTCCTCCCCTCCCTCCTCTCTGGATCTGGATCTGAGCCCTCCTCCTCCTCCCCCTCTAGATCTAAGGGATGTGGTGGGGGCTAGTGTTCCGGCAAGCTCTCTGGTTTTCAGCTCTCGCGCGTGTTGCAATGGTGTTCTCCGGTTGTTGCAATGGTTCTCTCTAGATGTTACAACATGTTTCAGTCGTTGTTGCAGTACTGTTTTTAAGATATTGTTTTAGTTCTTCAATCTGCATGTTGTAGTAGATTGATGCATGTTGTTGCAGCAACTATTCGGGTGTTGTTGTAATACTATGTCCATGGTGTTTCAACTGCTCCATCCAATTGCGTCAATCTGCATGTTGTAATAGTTGTTGCATGCAGTTGCAGCAGTTGTTCGTTGTTTGTTGTAATACTATGTTCATTGTGTTTCAGCAGCTGCAACCAATGCTTCAATCTGTATGTTGTAGTAGTGATTTCTTGTTGTTGCAACATCTATTCGGTGTTTGTTGTAATACTATGGTCATGGTGTTTCAGCTTTTTGACCCTGTCGCTGTAGTAGCATGTTCGGTGTTGTTGCACTATCATGCGCATTTGTGTTGCAGCGGCCAGCGTGTGGGGGCAGGCTGTGGGGGTCGTGCTGGGTGGCGGTCGGATGTGCTGGAGCCCGGGAGGCGGGGGGCAGGGAGGACCCGTGCTCGTGGGGGTGGGGACAGGCTCCTTGCGCTGGGAGCGGACGAAGGGCTGCTCTTCTTCCTCCTCCGTGCGGGGCGGGTAGGGCGGGGCGGGGGTCGTGGGCGGGCAGGCGGCTTTGCTTTTCTTTTTTTTTCTTTTCTCGGTAGTGGGCAGGTGTGGGAACTGACGCTCGCGGCTCGGCGTCCGAACGCGCTCCTCGCGCCGGTCGTCCGGGCGCCAGCAAGGCCCAACTTTTAGAGACCTACATGCAACTTCACTTCACCGGGTGCTGAATTCACTCTTTTAGGGCACCCGTGCTCCGGCGCTCAACATCCACGTAATCTTTTCCAGCACGGCTAGAACCCATTCCATCCCCATCGCAAAGACTCGCACTCGCACGGTCGCACCCGGAACGCCGCGAATCCGGGCCCGCGGCCCAACCCAACTCAGGCAGACACTCGCCGCCGCCGCGACATCACTACAGGGCAAGAGGCGGCGGAATGACGGAGCGGAAGGTGGCGGAGCTGGGTCCCGGGACGGCGTGCTGCGGCTGGAACCACTGCGGCCGCCGCCTCGCCGCTGGCGCCGTCGACGGCTCCGTCTCCATCTATGACTCCCAGCCGTCCCCCTCGTTCAAGTGGCAGGTCAGTTCCGCGTCGCTACTCCGCCTGTCTCCTCTAAACCCTAAACCCCCGCATGAAGACGACTTGCCCCCTTCTCAGACGGTAGCTTCCACTCGGGTGCTAGTTTGGTAAGTTCATCTGCCTCCAGCGCATGCCCAGTGCCTTTTGCTGCCTCGTGCGTGCTTAAAGAGCTTGTTGCTGCCTAGTATTACATTCTAGTACTTGCGTACGATGATAGGCAGGACTGCCATGGGCACATTGCGTGGTTAAATTACCAAATTCGTTCTCTAGATTTCACAATTATTTTTTCAGCAAAGCACAATATATAGAATAATAAGCACCCTTAAGTAGCAGTGCTGTGGGATGGTAGTGTTTCTCATGAGGCAAAAATTCGAGTTCCTGACATTGAATTTGTGCTTGCTCTGAAAATTATGGTGGATATACAACCTTGGCATTGCACACATGACTACTTGAGAACTGTTATCCAAGATCTGTTCCTTCTATGTTTACTGTGTTAAACTCAGTTGTTCCTCTGATTCTACCAACTGGTGTGTTCTGGTGTATAATCTGGTTGCTGTTGGACCAGGCCCATGAGCAAGCCATTGTGAATGTCGTCTGGCTTCCTCCAGAGTATGGGGATGCTATAGCTTGTGCTTGTGCTGATGGGACACTGTCTTTGTGGGAGGAGGTTGCTGCTGGTCAGTTATTTCTATCCTTTTTTAGGTTTGGTTTATGCTGTTCTGTATCTGCAGTTATCTTGTACATTTCATAGTTATTATGTATTGAAATATTAAACAGTATCTTATGTTCATGTCAGAGAGCTTTGCGCTGTTTTTTTGTGGTGTGTATTAATATATTCAACAGTACCTTGTGTGCATTGGTTCAGAAAAAAATGTGAATCACTTAGCAATTGTTTAAATTTCTCTTTTTCCTTTGCTAGTCTGACAGTTACCTGAAGAACTCCTTTTGACCACGAAAGCACCTTTTTCCATGGAATATTTGGATATATAGACTAATTAACAACCTCTCTCGTAGAATGAATAACAAGACTATTTTACTAGGATAGGATTGGACGGTATACGGAACCTGACCTTCAGGTTACTTCAGGTCCTGTTTGTATCTTGCGTTTCTGTAAATTGTAATTTAGTTCTGCAATATTTCAACAAACCACCAAAAGGTACTTTCGTCCTTGTCTTTTAGTCACTCACTTTCAAGTTTTTCTAAAGCTAAAAAATATGGGGGTTTATCATTGTCTGCTTGCACAAGTGCTTTCATGAGAAGTCAATCTCAAAGCGGATGGAGGAAATTTAAAATTTAGTTTCTGTTGAGTAACATATTGAGTTATCCATTCAATCTTGACTTAAACCAAAATCAATTTTGATTTATTTATTGCTATCTTGTGATGGTATCCCCATTGAGGTGTGGAGATGCCTAGGCATCAGAGCGATAGTATGGTTAACTAAGTTTTTTAACCTTATTTTGCGGTCTAACAAGATGCCTGAAGAATGGAGGAGAAGTATATTATTACCTATCTTTAAGAACAAGGGAGATGTCCAAAGTTGTACTAACTACCGTGGGATTAAGTTGATGAGCCATACGATGAAGCTCTGGGAGAGGGTTATCGAGCATCGCCTAAGGAGAGTGACACGTGTGACCCAAAATCAGTTTGGGTTCATGCCTGGTAGGTCGACCATGGAGGCGATTTTCTTATTACGACAATTGATGGAGAGATATAGGGAGTAGAAGAAGGACTTGCACATGGTCTTTATTGACCTCGAGAAGGCATATGACAAAGTACCGAGAAATGTCATGTGGTGGGCTTTGGAAAAACACAAAGTTCCAACTAAGTACGTTACCCTCATCAAGGATATGTACAGGGATGTGGTGACGTTTGTCCGAACATGTGATGGCGACACCAGTGACTTTCCAATTAAAATAGGACTGCATCAGGGGTCAGCTTTGAGCCCTTATTTATTTGCTTTGGTGATGGATGAGGTCACAAGGGACATACAAGATGATATCCCTTGGTGTATGCTCTTTGCTGATGATGTGGTGCTAGTTGACGACAGTAGGACAGGGGTTAATAGGAAGTTAGAACTATGGAGACATACGTTAGAGTCGAAAGGGTTCAGACTTAGTAGGACCAAGACCGAGTACATAAGGTGCGATTTCAGCGCGACTAGGCATAAGGAGGGAGACGTTAGCCTCGATGGGCAAGTGGTGGCCAAGAAGGATACTTTTCGGTATTTAGGATCGATGCTACAAAAGGATGGCGACATTGATGAAGATGTTAGGCATAGAATTTCAGCCGGCTGGTTGAAATGGCGTCAAGCTTCTGGCGTCCTCTGTGACAAAAGGGTGCCCCAGAAGTTGAAAGGTAAGTTCTATAGGACGGCGATTCGTCCGGCAATGTTATACGGTGCTGAATGTTGGCCTACAAAAAGGCGACATGTCCAACAATTGAGTGTAGCAGAGATGCGTATGTTGCGTTGGTGTTGTGGGCACACAAGGAGGGATAGAGTCCGGAACGACGATATTCGGGATAGGGTTGGGGTGGCACCAATTGAGGAGAAATTGATTCAACATCGGTTGAGATGGTTTGAACATGTTCAACGGAGGCCTCCTGAGGCGCCGGTGCGCAGTGGTGTTCTAAAGCGGGCCGATAATGTAAAGAGCGGTAGAGGTCGACCTAAACTAACTTGGGACGAGTCCGTTAAGAGAGACCTTAAGGAGTGGAATATCTCTAAGGATTTAGCTATGGACAGGAGCGCTTGGAGACTGACAATCAACGTGCCTGAACCGTGACCTCTTTCTGTCTTGTGCCATTTATGTCCCTTTATGTGTCTCCCTATTTATCGTCTCTTTTGGGTTTCATCTCTAGCCTACCCCAACTTGCTTGGGACAAAAGGCTATGTTGTTGTTTGTTATTGCTATCTTGTATTTGATACATCAATCTATCACTGGGTAGGCAAAAGCCCTTACTCTGAAATTTTCGACTGACAGATGACCAACTTCCAACCTGGAGAAAGTGTAAAATCTTTGAGGATGGCAACTCTCATATACTAAATGTACATTTTGGATTACATCTGGGAAGTCTGAAAATGGTGGGTTATAACATATGATATAATGATGTTGTATTTTTTATACCTCATTCATTATTTCTTGTGTTTTTTTTAATACCTATCATCTTTTTATCTTGCTTTTTATTTTGTTATTTTAGAGAAATTTAGAATAGGCCTGATTTCTATTGCACAACTGGAAGCTACATAGAGTGTTTTTAAAATGTACGATCCACACTTCTCAGACCAGAATAAGGCACACTATGGAGCATACATATTGACAAACACTAAGAGATCTAATGCAGCAAGCAAAGATGATCATACTTTTAATATCATTAGATGCCCTCCAAGGCTCCAACAGCAGCAAGCAGAAAACCAAGATATTCTTTTATGTAAAGAAATGTGTTATCCTTTATTTTAGTGAACTATCTCTGATTTTGACTAATGCAGACTTTTTATTCTGTTAATCTTTTACATTAATCTTCGCTTGTAACATGTTCTATGTGCCTGTCATTTTACTGTTAGTAACCTTTATTTTTCTGTATAGGTTACTGCATACTCAGATGGCCAAGTCAAGGTCTACGAGCTCTTGGATTCATTGGAATTAGACAAGTGGCAGCTTCAGGTTTATCTAGCTACTGTTAACCATTTTCAAAGTTTTAAATTATGCTGTTTCAGTTTATTCTTGATTTGCAAACCAAAATGCCTTATGATTCGATCTTCTATAATTAGCATATGATCTTGTTTATCAAAATAAACTAATAATCTGATTCTTCACATTCTTGTAGGCAGAGTTCCAAAACATTACTGATCCAATCTCCAGATTTGGAAAACCTGCATGCACTTCTGCATCAATAGCATGGAATCCAAGAAGAGGTGGAAGCCAACAAGCTAGTTTTGCAATTGGCTTCAATTCAGACTCGCCTCATTTCAACTCTTGTAAGGTTTGTGAGATTTAGTTAACCTCTGGTTTTCCTCTTTGGTGTAGTATTGTCTGTAGAAGCTTCTTCAATACCCTAATAACTGGGAAACATCTTAAATTCCTATCACAACTATTCAGCAACTGATAAGAGTCCTAAGTGAAAATATGCTCATATAGAATAACTAAAACAAAAAACAGTTACTCTCTAGACTAAGCTTATTCCTTTATTCAAGCTTCATTTATATTCCTAAAACCACTTTCGTAATTGATTTTACATTTAGAGAAACTAAGAAAGAACTGTAACTGGGGGGATTACTTTGGATGAGTCCCATTACCTTTCATGATGTGGCTCTGACTTTGTGGTTACTGTGTTGTCATATTATGTCTATTTCTTTCGTTAGTTGATGAACTGCTTTGTGGCTCCAGCAAGATTTTAATATACTGAAGATGAACAGATTTGGGAGTTTGAAGAAGCTCATCAGCGCTGGCTTCCACTTGTTGAGCTAGGTTCACCTGAGGATAAGGGAGATAGAGTGTGTGCTGTAGCATGGGCTCCTAACATTGGCAGGTATCCCTGTGATCAAGCATTATATGCCTTTTTCAGCATAATTTGGTTGCTAGCTTGCTATTCTCAGTAACTCATTTCTTAATATGGATGTTGTGGTTGGGTGATTTTTTTATGTGTAAACACCCATGATTTTCATTGTTTTTCTAATGCATGATTGCTTTGATAACAAACTGTGGGCGCTGGGCAGGAATAGACAAGTAAAATCTGACTGATAAATCTTGCACTTATTGCCTACATATTGCATAAAGATCAGTACCTTACAGGTGTTTGATTGTAGGAAATTGTTATAAGGGAATGGGAGATGTGTGTTTAGAATTGGGGAATTGTCTTGATTGGTCAGTGAACATTGGAATCAATGGCTGGGAAAGGAATTCGAGGGCTCAGCTCCCACTGTTCTAAAGCCAAGGGAGTTAATTAGGTTGGAATTGTTCTCAAGTGGAAGGTGGAGACATTGCAACTGTTCATCATGACTTTAGTTACTATTTCAAACCAACCAAACAGTTGAAAATGCTCTCTTTTGAAAACCCTCTCTTAGTTACCATCATATATGCAAAACAAAGAAATGAGACAAAATCAGGCTAGTTCCCCCACTAATTCCCAACTGCTGTTCCTATGTCCCTTCCATTGTTTGCCAAACACACATACATGTTCTTAGTTAACCATTTCTTTTCTAAACCTGCTTTGCACGCTTTGATGTTAGGTTCTGCCTTAACATCATCCTGTGCTCCCTGCTATTCAACCTGTAGAGGACAGCAGAAGAAAAGGTCTAGGCCCTGTTTGGGATAGATTATGAGCCAATTCTGTTGGAGAAAATCCAGCTGAGGACCCTAAATGCCCAGATTTTTAGGCCACAGTCCCCCGAAGTGCGATGGCCGGCAGTGGCATGTGAATGGTGATGCGCAATCGGACGCATGGAAGCATTGAGAAAAATCCTACCAATTCCCAGCCTCTCAATGACCAAACAATCCCCTATATTTGGACTGCTAGACTGAAATGAATAATCAGGCATAACTGAGATCAGGCTGCTTGATGCTTTATTGAGCTTAGAAAGTTTTGGCAATTGGGGCTGTCAGAGCATCTCCAGCGGTGTCATGTACGGCCGCACATACTCCAGGAGGCGGCGTGCCAGGGACATCAGGCGCGCAGCGGAACGCGCGGCGAGCGAAGCAGCAGGACGCGCGGTCAGCACGGCGCGCGAGCATGCAGCGGTCAGCACGACCCGCGAGCATGCAGCGGTCAGCATGACCCGCGAGCATGCAGCACCACCGACTGGCTAGAGAGCAAATCGCGGGAATTGAATTAGCCCTGCTCCGTTCATTTATAGCAAATAAGCTCTGCTCCGTTCGTTTGTACGAGCAAATTAGCTCCGTTCATCTGCAGCACTTGTGAACTATAAATACTCATGTAATCGGCACTTTAAGAATCAAGCAAGAAACAGATTGTCTCTCATCTCTTCCTATCTATCTCAAGCCTAGGATTGCTGAGGGGTAAAACCTCGCCCTAGAAGACGGATCGCGGCTACGAACTACGTAGCCGAGGTCCAGCTACCCAAGGGTTCGACGCCCTTGACAAGCGGTCTCCCTATCACAATCCCCAATGAGAAAAAAAACTGTTTTTTGAGGGATTTTGTTGCTCCAGCAGTCATCCAATCCCACCCCTAATGAGGAAAAATAATTATCATCCCCCCATAATCCAGCCCCCCACCCCTCAAAGATGAGGGAGCCGAAAGAGCCCCCAATATGCCTTTTTTTTTGGCGGGTGTTGCAACTACAGGTGGGCGACCGGTGAAGCTCCACTGTGCCATCAAAGTGGATCCATCGGAGGAGGGAGGGAGCTGGCTGGCCAACCAGGGCCTTCAGGCGAGGCGTGCAGAGGAGGTGATGGTGCCCGAGAAGAGGGAGGGGCGAGACGCCGCAAGCCTCTTCCTCTGTGCATCATCACGGGAGAGACTGAGAGAACAGAGGGAGAGGGAGAGAGACTAGTTTTGAGGGAGAAGAGAAGGGATCTCGTCTAGCCATTATGATCCAATGGCTTATACAGGAGCAGTTGAGTTGGGCCTGCCTGGTTCAGTTGGTCTGAATTCACAAGCTGGGCCAAATATAGCTGGATGAATATTGGGGTACTGCTGCAGCAACTCTCTCAAAAGCCCTGAAAACAGTGATAGACCTCTCCCAATACTAGGATACTAGAGGTGAGGTATTGGGAAACTGCTGGAGATGCTCTCATGACTGTCAATTAATACTGAGTTTAAGTGATCATACTAGAACATGGGAGCCAACTGTTTCTTAAATATCTGTTTCAATGTAGCAGTTACTCTTTCTTTTTCCTTTTAACAATACTGACATGCTTCTATCTCCTTTGATGTGCTCTATTCCAGACCATACGAGATTATCGCAGTTGCAACCTGCAAAGGAATTGCAATCTGGCATATAGGTTTGAACACTGACGCTGATAGCGGACCTTCGGCACGGAACGTTGCTTTACTTAACGGCCACGATGGCGAGGTATAACTGAAACCTGTCCTTCATTTCAACACTAGGTATTTTATGCAACATTGTGGGCTTCCTGGAGAACATGGTGTTGACAGTTCCAGATCCTAGAAGTTTGAGAACTAAAATGTTTAGTAATAAGGAATATAGCATGCTTCAATCAAGTTTATAAATAAGGCTGGGCTCCAGTACTTACAGTGGATTCACCTTAGTCTGTTTTTTTGCACACTAGACCGCATCTGTTTTTGTGATTGTTTACGCTTGCATCTTACATTCTGAATCTGATTAGGTGTGGCAGCTGGAATGGGACATGGGCGGTATGACACTCGCATCAACCGGAGGAGACGGCATGGTTAAGCTATGGCAGGCTAATTTGGATGGAGTTTGGCATGAGCAGGCTGTTCTTGACTGCAGTGGATCACATGTCTAGGGCCTAGGTGTTTCAGAAAACAATTTTGTTCCGAGCACACTAGAAGTTGCTGCCCTTGCTGCAGAATTCTCCAGTATTTCTCTCACTTAACCCCATGAACTTGTTGTGTGATTGGTTTGTCGCTATCAAAATTGGGTCATTAACGCGCGTGGGACCGCATTGACAAGTCCAGAAAACCGAGGTACCTGTCCCAGGCCTTGTTTAGATGGCCAAAAAGGCCAAAATTTTTTACAGAGTACCTGTCACGTCGAATGTTTAGACGCATGTATGGAGTATTAAATGTAGGTAAAAAAATAACTAATTGCACAGTTTGTCTGTAAATATCGAGACGAATCTTTTAAGCCTAGTTAGTTCATGGTTAGACAAATTTTGTCAAATAACAACGAAAAGTGTTACGGGAATTTTTCCTCAAAAATTTTGCCATCTAAAGGGCCCTTTGGAATGGAGGTGAAACAAAGGAAAAACATAGGATTGAGATTCCATAGGATTGAATACTGTAGCAGCCTTTGGTTGGTAGAAATTGCTCATAGGAATTTCATAGGAAACTTTCCTTTCCCTTCAATTCCATAGGAAAACTACAGGAAAAAAACAATCCACCTAGACCTCATGGAAAAATTCCTATGCACAAGGAACAAGGCAAACAATGGACTTATGAGACCAACTTGTGTCTAATCATGAGAGTGGAATAGAATAAAGTAGCTTGATTAAGAAAACAATCACTCTTTGCTCCTAAAAATCCTTTAAGATTCCTGTGTTTCTCCTTTGCCTATCCAAACATCTTAGTATGAAAAATTCCTATGTTTTAAATTCCTTTGTTTTTCACTTCCATTCCTATCCCATTCCTATGTTTCTCCTTTTCCTGTGGTTTACATTCCTGCAATCCAAAGGAGGCCTAAACGGGGCCTGGTTGAACCTTCTAATTGGGAAAGCTACACAGCGTTGAGCCTAAGATTACCCGCAGTGAGTACTCTAAAGGGATACTCTAAAGCTTTAGAGTATGAATATAGAGTAAAAAATTGTTGCACTAGATACTCTAAAACGATATTCTATCCTTTCTCCCACTCTATATTTAGAGTGGTACAGTGTTTACTCTATAGTGGGCAGTGGCAGGCTCCACTAGCTAAACAAAGAAAAAAAATGTTATAACTCACAAACCAAAAATCCAAATTAAATTTCGATTGCACCACTAAATTCGTCTCAATAAATCCTTCAAAACTAGATCACACATGGATATATTTAGATAAAGTGACAAGTGGGTCCCACAGTGGATAGAGTGGATAGAGGATGATATAGAGGATGGATGGGTGCGGAAGAATTGAGTATAGAGAAGAGAATCTTATTGACTAGGACGTATAGAGGATGAATATAGAGGTCCATGAATACGGATAGCCTAAGCTAGGGGACGGAGGTCGAGATCAACCACGTGCTTCCCACGTGCTGCGCAGGTGTTCATGCTCCTTTAACAAATGGTTTGAAATCTTCGGCAGGTTCTTTCAGATAACACTGATATGCTTGTACCATTAAAAGCAAAACATACGACGACCTTGCCCCCCCCCCCCCCCCCCCCCCCCCCAGATCAGTCCAATCAAGTTTATTTCATGATGTATTAGATTTAAGATTAGCGCTAGGTTTTTCATATGCTCTGATTTGGAAGTAGGGAGATGGGAGATAGGAAATTGTGGCATATTGTGCATCCGCTAAGGAATGATGCTACTCCCTCCATTCTCAAATAAATCAATTCCTATAATCTATGTTAGTCAAACTTTATAGAAAAATATAACATCTATGACATAAAATAAGCATCTTATGAAAATATATTTTATGGTAAATCTAATGATATTGATTTGACACCATAAATCTTAACATTTTTTTTCTAAAAATAAAAATTCGGTTAAAGTTTAAATTTTTTGACTTAAGACAACTCTAGGAATAAATTTATTAAGATACGGGAGTATGTCTACATGCATATATACAAACTAAAAAAAAGGAGCCGCATACGATCAAACTTTCCTAGGCATGCCTAATTTAGGTGTTTTACATAAACTGAATGGAGCCCAGCGCATATGTGCACCCATTGTAATACTGATCCTGGCGAACCTGCAGAGATACCATATGCCCAATACTATTTGTGGAAATACCCATTGGTAAACCTGCTGCAGGCAAATAAGGGAAGTTACCGAAGTGTTTTGATCTTCAAATGCAAGGTCAGGGACTCAGGGCAATCTATAGGACCTGTCTGGCGTGAATATGCTTTAATTTCCATGTAACATTTTATACGCCTTTAAAGTAAAAAATGCAAAACATTAATATTTTATACTTCTTTGCTTAATATATGATGAGAAAGAACAGAAATGGGGGCATAAGAAGAGGAATCGAGTATGGAAGATTGTTATAAAGAGGGTCTTCTATCTACTGTGCTACTACTATTTATTAAGTAAAAACAGTGAAGCTTTATGTCACTCCATTGAAGAAGCTCGATTGAGTTAGACCTTCCGCACTGCTGTACGCTAAAGCCTCCGGTAAAATAGATGGAGGATCGTTTACCGTAAAATGCTGCTGCACCAGATTCGCTACGCAGTCCGCTAAAAGCGATTGGTCCGCCAAATTCCGTGGCTACAGTGAAATCTACCGGACGCGCGAGAGGCAGCAACGCGCTGGAGAGAGAGTATGCAGTGGCGGGTCTTACTTGTTTAACTAGCTAAAAAATGTTATAACTCACAAACCATAAAACCAAATTAAATTCTGATTGCACCATTAAATTTGTTGCAATAAATACTTCAAAATAAGATGTCATATGGATATATTTAGACAAAGTAACAAGTGGGTCCCACAGTGGATAGAGGATGATATAGAGGATGGATGGATGCGGAAGAATTGAGTATAGAGGAGAGAATCTTGATGAGTAGACCTTTTAGAAGATGAATATAGAGGTTCATGAGTGCGGACAGTCTTAGCTGTCTTTTTCCATTCGGAGCCAGGTTGTTAACTGTAAACGTATCATCAAAGACTACATGGCACCAACTCTAAGGAAAAAGGACACTGGATGGCACAATCTTCTTGGGCCAATGATACCGAGAGGGGAGAAACAACAGCCAGCCTATGGGATACAACTAGGTCCGATAGGCAACCACCAATTCTCTCTCTTTAAAAACCTGAGCTTTGCTCATAACTCTATCTTGTCCAGGGGACTCAAGAGATCAAGAGGCAATTGCAAGGGTGGAAGAAAAATCTAGCCTTAACATCCCAAGTGACAACTTAACCCCTCTGATGGATAGTAGCAGTGGCAGCCAGGACAAGAAATCCAAAGAAAATGATCGCCGTGAAGCAAAAGGTTCACCATTTTCTTGCTTTGCTTTGTTTTGCCTTACCTTTGTTCACTGTCTCTTCTGAAGTCTGAACCTGTAGCTTTTTAGTTAATATCATTGTGTTCAAGATAATAGCTTATATGATTTCGTTATTTTAAGAGATCTCGCACCAACATATTCTAAACCTCCATGATTTATTTCCATGTTCATGAAAACTAAAATAGATGGTGTACAGTGACCATTTAGGATACCCTATAACTGACAAAAACTGAGGGGACAAACAGGACGCCATGTGATTTACCACCAGACCAGCCTAATGAAGTGCGGAGGATTTAGCCCCTTCGACTTCGAGCATACGAAAAATAGGGGGAAAATTATTCCTAAGAAAACTGCAAATTCCGTTGGCGAACATAGGATTGGCAACCATAATATATTTTTATATGGTTTGCTAATGTTTTTTTTCTTACTCTCGTGATCAACTGTATCCTTTCACAATTATTGCAGAAGCTAATAGCACTGCACAGCATTTTGTTGACTTCACGGAAGAAGAGGAAGATCTTGTTTTCAGAATGCACAGGCTTGTGGGGAACAGGTACACTATATTTATGTGTTGCTAAAATCAGACAAAATAATGTCTTCCATTCCACTAATTGTGTTGCTCATACAATGGCATTATGTAGGTGGGAGATTATAGCAGGAAGAATCCCAGGAAGGACAGCAGAAGAGGTAGAGATGTTCTGGTCCAAAAAACACCAGGAAAGATGAAATCGAGGCCTTAGATTTATATCGATAATATATGCAAGTATGTGCTGAAAAAGAAAACCTTTAAACTGGCAAAATTGAAGAAAGCCAAATAGTATTATTATGGCAGCTCCAACAGTGATAGTTCAACTAGGTCATACAGATTCACCTCAGCTGAAGAGCTCTCTCTTATTTTCCAGCCAGGCTGGATCAAACTACAAGGCTATTGTTGGAGCCCACAGTGAGGTGTAGATGAGAGGAAAGAAATGATACGGGGGACCGCCCATTATAAGATGTTTATAGTTAAATTATCGGAGAGCTTGTCTTATGTACTATTCTTTAAATGATGTAGCAAAATATGAGCTAGTTTGCTAGCTCAATCCTTGGAGACGCCCTTAGTTTGCACAAGGAGTGCTGTGGATTTGGCATTATCAAGTGAGTTAGAAGTGTTATTGGTTTTCAGTTTGTGTACATCTTGTTATGACATGATGCCAATTTTGTAAAAAGCACAGTAAGAAATGTATAAAACACCAGAAAATATCAATCATGTTTTAGAAGGTGTATAACAGTATAGTACGCCATAAGAAAAGATGAATACAGTTGCCTCTTACAACTTCACTCTTGTGTACCCAGCCGGCACAGATCTTCAGTAAAGCAGTTTCTCATGGTGGATGTGAGCTGTTACCAGCTGATAGTACCAATGCTGAAAAGAACAATGCCCACAGTGCAGACAGTACCAAAAGACCATACTTCACACTCTAGTTTAATGGACACAACTCCATACCAAAGGCATATTAAGACATTCCTATAGAACATCAAAAAAGTAGTCTAAACCTTGTCCAATCTCCCAAATCGAAATGCCTGTTCCCCAATTCCGCGCTTCATCCAAACGTACAGAAAGTGACATCAGTGTTGGATAAAATACAGCATGCTTCACGCCTTCATCCGAATAGATGAAAAAATGCTCCAAACTTTGCTCATCCCACTGCAAAGATGGCTTGTGCTTCTCAAGTAAATGAATGAAATCTCTTCCAGTGATAGCACCACCACCAGTGCCTATGTGCAAACATTAATAAGACATTGGAGGTTCTTCGGTAAGTGGAAAAATGAAGAGGAGGGGGGGTTGGGGGAGGTGGGCAATTTGGCTAGTATGAATCAACATGTATACAAGTGCTACATAAGTCAATAAGTCATCCTCCCCAAAAAAAAAATAGTCATTAAGTCATAATATAATTTGATGGAAGCACCAAGTATGGCATTACATAAATACGGAAGGCTATGGAGAAGAGTTATGGGCCTCCAGACTTCAGTTCACAAGGGCCAAAATATACGATTGCTAAGAAAAAAAAATTGGGCCAAGGGAGCTGTGGCCGGTTGCCCGACGTGTGCCTCTACCGCTCTACTGTCTTCAGTTCTCTCCCCAAAATTAAACTGCATATATATGAAAAAGATTCAGCACCAGAAACAAATTTTTAACCAGTCAACTACCAGCGAAAGTTGTCCACAAGTGTGTGTAATGCTATTAATTTTAGGAGTGTGCGGTGGTTCCTGTGGCGCTGGCACCGCTGGAGCCGGGAGATGCAGTGGAAGTTGGCAGGGGGGCGGGATCAGGGAGAGAGGCGGCGGAAGAGGTGGGGGGAGGCGCACACGCAGGGTCAAGAGATCAGGACAGAGCAGGCGTGGGTGGATCAGAACGATGATGGCTCTATTACCCTCTGGTCGACCTGATCAGTAGAGATGGCTGCAGCTTTTTAGGCTGTTGCTACTATTTTACCTGTTACCTACTGTAACTGTTAGGGGAGGCTGGAGCAGCTGCAGCCATCTTTACCGAGCAGGCCCATTTATGTTTTGGATGGAGGATGTCCAGGGCGTGTGACCTGGTTGGAAGCAAATACTTCTCAGTCACTGGGAGGTGGAGTTCATCCAACCCGGTGGCCACAGAAACCAGGTTCTATTGACCAACCCTATGACTTGTTGATGGTTTTTGAAATTTCCCAAAATGTAAAAGGCACAAACTTCAGAACAGATTGATCCTTCGATGTGTATCTACTACTCCCACATTTTATAATACATTAATACTGCTTCAGGACCAATGAAATTAAGTTTTTTTAGAGAAGCATAAAATCAGTGTTCATAAGAAACATAACTTCTCTAGTGTAGGTCAAATATAAACTCCAAGAAGGTATAATTTCAGATCACACTTGGGAAATGTACCACATGCTCCCCATGGAACATCAACATGATCATGTTAAACTACATTGAGTACATGTTATCTGTAAGTTTAGTGAAAATCCGAACAGCATACAGAAGAAATATGGGTGAACTTTTGTTGCCCACAGCTATACAGAAGCTTACTTGATCATGTCAAAAGAAAAGAGGAGAAAGATGAGTTATATGTACCTCTAGACAGTAGAAAATCATTCCCATAAAAATTGATGCCAAGGAATATCATCTGTGAATGTGAAGTGCTACCAGAGGAACCTTTGGCTGAAAGAAGTGTTGCTAAAGAATCATGTACCCACTTCAGAGGTGCACTGGGACCAGGATTTTGAGGTCCTGAGAAATCGTATGTCATAAGAGAAAAACCATCTAAAGTGTCAGCCAGATGCATGAGATCTTCCGGTCCAAAGTCCTGATTATTGAGCTTTTGCATTCTCGGAGCAGGGATAACATAAATTAATTCCAAATGGCGGCTACTTGATTTGGAACTGACTGAATGCAAAGCCTCCCCCAGCTGCTTAAGAAATTGAAGTGCCTGTCGAAAACCACAAAATGATCATGAAGAATAACCGTGTTATGACCGGCATCTCGTACAAGAGGAGGAGATCGACAAGTGGCTAGGAGCAGCCGGACACCAGGGCTCGGTTTGGGGCTGGAAGCCCAATTATCTTCATCAATATTATTATTAGGAATATTATTATTATTATTAGGGAGTATTTTATAAATTATTAGGAGGAGAGAAGGATATATATATTTGTAAGACTCTATGAGATAATTAAGCAGAAACAATACAGTTGTTTCCGGCTTCCTCAGGGAGCCGGGAGTTGCCCTAGCCGCCGCTGCCCCTCGCGCCCGCGCAGCCACGGCGCCCCCGCGCCGTCTTCCTCGCGTGCTCAAGCCTCGACCTCCTCCCTCCTACTCGTACAACCTGAGATCAATCCCCGGTAGGACTATGGCGCGGACTGCCTGAGGCCGCCGCTACCTGGGAGCCCCTTGATGAGTTCCGGGATGCTTACCCCGCGTTCCAGCTCAAGGACGAGCTGTTTTCGCAGGCGGGGAGAGATGTTATGACCGGCATCTCGTACAAGAGGAGGAGATCGACAAGTGGCTAGGAGCAGCCGGACACCAGGGCTCGGTTTGGGGCTGGAAGCCCAATTATCTTCATCAATATTATTATTAGGAATATTATTATTATTATTAGGGAGTATTTTATAAATTATTAGGAGGAGAGAAGGATATATATATTTGTAAGACTCTATGAGATAATTAAGCAGAAACAATACAGTTGTTTCCGGCTTCCTCAGGGAGCCGGGAGTTGCCCTAGCCGCCGCTGCCCCTCGCGCCCGCGCAGCCACGGCGCCCCCGCGCCGTCTTCCTCGCGTGCTCAAGCCTCGACCTCCTCCCTCCTACTCGTACAACCTGAGATCAATCCCCGGTAGGACTAGGGTTCCTAGCAAACCGCCAGTGATATAAACAACTGATGATGTTTCAATGCTCTGAGAGCCTCTGAAAAATCTTTATCAATTATTTTTAACCATCATTTTTCCTCAACAGTCAATGTACTGTTCTACAACATTTGCAATGACAGTATCATTAACATGCAAAAAACATGATCATCTGTGTGATTGGTTAGCCAAAATTGACTTGCTTGCTAAAAGATCTTCAACCAGGGTTATGTTTTTGCCATTTTAATCTTTTCTTTCTAAACATGCCAGATACAATCTTGTACTAATAAAAAGTATGATGTCTGTTCAGATCTGTCATGGATATCTAAAAAAGGTGATATATTTCAATTTTCCACTTTCAGTTTGGAGTTACAGAATTGTTTGGCATGGATTCAAGAATACAAGAACAGCCTGCCAAACGTTCTTCTTAGTGGTATATGGTTCACAAAGCATGTGCTTTGTTAACCTTCTCTATAGATTGGAGAGGCTATTGGTGCAATCAACTACTACTTCAGAAAGGTAAGATGATGATGAAAAGAATGCAAATCTTATACTCCCTCCGTTCCAGTTTATAGGTCATTTTTGGCTTTTCTAGGTACATGGCTTTTGCTATGTATCTAGACATATCGTAGATCTAGGTGCATAGCAAAAGCTATGTACCTAGAAAAGCCAAAACGACCTATAATTTGGGACAGAGGGTGGTATATGACAAGACTCCATGGGTGCACAAGCTGCCATATCTGGTACTGGTAGTTCAGACATGACCATGCAAGTTCATTTGTTAAATTAAAAACAATGATGCTGCAGAATGATAACTGAAGTACCATGTAACGTAGCTCTTGATCATCCAGCACACCATAAATAGCCCACCTTGACCAGGATTCGAGCACAATACCATCATAGCCCTTATCCCTATAAACTGACAGCCAGAAGTCAGGCCATCATAAAGCATATGTTTATCTGGAAATGAGATGGTACACGATTTTACCTGCATTCACTCACTATTAGATCAATAGCTTTTTCTTTTTGCTTCTTTTCCAATAGTAAAACAGCAGGAAATGCTTCCAAGACAATTCTCGGTACTACCTGGAAAACAAGAATGAAAGCCAAAACTCAACTGTGGAAAACCTTCATTCTCTCATACTGTATGTACTATGCAGAGTTGCAGACTGCAAATAAAAGTACAAAACATCGCTAACCTATCATTTTTACCCACAGCTACGCTAATCTGATTGAAGTACCACTTTTTTGTTTTTATTTTATATTTTTCATGCTATTGGGGACAAAATACAACTTTTCTGGGATATAACACACACAAATACAGCCTGGAGCCCTGGAGAATAAATTTAGAGATCAAATCACATCATAGATTAGACAATGCCAACATGACCAACAGTTCAACACAACGCGTAATATAGCCCATTGTAAAGGAAAACAGGAGAAAGACAAGTAGATGGTTACCAGAGACCCATTGCTTTGAAGTTCAGAGACCCATTTGGCATCAAAATTGTGTTCTCCTTCCAGAACTAGCCTGTTCCTATCACTGAAGAAATTATGCATTAGAAAAACAGCTTGATGAAGGAAGATAGTTGGAAACTGCTTTGCTATAGGGAATCGACAGACCTCTTCAAATCGTACCACACTGGTGATACATGAGTAAGCTTTTTGCTGAACAACTTTGCCATGTCATATCCTTTGGAGTTCCTGCATCATGAGCTCCCACATTAATTCAACAAGCATGACAGCTAATGGCATGACATTCAAATGCAAGACATTGAGGTGATGATGATGAAAATCAGATTTATGAAATCCTGTTGGTGCAAGGACGGATTTCGCAAATCTGATTTTCATCATCATCGGTCTTGCATTTGAATGTTATGCCATTAGCTGCCATGGGATCCATTTTCAGGCAAATTGGCATCTATGACCAACAAAAAGAAACACATGTAAAAGCCAATTACCAATCCTTGGGATCCATTGCCAAACTAGTTTTAAACAGAACATGTTAATAGCCCATGAAACCCAATCCCCAGTAAACCAGTTTGAGCTGAAAATCATTAGAAACCTGGTTCTAGTTCTACTGCTATAAACAGTAGGTTCGCTCTACATATAAACCAGAAACAAAACACTGTTAAGATGAGTTATACAAGGAACGTGGCTGACCTATTCATGTGCCTCCTACAGAACTATAGTGGTTTGATATTGTGATAGTGCAACAGTAGAGCAGCTCACGAAGGAAGGTAGATACCATAAGCATGCACGGAATTGCAGAAGTGACGCACCAGGGGGTCACATAGGCGAGGACGGGGTTCGCGAAGTTGCGCTGCGACCGGTTCTCGGAAATCCTTGTGTGCTCCTGCATACAGCACGCCGGCATCACGTGGTCCAGCAGCAGGGGGGTGGGGGAGGCACCGCGTCAGTGGCCACTCTAGTAAGGAGTTCAGCTATAACGACAAACGATTGGATCGAGCAATACGACCGCGAGGTGCTTACAGCGAGGATCTCTCGTGCGGAGACGTCGCGCTTGACGAGACCGCGCTCGTAGACGGAGTGGGCGGTAGTCTGTAGCGTCTGGGAGTGGGGAGGGGACCGGGAGAGGAGGCCGGAGAAGCCAAGGGCGGCGAGGACGAGCACCAGGAGGAGGAGGGGAACGAGGAGGGTGAGACGCAAGCCTGAGGCGGAGGGTGGCGCTCTTGCATCGGAGGACGGCGGCGACGGGTCGCGGGGTCTCCGGCGGTCTCGCCTCCTCGGCGGCATTTCTCCGGCGGTGGCGACGAACGACGAGGCCACGAGCCCACGAGGGAAGAGTGGATCGTGATGTGATGAGTTGTCCAAACTGGGCTGGCCTTCTGGCTTCTCGGTGGTTTGGGGCTTTGGGCTGTAGGATTCGGACTCGGCTGCATGGCCGAAGCCCATTATAACCTATCAACGGGCCTATTCAGAGGTCGATACGAAACCCTAGGCGGCTTTACCCATTAGACTGGATTGAGTGACCGCACCGATACGCTCCCGATTCCAACCCGTCTTCGTCCGCTCCGGCCACTCGCTTCGCCGCCGCCGGTCGCCACCCGCAAGGTGAGGACCCTTGGATCCATGGTTACGAGAGGACCCTTGGATCCATGGTTACGAGAGCTTTCTATTTTTATTGCAAAAGCTTCCTTGATGTAGTTTACTTATCACTGATGACGCGGTAGGTTTGGAGGATAAGATTCGGGACGGATGGCTTCCGGTGGGCAGCCGCAGTTCCGGTACACGCAGCCGCCGTCGAAGGTGCTCCACCTGCGGAATCTGCCATGGGACTGCACTCCCGAGGAGCTGGTCGAGCTGGGGACCCCCTTCGGCAAGGTCGTCAACACCAAGTGCGGCGTCGGCGCCAACCGCAATCAAGCATTCATCGAATTCGTGAGTACCACCAGCTTCCCCCCCCCCCTGCTTATGTTAGCCAGTCCTGACTCGTTTTCAGCCTCTTGTCTGTCTGGTGGACACGGAGATGGCATAACCTAAGTACCATACTGTATGTAGATCGGACTCGGGCATATTTAAAGAGTTCACCTCTTCATCTTTTCCGGACCATTAGTACTGAATTGTGGCAAAGTGGTTGTAATGTATACATTAGCTATCCAGATAGTTTTGGGGGGGGGGGAAGCTCTGTTCTCTGGCTCATGTTGCTGTTTATTTAAATCGACGAGTTGGATGTGCCAGTTAAATAGAGGTTTGTCATTGGAACTGGAATTGACCAATTCGATTTGACTCTGCAATTAGTAATGGTTGTACCTCCTCTCTTTCTTATCACCTAGGTTCTACGATATGTGGTGGAAGTGAAAATGAACAATCGTAACCCCATTAAGATGTCGTAGCACAAGAAAAGTCCCATGTATATGTTCTCATGGACTTCCTTTTTTTGGTTAAGACAAATGAGATGACTGAAAGATGTAATTTGTCTTTGATTTTTTTTTTGGTGTGTGTGTGTGTGTGTTGGGGGGGGGGGGGGGGGGGGGGGGGGGGGGGGGGGGGGGGGGGGAGGGGGGGGGGGATGGGCCATGATGTATAAATATCAATGCTCCTGAGCAATGTGAGGTGACTGCATGTTCTTTTAATTCCTTTTATTGTTTTGCAGGCTGACCAAAATCAAGCAATTGCCATGATATCATATTACGCATCGTCAGCAGAGCCAGCACAGGTAAGAGGGAAAAATGTGTACCTTCAGTACTCCAATAGACAGGAGATTATCAACAACAAGACAACTGGGGAAGGTTCAGGCAACGTTTTGCTTGTGGGAATGGAGGGTGTGGCGCCAGATTCTGTCAGCATTGATGTTCTACACGTGGTAAGGATGTTAACAGTTGCATCGAGATTTATGTTATTTAGGCCAACTGATTTTATCTGCAGGAATACTTTGATGTGCCAGGACTGTCTTAGTAACTTCTAGCACATTGTTTTGCATGATCTGAATGGATTAGCAAGCCGTTGTCACGGAGTATCATGGCAGGCAGCATCTGGAACACATGTGTGTGTTTGTTTCCTCTCCCTTACTCATCGCTGCCCTACTCCTCCCTTCCCCTCCCATACCCTCCCCTCCCCTCCCCCTGTCCCTCTTCTCTCTACCCGTCCCCTCCCATACCCTTTCATCCAAGTATCCCTCTTTGGATTGGTCGCATCTACCTTCATCGATGTCCGTTTTAGTTTCTTGTTGTTTTAAGTTGTGTTCTAATTAGTGCCTAAGATTGGTGTATGCATTTTTCTCAATGGAGGTCGTTTAAGATTGGTAGCTGGCATATTTGTACGATTATTATCAAGTGCTCTTCCCTGGATTGCTGGAGTTCCTTTTTTTCTGCCGATATGATGCTTTCTTTAATCTTTCTTATGATGTATCCAAGTTATATCGACACTGCTCGTACTACTTGAGTAGAAAATCATCCCTTGAAAGTGATAAGGAACATCATGAAGATTCTGTTTTTTGTGGGTTTGTTTTACAAATTAGATAAATTAGATTAGAAGTAGTCAGTGCCACATATTCTTGTTTTCAATAACAAAGCCTTTTAGTCCCAAACAAGTTGTGGTAGGCTATAATTGAAACCCAACATGAGCCATCAGCCTGGGAAAAGAAGAGAAAAGAAACATAAATATAATGCATCAATAATAGGGAATGAATATTCTTGTTTTCACTAAGGTAAATATAATGAACTTGATTGGCACAAATATTCTGTTCTTTTTGTCATGTCTAGTTGCACTGATTTGTTTAACGAAACAGGTTTAATACCATCTTGCGAGTGGGATTTTAGCTCTCTTATTACAGATCTGCAAGATGCCAACTCGAGTTATATGCAATATTCTGTATGTTGATTAGAAAAATTAGTTTACAATCTTCTGTATGATGATTAGATTAGATTTTTTTGCAATCTTTTGTGTTCTTTACAAGAACTATCTTGTCTTTATGCTCCATAGTGTCATTTGGTTGACACACTTTTAATACGCTGTTAAGGCGAGCTTCAAAATCGGAACATGTGGATTATTGGTTCATATGGGTGAACAGTTTAATGAGTTCGCTCACTTTCCACTGTGAATATTGTAGTACACTTTGGAATTCCATGGGTAGAAACTTGATGTGTTAGATTTAATCTTCTTTGTCATTGGCGCATGAATGAATGCTTTTTAGCTGTGCTCCTTTCTGATCTCTTTCTGTAAACAATCCTTTGGTAACAGCTTGATGTCACAATTTTGTCGATACAGTTGTGTGCTAGTACCCTCGATTCATTGTTATTGATTATTAGTGACGAAATCTTTCTTTTAGTTGTAAGCTTTTCTGTATGTTTATATAAATATTAGTTGTGCTTGGCGTTGAGATCAGCAAGCCTTTGGCTGCCACTCCCAATTTAAGATCATTTCACTTTCCAGTTATATTAATGCATGCACTTGGTTTTACTATACTGTTTCACCTGTGGTATTAACAGCTGATGTATGTGTGCACAGGTATTTTCTGCTTTTGGATTTGTTCATAAGATAGCTACCTTTGAGAAAGCATCTGGTTATCAGGTGATGGTTTTACTTTACTCATTCTATCACATGTCTCATCTGTCATCCATAGCAGCAATGTATTTCACTATTTTGTTGATAGCACTATCATGATTTCTCTATTTTTTTTCTTTGCCCAGGCTCAGATGCTTTTATCTAAGTTTTTTTTTAAATCTTGCCTGTAGGCATTAATTCAGTTTTCTGATGCTGAAACTGCAACATCTGCAAAAGCTGCACTGGATGGTAGATGCATTCCTAGGTATTGCTTTTGATTATTAATTTTCTGCTGTACTCTTTTGCAACACAAATATATAATTATTTGTCTTGTGTTGCAGCTATTTGCTACCAGAACTGGATGGGGCCTGCACTTTGAGAATAACCTATTCAGCACACAGTGTTCTCAACGTCAAGTATCAGAGCCACAGGAGTAGGTAAGGTTTACTCAGTTGTCGAGATGAGGCTTTTTTATTGTACATCCTGTTTGATGGATGGATTCTTCGAGTTTTACCCATTGAATTATTTCATTTTGTGGGGAAAACTATTTTTGTCTGACAGATATTTACTTTATCAATTTGGGTGGTTTGTAATATTCAAGGAATCGTACGACTCTTGATTATCCTTCTCTGTTTCCTTTAGGGACTTCACTAATCCTTACCTTCCTTTTCTGGACTCTGCTAAAGATGGCTCTGGAGTGGTAGGACTTCTTACTTTTGAGCATGTATGCTTTGATTTTGTACTTATGCTAAATTGCTAATATAGTTATTGTATCCACACTGTTATGACCAGGATGGGAAAAAGCAGGAATCAGAGAGCAATATCCTGCTTGCATCTGTTGAGAACATGCAATATGTTGTTACAATAGATGTGCTTCATGAGGTAACCTGTTAAAGTAAACAATGATGGCGGTTAATACATGCAGTTTTCACCAACTTTTGAGTATCCTGTAATTGTCAGGTGTTTTCAGCTTTTGGATTTGTACAGAAGATTGCTATTTTCGAGAAGAATGGCTTCCAAGCATTGATCCAGTATCCAGGTAAAAACCAACTTGTTATTAGGACACAAAATTTAACTGTCCATGCATGTCATGTGACTCATACTCATGTCTCTCAAGTTCTGTATGCTTTTTTGGTAGACATTCAAACTGCGGTTGCAGCAAAAGAAGCACTAGAAGGACACAGCATCTATGAAGGTGGCTACTGCAAACTGCACCTCACATTTTCACGCCATACTGAGCTTAACGTTAAGGTAATTTCTAGCAGTTCCTCCATATGATCAAATTTGCTGTAGTCTGTGGTGTTCTGTCGTGCTAGAAAATATTTTGAATGAACTGTGTTAGACAGATTTTACTATTTTAGGCTCACTTGGTTGGGCCCTTTGGGCCGATGGCTACAGGCCTGGCGCCTATTGTATATTTGGTAGTATGGTTAGAGATAGGCTAGGATATGCAGCTCTCCTTAATGCAATGATATGCAGCTCTCCTGCGTATTCTCCAAAAAAAAGTTAGAGATAGGCTAGGATATCCTTGATTGATATTATTTCTCTGAACCAAGTCTAGGAATCCTTGCCTATATATATCTGTACCCTGCACCTCCTCTAATCAATCTAATCATTCAAGAGCCAATCTTTGTCTTACCAACTGCAAAGCTAAATGAGATAATGTTGAATCTGTTGATGATTTGAAAAATCTCATTTATTGATTGCATGATCTCTTTTCAGGTTAACAATGAGCGAGGTAGGGATTATACCAAGGGGAGTGTCACTCCAAGCAGTGATCAACCTTCCATTCTTGGTCCTCAGCCGATACCAAACGTTGGTGCTGCCATTCCACCAGCACAGGGTAGTGTTCCTTCTGCAGCCACCAATTCAGTAATGCCATCAGGAGATCCATCAGTTGCTGTACCTTCCAATCCTTCCAGTGAGCCACTCCTGCAAGCACCTGTTGTTTCCTCGGGTGGACCTGCACAGTACCCTAGCCAGGCCATCCTACAAGCCCCACCTGGTGTTGCTCCAGGGTTCCCAGGCTATGGTGCACTGCAGTTTGCTCAGGTCTCAGCTCAAGCTCAAATGGTGCAGCCTTCAGGCCAAGGAAGTCAACAGATGTCAAGTCATGTAAACTATCAGCTACCTCCAGGTTCAGCCCAATTCATGCAGTATCTTGGCAACGGCAGCCATCCACTTCCAAACGCACCTGGGCCACAAACAATGCCTTACCCTGCCCTCGGTGGGCAGCAGCTACCTCCGGGTCCTCAGATGATGCAAGCTCCAGGTTTTGGAGGCCTGCCGTTTTCACAAGGTCCAGGACAACCAATGCCACAGTTCCCAATGTATGGTACCCAGCAGTTTCCTCCGGGTATGGAGCCCCAGATGATGCGCTTCCCTGAGCAGGGAGGCCAGCAGTTTACATTTGCGCCTCGGGGTCCATATGGTCGTTAGCAATTTCAACTTTGCCATGTTAGATCGTTGATGGTCATGGATGTATGTGAAGCCTTCACTGTTGCCGTTTTCAGGTGAATACCGATGCTGTTGCAGTTTAAGTAGGGTCTATACTTGGTTTATCTCTTGTACTGTGGCTAAAACAAATGTCTTATCTGAGGTTATAGTGGTTTATGTTTCGTAGCCTTGTATTTGTATCAATTTCCTCACGCCCGCAGCTTCTGCCTGCACTGCGTTACATGAACCTACATGTCAGCCTAATGTTGGAGCACCGCCACAATGATCTTTGTGGTTATACTGAAGTAGTAGAAACAAATGTAAAAGAAAACTAGAGACCTGATATGCCAGGTGCAAAGCCCGTATCCGCAACCTATAGGCCCACGTCGCGTCCAGTTGTAAATTTCTATGTTCAGAGTACAAACCATGGTTTAGGAGAACCTCGACAATCTTCCCAGTTCCCTAAAAAAAGGAGAATCACGGTGATGGCTGCCTGGCCGGTGATGCACAGGCCAGCAGAGCAACCAAACATGTCCTAAATCTACTTTTAGAGTTGTTATAAGTTAAATTATTTTAAATTTGATCAAATTTATGTAAAAAATATTAATTTATGATATCAAATTTGTATCACTAGATATATCATAAAATATATTTTAGTAAAACAGAACATCTTTTGTCAACCAAATTTTGAAGTGTCCTAAGTGGCTCTGAAAATTCAAAATTTAGAAGTGTCCTAGGTAAATGGTTCTTGGGGCTACTCCTTCTGTCTGCATATAAGTGTCGCTATGGGGTGCATGTCAGACAGACTTTATTAAATGTTTGTAAAAAATATTAGCAATATTTGTATCTCTAAATAAATTTATTATAAAAATAGATTTAAAGATCTATCTGATAATACTAATCATGTATCGTAAATATTAATATTTTTTATGTATATTTAGTCAAATTTGACTTCTTGGAAAGTGAAAACTCAGAAAGTGAGAACGAAAATTAAAGAGACGGAGAGAGTATGTAACGAGGGGATGTGGCAGGACTTGCTTAATAACAAGTACTCACATTAAAACATTGAGCCAAGTAAATAATAAAACTAGTGGCTCACCTTTTTTTTTGGTTTAGTCTTATGGGAGTCAAGAACTACTCTCTTCGTATAGATAGGTTCAAATTAATTAGTGAAACCAAATTAAATTTTAGAAAGATAAATGGTTGGATGCCCAAGCTTTAAAACACGTGTATACAACATACTCGTAGATACAAACGCACAGTAGCAGCTAGCTGGCATCATCAGAGCGAATTTGTACAGAAGCTCGTATCTGACGTGGAAGTCAGTTCTGTGCACGGGGACGGCTGCACGTCGAGAGCGCCACCGCTGACAGCCTCGCACTTCCACGGCCGGACAGGCGCCCCACCAGTGAGCTTGACGTTCGACAGGCAGATCCGGGAGAAGGCCGAGTTGGCGATGCCCTTGATCAGCCCAGCCTCCCTGATGTTCTGGCCCTGGACATTCTTTATCGTCAGGGCGTAAACGATCGGGAGCGCACTCCGGTTGTAGCGGCCGTCGGGGTGGTTGCCAACATCGCCGACGATCCGCAGGCCATACCGGACGTTATCCAGGGTCACATCGGAGACAGTGACGTTCCGGATGAAGCCTCCCCTGCCGGTGTTGGTCTTGATGTGGATCCCGAACCCTGAGGTGAAGAAGTTGAGGTGCTCTGCAAGGACGTTCTCCACGCCACCTGATGTCTCGCTTCCAACCGCAAAGCCGGCAAAAGGGGAGGAGCATGTGATCCGGCGGACGGTGATGTCAGAGCTGGGGCGGCCATAGGCGATTCCATACTCATCCCAGCCACTCTTGATGGCAATGGCATCATCGCCCGTCGAAATATAGCAATCCTCAATGCAGATGTTGCTGCTGGAATCTGCAACCACAGCTCCAGCTTTAAGATCGAGAACAGAGTACATTCGTGCATATGTATCTTGACCAGGAGGGAATAAATATCTGTACCTGGATCAATTCCATCCGTGTTGGGGGAGTCATGTGGAGCTAGGATAGTCACATTTCTGATCACAACATTGCTGCACACAGGAAAGATTATCCAGCATTTATTTCTCAGCTGGGACAACAGTAATAGCGGATTTTGGACCACAAGGACGCATTTGCTAGAAACAGTTGCAAGAGAACAAGTTGAACCTACATCAATGTGTGCTGGCTTTGTTGGGTATATTATCTGGAAATTTCTGTACTTCGGTTATGGTTCACTGGTTGCTCCTAACAGTTTTTGTACTCTTATGATGACACGATAGGACACCCAGCCTGGAGTTCTTGTGCCATCTATGATGGTGCAAATGAATGAGGGTACAAGTTGTACCCATCTACTCGATGCTACTGCAGATGGCATCAAAACAACTGGGTGTAGTTGGGAGGTGAGAAGTTTTTTAGTCTCACGTCGGATATTATATTTTATGGGATGTCGGAAGGGATTTTTGAATACTAATTAAAAAACTAATTACATAACTCGTCAGAAAACTGCGAGACGAATCTATTAAGCCTAATTAAGCCATCGTTAGCACATGCGTGTTACTGTAGCACTTAAGGCTAATCATGGACTAATTAGGCTTAAAAGATTCGTCTCATGATTTCCAACCAAACTGTGCAATTAGGTTTTTTTCGTCTACATTTAGTACTCCATACATGTGTCCAAACATTTGACGTGATGGGGTGAAATTTTTTTGGGTTGGAACTAAACACCCCCATGTGGCCAAAGGAACAAAGCATGTGGACTGCAAAAAAAATGGCAGAAAGATGGCAGTGCATCATCTCTGCCTAGTTCGTGACTCGTGAGTAATCCAGTGGTTTCCTCTTTGTAAACAGGCGTAAGGAATAAGGAACACTTTGAGATTCTGGTCAGAAGTAGGTAAACAGAATTGTGCTGCTCACCTGCAATAAACAGGATGAATGTTCCAGAATGGTGAATCCTGAAAGACAACATTGGAGACGATGATATCAGAAGAGCTCATCAGCTCAAGAAGGTGAGGCCTAGTGTAGAGCAGTGTGCCCTTCTTCCACATATCCCACCATGCGCTGCCTTGACCATCAATAGTTCCATTCTCACCTGAACACATTGTAGTTTCCATCACAAACTATCATCATCATGAATAACTTGACTGGAGATTTTATTTTATATGTAGGAATGCCATTGTATGGCGCCAACAGAGAATTTTGTCCTGCTTTTTTTAAGTTACACCATGTGATGGAAGATTGAAGTTTCGATTTTGGCTTCGAAAGGAGTTCACTACAGGAGTAAGTAATTTCTTTGTGGTTTTTTTGAGAATATAACTGAAACAATAACCATAGCAGTTTAATATGAGAATTTGAGTAGCCGCAAAGCAAGAACCTGTGATGACAACATCCTGAAGCCCACTGCCATGGATTAAACTTATGTATCTTCCGCCGGGCAGCTCTCGTCCTCTCCCGTATGAGGGCAGCGGTTCGATCAGAGGCCAGCTTGATGTGTCCTGCACCAAGAGAGCGCAAAGCAAATATTTCATATAAAAATCTGGGTAACTGTATTCTCTATACCCTTTTACCGCACATAATTCCAAAAATTCAATCAGTTAGTGGAAGGGCATGAACGACGGCATATCACCAATATTAGATCCATGCATTCTAATTCCACTCCGGGAAATCGCTAGGGTCGTTCTTAATTCGATCGCATCTCGAGATCTCCAAAAGACGAAAGCTCAAATACGGATCCACTTCTTCTATTAAAAACAAATGATTGTATGAAGATCGATCAAAGACGAGAACGCCATGACTTGGGGAAGATGCGCTAGAGCAATGGCGGGGGCGAGCGCGAGAGAGAGCATGAGGCTCGCATGCTGGCTGACCTGCGTCGCGCGGATGACGGCGCCTCGCGCGAGGAAGAGCGTCATGCGCGAGGTGAGGTTGAAGGGCCCCGTGAGCCACACCCCGGGCGGCACGTAGAGCTCCGCCCCGCCCGGCGCGGCGCGGCGCTGGATGCTGGCGACGGCGCGCGCGAACGCCGCCGTGTTGAGCGTCCGCCCGTCGCCCGCGCCGCCGAAGCTGGCCACGGACACCCGCGCCCCGCGCCGCGGCGGCGCCGGCACGGCCCCCGAGCACGTCTCCTGCGCCTGCGCCTGCGCTGCCGCGGCCACGAGCACGAGCACGACCGCCGCCGCCACGGCTAGCAGCAGCATGCACGGGCACCGCCGAGCCATTGCACGGTGCCTGCCCCCCGCGCACGCCGAATCCTTGTGGCGAGTTCTGGATGCCTCGGTGCCGCGGTGCGCCGGCGGTAACCGCAACAAGTGATTAGTGCGGAGAAAAGGAAAAGGAAGGCAACAAAAGAACAAACAAAAGGCTCCAGCGAGCTGCTTTGCGGGTGGATTTTACGTGGGACGGTACGGGAGATTAGATTACCGTTGATCGGGAGTGACGTGGTTGCCGTTTATACGTAGGAAGGGGACGCCGCTCGCCAGCGGCCAGCCAAGGAGAAGAGTAGAAAAGCACGGCGGGCAGGGAGTGATTTTTAACTCCCACCTGCATTGCCCACCAATTTAGGATGTATATACGAGGTTCGGTTGTGATTTACTCCCTAACTCCCAAAATATCTGTAGTTTTCGTTTCCCGATAAATAACCTTGGCGGGCAAGGGTAGAGCAACAAATGAGATCATCACCTTGTTCGTTTGAACTACTTTTCAGCCAACGAATAGTATTTTTCTCTCACAATAAATCAGCATAAGTATTAGCATAAGCTAAATTTCAATTGAGCCCGTTTGTTTCATTGAAAAGTCATGTCAGAAAGTACCGTTCACTAATTTGTTAAGAGAAAAAAACATTGTTCCTATTGAAACACGGTGAAAAGCGAACAGGGCGGTGTGTATGGGGAGGAGCGCGTGCGGGAGTAGAAAATGATGTTTTCCGTTCGTTTCCGAATAATCCCGTTTTAATACAGAATAGATTCGTATTTATCATGTTTTTATCTCGTTTTTAATTTATGCTCAATATGTTCAACAATTACATGTCCTTATGTTATGTTAATATAACTACGAATCATCAAATATGCATGTTATGTTCACGTACATAGCATGTAAATGAATATTAAACTTTGTATATATTATTACATGACTTTATATATATGTATACTTTGAGAATATTAGATTATGTAATCTTAATCTAATTTTTTTTGGCTCTTCATCCGTATTTGTCCGTTTCCGTATATCCATATATTCTGATTATGTTTTCATACCCGCATTTAAATATAAAAACAGAAATAGAAATAGGATTTTTTTTGTCCGTTTTCGTCGGTTTTCCTCCCTACTGACACCGCTGCGCCGACTGCGATCACCGACAGGCGTGCGGGTTGCTTTCAAGGCGCATGTTGGTGGTGGACTGATGGTGGTCAGGTGGGTCAGGCCGCCGCTGGGCCACCAGTGCTGTTTGCTCGAGCTGCTTGGTCATTTTTTTTCTTTACAAACACAAATGGGCTTTTTTTTATAACCAACACGAATGGGCTTGTTCGGCTGTTCCGGCCGCTTGCTCTTAGCAAGTATAATAACATTTCCTCAAAAAAAGCAAATATAATAACAAACTGGTGGACTAAATGCTGAGTGAAGAAAAAGAAGAGAGAGAAAGAAAACAAGCTCTAAGTTTATATTTAACTAATGCAAAAAACAAAAGCCTTTACGAGATAAAAGAGTGGATTATCACTGGATGGTTTCCGGCTGATGCTGATTTATTGTGAGAGAAAAGTACTACTGAATTGTTAGCTAATTCTGGCTAATAAGATCAAGCGAACAAGCTGTATACATTAATAATAACAAACTAACTACTACATAAATAAACTGAAAGATAAACTCTAAATATCTATATAGCCAGCAGCACTGCTAGCTATATTGCTAGCTATATTATTAGCCTTACGCCCTTACTTTAAGAATTGCCTCCGCGTTTTGGTATGGACTGACAAATATTTTTATTCATTATACAATATAATTTACTGAGTAGTATTCATGTTTTCTTAGAAAGAGTAGTATTTATGTTAATAATGATAAATTAGCTATTTTAATTAGATTTAATCTAACTAGATGGAAAGGCTCGAATAAATGTTAGTAAGTACTTCCTCCATCCCAAATTATAAGACGTTTGACTTTTTTGACATCAAGTTTGATCACTCGTCTTATTCAAAAATTTATGCAAAATATCACTTCTTTTGTCGTGGCTTGGGGCAAATTTTTTGAATAAGACGAGTGGTCAAACTTGGGGCAAAAAAAGTCAAACGTCTTATAATTTGAGATGGAGGAAGTACATTACAGGATTAGATCTAGACTATTTTATAATGCTCTCTCTCTTTCTTCTTACTTCTCAGATGAATTGATTTTTAGAGTTGTTGAACTATCATAAATTTAATTCAATTTATAGAAAATACATCAAAATTTATGATACCAAACCAGTATTGTTAGATATATAATAAATTATATATTTTATAATATTTATTTGGTGTAATAAATATTTTTATTTATTTATATATGTTCGGTTAAATATAGGTTGATTTTATTTAAAGACCGAGCAGTACAAGGTCATGGGCAGGTCGCCTAAAGATCTCCTGCAGCTGAAATACAACCACCCATTTTTTATGTTTTTGAATATAGATATTCCCTTAAATACTCCGTAGCATTATCTGGGGCCTCGTTTAGATCCGTCGAATCGGCGCCGGCGGTACTGTGCCGAATTATTGTAGTTTTTTATTTTTATTGGGTAACAATTGTCTAAACTTTGATTAATTATGTTTAAAATGTTCGTCTAGTAAAGTACAATAAAACTGTATAATTAGTTTTTAATTTTATCTACATTTAGTACTTCATGCATGTGCCAACATTTTGATATGACGGGGAATCTTCTTTTTACATAGTGGAGTTTGCGGTGAATTTGGGAATCAAACGAGGCCTGGGACTCACGCAGCTTAAACGGCCGCCTCCATGGCTACTTTCCTGGTTACCACCTCTCCCCCTCCTCACCAGAGCACTCCACCACCCACAGCCGGCCACCTCCGCCTGCCAACTGCCACCTCCTCCGACGCCGCCCTCGCCACCCTCTCCGCCTTCCTCTCCTCCGGCCGCCTCACGAACTCCTCCCCCTCCGTCCTCCCCCGCACCCTCCGCGCCGCCGCCGACCTCCGCCTCCCGCGGCTCGGCCTGCAGCTCCACGCCTTCCTCGTCAAGACCCGCCTCCTTGCCGACCCCTTCTCGGCCTCCGCCCTCCTCCACCTCTACTCCACCCTCGCCCCGCTGCACCGCACCCGCCTCCTCTTCGACAGGATCCCCAAGTCCACCTATCCCGTCCCCTGGAACACAATGATCCTACGGTAGCCAGAACTTCCCCATGAGCTTTCTCAAAGTTGCAATCTTTGTCTGTAACTGTGACTGACCATTTGCCCTGTGATTTTTGCATCTTCCTATGGTAGGTACGCGCAGGACGGATTCTTGGATGAGGCGTTCGAGCTGATGGTGGCAATGGAGGAATCCGGCGTCCCCATTGGTGCGTCCACCTGGAACGCCGTCGTCGCTGGGTGCGTCCGTGCCGGGAACGGAGAGCTCGCCATCGAGCTGCTAGGCAAAATGGTTTCGGTTGGGGGAGTTGTGCCTAATGTGGCCACGTTTAACACCGTGCTCCATGTGATTTCGGTGTTGCGCGGGGTGGACGTGCTCCGAGAGTTGCACGCATTTGTGCTGCGCAACTCTGAGGTCGTGGGGCTTGGGCCTGTGGATTTGGATCGACTCCAGGAATCCCTGGCCGCAGGATACATGTCCAGCTCCTGTGTTCAGTATGCAGGCCGTGTGTTTCGTGATGTCAGGATTAGTACCTGCTTCCTGGGCAACCTGATGATATCTGGATTTCTTGATACGGGGCAGAGGAATCAAGCCTTAGGTGTTTTCCGAGAAATGGCATTTGGCTGTGGTTATGAAGCTCAGCATCTGCCATCAGTTTCGCTTACACTGGTCCTCCCTGAGGTCAATCTTGCAACCAAGAGAGGCTTAGAGATCCATGCTTATGCGTATCGCCATGGTTTTGAGTGTGACACCTCGGTGTGCAATGCCTTGATGGCAATGTATGCGAAAAGGGACAAGTTATGCCTGGCAGACAAGATTTTCCAAGGATTGGATGATAAAGATGTCGTGTCATGGAATACTATGATTTCAAGTTATGCCACGATCCATGATTTTGATCTTTCATTTCAGCTGTTCCGTGAAATGCAACGTAATGATACCAGGCCTGATGACTATACATTTACATCGGTGCTTAATGCCTGCAGTTTTGCCTGCAATCATAGGACAGTAATGGCATTGCACGGGCAAATGATAAGAATGGGGCTTTGTCATTCCTATGTTGATGACATGAATTCTCTCATGGATGCTTATGGAAAGTGTGGTTTCATTGATGAAGCTCAAAATATATTTGATGAGACTGATCGGAAGGATGCAATTTCGTGGAATATCATCATTTCGTGCTATGGCTACAGTGGTTTTCCTCAACGAGCAATCAGGCTTTTCCATCAGATGCAAGATCAAGGCTACAAACCTACTAGAGTCACTTTTATTGCTGTGCTGGCAGCATGCAGCCATGCGGGCTTAGTAGGCGAAGCACTGCATTATTTTGAGGGGATGCACAGAGACTACAATATTACCGCGGATGAGGCTCACTATGCCTGCATCATTGACTGTTTTGGCAGAGCAGGTCAGCTCAAACAGGCTTATGAATTCATCAGAGGAATGCCGTTAGTTCCAAATGCTTGTGTATGGGGTGCCTTACTTAGCAGTTGCAGGATACACGGAAATATAGGCCTAGCAGAAATTGCTGCGAAGAAGCTCATTGAGCTGGACCCTCAGCATTCTGGATACTGGATGTTGCTAAAAGACATCTACGCAAAAGCCATGAGATGGAACGATGTTTCACAACTTCGAACTACTATAAGAGATAAGGGCATTAAGAAGTGCCCAGGTTATAGTTGGATTGAGGTTCGAGATAGTGAGGTCCACAGATTCCTTACTGCTGATAAGCTTCACACACAAAGCCACCAGATATACCAAGTACTAGGCGGGTTAACCGAGCAGTTGATGGATGAAGGATATGAACCTAAAATAGATGTCGATTTGACATATACTGAATGAGGGATGTACTAGATTGCTACATCTTGTCTAAAAATTCTAGCCATCTAGCTGACATCTCAACACCATGTCTATTGCAAGCAGGCACGCGAATCTTATTGAATGACAAGGTTGCACAATCTAAAAGTTTAGCTGCCCAGATTAGAAGGGCTAAGGAGTAGGAGCCAAAAGAGGATGTTAAATTTGGGGCTCATCTGATGTGTAAGTTGATGCCACGTCACAAAAAAGATCATCAGACTCAGAGCATTCGGTAACAAGAATATATACAGAGTTCACAGCCTAATTTCAATATTTTTTTTGTGAGAAATCCTGATGCAAATATTACACCTATGACTCATACCAAGGTTCCTCAAGATTTACTGCATAAGAAAAGGCAAAATGAGAATGCGAAAACAGAAAAGCAGCAGCTGACTTCTAAACTGCCTTGACAGGAGGCCTTGTTGGAAAATACAGAAGGCAAAGCTGCAGCGGACTGTTAGCTTCGAACAAGTTTGTTTCTTGCTGGTAGTTTGCTATGACAAATAGGAGACGTGAAATAGGCAGGACATTCTCGCAAAAAAAAAAAGGCAGGACAGACAAGAATGACTAGAAGTGTACAACACGCTTTTCCAAAGTCCAAGATATAAGCTTTGATCTGTAGATTGTATTCATGGAAAATGGTTGGTTCCTGTTTCCTTTGCTCAGGCCAATGGTAGTGCCGTAACGGAGTTCAATTGCATTGGAGGATGTTGACTTGAAAATGCTTTTGTTTTAACTGACAACTCAAACAACTAGTAAGCTTCTCGGCACTGAAAGGCTATATAACTATTGCCGACCAGTAAACAGGCCTAAAATTAAAAAATTGGGATGCCAGGTTTGGTTAGAGGAACTAGTCGTTGTTGGGTATCTGCCTTGATTCCAGTATTTTCCACTAGCTAGATGTTATTATGTTGTAGTAACGTGTATAATTTACTTATTTTCTGAAGGCACCAAGAAGTCATTTTCACTTGTTAATCTGATTTTTTTTTGAGATATTATATGGATGAAAATTCTTGCTTTTAGGGTGAAATTAGCAATATTGCTAAGATGGAATGAATATCGCAAAGAGTTTTGTTTCATAAATTGGACTTAGTAGCTTGTAACGGAGTATGTGCCTATTCTATGCCTGAAAAAGGCTTAACGCAAATTCTTAGACCCATGGCCCATATGCTAGACACATTTTATTACTGAACTTTGTCATAAACGTGGCTTCCCATTTTTTTTAGTCACACTTCCTTTAGCTGCCACACTTTGTCTAAGTTGAGTTGTGGCAAGGTTAGACACCAACAAAAAAACACATAGTAGTCCATTAAGAGTAAAGACAACTATGGATCTTGATCGATATTAAAAAAAAAAGGGCGCTGCTAGCGCCCGGACGTCCGGATCCGGGCGCTAGCGTCCGGACGCACCACAAGAAAACCCCATAACACGCTAATGAAAACCGCCGAACCCGTGATTAAAAAAACGGCAACCCCGCACCGTCCCCACGCGCGCGGGAGAGCGGATCGAACGCATCCCGGGCCCGCACGCGGGATCCGATCCCACCTCTCCAAACCTCGTCTGCCCCCCGAAGCAACCTTCGCCTCCCTCCCCACCGTGCAACACCCCGCCCCCACGGCTCGGCAAACAACTGAAACAACACACGCGAGTTGCTGCAAATCATCATGAAAAACAACTATGCAACAAACAAAGGAACGCCTGTTGCACCAAAGCATAAAAAATACTGCAACAACGACCAAACACCTACTGAAACAACAAACAAACGCCTACTGCAACATGCAGAAACTGACCTACTACATCAAAACATAAAAACTACTGCAACAGCAACCAAACATCTACTGAAACAACGGTCAAACACCTACTGCAACATGTAGAAAAAAATAAAGCTTCAACATGCAAGGAACACCTACTGCACCAAATCATGAAAACTACTGCAACAAACAACAAAAACACCTACTGAAACATACCTTTCGAGAAACTGAAACAAACATATACAAGCTACTGAAACAGGGGGGAGAAAAGGGAAAAAGGCCGCCGGATCTACATCACCCCCATGGATCCACCACGGGGGCCACTGCTACATGGATCCACCACCAGGGGAGGCCCTCATGCCGTCGTCGAGGTGGGGGAGGCGAGCCGGGGCGGAGAACGCCACCCACGCAGCTGGATCTGCACCGCCCCCATGGATCCACCACGGGGAGCCCGGTGCTCCCGTGGATCCACCACGAGGGGAGGCCCCCATGCCACCGTCGAGGTGGAGGAGGACGCTCCAGGGTGGAGGAGACCCCACGCCGCTGGATCTGCAACGACTCCCATGGATCCAACGCGGGGAGGTTGGCGCTCCATGGATCCACCTGAGGAACGCCAGGAGCCCGCGGTCGCTGTCAACTTCGATGAAGCGACAGAGGAAGGAGAGGGACACAGCAAGGGGAGGGGGCATCGCCTGGAGAGAGGAAGAGAGGGAGTGGCGACGAGCCACCGGCGCGGCGTGCAGGGGAGGAGCTCGTGGCACCCGAGGAGAGCACGAGACGAGACGAAGAGAGCGGAGCGAGCGAGTGGGGTGGGGAAAGAGCTGAGCGAGCGGCGGACGAATGGATAAGGGAGTCGCGCGCGGTCGAGCGGATGGAGTCGCGCGTGAGCGGGTTCGGGTTGCGCGGCGCGTCCGTTGCCGTCCGGACGCCCGTGTAGTATCAATTCCGTAAAAAAAACTATGGATTTTAATATAAAACTTTTAGTAGTAATATCTTAAAATTATATCTAGAATAGAATGAGTACTATATTATGAAAGTAATGTTTATGATGAAGCTGGGAGCCTTCTTAGAAAAAAAATTAGAAAAGTTTGACTTATATCAAACCTAAAGTAAGCTACAGCCGATCAGACACAAGCGTGGAGTACGTCAGGGGGACTGCTTGTCTCCAATACTCTTCATCCTAACAATGGAGGTGCTCGGCAGGCTGTTTTGTGCAGCAAGAAATGAAGGTCTCATCCGCTGTCACGGAACCGCCCAAATTATAAGAACAAAAGTACAAAAACAATCGCCGGAGCAATTAAATTCCCGTACTTAAGCTCTTATAACTCCGGTAGTCCAATAAAATCCCGAGGGATTTCAAACCAATCAACATACAAGCCAAGATCGTAGTGGTCCAACATAACAGGTCATATGTTACATCCATTTCATAAGTAATTCAACATATATCGGAGTTCAGTAGAGTTATTACAACTCAAGTTCAAAGGTAGCGGAAGCAAAGTAGTTTGAAAACTAATATCACCTTAGTTCAAATACATGCCAGTATCAAGGTCAATTTCCAACAAAAGCATGAGAGATAAGATAGCTCAGAAGGATCATGCCCATGATCACACTCCGCCACTACAGCCGGAGTCTTCCAATTCTTGCAGTAGCTATGATACATCACAACCTGCAACAAGTGGGAATAAACCCTGAGTACGAGGAGGTACTCAGCTAGACTTACCCGTCATAAACCAGAAATAATATGACACCAAGGAGTATGCAAGGCTTTCTTTCAGTGGGCTAGCTTGACTCATTTGCGAAAAGCATAAGTTATCATGAATAAACTAATTTAAGTCCTTTTGCATCATATTTATTATAACCTATTCAATCTAGGTAAGCACCTATGCTAAAGCAATCACTTGATTAACCATTAACATCAAAGGTTACCATCTCAGGTTTAGCATTTCCAACATTATCCACATAACCATCCGTGTTCCATCATTATTACTACGATGCCGTAACTCGAGTCAAGTGCTCACTATCCAGGAGCGATGGCGATTCGAATCGATTATTAACCAGCTGGTAATTTATTCCTCACACAAACCTCACTCACCCGCTAAAGTGAGGTGTTGGTCACCGAGTCAACTATTCAGGTAAAGTCGCGAGCTTGCCAGGAACCACATGTACCCGGGGGCCGCCCGACTGCTCTTTGGCCTTATCATCGCGCCCCCGTTTCCTGCCACTACTGCTCCGGTACAGTGCGTTGCGGGCAATCCACTCGGCCCGAATAATCTCCCAGCTTCGCGGTCGAAAGGTACTTTATTCGGCCAGCTAAATGTGAGGCATGCGTTCAACATGACCCGAGGCCCAACAACGGACGGTCCTTAATCGACACAGGCGGAAACTACAAGCACCCCAGAACCCTGTCTGGTTGCCCCATACTTATTCCGCCCGGTCTCCAATTATTCATCAACACTTGGTTATTTCCAGGATATCATCCATTCCATAGCTAAAGTTTTCCAGTAACCCCTATAGTTGCCGGTGACAGGAAATCACCGATCGCTACCGGTCTAAGCAGGGCTAAGCAATATTTTCGATCCCGAACCAAAATAGGATTTCAGGCATATTTACGGGACAAGGAAAGGATATATATGCAACAAGTGTTTTCAATCAACTCCTATAACTTAATGCAACAATACATATATAACATATATATATACTCAATTGCTTTTGTAAAGTAGGAGGCTTAGAATGCTCCGGGGCTTGCCTGGGATCGAACACTAGGTTAGTGATTGACAGATGACACTCGCTTGGCGAGCATCTCCCATCCCGACACTTGTTTAGCCCTTCCATCTTCGGGATAGGTCCACCAAACACCGTCTTCAGGTTTGGCCTCAACATCTCATCCTTCACGTGGTGCATCTAGCGAACCTAGATGAGATGCAAGATGCATGTGTATGAATATGATGAATGGTAACAAGAGATGCATCACATAATTATTTAAAGAGGGCAAGCACATTAAGCACAACACAAGTTTAACAAGAGCACAAGTATCTTAACTTGACCATCATCAAGGGTATAAGCCACACTTAGCAACACATGGAGTAAACAACCATAACTAGCATCTGACAATTTCTAGACTGCAGCAACAGCTACATGTTTGGATCATAACTGGAGTTATACAAATCCAATAGCCATGCAACAAGACATTCTGGAAAGCTTATGAAATTGTCTATAATTCATCTTTAATCATCTTAGCATGATTATCAAGTTAACTAAGTCAAACATGCATAATTACAGAATCTGGTCCAGAGATTCCAGAGAACAACTATTTCTGGAACCCAACTTGAAACAGTCATTACTCACAAACTATAAGGCCAAATGCCACCAAAATTTAACACAAGCTAGATTAATGAGTTATCTACAACTTTGTTATAAGCATATTTCTCAGCAAACATCATTTTCATGGTGCAATTACCAAAGTCCCAGAAACTGTCCAGGAAAGCATCAATTACAAGAATAAATATTAACTTACATTCTAAACACACATTTGGCCACAACCAATGTAACCATCATAAAGTGCATGTTAAATGATCACCAAAAAGCATAGTGCTCATCATTAAATAATTTCTTTTAAAGCATTTCTTAATTTATTTAAATAGCAAGGTGAAATAATAAACATATACAAAATGTCAATAATAAAATCTATAAAAATTACAGTAGCTCTTATATACACCCAATAGTCTACTGTACAAATTTCAAGCCATTTGGACATGTATATCAACCTCTATGAAAAAGACAAATGGTTATTGCAAGAATTCATGTGAGAGCAAGATACGCTAATAACTCACTCATAAGGCAACTAAAATTCATGAAATTTTTACCACACATCAATCATCACATGAGTAGCATGCCACAAAAATTTCACTTCATTTGGAGCCCTATATCTACAGTTATGAAAATGACAAATACAACTAGCATTAAAAACCTAGCTGCACAAATCCATTTTTATAGAGAAAACTTTAAACTAAAACATGTCATATTATAGATCTACTGCATAGAGAATTTCACAAGGATTACAAAAAGTCCTCATTTGCTAATTTACGATTTTTCTACAATTTACTATGATTTTCCAAAGTTCCTGCAAAAATAATTACGAATCAGTCCTCTCGACACTATTCATATGAGTCACTAGTTCTGCAGAAAACCCCCTGAACTTGTTTCCCTCTTACACGTGGGTCCTTCTTCTTCTTCCTTACGACAGACACAGAGACGGACCGACGGTCGGGCTCGGGCGGTTGCTGGCCGGCGGTGGCGACATGGAGGGGCGTCGTGGACTGCCGGCTGTAGAGTGCAGCCGCATGAGGCTCCAGCCCCGCTGGATATGGCCCGCGGCTACTGGCCATGCGCGGTCGAGGAGCAGGCGGCCTGAAGCCGAGCGGCGTCGACATGGAGCGGCTCAGTGGTGGATACCGAAAGGGGAAGATGGTGCGCCGGCTTTGGGAGGGCAGCGAGCACAGCGGTGCTCTCCACAGAGCGCGCGAGGGTGGAGAAGGATGGAGAAGAAGCGGCGGCAGTAGCTCGAGCTCCAGCACGCGGCCATGGCGGAGCGCGAACTGCAGCGGCCGAGCAGAGAGCGAGGGAGAGGCGAGAGGGCGCCAGGAGGGGTGGAGAAGCGAGTGACGCGCTCTGGTACTTCATAAGGGCGCGAGGGAAGGCAGAGGCACATGGCTACGGCGTCCAGCCATGGTGGGGCGCACTCTGGTGCATGGAATCCGCGTGGCAAAACGACGAACACGTGGTGTGCGCGAATCTGCCCGACTTCGGATCCAATTTCGGCATCTTCTGTTTGGATTCGGATCTTGGCACCTGAAACAAAGTTGTTACCCTCATAAAGCTCTCCGACTTTCATTAAGGGCTATTGGCCATTAGAGCTCTGATTCAGCGGCTAAATAAGCCCAAACTAGACCATGTCAGCGTGTTAACAAAGATTAGGGAAGCTCAAAATTGCTGGTCCAAATGAAGTCAAAATCATGCCAAATTTCTCTGAGCTCTTCTCCAACAGATACACTCCAACTTTTATTTTTGGCTCAACTCAAGTTGATTAGCAAAAACACGAGAACGCGATGTGCCAACCATCTTGTCGTTGCCGGTCCAACTGCATGAACATGACGAAACTAGCAGTTTTGTGAATTAATTTTGAAGGTCCAGCCAAGATCCAAATCTGGTGAGACTTGATCTATTCTTTCCTTCACAAGGTGTACCCCAACTCGTATTAAGAAATCCAATTGAGCTTCCATATGAATTTGGAAGATAAAAGGTCACAAACATAGCATCTCACTGCTGTCAATCCAGGACTTAGAATTATTTCTAAGGCTGAAAAGCAGCAGCTGATCCAAACTTCGAGCCTCTGTTTAACAAGCTTACAAGCTGATCTAGCTCTTGGTCCAAAAACAAAGTTTCTTCTACACAACATGAACTACAACTTTCATTTAAGGTCCAACATCAGAACTAGTATAGAACCTACATTTCTACTTTGACCAAAGTGGCATCGCAATAAGGCTTGAATTGTCCTTCGTGATCCATTGGAGCATTTTCTGGGCATTTGCTCAACACGAACCTTTCACGACTTTTGTTGTAGAGTCCATCTAGAGTCATTTGGGCAAGGTTGCAAGATTTGTGTGATGATCTATATTTCCCTCCACTTAATAATGCAATTCCAGCACTTAGTAAAGTCATTCCAACGAGCATATGACTTATCATTTCATGTGACTTTTTGATTCCAAACGTCATGAAACTTTGCTAGTGACTAATATAGATAGGTACTAAGGTGAGACACCTGAAGATATTGCAATAACACCACCCAAGCATATATATTGAAAACTGCATATATGTAAAGCAAGGGTGCAACATCCAAGTTTAGATTGGGACTCCTGTCCATAGGTTTGACCTTGACATCTTCATCACCACTTAATCTACCATGTTTGAGCTCAAACCCACTGCTTAACTGGTGGCAAACACCTCGGGTGTTACATCCGCCAACTCGACACGTCGGCAATCAAGCACCACCGCAGTATCTACGCAGACGACGTCATCCTGTTTGTCCACCCGGATGCGGCAGAGGCCATAGCGGTAAAGGCTACATCCTTGACATCTTCGGAGACACATCAGGCCTCAGGACCCACCTCGGCAAATGCTCTACCGCTCCGATCTTCACGGAGGAAGAAGGGTCCTTTTGGTGGCGCTCATCATGGCTTCGGCTCCGCCTCCCAGGTCCTGTACAACACTATGCATCCCTGTAGCCTTGGGATAAATGGCTCTGGCTCCACCTGCCTCTCCTCATGAGCCACGGGAGCTGCCAAATCGTAGCTTCGCTGGGCTCCGCCACAGTATCTCCACGGTGTGAGAGCCGGAGCCGGGCGGAGCCCGACCAAACGGGCCCGAAATATTGTCAGAGTTGCAGCAAATCTTGGGCTGTCAACTAGTGGACTTTCTCATCCGCTACCTTGGACTGCCACTGAGCACAAAGAGGCTTCCCAAAAACTGTATGCAAGCTACGGTGGCAGTGGACGCCGTCGCAAGGAAGCTGCTGGCCTGCCACGGTCCACTCATGGCAAGGAGGGGCCGTCTCATTTGGATCAAGTCCATCCTCGCGGCAGTGCCAATCTACTGCATGCTCGCGGACGGCCTGAAAGCATCTAGGCCCCTAGAGTTGGTTTCGGCAATTAATGACAACGCAATATTACCATGACTAACGTGTGTTTTGCATAAACTTTGGTAAGTTAGGTCATGGGAATGGTGACTGTTTTGGGCACTATGGTTTTCATGGCCCTTGATGGAAATCGTTTCGGTTTTCAAAGGATTAACGACAAGATTAAGGACGGTTAGTTCCGGACGTCGAGGAGTTGAGTTACGTTCGGAATAGTCGTTAGGATCTTTGCTTTTCTCCTTTGGTCGTACTATAAAGGGGGCATGAGTGAGTAGCTTGACCTAGGTGAGTCTATTTGTTTAGGTGTGGAGCACACTTGTCAAACTTAGCACTAGGTAGCTCAGGTGAAGCCCAAAGATCTTTTGGAAGAAACTTTGTTCAGGTTGCGTTGCGATCCGGAGTAATTTGAGCCTTTTCTTCTTGACCGGACGCGGTTTCTATCTCGACCGGACGCGTCCGGTCAGTATAGTGATCTGCAGCGAAATGCAACCTAACGACCGGATGTTGTGGCTCGCCTGACCGGACGCGCAGGTGGCGCGCTCTACAGTTACGAGAGCTAGGGTTTGCGACCAGACACGAAGTCTGTCTGACCGGACGCCACTGTGGCCGAGTCCGGTCAAAGTACAGAAAGGTTCCAGAAAGGGTTTTGAGCGACCGGACGCATCCGGTCACCCCTGATCGGACTCGTCTGCGCGTCCGGTCATTCAACGTCCTTGATTTTCAATTCGATTGTTGCTACCGACCGGACGCGTCCGGTCACATCGACCGACGCGTCCGGTCAGTACGAAAAATGCTGAGTTGGCACTTAACGGTTGGGATTGACTGTGGGGAGTATAAATACATCCCCTACCCCTCTATTTGAGGTCTCTTACTCATTTGTTCAGCTGAGAAACACCTTTCATATGCAAGAGAGTGCAAGAGCTCTAGTGAGGATTGAGATTTGAGAATCCAAGATTAAGGATCCTCATTAGTGACTAGGGAGTAGCAAGTGTGCATCCACCTTCTCATTAGGCTTGTTGCGGTCAAGTGAGAGTTCTTGCTTGTTACTCTTGGTGATCGCCATCACCTAGACGGCTTGGTGGTGATTGGGAGCTTGGTGATCATTCGGCGGAGCTTGTGGATGACCCAACTCATCTTGTGAACGGTTGTGGGCGATTCACCGCGACGGAGTGTCAAAGAATCAGCCCGTAGAGAGCACTTGATCCTCGTGCAGATCAAGGGGGAGCTACACCCTTGCGCGGGTGCTCCAACGAGGACTAGTGGGAAGTGGTGACTCTCCGATACCTCGGGAAAACATCGTCATGTTCCAAACCCTTTATATTCAAGCAATTTACTTTCTCGCATTGCTTTTGTTGCTTGGTTTAATTTCCTAGAATTGCCATGCTAGACTAGGATTAGAACTTAGGGTGCAAAACTTTTATCGATAGAATCACTAAGAACACTTGTAGGCACTAGGGGTGAATTATGGCTTAATAGGTTTTAATTCTTACAATAATTTTTAGAAAAACCCAATTCACCCTCCCCTCTTGGGTATCTTGATCCTTTCACGGCCTACCACCATGGGTGAGACACGAGATTGATGCCATCTGCCGCAGGTTCCTTTGGGTCGGCAAGGATGAATCCATATGTGGGAAATGCATGGTTGCCTGACCAACTGTTTGCCGACCCAAGGAACTGGGAGGGCTCGGCGTGCCGGACCTGAAGCTCACCAACATCGCACTCCAAACGAAGTGGCTTTGGCTGCAGCACATGAACACTCAGCGTGCATGGTCGCAGCTTCCCATCCAAGCTTCAAAGGAGGTTTTGGCGTTCTTCAACGCTTCAACCTACACCATACTCGGCAACGGGGCAAACAAATACTTCTGGACGGGAAGATGGCTCAATGGCTGCTCTATCCAGGACCTCGCGCCAACACTCGTCAGCCCAGTGGATCATCGGGCCCTTCACTCGGCAATGGTAGCGGAAGCACTGCCCAACCGAAACTGGGTCAAGCACATAAGCGACGGCCTTACCGATCTAGCGATCCAGGAGTACCTGGACATCTGGGATCAAATGCGAGACATCGAGCTCAGCAACGCACAAGACACCTTGGTATGGCGGTGTAACACCCCGGTGTTACGCAGGCATTAGCATTGCAAATCATACGCATGATACGTCAGTGCATTCATCATCACATGTCAAGTAGAGTGCATTTTTTAGTTAAAACATTTCTGTGAAACATAAATGTTGCATATACTTATTGAGAATTGTTTCACCCTAATTATACTTGCTAGGCTACTAAAACATGTGTAGCTATAATTTTAAATCACCTAGAACTAGTTAGTACAATTTTTGGAGCAACTTGATAACCAAAGTTTTGTCAAAATTTGCTTTTAAAAATATTATTAGAAAATAGTCAAAAACCCTCATATTTAGCTTTTATTCTCCAATTCAAAATCTGTTGGGAATTTGAAGTTGGTCCCTTAATAAAAGTTGTAGAGAATTAAATTCTAAGCAACTTTCATTTTTGGGCCATTTTCAGAAAAAGTCATCTTCTTGCTCAAAATGGAATTTTAAAACTGTGAATTGAATTTATTTGAAAAATTTCTGGAAAATAAAAATGTAAAACAGTTTTCTTACCTTAACGGGCCGCCGCTTCCCTTTTGGCCCGCTGGCCAAAGCGGCCTGGTCTTCTCCCCGCGCGCGCGCCCGCGCAGCGCCGCGGCCCGGCCCGGCCCATGCCGCGCGGCCGTCTCCTTCTCCCGCCCGCGCGCCCGCTGCGCTGTCCCGACCGCGGCAGGCCGCGCCCGCCGCGTGGCGAGCGCATGCCGGCGACACCGGCCGGGTGGCGCCCGGTGGCCCCCGCGGCCGCGCTCTCCTTCACCCGCGCCCCGGCACACCAGTCCGCGCCCACTCACTCCTCCACTCCCTCAGCTCGCTAGCAGCAAGAGCAGAGCCCGCGCACCGCCTCCGCCCCGTGACCGAGCACGCGCTCGTCGGAGTTGGCTGCTCCGGCCGCCTCAGCTCACCGCTGTAGACTCCATCTTCCTTGGAGCACCCTCGCCCCGTCGCGCAACTCGTGCTCATCTTAGCTCGCCGCGGTATAGCCCCTATCCCCGGTAATCTCTCGCCGGAGTTCGGGTCTGCTCACCGGAGAAGAACCGTTCCGTGGGCACCTCACCTCCGCTTCACCTCCCGCTCTCTTTTCTTGCGCACCAGTACCCCACCATGTCCCCGATGCTCGCGAGCGCCTCCACGCACCTTGCCGTGGCTGGAAGCGCCTCGTCGTCGGTGAACCGCACCGCCGTTTCGCCATGCACGGCGGCGGCCGGCTTCCCGAGGTCGTTAGGTCACGCCAAGAGCACCATTGAGTTCGCGCGAGGGTGGAGATCACCCCGGTCCTTTTGGCCTGGCCGGAGACCTCACTGCCGGCAAGCTGTGGCCGCCGGCGTCCTTCTCCCTCTCCCTGTGACTGACCCGTGGGGTCGCGGGTCCACCTGTCTGTCTCCTCTCGCGCACGCGTGTGCATTGTGCCGGGTGCACGTAGCAGTTTCAGTCGAGTTGTTTTAAAGTGATTTTGAAAATGAATTCCAGAAAAGAAATAAATGCTTTAGAAATTCATAACTTGCTCATTTTGGCTCCAAAAATTGTGAAACAAATTTTGGTAGACTTCTTAGGACCAGATCTATGATCTAAAAATATTGCATGTCAAGTTTGCAATACTTTTCTGTAGGGTTTTTATTTAATCATTGAAATTTCTGTTTTCTTGATAAATATGTAGTAAATCATAGAAAACTCAGAAAAATATGGTTTCATTCTTGTTAATCTTTTTGTGTAATGTACTTTCTAGGAAAAATATGTTCCATGCATGTTCTGTAGAAAAATTCTTATGTGTAGTATAAGTGCTTATTATTGTTAATAATTGTTATTTTTGATAGAGAGGAAAATATAAATAAAACATACATATAATAATTTTTCTATGGTGATTGCTTATTGTGTAGAATGTAGGAAAAATGCTAAATCAGTTGTTTGATACTTTTCATAGTATAAAGTATTTTTATGCTCATTTTTAGGTTTTAGCTTGTTATTTTTGTGTAGGTAGTTCTAGTACTCCAAATGTAATGAAATTTTTGTGGCATGCTAAAGTCGATGATAGTAATCCACTGTAATTTTATTAGATTTTTCTATGTTATCAAAGGAAGTGTTGCTATTCAAACATAGTGTCAACTAGAGTTTAAATTAGCATTTTTAATGCAAGATTAGTTGATAAATTTTGCTTTGGTGTATCTTTGAAGCTTCTTAGGGTGCTGGAGTGACTTTGCATGGTAGAGAATGTTTATAGTAGTTTATGAGTATATGTTCTTGGATGATGTAGACTACCTTGTAGAAGAGTTGTATTTCCACTTTATGCAATAAAGTAAACCTGTTCATCTACATCTCATTCATGATTATCATTTCATGTCATCTCTGCAATGCACCTAGGCATGATCACTTATACATTTGCATCATACAAGATCGCAAGAAGTAACTCCAGTAGCAGTTCCCGAGGAGCCGGAAGAGCAGTCCGAGGTGCAAGAGCAGGAGGTGCCCGAAGCCGACGAGGAGGTCGGTGAGGATCTGCCAGAGTGCCCAGACCACCGCCCGAGCTCTTTCGAAAGAGGCAAGCCCCAGAGCATTTCTCTCCCGGTTTGCAAATCTTTTATTAAATGATTACTTTAATTGATGCATTACGTTTAGGAGTTATTTGCAACCGTTGCTGCATTATACCTTGTTTACCCTTGTTCTACCATATCCTTGTTACCTTGGTATTCGCAGTCCAAAAATGCTTAGCTTGCTTAGACCGGTAGAAGTCGGGTGATTTCCTGTCACCTGCGAGCTATAGGTGGTTACCTGGATCTGTTTGGAAAAGTATGTCATATGGGAATAACTAAGTGTCAAATCGAAATTGAGACCGGACGAAGACTTGCAGAGTTTCGGACTGTAGTGTTTTCCGTCTGTGTCGATTAAGGACCGACCGTTGTTGGGCCTCGAGTCATGTTGAACGCATGCCTCACATTTAGCTGGCCGAATAATGTACCTTTCGACCGCGAAGCTGGGAGATTATTCGGGCCAAGTGGATTGCCCGCAACGTACTGTACCGGAGCAATAGTGGCAGGATACGGGGGCGCGATGATAAGGCCAAAGAGCAGTCGGGCAGCCCCCGGGTACATGTGGTTCCTAGCGAACTCGCGACTTTACCTGAATAGTTGACTCGGTGACCAATACCTCACTTTAGCGGGTGAGTGAGGTTTGTGTGAGGAATAAATTACCAGCTGGTTAATAATCGATTCGAATCGCCATCGTTCACTGGATAGTGAACACTTGACTTGAGTTACTTCATCGTAGTAATATTGATGGAACACTTGGACAGTTATCTGGAATATGACATGATGGAGGTTGTTAATGTTCATTGGTTATCCTTACCTACTTAATTACATGTTAAGCTAGTACAGATGCAAATGTAGTTGACAGGTTAATAAAGATTTAACTTGATGCAAGCTTTTGAAAAAGATTCTTTAATCCTGAAAAATGCCTTTTTGCAAATGAGTCAGCTACCCTACCATAAAGCCTATCATGATCCTTGGTGTCACTTTATTTTCGGTTATGTCGGGTAAGTCTAGCTGAGTACCTTCTCGTACTCAGGGCTTTGTTCCCACTTGTTGCAGATGGGCAGATGTATTACGGCTACTGTATCAACTGCCTTTATCCTGCGATGGGTGAAGCTTAGGACCATGGGCAGTGGTCGTTCCCTACTTCTCGTCTGATGCTTTTGTTGGAGATGATCATCAGCTGGCACTTTATTTCGAACTCTGTGTGAGTGTGAGTGTGGTTTGAACTTAATGCTTCCGCTACTTTTATTCAAACTTGGTTTGTAATAACTATGTTTAAACTCTGATGTATTTGTGACGCGCACTTTTATATAACTTATGATGGTGACCGCTAAACTTATTACGATCTTGGCTGGTATGTAAGTTGGTTTGAAATCCGTCGTGATTTCACGGACTACCGGATTATACGGGCTTAAGTTTGCTAAATCGTCTGCTCGGTGGATGATTTTCTTACTTAATTTCGTATAATTGATCGGTTCTGTTACAGGCGGTGGACAGGGATAGAGTGTACTCCTCAAGATGAGCTTACAGCGCCCTACACTGGGGATCACACCCCATCCCGGTTGCAACAGGATCTAGAAAATTTGGGCACCACTTCGTGTCAAAAAATTCTTATGGCTGGTGTGCGACGCAAGCACTGAACTGTTGACAGGCGAATGCACCATGGACTCGAAGCCGCCGAGCACTGCTTCATGTGTAACCAAGAACTGGAGTCCATCGACCACATCATTGCTTCGTGCTCCTACTCCAGACAAGTATGGTGGCACATCCTAGAGGTACTAGGCGCAGATAGCTCTTAGGTTGGAAGTGACAGCCTTCAAGCATGGTGGGACGCATGGCGAGCTCGCTGGACAGGAGGCAAGAGGAAAGGAGCGGACTCATTGTTCGCTCTTGCGGCCTGGGAACTATGGAAGGAGAGGAACGGAAGGTGCTTCTGCCAAGCCTTGTCCATAGTTATGCAGATCCTCACGCACATCAGGCACTTGGTAGACCAGTGGATAGACGCCGGGGCGGCGAAACTAGGTTGTCTCGTGCGCGAGTAATCACCTAGTTTAGAGTCCGCTAGGTGGGGATAAAATATTTGTAAATTCATCTGCACCCTAGTGCGCCATTAAGTAGCGCGTCGTTGTAATCAAACTATCTTTCGATCTTAATACAATGATACACAAGCCTTTTGCGTATTCGAGAAAAAAAAACTAAAGCTATAATTTAGAGTGGAGGGAGTAGCTTCTCACAGCATGGGGAACGGGAAGCGGAAGCTCCAACGATAAATCGCTCTTGTAGTGATCCTGTTCCGCTAACAGCCGGTCATCCTACCTACTTAAGCAGATTTTTTTCTCAAATGCCAAGAGGACTTTACATTTTTTGTTTAAGATAGAAGAAGTAAAAGTTCATACATGACACAGCAATTGAAAGTTTATACGCTCCGGCATGGCTAACCTTGCACTAAATTTGAAACACTCTATATGGTGAATTGAACAACCATTGAATGGCAGCATCAAACTATGTAGATGGTTGATCCTGGCTTTGATCCACTCCGCTTAATACTTGATCACCTGCGCAAACGATTGGAGCGTTGTTGATTGCCCTCCCCTCCTTTCAGGTGCTCCAGGTGATAAAAAATAAGGATTCGAGCCTGCACCGCTTGTCTGGTGGCCAACTGTGCCATAGCTTATACCACAAGTCATGAAGAGAAGCACATCTTTTTTTGAAATAAAAGGTAGTAGCTCTGCCACTCAATTAAGTAAGGGGTAAGAGTTTTATGTACAGGAGGCACCCTTGGTGCCAACACTACGATCGTAAGACCAGAAAGGAAAAACATGTCCTACCCTTAAGTGAATTTACCCATCAAAGGACACAACCCTATGACGTTGCATTATATCCTCTTTGGTCAAGGAGGCCACCTGCTGGATCGTTTTATGGGCGTTGTCGAAGATCCTCCTATTCCTCTCCTTTCACAAGTTAATGTAAATGAGGATTCCATTGAACCACCTTTGGTCTAGTTTTGACACCTTGCTTGCCTCCTCCCACCAATTGGCAAAGCATGTACGGTCATCCTGTGGTAGTTGCACACTGAAATTTTCCTAGGACAGAACTTGGTTCCAAACTGCTCTAGCGAAAGGGCACACCAAGGAGAGATGCACATCTGTCTCCAGGGGCCCATTACACATGGCACAGTGCTCCTGGTGCGGCCATCCTCTCTTCTTTAGACTATCTGTCTATGTTAGGGCTCAAAAGCCAAGCCTGAGCAAATGAACTACCGAACTCGAAATGTGAAGGGACATGCGAAGAAGAGGTGATCATAGGTTTCCTTTGCTTGGTCACAAAGGTAACACAATGGGTGGGCTTCTAGTCGTGGCATCTTCGGTGATCCATCATCCGGTGTCAGCGCTTGACTGCGAGCCAAAGAAAGATCTTCGCTCGGAGCGTGCTCAACACTTCCAAACTAGATCATGGCCCTGGAATTGCATAGCTCCTAGGTGAGGCCGTCGGTATGTCGATCTAGCGTTGTAGCATTCGTTAGCTGTCCAACGCCAAGTGAGTGTATCATCAACTTCCTCACGCAGCTCGACCGTCTCAACCTGATCCCAAAGCCACAGGTACTTCTGCAATCGTCGGCACGATTAGGCCTCTAGTTATCACCCTGATCCATTGACGGTTGGAGATTGCTTGGACCACCGTCTAGGCCTTGTGTATTCTATTTGCCACCGATGCGCACAATGATGGTGATGTCTCTTCAACTGAGCGTCCATCAAACTAGTTACCTAGCTAGAACAAAGTGTGCTAGTCGTTGCTGATGCAAACTAACGTGGAAGCTTTGAAGAACTATCAGATTATATATGGTCTTGCTCACTTTGAGTGGTAAATCAGCCCAAAAATTGAGGAGCGATATCCGTGGAGTCGGCAATTGGCTCTAAGACGGTGGATGGTTGGATGTAGTCTTTGTATAGGCAGGGTCAGATGGTTAGTTCAGATGGGTTGTAAAAGGGAAAAGAAAAGCAAATAGGGGAAATAAGAAAAAGAAGAAGAGAAACATCTTAAATGAAGCAAAATTGCTTGTTCGGTCACATATTCTAAGTTTTGTGAATTGAACTCCTAATACTGCGAGGTTACCAAATTTGAGACCTTTATTTGAAATTGCGCGGATAGAAGAGGGATCAAGGTATGAGCGAGCATGCAAGGATAGTCTGCTATGGGTGTGGTGAGCATACATGGAACAACAAACCTAGTATTATTCATCTGATGTTTTCTTCGAAACGTAGAAATTGTATAGGATTATGAATTTCACAAGAATTAGTTTATTTTTATAGAAAAAATACAGAATAAAAATCCCATAATCCAAGGAAGCTAAAGGAATCCAAGTATTGAAGGTGAGGGAGCACTATTTACCAGCAGGGATTCACGAGGACTAAAGATCTATCTAAATAGGGTCGTAACTGTTACAAGTATTGCCACTTAATAAATATAACTCTAAAGTTCTATGTTACTAAGAGAGGTATCTTAGAGTTTCGATCCCACTTATAGGCTTATAGCCTGGTTTTTCATGTTAAGGATTATTTGTCTTATAAACCTCTTTTTCTTTTGAAACACAATAAAAGCACAAATGCACACTTCTTCGTAGGGCAGGGCAGCTCCAACGTTTACCTCTTCATATGACAACTCCAATGATCTATCTTGAAATGGACACATGAATTATACCATATGCCAGTGAGTAGCGAAGAGATGGGTGATAGACTCACATGGCTTCTCGTAACTTTTGTAGGATCTACACTCTCAGTGCACCCCCTCTAAACTCTAATCCTTTCGTCTGCCCAAGGCTTTTGCATTTTCCTTTCTTTCTCCATATAATCGTTGTGGAACCTTTCATCTTCCCGTGATATTTGTGGAATCTGCGTTCTTAGTGCACATACGGAAAGCATATTACACTAGCGATTTGTACTAGTTGTTGGAGATGCACTAAATGCAAACGAAGAAAGTTCCATCATGATGTTATCTATGTTTTATTCCCTTCAAACTTTTGTTTTGTGGGCTAGATCCTTCTCTCTGCTCTACATTGTCAATTCTTTGGTTGGCCGAAGATGTCAACACAATATCGGTGCCAATTTAGTTTAGCTTAGTTTAACGTGTATATATATGTTATCTCCGTAGCAATACCCATCTATCCCATGATCTAACAATATGGGCTCTGACTGAAGTTCAAAAATTTTACACATTAATACAAGGATAAGCGCAAAACCCCTTTCGATCTTGCATTATCTCCACAGCAATAGCCATCTATCCGGTGCTCTAATAATACATGGGCTCTAACCAAAAGTTTGCACATGCCTGAAATGCAAGGATAAGTGCAAAACACCGTTTGATCTTGCAAAACGCTCATGATCCGAGCGAGGCTTGAAGAAGGCAGACATAGATTACCCTGGTCCATTGGATCACTTGGCACGTGAAACCTACCCATGGATCTCCCCCAGTTTCTTTATTCCATCCTTCCTGTCTACCTTCTTTCCGCGCTCATGTGTCTGAGAATCGCGTCCCTTGCTTGAGCCGGAGTGCCAGTGCCTGCTGCCACTGAGCACCGACCAGGCCAGTCAAGTGATCAAGTCGTCATCGCATTCGAGAGCCGTCCGTCCCCATCACCACTCCCGCTACCAACGGTCCGAGTGAATCCTACCGATCGCGAGCGCCGCCGCGTCGTCGCCCCGCCTCGGCATCCACCGTGTCGTGCGCGGCCGCGCTCACGGAATCGCGGTCTCGCTTCGCGATAAGGCTACTTCTCGTGTCCACTAAAACCAAGACCCACCTCCAGCGTATAGAAGAGGAAAAAAAAAGGGAGGAAGCCCTCTCTCCAAGTCACGCGCCTCCCACCTCGCCGGCGCCGCCCGCCTCAGCCGCCATGAGCGCGCTCCAGGCGTCCCTCCTCCTCCGCCCGCTCCCCTCGCCACTGCCCCCGCGCCGCCGGCTTTCGCTCCCCTCCGCCTCCGCCTCCGCCTCCGCCTCTTTCCCCCGCGGCGCCCACGCGCCCCGCCGTGCCCCGCTCCGCCTCCGCGCATTGGTACCCGGCGCGCCGGAGCCCGACGCCCCCGAGCCGCCCGCGGCTGCGTCCTCGGCCGCGACGGCGGCGGCGGAGGCTGAGCCCGAGCCGGAGGCGGAGGCCACGACGGCGGCGGCGGCGGCGCAGCCCGCCGCCATGAGCGGGAAGGAGGAGCTGGAGGACCTGGTGGACAAGGCTAGGGCCTGGGCCATGGCGGTCGCCGCCGCGGTGGTGGCCGCGGCCAGGAGGTTCGTCGACTGGCTGGCCTCGAGGGACTGGATGAGCTGGTGGCCCTTCTGGAGGCCCGACCGCCGACTGCAGCAGCTGATCGACGAGGCGGACGCCAACCCCAACGACGCCGCCAAGCAGAGCGCGCTCCTCCACGAGCTCAACAAGTTCAGGTGCGTTGTTTTGCTTTGACAATTGGGCGAATGTGGTTCGGGCTGAGTGGATTGCTTGCTGATTTATACGGTTTGGATGGCTTGACTTACCTAAGGATCAGTTGTACCAAGGTTCTTGAGAAATTTGTGGCTATGAATTCCCAACTTTTGCTATGCTGAGTGGATTCTGCACCCTAGAGATACCTCTATGTTTGATTTGCCTCACAAAATTAGTAAGAAGCAACGTGAGGAGTGGTTGACGATTCATATACTGTTGGATCATTGACAGGAGAAAGCACAAATATGAATGATCTGGAACTTGTATCAAAATAGTCCAATTTCTCTTATAGTTGGAGTCCTAGTACCTGCACTATCATTAATAGTGGTTGTATTGTTGACATAGGCATCGGAGTCCTTTTCTCTGCCATCTTTTGGTACAGTTTGAAAAACAATGACAATGAAGAAAGTTTTCTTCTTTTGTTGGTTTTGTTTGTACTGACCATTGCATCAAATCTTCTTCGAATTAGAAACTAAATAATGGTATGTTCACCTATTTGAATTTCCTGTTTTCATGTGCACTGAAAATATGGCAGCCCTGAAGATGTCATTAAAAGGTTTGAGCAGCGAAGCCATGCTGTGGATAGCAGGGGGGCCGCAGAGTACCTGCGGGCTCTTATTCTTACTAACACTATAGCTGACTACCTTCCAGATGAACAATCTGGGAGGTCTGCAAGTCTGCCAGCCCTGGTAAGTTCATTTTGCAACTCTGTAATACATAGATGATGAAGTTTTATGCACTATCTTATTCTGTCAATGTAGCTTCAGGAAAAAAAAAAGTATACCACGTTTGGTAACTTGACTGATATAGTGATATTCAATTTTCCAAATCCATCTATCATTCATGCCACACAATGGCATAAGATTCATGCTCGACTGTATTCTTCAATGTATATCCATGTTTTTAGGGATGCTCACGCAATTATGCCATTTGTTGAAGCACTTTTTTTTTCAAGTAAAGCCTGTTTGGCTCTTCATCATATAGATAAACATTGCTGTCATCCTGCAAAAGCTCAAAGCTTATAACTTCACACTCTATGCATTTCCTTCCACTATGCTTTCTGCCATTTTGTGTTTACTTCTACTCTGTATTAGTCACCATGTTGGCAACTTGGCATGTTGTAACCACTTCACTCTCTGTTATATGCATTTATGTCAGTAGTTGCAAGAGTTGAAGCAACGTGTATCTGGGAATGAGGACAAACCTTTCATGAACCCTGGGATATCAGAAAAGCAACCTTTACATGTTGTAATGGTAAGTCTACCAGATCTTGGAGGAATGCTACTGGTTTATTATTCATGACCATTTTGATAGGCCAGAGGCCAAATTTTATCCTGTGATCTTAATTCTTAAATCATGTTTTGATAGATTTTGTTGCATCGTTAGGTTGACCCCAAATCTACAGGTAGATCAACACGTTTTGCTCAAGAAATCTTCTCAACGATCTTGTTTACAATTGCTGTCGGTGTAATGTGGTATGCTACACTTTCCATCATTCTTATTAGTTGTGTGTTTTTTAATTCCTAGTTATCTTTTACACCATAGTGTTTGTACCAACCTTTTTTGTCCAGTGCCTACTTGCCTTAATGGTCAAGTAACTGAGACACATTTAGCTTGAACCAACCAGCATGATGATACTAATTTTTTTTTCAGTTTTATGATGTGATGCAAATTAAACAGAATTCCCATGTTCCTGCTATCTTATGCTTTAAAATAGGCACATAATTGTTTCGGTTGTACCCAGACTTCTAGTGTCCATAGGTGCTTCCTACAGAATGTGATGCATAAAGAAAAGAACTTTGTCTATTTGCTTTTGAGAATTGATAAACACTTTTTTTTATTGAAATGAATAATTCTGAATCTGTTAATTGCTTGGGCCAAACTACTTATATGTTTAACTTTGTTGATGCTCACTGCATAATATTTTGTTCCAGGGTAATGGGTGCTGCTGCACTTCAAAAGTATATTGGGAGCGTAGGTGGAATTGGGGCATCTGGTGTTGGTTCTAGCTCATCATATTCTCCAAAAGAGATTAATAAGGATATCATGCCAGAGAAGGTATCTGATTACTCTTCATAAAATATTTTATACAAGAAGAGTATCTTGGTCCCCTTTGGGTTAATACATAAACTTTATTAGTGTTTTTCTTTCGCACCATACTGTCTTCATTATGGTTGTTTGTTTGTAATGTGATGTCTCAGTACAGAAAACAAATACATATTCAAATGATCCTTCTATGCTGTTACAGAATGTCAAGACATTTAAAGATGTCAAAGGTTGTGATGATGCAAAAAAGGAACTTGAGGAGGTAGTTGAGTATCTCAAAAACCCTTCAAAGTTCACTCGCCTTGGTGGAAAGCTACCTAAGGTAATCACTCTATGCTATCCTGCGAGTAACATTTTGTCGTCACCTTGCTCTGTGAGTTCTATATATCTGTCGTTTTTATTGGATGATTGAGCTGTTGTGAACCTTGCTGTTTTGCAGGGCATACTTTTGACTGGTGCTCCAGGAACTGGGAAGACTCTACTAGCAAAGGTGAACTTGTTTGGAGCGCTCACCACTTAGCTATTTTACTTCTTGCACATCGCATTAATCTTTTTTGTTTATACATATACCAATATGCGCTGTTGTGCCATCTCCAGCTGTTATCCTATAGTTTTCGTGCTACTGCTGTTGTCTTGAAAAAGCATACCTTACATGAGTTGACCTTTTGCTGCAGGCCATTGCTGGAGAAGCTGGCGTACCATTCTTTTACCGAGCAGGTTCTGAATTTGAGGAAATGTAAGATCTCTTGTAAGGTGCTATCTGGCATTATAATTTTCCTGTGTTGTTCTGTAACCTTAATCTACCAAATTGCAATTGTCTTTACTGGTTCAGAAAATAATCCATGGTAGATGTATGCAATTTGAATTTACATCGCTTATAAAGCTAATCCCCACTACAAGTTCTATCTCAACATGCAAACCATCCACATCATCTCCCACTAACTATCCACATCAACCATCATCTCCCACTAATAGCCATGTCATCCCCCTAACTTCCAACCTTTTAATGCACTATAACCACGTCATCTAATATACAAGAAATATAGAAGGCATCCATATATTGCTATTTGTTTTGCCGTTCCATCATCCTATAATTTGATCTAATTTTGTTAGTTTTTTTTATTGGATTCTTCATTGCCTTGCTCAATTTTAATAGATGTAAAAATATGTAGATATAACTAATACATGCAACATGTTTATTTCTAAGAAAGTCACGCAGCAATGTGCGGGATATTCTTGTAGTTTATTATATTCTTTAACACAATTGAAAAGTTACTAGAATGGTAATGTCTTAGCATTCATGACAAACTTAAGTCTGTAACATCTGGAATTTAATATCCCCGCTATTAATATTTATTCTACCCTGCTATCAAAGTTTTTTTTATTTAACTATGACTTCATCTCTTCTCAGGTTTGTTGGTGTTGGTGCTCGGAGAGTGAGGTCATTGTTTCAAGCTGCAAAGAAGAAGGTATTTACCCTTGTGCTCTCAACTTGTATTTTTCTGATCTTAGCTCCTTTAACATTTTCTCTGTGTCTATGGTTTATGGATCAGTCAGTTACTTTCTTTGACTACCCTATATTATTTGAGTATGCAGTAGAGGATATGCTATTACCACATTGTTTTAGTCAATTGAATTCTTTCCATATAAGGGTAAATATTGATTCTTCTTTTGCTGCCATTGCAAAAGTAATAGTTCCATCCAGAAATATATCTTATTTAGGATCTTACTGGTCATGCTTTCTTTACCTTGACCATATATACAAAAACTGCTAAGCTTTTTTTTTTTTTACAAGGAAACAGAAATAGTTGATTTAGTAACATGAATAATCTTATCATTATATATGTTATGAGAAGTTATTCTGAAATGCAATATTTTTATGTGTTTTACTGACAAAATACCATGAAAACTAAAGGTCGAAGTTATATATTGGAGACTGATCTCGTCAAAGAGCCCTATATACTTGAAGAGAGAGGAGAATGCCTCTTTAGCCAGCTTTAACAATCTTTCTCTTTACAGGCGCCATGCATTGTCTTCATTGATGAAATAGATGCTGTGGGTTCAACTAGAAAACAGTGGGAAGGGCACACAAAGAAGACATTGCATCAACTTCTTGTTGAGATGGACGGGTTTGAACAAAATGAGGTATTGCTAGAGATCACGTGATTGAATAGAGCATTGTTACTCAGAATTTTATCTGACTCTTGCTTCCAATTGATCTTTTATCTTACAGGGAATAATTGTGATGGCTGCAACAAACTTGCCAGATATTCTTGATCCTGCACTCACAAGACCTGGTAGATTTGATAGGCATGTAAGTCACCTGAGCATATATTTTCCTGATCTTGTGTATCACCTAAAAGTTTTATCCAGTGCAGTGAAAAAAAAAGTTTGATTAATTCTGTCGCTTTCTTCACTAGATTGTTGTCCCAAGTCCAGATGTGCGGGGTCGCCAAGAGATTCTGGAGCTCTATTTGCAAGATAAGCCAGTGGCAAATGATGTAGATATCAATGCAATTGCCCGTAGTACACCTGGCTTTAATGGGGCTGGTATGCACATTTCCCTTTGTTCCATTACTGAGGAAATAGCATGTCACATTTTATTTATAAGTGCCATGAGGGATTTGAAAGGATTGTTTTATTCTTTTCATTAGCAGCTGCATCTTCCTGTTTTCCCTTTGTCATTTACGAGTTCACTTTGAATATGAATACAATATTACACATTTTTCATTTTAAGAAAAAGATGTTAAACATGCCTTGAGTATAATGTTTTAGATTTTAAGCTGATATTCATATTCTGACATCTCTTTGTTTTCTTCTGTTAGACCTAGCCAACCTTGTAAACATTGCAGCAATAAAGGCTGCAGTCGAAGGTGCTGACAAGTTGACTGCTACTCAGTTAGAGTTTGCCAAAGATCGTATTATCATGGGAACTGAGAGGAAATCAATGTTCATATCTGATGAATCAAGAAAGGCATGTTCTTGTTAACTTTCCTTTTTAGCAACTAAAGGTTTCCAAAACGTATTGAATGGAGAAACAGCGAATTCCAATATGTAACTAATTTCTTTTCTTTTTGTTCATTAGCTTACTGCGTACCATGAAAGTGGACATGCTATTGTTGCACTCAACACCCAGGGTGCTCACCCCATACACAAGGCAACTATCCTTCCTCGTGGGTCTGCCCTCGGAATGGTCACACAACTCCCCTCACAGGATGAGACTTCTATTAGCAAGAAACAACTCCTTGCACGTCTTGATGTTTGCATGGGTGGGAGGGTTGCTGAAGAGCTGATCTTTGGGGAAGACAATGTTACAACTGGGGCGAGAAATGACCTTCACACTGCAACAGAGCTTGCCCAGTACATGGTGATTACCTTGTCTGTTGGGAAATATTTTTGTATTAGATGTGTTATAAATGGCTTATCTAACTATGACTCTACAGGTATCAAACTGTGGGATGAGTGAAGCTATCGGTCCTGTGCATGTGAAAGAGCGACCAAGTGTAGAGATGCAATCAAGGATAGATGCCGAGGTACTTTTTCATAGGCCGCTTAAATATTCTGATAACATTTCGGCTTTACTATTTCATTTTGCTAAACATTTAGCGAACTTGCCTATATTTTTGGGCAAATGCTAGCTCATGTTGTGTGCTCCTTCCATTCTCAAGTATATCACTGGTGCAAACTAGTGATCGGTGACTAATTTGCTTATGCATAGTCTGCATTAACTAGCCTCTTGATCAATGCCAAGAGGTTGTCTGCATTAATGACCTTAATGAAGTTCAGATTTCCTGTTGCATTTCCTGATTAGATGGTCTTGCAGGTGGTGAAGCTCCTAAGAGAAGCTTATGGGCGGGTCAAGCGATTGCTTAAGAAGGTTTGTCTCACAACAGATACCATTTCCTGATTAGATGGGTTCTGCCCTAGAATGATCACTTTCACATAACACCAGATTCTTTTAGTGCACTTAATGCTGATACATTTTCCAAACTTTGTTTTCAGCATGAGAAGCAATTACATGCTTTGGCAAATGCGCTGCTGGAGCATGAAACACTTACTGCAGATGAGATCAACAAAGTAGTAAACCCCTACCAAGAAGAACCCCAGTTTACCTTCCAAGACGAGGAGTTTGCCCTCACTTAAAAGATTCTTTTGTTGCATCAAGATAGCATTCGCCAACTGTGAATTGTAAATCCGTGTACAGCAAGTGGCGTCTAGATGAGCCATGGAAGTTCCTTCAGATGCCCCCTTTCTGTAAAATAGGGCGCAACACACCTATGGTGCATTTTTCATCTTGGCACCATTCTCATTTGACGAGCAGCCAATGCATCAGAAAATGCATCAGAAAATGAGAAGATTGGTGTTGCAAAAGATGATGCCTGCTCATGGATAATTCTTGGGATGGAAGATTGCCATGGTGCCCGGCAAGGCTCTGGGTTGCAAAACCCTCCATACTTTGGTTTAGTTAGGATAGATATAGGTGCAACATTGCATGTTCTGAATGCTAGGTTTCTGGCTAGGGTAACATGTTTATCATGTTCTTTTCACCTTTTTTATTGACATTTGTTGTAAGGAAATCGTACATATACGGTTATTTTTTTGTCAAACAAGTGATGTTTGTTTTTGTCAAACGATAGACGCTCAATGTATTCGTATTGCTAACATCTTGACGGTCCAGTGTGTGTTACGTTTGAGCCTTGTTTCTCAGAACTGTTATGTTCGTAGCGGAAAAGCTGCGAGGGGACGCCGCGAGTTATGGTTTGGAGGTCAGATGCTTGCGGAGAGGAGCTTGGTGGCGCTCTGGTTGATGAGAAAGGAACATTTGTTGCTCACTTGCTCAAAGTTCTTAGAATTCTAAGGTTTCATTGAAACAAGTTTACATGTTGAACTCATGCGCTCCTTCGCATGAGCCCAGACAAAACCCATTGTCATTGTCTTATTGAGCAGGCCACCAAACCAGACACGCTCGCGCTCCTATGCTATGCATGATTACAATTTTTACACGAACCTAAACGCCAAAAGAAGCTGTGCATTCCTATGTACCTCGTGCGGCGGAACCAACCAAAGAAAAAAGAACCAAAGAATGTACGCTGCTCAACAGGGCGAGCGAACCAAAGGAACGCAGCGCAAAGTTCTATGCCTCGGACACCAGCTCCTTGTTGCTGACGGCCACCGGTGCAGGGATGACGGTGCCGGCGATCCCCGGCCACCAATACTGCTGCAGCCGCTCAACGCCGGGCAGCTGCCACACGATCTCCGGCTGCTTCCGGCGCCGCGGTGGCGCCCTGGCCAGCGCGCTGATCGCCCTGAAGTAGTTGCTGGACTCGTGGTCCCGGAGTATGGCGCCCCCCGCGCCGTAGGCCGACAGGTCGCTCAGCGTCTCGAGCGGGTGCGGCGAGTTGAGGAACGCGCGCAGCGCGCTGGCCACCAGGGCCCTCGCCGGGCGCTCCGAGCCGCCACGTTGGCCGGCTTCGTCCGGGTCCAGCCGGAACAGCGCCGCGCCCTCGGGGAGGAACGGGTGCCGAGGCGACACGCCGCTGTCGGGCTGCAGGATGTACGTGGCGCCCATGGGCGTGTACAGCGCCTTGTGCGTGTTGAGGCAGGGGTGGGTGCGGAGCACGCCGTTGAGGCGCTTGAGCAGCGCGATGGCGTGGCCCGGGTAGCGGCACGAGAAGGCCCTGGGCACGATGTCGCGGTGCATGGCCACGGACCGGACGTGCGCCTCGCCGACGCCCAGGGCCTCCAGGACTTGGTTCCCGCCGCAGAACACGAAGGGCGCCCCGAACGTGACCACCGGGTGCAGCGCGTCGGGCGTCACCACGCCGCGCGCCAGCAGCATGAGGCTGACCAGCACCGCGAGGCTGCCGCCGAGCGAGTGGCCCGTGAGCCGCAGCCGCGCCCCCGCGTGCGCCCGCAGGTGCGCCTCGATCTCCGGCATCACCTGCTCGTAGATGCCCTTGGCCGCCTCGTAGATGCCCCGGTGCACCAGCACGCCCGTGCCCTCGAACTCGGTGGGCTCGAACAGGAGGTTGGCCTGCCACGACGCCACCGAGTCGGAGCCCTGGATGACGAGGCACCGCGTCCGCGCGTCCGCCTCGTCGCACACGAACCACTCGCACGGCGACGACAGAGGCGACCGCAGGTCGCGGGCCGCCTCCTGCCGCGCCTCGTCCTCGGCGGCCACCACCGCCGTCACCGTCGACGCGGCCATGTACGCGGCCACGCCCGAGTTGTACAGCCTGCCCTGCTGACCTGCCTGCTGGTGCTGCGTCGCGCCGAACGAGAGCAGGCCGCGCGCGCGCGCGTGGACGTAGGACGCGGCCGACGCCGCCACCTCGTAGGCCAGGTGCGACGACCGGATGGGCCGGCGCGGCTGCGGGCCGGAGGCCACCTCGTACGCCGGCGCGGTGCGCGGCCGCGTGGAGTCCGCGTCCAGCTTGGCGCTTATGATGCCGGCCTCCGCCTTCTTCTCCAGAGACGACGTCACGAACCGCAGTCCGTAGTGCTTCTTCAACTCCTCCACCTGAAACCAAACCAATCGGCACTCTTCAGATACTTCGCATTTCATATCTGTCACTTAGTAGTTAGTTATTACTGATCGGCTTCATTCACGGTCTACTAAAACTAACAGGTTCTCCATCAATAAAATTTCACTCAGAATAATGAACATCGATCGAGTGTACGACTACAAGAATGTCGAAATATCAAGAAGAGTCAACACCAAATAGCATGGTACCATCACATCACGACATTGGTTTTTTCAATAATGAACATAATTTCGCCGCGATTTGCCGGTATATGGAACTTTCCAGCCAACAACCCGGAGGAAACAGCAGAGTACGTGTAGATTTCCTCCTCCATAATAATTCTAGAAAACTACACATCGACTGCTCCTAGTCTCTAAGGACTAAGGGCACAAACCTAGCAGCTGACGGCAAAAACAGCCACACGATTATTGAACAATGATTACAAACTCACGAGGACTAATAGTAGTAGGAAACAATAGGCGCGAGAGTTGGTCTTGGTGGGGCTCGCCAATTACATGGGTGTTGCACCTAATCCTAATGTGTGTGCGTCAGGACAGATCGTAGCAATGGGCTGCTGCGAGGCGAATTAAAGCCAAGGTCCTACCTAAATCTGTCGACCATTAATGGCGATTCCTCCATACCGCGAAATTCTTTATTCGAGTGATCGAGTCGGCCAGCCCCACAAAATTTCTTCCAAAAAATCAAAAAGAAAATTAAGCAACAAGTGGCAGTGGGCCCGCATGCGCCTCAGGCCAGGCCCAGCCTGTAGGCGCGAGGATACCCCCCCCCCCCCCCCCCCCCCCCCCCCCCCCCCCCCCTCCCTGGGCACTGGGCAGGACGTCGAGCGGCCAGATCAGACGATCTCGGCCGTCGGGGCCCGAACGGACGGCCGAGGGTTTATCACTTTGATGTTATTATAGCTGTGTGCTCGCATGGCTCACCTTGATCTCGGGGATGACGTAAGCCATGTTGCAGAGGAAGGCCAGCTGCGCGAACAGCCGCGCCTCTCCGAGCGGGGCCCGCGCCAGCAGCTTGGCGAAGGAGTCGCGGTCCCACCTGGCATCCTCCGCCTCCTCCTCGCCGTCGTCCTCGTAGCTGACGCCGCACCCGCCGTCGTGGTGGTCAGCGCCGTCGAGGCGGTAGAGGTCCTCGTCGTCGTCTTCGTCGTCGAGGACGTCGCGCTTGGTCGGGTCGTGGAAGCGGGAGCGGAGCTCCAGGAGGCGGTCGAGCCAGTGCGCCTGCTCGGGCCTCCGGGCGGCCGGCATTTCCGGCTCGGGCTCCGGCGGCGGGTCGTCGGCGTCGGCGACGGTGAGGAGCCGGGAGCCGTCGCCTCCGCCGTCGGGCAGCGGCGGCGGGCGCAGCGGCGCGGCGCCGAACTGGAACGGGAAGACGCCGATGGAGCGGCTGGTGGTGAGCGCGGCGCCCGCCGCGCCCCCGCGGCGCGGGCAGCGGAGGTGCGGGTCGGAGCGCGAGCGCCGGATGCCGGCGTGCATGGTCGCCGGCTCCCTCCTGCTGCCCCCGTGGCGACGCGGCCCCGCCGCCGCCGCCGCCGCTGCCGCGGCAGCGACGCTCGCCACCATGTCAGCGTCGCGCCTTCACTTTGCGATCTTGGAGGCGGAGAGGAGAAGAGAAGCGAGAGGGAGGTCAATTCGCCTGCCCTCCGCGCGCCGCGCGGTGGAGGTGTTGGGCGTTGGTGGTTAGCTTCTTGGTGGTGACCGGCCGCAGCCTACAGAGGAGAGCACGGGGCAATTCTGCAAATGGCGATGCGGGGCTTTAAAGCGCCCAGTTCGGGAAGGGCAGGTCGGCCGCGGCGCGCGCGGAGGTGGAAGTGGAAACCGAGGGTGCCGGGGCAACAACAAGAAGCCGGAGACGCCACGACAGCGCGAGGACTGGTGAAGTAGGCCAATGACCGTGCTGACCTTAGGGGCTCAGGCCTCAGGCCAAATTCTCAACCCACCTACTCCTACGGAATAGCAAGATCTGAGCTCGGATCGGAGGGGTATTTCCGGGAATACGTTGGTTATGCGAGTAAAAGTAAGCGTTGGTGCACGCGAGGGCGGGTCGCGGGCGGGCGGCCGAAACGGGAGAAAAAAAAAAGGAAAATGATAGCAGGTCGTCCGGCATCGGTGTCTCCGCCACCGGCAGTGGACGAAAAGAAAGCGAGGCGAAGCAGCGGAGGCGCACTTGAACTGAATATGCTCGGCGCGGCTCGGTTTCGGCGCCCTCGGACAAGGACACATGGTACGTGCCAAAACGCCCGGTGTTGCTTTCCGAGCGCCTGCGGGAGAACTCCCGCTCTTAGGCTGTGTTTAGAAAATTTGGTGAAAAATTACTGTAGCACTTTTCGTTATTACTGTATTTGGTAAAATTTATTCAAATTAATTAGACTCAAAAGATTCGTCTCGAACTTTACAGACAAACTATGCGATTAATTATTTTTTTATCTACATTTAATGCTTCGTGCATGCGTCTAAAGATTCGATGTGATGGATGAAAGAGGAAATATTTTGGGTATGCATGACAATTGAACGCGGCCTTAGTCCTATACTAGTTTGGTTCTTCCATCTCCATTCCTCTCCGGAGTCCACAGTCCACAGTCCACGTACGTTTGCCGAGGGGCGAGGGTGGCACTTGTGCTTCCACGGCTGCGGGTGTCGATTCCACGCGAAAAAAGGTGCATGGTCACGGGTTCCAGCTGCCAAGTCTGGGAATGCACCGCACCGTTCATGCGCCTGAAACGTTTGGACGCGACGGGCCAGTGCAAGGTTTTACAATGCAAGTTTCCGATCGTTTCGTCCTGTCATAGGCGGTTACATCGACACCAAATGAAGTATGTTGGGATCGATGGAGTGAGCACCAGCAGATGGCGCCACCTAGGAGTAGTATTGTTGTAAGCACCGGCGTAATAATGTGCGCGATTTCACGTAACTGAAAAATAATCGCCGATAGTTACTCCAAACGCCGTTCTTTTGTGCCTGTTACCACTACCGAACTCCAGCCCGGCCTGTTTCTTTCGTGCGGACAAAAGAGCTTCATCAACCGCAGGAGCTACCGAGCTAGCTAACCCTCGCTGCTTTTTCTGAGATTTTGATGAGCGGGCAGAATATACGAATCGGTTTGGTTGGTTTCTTCAGGCGTCGGAGACGCCGTCCGCCGTCCCTTGCGTGGACGCCAGCCATCACGCCAACGATGCGGCCAACCTTGTTGCAGCAGCCAGTAACGATCGTCACGCACGTCGTACTATATATTTGCGATAGTGACAGCGATCGATTCATCAGCGACGACGGATTATATTGGCGCTTTCTTTTTATTTTTCTTTTCCTTGTACTAGAGATAGAATGAAGTTGAGACCATTGGAGCATCATTCAGAATACTAGTATTATACACGTACAAGGTTTGATCGATGAGTACATTGGAGAACTACACTATGGTTGTGTATATACAAAATCCCACTGGTAATCGCGAGGACACCAATCTTGTCAGCATGCGCACTACTGACCGCGGGCTGGCTTTATTGATTACTACTCCGTCTCCGTCATGGGTATTTCCGATAGATCGAGCGAGCGCGCGGTCCGCCATGCATGGCCCCATGTGTTGAAGCATTGAAGCAAGATGAATGAATCCAATAGACTCGGATTTATATATACATAAGTATACATCTATATATAATTATAATACTGAGAGATCCAGCGTGTCCGTCATATATATATTTTAGGCCCGGTTGAACGGCATCAAGCCTTCAGTTCCATGTCGATCTGGGCCGATCGTCGCCTCCATAGAGAGAGATGAGAGACGCCAGAGCCAGAGGTCATGCGAATACTGCTAGAAAGCAGGGCAGGTGTAACCGAACGAAATGGATTGAATGGCGATGAATGCATTGCATGTGCCATAACGTAACCATAAAGCTGGCCACTGGCCAGGCCGGCACACCGAGTACCACGATCTGACGATGGATGGACGACGCGGTGCTGTTGTGAGAACAGTTGTGGGTTGTGGACAGCCATGTACTTCGACGTGTAATCAGGCCGGCGCCCTGCCCTCTGCATCTGCATGCATTCACTTCGATCGCCGCTTCGCGCTGCGCGCTACGTACCTGCCTGACTGCGGACTGCCTCTCCCTCCCAGCGCCGGGGGCGGTGGCCGGTGGCCCCTGAGCGCACATGTGCGCATGCATGCGTCGCACGGTGGCGGAAGCTGGGGAGTGCAGAGCGCATGCAGCCGCAAGCAGTGAGGCAGGCGCGCATGGGGAGGGGGAGCCCGGGCGGGCCAGGTGGTGCCCTGCATGCCGCGCGCGTCCTCCTGGCATCTGCTTCGTGGGGCTTGCTTGCCCTCGGCGTGACTGCGAAGGCGCTCTGCGTGCCGCCACGTGCAAACTGGCTATGCACTACTGCCACCTCCTGCGCTTCAGTGTATTTCAAGTTCGGACCGTTCGGCTGGAATTATAAGTCGGCTGAAAAATACTATTGGCTGATATTTTTTAGAGAAAAATACTGTTTCGGCTAAAAAAACAAGCCGAATAAGACGGATTATAAGCCAGATGAACCTGACTTTCGTCTCGTCGTTACGTACTACTGTAGACGATGTAACCCATGGTGATCTCATTAATTAGTCGTCGCATTTTACCGGCCCTCTATTGATGTTCAGGGTAACCCTTGGATGATTGATTGGTCAGATTCAGCCAACAGCAGCCCGAACCCAACACAAATGTCGTGACGTTGACCATGACGCGCCCACGACAGCCGCATGGCCCGTCGAGGTCTCTCACCAAAATTGACCAGGCAGTAACCTGCATCTGCCGATCCTTCCTAACATCTCACCAGGCCCTTGTTTAGATCACCTCAAAATTCCAAGTTTTTTCACTCTCTCTTCATCACATCAAATTTTAGCCGCTTGCATGGAGTACTAAATGTAGGTAAAAAAAATAACTAATTACACAGTTTAGTTGGAAATCACGAGATGAATCTTTTGAGCCTAGTTGGTACACGATTGGACAATATTTGTCAAATAAGACGAAAGTGGTACTATTTATCAGTTTGAAATTTTTTCCCAATCTAAACAAAGGCCAGTTTTCAGGATGCCCTCCCCTCCAATCTGAGTATCTGACCCAGCCAATTCCAGTACAATTTGACCCAACCATGCGACATGGGGCCACATGTGCCAGATTCCATAAGGTCATATTCCCGTTCTGTTTTCGAATCTAGCCATGAATTCTCGATCAATTCCAGCGGATACTTCCACTACACAAGAGTCCTTTTCAGCTCATGTTGAAACTAGAAATGAAAGTGCATTGGAACAGTCGTCGGTTCATCCCGATGATGACATACTGCTTTTGTTTGGTCTAAAAAATGATGGCAAACTGAGCATTCAAAAAACGACTACAAGAGGCTGCTGCTTTAGTGCTTTGTACCGGCTACGGACAGGGAAAAAGCTAGCGTACCTTGGCCTCAGCTGGCCATTGCAACGAGGAAGAAAAACGAGACGGGACTGAGTACATAAAAGGCAAGCCCGAGGACAGAATCCCTGGGCCTGGAGCATTGCCTTTATCTATTGGCTTGGGATATAAAAATCCAATTAGTCAATGAAGCTGGCGTCGAGGAGACGAGGACCAACGATAAAAGCTTGCGACGGATGAATGCTGCACGAATGCCAGAAATGCAATACCAACAACTTTACAAATAATAAAGGTAGCAGGACAAGTGTACTACCGCAATGAATATTTCAGCTCGCATGTCACATGTGGTGCTGCCAGCAAATACATGTGTTTTTTTTTGTTTTTTAGTCTTTTTTTTCGAAAGATTCTCTCAAATATGCTCCTTGCGGAAAGATTTCAAAAAATGAACCCTTATCTTAGCGTCATAGTCGTCGGCGTCAAGATATAACGGCATGGCGCCAGGGTCACTGGCGTCAAGACCCTGCCGTCGTGGCGCTGACGTGGTAGGGAGCTTGGCGCCACAGATCTTGGCGCCAAGAGCCCACGTTTTTGCCAGCCCCCTCTTCCTCCCGAGTCATTTTCGTTTTCTTTCTCCTTCTCTTCGGGTTTTTCCTTTGTACACTTCGGCCAACCTCTTCAATCGACCTATTGGACCGTAAAAAGTTGGATTTTATCCGACGATCTTCGAGAGCTAGGTATCCTGTCACCCTTTCTTATTTATTTCGAATCGATTTGGTAAAATGAAGTCATATTCTTAACCTATGAACTTCACATGTTATTTGTTCATGTACTTTTTAAAATTCGTATGTATTGTATAACCGTAGGATGCCTAGGCGTGAAAAAGCTAGAAAACAAATGTATGCGTAGATCTTTTTCATCATATATTAAATCCTTAGTTTTAAGGTTTATTGTTATTTGTTTTGTTATATTAGAACAGAATTTGTTGAATTGTAGTTATGGACGGATGACCGAAAGTCCGTACGTCCCAAAGCCGCTCACTAGCGGTGTGCCAATACTTATGTGCTTCTGTGGCGATCCTTGCAAGGTAGATATTTTCGAAGATGAGGCAACATATAAGCAGAGATATTGGATGTATTCCAATTTTGCATGGGAACCTACAGAGCGTCAGCGCCGCAGTACATTTATTGTGAGAAATTACTTTTGTTTATTAATTAATTTGTGTCATATGAAGTTTTGCATATTAATTGGATTTGAAACAATTGCATTTGCTGCAGACCCCCTCCACCGCTATGTGATTTTGAGCAGTGGATCGACACTGAGATCAAGGAGGCTGACATGCGGCTTCTACAAGTCCTGAAGGAGTGGGATGCAGAGCGCCTGGAGATATTAGAGAAGAGACGCAGAGAGGAGGCAGCAACAAAGGAGCACAAGGAAGAAGAGGAAAGGAGACGTGTTGCTGCGTGTAGGGAGGAGAGGAAGAGGAAGCTTGAGCGCGTGCGCCGAGCGAAGGCAGCGATGGAGAAGAATCCCGATGCCCAGAAAAAGGGAAAGTGGCCTCGCTGTACTCAGTAGTATGCTAGTTGTATGGTTTAATTATAAACAATGTGGTCGATGTAGTTTGTAATGTGTTTAACTAATGTACTTTAGGTAAATCATGTACCTAGGGCATGTTCTGTGTTATTTATTTTGTCATCATGTACTTCATATTCACTTTAAGTTTTTAGACCTTGCATAGTGTTGTCATATATCAGGTTTAATATTACTAAGTTACTGAAACTAGTTCTCGAGGTGCACATAAAACATTAGGAAGTACTGGATTTTACAATTCAACACGCATAACATAGGACATGACATGTCAGAACTTGTACCAAACTAGGGCACATATGTCCTGAACTAAACCTAACATGCCTTAGGTAATTAGAGCGAACAACAAGCACATTACATGACATGTGTACACGATAGATTTGTTCTATCTAGTAGTGCGGCCACATAGCAAACTGTGTAGCCCCTTCTCCACAGTACCCTCCCATTGTTGATGGTGGAGGTGGCAGGGGTGGTGGCGGAGGTCCGTTGTTCTTGTGGTTAGGGCAGGTGCAATATGGATCATGGCATGGTCCGTCCTGTGAAACGGCACCACTACTGGTATCGTATGCTTCGTCATCCTTGTAACCGTTGCTAACTTCCCTTTCTAGTTCGAAGATACGGTCTTGCAAGTAGTAGATATACTGTGCGTGCGAATAGATTGGTCTAGGATCGACCCACCTAGTGAAGCCACAGTTTTCTTTGGACTCTGAACACTGCATTTCAAAGATTTTAGTGAACATGCAGTTAGTTTCGCCTATGAGATGCAAAATAATGGAGAAAAAAAATTGAGTAATAAATTTTAAAACCAATTACCTCTGCTCGCGGACATTTGAAGAATCGGCGACCTCCATCCAAACCCTCCACGAACATCTGCACTAAGCAGTCCTCACCATGCCTACATTTTGGCCAATCTTCTTTCCGGTTATCATATCCTTGGAGTGGACACTCTTTGGTGAAATCTCTCTTGGTCTCGACAGGAAAATGATACACTGGTTCATCAAAGTCTTCCGGACCCAGAGACCCCTCCCACACAATGTGAGTACCCTTAGTCCCCCTCGTTCCCTTCCCTCTAGATGACCCTCCAGACATTACTACTCGTAGATAACCAACTTCTGGTTTCAAGTGACTAACATTGTATGGAGGAAGGTGTATATATAGCCAGCAGTGGAGTGGAGAGCCGTTGTATTGTGGCTTTAATGCTCCTGAAAAGCCTAGATGCCATCCCTGAAAAGTCTATTTGAATTAATGAAAAGCCTATTTGAAAACTCATCTGTAAAGGTTAGATTCCTTGATCAATCAATTCATCTGTAAAAGAGGATGTACGATAGGATAGTGACATGATAAATCACTGAAAAGGCTACATGCTATCGGTGTACTGCACGACTTGACATGTTGCAGAAAATTTTGGCAGAGTTTTCCCTGTTTTTGATTCAATCCAAACACAAATATCACATAAACATATGTCATCAACAATTATATATGGCATTCACCTTAAACAATATATATGAGTATCCTCAAAGCGTTTACAGTGCATATGCCATAAACTACATAGTAGTTCATACAATACATAATAATAGGATATAACAGTCCATAATAATAGTCCATACAGTCCACAAGTCGGCTACAGTCCCTCACTGTCTCCTAGACCTACCCTTGCCCTTGTGTCCAAGAGCGTGGGTGCCTGGAGTGCAAGGGTTAGGTGGTCGATGTCGCCTGGTACCGACCTGCTGCGTTGGCTGAGTCCAGAGAGCATCGTCTAGCTGAGACGGTCCAATCTCCTCGTGCCCCTGGTCCTCGTCCTCGTGGTCGTCGTCATCGTCCTCATCGTCGTCCTCGGTGCAAATGCCTCGCGACCCTGTAGGTGGGTGGCTAGACGAACCTACGCCACCTCTGGGTGCAGAAGGCACATGCACGTCCTACGTCGTGCCTGTCCTGCAACCACAGTGCGCAGCGGTACGGCGTAGCCGACGTGCCAATCTCTGGTGCACAAAATCATGTCAACTGAATGTATTGAACGTGTTAGTAATCTAATATTTGCATATTTATAGATACTGACGTCAAGGAAGCTACATGTGTCATCGTCCCTCACCCTCGGATGAAAGCGTTCTATTTCTTGGACCGACAACCTGAGGGGTTTGTCCTACAACAAAGTTTTAAGTTGTAATTCATTGTTACACAAATCGATATATAAAAGTAGAGCAAATGACATACCACTCTGTCCAAGATCGGTCCTGCTCCCACCTGGCGACCTAAACGAGTAGAGTGATCGTATGCCGTATCCTCATCCTCGGACGACTCAATGTCAGTGTAGTCATCGTGTGTCCACTGTAGCTTAAGCCTCGGACAAGTCGCTTGGTGGTACCAAAATGGTACCGCCTGTAGTCTCTGTTCGTGTGCGGCTCGTAGTTGTCGTCCACGTTCTCGTCGAACATCTCCCACTCTTCGATGTAGTCTCGGTGGTGATGGGCCCAATCAAAGATTTTCCTGTTTTTCTTACGATCGAGCCTGCAAAACACGTACACAAGTTAGTCAACATCGTGTGACTATAACATGCATGTATGCCAAAGTTAAAAATTTCGGCAGAGTTTCCTTTGTTTGTTGAAGCAAACCACACCTATATGCATTCCATAGACATACAAACATACCAACAATTATTTCATCCATCTTATTCAACATATATCATGTGGTAATAATATAAGTGCAACTTCAGGAAAAAGGTCCGATTACAAAGAAGAGAACACTTGTGCAAGTCAACACCTGTCGACACTGGAGATGGTGGACAACGATGCCTTGCTCCAAACTGGCGTGCAACTCGATGTGGAAGGTGGTACTCGACAGCATAGAAGTAGATAAGAGGGCACTCACCCTGTAGAGCTCGCTGTCGCTGTCACACACGTTGCTCACCACAAAAGGAAGTGCGGCCTCGTCCGCGTACGGCTCCCAAGTCACATGCAACGTGTCCAAACAAGAAGTTAGATAACTTAATAAATAATTTCTTTCGAACCAACATGTATAATAATTTGTACTTACACTAGAGGCCATTAGCCTGTCTAGCTCGTCCGTGTACTCTTTGTAGCCCGCTCTATCCTCGCGTGAGGAACTGTCACCTGGTCCCACAGGTACGCCCACGTCGGCTATAGACGTGCGTTCTGCACTGGGAACCAGTCGCGAGGAGCCAGCACCACAGGACGAGCAACTGGAAGCCGTGACCACATCCACAGCTGGAGTAGGTACACACCCAGCAAGTGAGGCTGACTGTGAAGACCGCCGACACGCCTCGCAAAGCTGACGGTAAAGGAAAGCCAACACTGCAGAGCCCCAGCTGTAGTGACCCGCCTGGTCCCAGTCTGTGAGGCAGTAGATCCACATTCATGACGCAGTGTCCCCCGTTCCGTCGGGGAAGAGAATAGAGCCAAACAAGTGTAGGATCCACGCCCTACAGTAGTACTGAACTGTCTGCTCGTCTGTCCCTGGAGGACACTGTGCGAACTCAGCCCGAAGCTAGGAGAGAAGGACACCAGAAGTGCGCTCTCCTTGCTCACCCATGTAACATCTCATATGCTAAGAAATAATTAAAATGTGATAATGATGCATCATCAAGCATAAGTATCAAGTATTATGCCATAAATGCATTCATATTGCAATAATAATTATCATATGTTGCATATGTAATATTGCCATATGACATGTTTCATATGTTTCTTTGTCATGTTCACATATTGCAAATCTGGTATTTTAGTTAATCCCATGAAATGATGGCATGTTGATACATTAGGTTCTTTATGAATTTATATATGAGAATTGGTTTACACAATTAAAGTTTTGTTTAAATAAAAGTTGTAGGGTTAAATGTGCTTTATAATATGGGATCAAGGCTTGATAAAATTTTGTAAGTCAAACATGTTTAAAATGGAGCTTCAAGTTTGAGTTTAATTTTGGAATCCAAAACTTGTCGCAAGTTTTCCGAGTCGAATTTGAATTCAAAATTGGGGATTTATTAAAAGATTTTTAAAAGTCAAATTGGTCAACCAAGAGTGGAATTTGGTCAAACATGCGATGTTTGACTCAATGATGCCCTTGGATGATGGTTTGATCACTAAATAATCACGAATTAATAGAGTATCAAGTTTCCAATTTAAAATCTTTCCGAAAAGCCTAAAAAGCAAAACCCTGATTTTACCCCTTTTGAAATAATTCAAAATTTAAGCAAAATTTGGAAAAAAAAGTTCAAAACCAAGTTTGTAGAACTTTTCAAGGGCTACAACTTTGGTGTTTTTAGTTTTCAAAGTTTTAGTGTAAAATGTGGAGCAATTTTGAAAATAAACAAATTTCAGATTTGACTCATTTTTGTCCCCAAACTAAGATTTCAAAATGGAGGCATAATTTGAAAATGTTTTGAACAGCAAAGTTGTAGGTCTTGTCTTGATGTACAACTTTGGTGTTTGGAGATTTTGAAGTTTCAATATGAAATCAAAAGTAATTTCTAAATTACCAAATCCCAAAATGTGTCCCCTTTTGAATTTAAACTCAAATTTCAAAATCCAGTTAGAATTTAAAAAAGTGTTCAATACAAAACTTGTAGAGCTTGAAATTCTGAAGATTTCATATCTTGGGAATTTTTCAAGTTGTTACATGAGTTTGAAAGTAATTTGAGAAAACAGTTTGAAAATTTAAATTTGGGGGGGACAGCTACAGTGGCCGGCCAATCGCCGCCGACCACCGCGCGGTATGGCCGTCGGAGCGCCGCCATGGCCTTCGGCCAGCTTCTAGGCGCGCCCTCGACCGCCAGCGCAACGACGTGAGCATTCCAGCGCTGTAGCCGCGACCGTTGTCTATAAATATGTCGAGGTCACCGTGGTGTTTTTTCGTTTTCCCTGTTTTCGCCACCGCTGTCACCGCAGCTCCGCCGCTCACCGCTGCCACCGTCAAGCCGCCACTGGCCACGCAACTCACACCAGCAAACTCGCCTCACCCTCGTGCATCTGTTGGTCCAATTCTTCAAGCCTTTTTTCTCGCCCGAGCCTCCGCACCGTCCGCTCCCGTGTCCAACTCCGGTCGGAGCACCGCCACCATCGCCTCCCGTGGCCAGGCCACTCCGGCTCCTCTCCGTCATCCCCGAGACCGCCATCGTCACCGCTGTGAGCTCCTGATCCTTTTCCTCACGCTAATTTAGCCGCTACCGCGTTGTATCATCGGGTCATCGGGCACCGCGGCCGTCGTGCCGCCATAGCCGTCGGGAAGGGTGCAGGGGGAGGTGAGCTTACGTGTTTAGGGTCGTAATCGGTTCGTGGGAAGGTGTAGATGGTTTTGGTCTTGTTGGTTGAGCGACCGACGCCTTGATCGCCGGCCGGCCACCGCGCGGGCATGGTTGAGCGCGCGGGAGAGAGCGAGAGGGCGGAGGAAGGTGATGACAGTTGGGGCCGGCCTATCAGTGAGCGAGGGAGAGAGCACGCGCGCGCGTGCGGAGCAGGCCGCGTTGCTGGTCCGAGCGCGGGTGCGGGCGAGCGCGAGCCCGCGGGCGCGTTGCTAGGCCGCTCGGCTGGGCTGGACCGGAGGGAGAAAAGGGAATCGGCCCGGTTCGGTTTTTGTTTTTCTTTTTCAAAATTTTGAATAGTAATGCTATTTGTTTATTTCCTTAAAAATTGTGTAGAGCTCCAAAATTCATGAAAATTTTTGTGTGAGTTTCTCAATGTGTAAACTACCTAGGAAAAATGTTAAATGCTAAATTTGAGTATTTTGTGCAGTAGATTTAATTAGTTCAATTAAATATTAAATGCAACTTCCATGAATTTTAGTAATTAAAATATTAATCCAAAAATCGTGAAATTTATTTTGACACTGTTTTAGGCCTTGATTAATCTTTATAAAAAGTTTAAGCTCATTTAGATGAAGTATGAGTTATTATTAATTATGCCCAAATTAATTAAATGTTTAAATAATAGTTAATTGATAACTTTAAGTGTTGTGTGCCTTTTTGATTGAGTGATGACCTTAGGTCATTAATTCTTAATGATCTTTGGCACCTTTAATTAATTATTTGAGTTTATGATTAACTTGTTTATTAAAGAATTATTGATATGTGAGTAATGTAATTAGCATATGTCATTAGTAGTTAATAACTTATGTTAATACTTAGTGGTCTTATGATAGAATTACTTGTTATTAGATGCAACCTCTTGGGTAAAAACAAAGCTACAGTTAGTTAACCTTTAAATTAACCTTGTTAGCTTGTAACTGTACCGCGAAGTAAAGGTGTACTCAAGTAGATAACTAATGGTTATCCTTTCTAAATGTCTCTTGTATGCTATGTCTTGTTCATCATCATGCATCATGACATACATTCCATCATGTTAAGCATAGCATCATTTATTACGTGTAGTGCTTACGAGAGTGAAGAAGCTCGTGTTGATCTAGTCTCGGAGTAAGGCCATTCGCCAGAGGTGCTGGTGTCTATTAGAACTTTCTGAGAAAACTAACTTCTCTACAACGAAGGCAAGCCCCGGTGCATTTAAACCCTACCTTGATATTTACAAATCTTTATTATTTATATTATGGTTTACTCCATTAAGTAATTAGGAGTTGAGTGATAACCTAATTGCTGCATTGTCATCCTTGATTATTGCGATATCAACCTTGATACCTGTTTTACTGAAAATGCGTAGTATGCTTCGCTATGCTTAGAAGTTAAGCTTTTAAATGAAATGTTTACATGGCCATGACGGCATAGTTAATGAATATTAAAATATGAGAATGAACTTGAAAGATCGGGCGGGTGGTTTGGCCACTGCTAACATGCATTGGGAAAGGAGTCTCAATGTAGTGTTTCCGTCTTGTCAGTTAAGGACCGTCCGTTGTAAGCCTGCTTGTGTTTCGAGACTTTGCAACTAGCCTCATGCCTTGGGTAAGCCCAAAATGTTAGTGATTCCATTATGAGAACGTCTAACCTCGCACTGGGAGTGGAGAGATGGCGGGAGTAGCGTGTACCCTCGGGGCTAGAATCGGGCCGGGTTCGAGGAGTACTGTACTCTCAGGTGGCGATGGACACGTTCTGGTTTTGGGAGATCTAAATGAGGGTTGATATATGCAAGATTCGGTTCTACATATGTCGTGAAGTTAGAGATCCCCAACTGGGTATAATCGGTTCGAATCATCATTGCTCCTCGGTTATGGAGACTTGATCACCTAACTTACATCGTAGTTAAGAACTGGAATTGAAAGAAAGAATGAGAAAGGCCTTGATGATAATTACTTTGATCTAGATTAGGCCATACCACGAATCCCCAGCAGCAGCTTATTAAAAGACTCGGCCATGTTGCTACACTGAAACTCGTACCTCCAACCACCAGCGTCGTGAGCCCTTGTCCATTTCTCCACATCTCTCATCAAACCTGTCAGCCATTGTCTACCTTCTGCATTAGATGCGGTTCTGACCTCCTCTAACTTCCTCCGGAAATACCTATCCTCAAGCTGTCGAGCAGCCTCCTGAAAAAGATCAAAATTATCCTTCACACCATCCTTCCAGAGTAGATTCTCAGCAAGGTGCCGAGTACACGAACGATGGTGCAAAGGTGCATACCCCTCTATCTCCTCTCGCACATCATTAAGTATGCCCTGGTGCCTATCAGATATGACGCCCACCTCCCTGCCAGGCCCAACCACATGTATCCAGACTAGCCTCAAGAACCATCCCCAGCTATCATTATTCTCCCTCTCAACCAAAGCAAATGCCAAAGGAACAAGCTTGTTGTTTGCATCACATGATATGGCTATGAGAAATGTGCCACGGTACTTGCCAATCAAGAATGTACCATCAATGGAGAAGACTGGACAGCAGTGCCTAAAGGCCTCGACACAATGAGGGAAGCACCAGAAAGCACGGAAGAATATCTGTCTCCCATCCTTCCATACGTCTGGCCTAGGGATGTACTCGTAATGCATGTCTGGATTCACTGCTTTGATTGCATTGAGAAGTACTGGAAGCTGCTCGTAGCCATCCTCCCAGTCCCCATATATCATCTTCCACGCCCGCTGCTTAGCCCTCCAAGCTTTGCCATAAGTTATGTCATATCCTCCATACTCCTCATTAACTATTTTGATAATTGTCCTGACCTTCATGTTCGGCTCTCCCTGTAATACTTTCATCAACCGCTTGGCAATGAGGGTAGATGTCAACTGCCGATGCTTCGTGCTGAGGTCATGTGAAGAACAAGTATGTGGCCCGACAACTTTTGTGATCTTCCACTTTCCGGAGACCTTTTGCTTCCTTGCACAAACCCTCCATGGATAGCGTTCCTTGTCACACACAACCGTGTAACGCCGCTCCACATAGGAATGCAGGACCTTATACGGTCTCTTGCGTATCACTGCAAATGCCTGCAACCACCTCTTCAATGCAGGGAGGTCATTGAAAACCCTCCCCTTCTCTACTCCATACTAGAACCAGTCTCTGGAGCTTCCTGCAGCTCATCATCACGTGCTTCGGCAAACGCCTGATCTGAATGAGTAAGATCACTGAACTCATGAACCATAGGATCATGGCGGCTGGGAAAAATACGCCTCAGCATCTCAACGTCACTCTCCGTGAGCTCTCTAACAGGACGATCATCGTCAGAATCAACAGCCCTTGCGATCTCATATGGCTCTGAATCATTCATAATTTCAACACTATTGGAGGCACGGATTCCATCTCCAATCTGGACTTGAGCATCAGCAGGAGGAGCGCCCTCATTATCGGGAACGTCTCCTACAACATAGCCACAAATAAGAGGAGATGATAAGAAGAGTGGATGAAAAGAAGAGACTTAAGTTACAAAGATAAAATGATACCTAATTGACACTTACTCGGATGATTCTGTGTCAAAGGGATCTCCTGAGGAGGATGTGCCACATCATTGGGGGCAGATTGCGCATCGGGAACGGTAGGCGGGACCTCCGCATCCACATCACGTTCTGGGACGGGAAGTTCAAAGTATGCCTGCTCACCCATTGGCAGGGACAACCCAAGAGGGATGGGATTAACGAGCACCCGATGCACAACCACGTCCAAACTTTGGAACTGGCTTTTCATAGCCGATCTCACATAGTTGTCCCACTGATCTGCACACCCTATTGGGATCATCTTCCTTAGCATGTTGGGAGGGAAACCTAGGTGAAGTACACCCTCAACTATGATGCCATCATCTCCATGGCAATGTACCTCCTCACGAGCTCTTGCAGTCAACTCACTAAATGATGGCTTCTCATTGAATAGCACAGGCACACTTTGCATGTCAACAAACTCAACATATCCATAGCGACCTCGTTCCACAGTTCCTCCATAATATATGCTCACTAGGTTGTCCATCAAGTTCCAAAACATAACGAAGCACAATTGCTTTACTCCAATATAAATGAAACATACTAAGTACTAGGTCTCTAATACATAAAAAGTACATACTAAGTACTACTAACTACTAAGTACTACTAACTAATAACTATTACTAACTGCACAGTACTACTAACTAACTATGTCAAGTAACTATTTATGTAACTAACTATATAACTATTTAACTAACTAAATAACTAAGTACCTATATAAAGTATCCATCAATCTACATATCTATCTAAACATCTTTCTTCAAATCTTAATCTATAATACACTAACTAACTAACTAGCTACCTAAATAACTAACTAACTAAATATTGTTAAGTAAGAACAACAAAGTATTTTACCTTGTAGGAGAAGCAGAGATGCCGGCGCTTGGCAATGGAGGGACGGGCAGCAGCGCGCGGCCTCACCGGCGGCGGAGGGCGGCTGGGTGGCGGCGGGCGGCCGAGGCGGCGCCGGGCGAGCGGGCTGCCGGCCGGGCGGCGGCGCGCGGGCGGCGGCGGCGTGCGGGCACCGGAGAAGGAAGAAAGAAAGAGAAGAAGAGAGGAAGAAGAAAGAAGAGAGAAACAGTTTTACAGGGGGCATGGCGCCAAGATCCATGGCGTCATGCACCCTTGCCAGGTTGCCACATCAGCGCCACGATAGCAGGGTCTTGGCGCCAGTGACCCTGGCGCCATGCCGTTATATCTTGGCGCCGACGACTACGGCGCCAAGACAAGGGTCTATTTTTTGAAATCTTTCCGCAAGAGGCATATTTGAGAGAATCTTTCGAAAAAAGGGCTAAAAAACAAAAAAAAAAAGACGGCAAATACATACTCCAAAATATATTCCACTAATTGATACGGGTCCGTATCCTTTTGAGAACTTGATAGAATTGAACTAATCGCTGGGCCTGTTTGAACCTGTCTACTGTGGATACTGAACAAGTCAAGATACGGCCTCAGACAAAACGAAGCAGTCGTGGTTGAAGACGTGACTACAGAATCCGGTTCTTCGTAAGAAACTCCTGAACTTTAGCCAAATAAATAAATAAATAAATAACCAACAACATGCTAATAAATTTACAAATAAAGTAGCAGGACAGGTGTACTAATGCAATGAATAAATATATCAACTGGCATGTCACATGTGGTGCTGCCAGAAAATACATGTATCTTTTCTTTTTCTTTCTCCAAAATAAAAAGTATATTTATGCAACATCATATCAGAAAGATATGATTTTTTCATAAAAATAGCCCTTGTACGCAATTAATATCCTCTTTTAAATTTATATTATTTTTTACGCATCTTAATGATTTGAAACGAAAAGCCACAAGACTGAGAATTTATAGATCCTATTGATAGCTACAACTTTAATATAACAACCATTTTCATTTGACACCATACAAGAAAGATATAATTTTAATACGCTATTAATATCCTTATAAAACTTTATATTATTTTTTATTATCTTAACGACCTTAAATGTAAAAACTCAAAATTATAATGTTGTAGATGACATTGAGAGCTACAACTTTCGTATACGAAAATTCTTCGACACGGGCATCCGTTCGCCTGCGTCCGTTCAGATGCGGCATCTCACCCACCTTGCCCACCTCTCTCAAGAAAAAAAATCTCCACACTCCGTCTCGCCCTCCTCCTCTCTCGGTTTCTCTCTCGCGCGTCCGCTGGTAGCAGCAGAGCCTAAGCCGACCACGTCGTCTCCTCCCTTAGTTCAACTCGGTGCCATCGGGATGACTCGCTGTCGCGGGCCGTCACCGCTGCCCTACCAATGGCGGCTCGGCACACGTGTCAGGCACCTCAAGTCGTCCCTAGTCGAGCCAAGGGGCACCCATGAACACGGACGGTGTTGGTGGTGCTCACGCGCCACCCTAGCAATCTGCTCCCACCCTGACGGCCGAAATCGACCGGCCCCGGCCTCTTCCCCCTATGTTGCAAACGTATGTTTAACTTGTTTTAGATGAGAGATGTGTTGTAAGTGTTTCATATGGATGTTGCAAAAGTAGATCGAGATGTTACATATGTTGCAGTGGAGTAAAGTACACTGACGGTCCTCAAACTTGTTGGGCTATATCATCCCAGTCCCTAAATTCGCAAATCGACCGTTCAAGTCCTCAAACTTGTTCGTCTGTGTCATCTCGGTCCCTAAACTCTCAAATCGCTCGTTTAGGTCCTTAAACTTGTTCGGTTGTATCATATGTCCATAAACTTGCAAATCACCCGTTTAGGTCCTCAAACTTATTCAGTTATGTCATCCCGGTCCCTAAATACTGTAAACTTGTAAATTCAATATATATTTATAGAACTATAAAAAATTATAAACTTAATTTTGTTTGACTCATGGTAACATGCACTTTAAATAATAAAAAAGATCATCATATATTTTCTATTTTTAACTTTATAGTTCAAGAACTAAATAGGCACATACATTTTTAGGAGTTATAAATATACATGACTATTTAGTCATTTAACTACAGAGCTAAAAATAGAAAGTACATGGTGATTTCTTTTATCCTAATTTAAAGTACAAGTTACCAAGAGTATAAGAAAAATTAGATTTATAATTTTTGGATAGTTATATAAATATATATTGAATTTACAAGTTTACAATATTTACGACCAGATGATACAATTGAACAAGTCTGAGAATCTAAACGGGTGATTTGCATGTTTAGGGACCTAGATGATACAATCGAATAAGTTTGAGGGCCTAAACGAGCGATGTGAGAGTTTAGAGACCGGGATGACATAGAAGCATAAGTTTGAGAATCTAAACGGTCGATTTGCGAATTTAGAGACCATGATGACATAGTCGAACAAGTTCGTGGACCGTTGTGGACTTTACTCGTTGCAATGACTATACTCGTATGTTGCAAACGTCTGTTTTAAATATTTCATCTATTTTTTTGACATATGTTGCGAGTATTTTTATTTGGATGTTGCATATGTTTCACAGATATGTTGCAAGTGTTTTTATCTGAATATTGCATATGTTTTACAATGGCTTTTCAAGTGTTTCATCTGTTTTCAGACGCATGTTGCAAATGTTTCATCTGAATGTTTCAAATGTAGATCGGGTGTTGTATAGGTTGCAATGTTTTTCACCTTCCACAGCCGCCTGCTGCAGTTGCTTGGGTGCCGTGCATACATGTGGGTAACGGTGGGATAGAGCGCTGCGCGGCTGTGGACGCGGGAAGTGAAGGGGGAAGCACAGGGAGTGACATGGACATGCAGTAGCCACGGACGTCCGGACGTTAGTACTACCATTTCATACAAGTTGTATCTTTATTTAACACATAGAAGAAATACATTATTTTTCTAAAGTGGCCAGCACTTGTACTTGATTATTATGCTGCTACTTTATATTATTTTTCGAGCATCTTAACAACATCAAATGAAAAAACTCATCAAGCTTTACAATTTTCATATAAAAATCATCTTCATCCGACGTCGTATGAAAAAAGATATGATTTTTTTTGAAGTTTAGCCTTATCACGCCAACTTTCATTGGCACGACAAAACAGACCTGTCACACTAACGGGAGTGGTGTGACAAGATTTTCCACATCGAAACCACCGTCCAAGGTTGGAGATCTTGCCACGCCAACGCACGTGGTGCGTCAGTGTGATTTCGTGCCAAGCATGTTAGCGCGACCAAAAGGATTAAACATAAAAATAAGTGAAGCTATTTTTAAATAAAAATTAAAAAAGATTAAAAAATGAAAACAGGTCCTTTATCTATTGGCTTGGTATATATACAAATACAATTAATCAATGAAGTAGTATCGAGGAGACGAGGACCAAAGATAGAAGCTTGCGATGGATGATGAATGATGCACGAATGCCAGAAATGCAATACCAATAAAGGTAGCAGGACAAGTGTACTATTGCAATGAAAATATCAACTAGCATGTCACATGTGGCCATGTGGTGCCGCTAGCAAATACATTCTAATAATTGATATTGTTTCGTATCCATTTGAAAACTTGATAGAACTGAATACTAATCGCTGGGCCTGTTTGAAAATGTCTGCTGTGGATACCAAACCGGTCAAGATTCGGCTTCAGATAAAATGAAGCAGTCATGGTTGAAGTCATGACTACAGAATCCGGCTCGTCTTGAGAAACTCCTGATGAACTTTAGAAAAAACAATATGCTATTCTCCATGGCCCAGCACTAACGTGCAGCAATGTGGAAGCACAGCGTTTACCAAGCTGAGAGAAGCACTGGTCAAATTCAGCTGAGTTTGGATCACCACGGTTACGAAGACCGGAGCCCAGGAACATTGCTAAGGCCCATCTTCCGTAGAATGAATTTGGGAATGGCTGGTGGGACTGCAAGCCCCATGCTCTGGCTGAACTCTTCAGCCAGCCTCACAAGTCTGGCCTTGTCTCGGCTGATGGCTTTGTTTGAGTTGTAGTACCCCAGCCATGCCTGGTAGGCTGATTCCTTGCTCTTCATCTCCACTCTTCTGACTGCGTCTTTGACCTATAAAGTCAAGAAGGAATATGAAAACATAAAGGCACCAGGTTTCTTAATATTTACAGGCCAAACTTGACTTCAGATTTCTTGGGCAGCCAAGATAAGACCCTTTTTTTTTATCAAAGTTTGCACTGGGTTGACCAAGCTAGATGGGAAGATAGAAGACAAGCACTAATTTTATACTACTTACTGCTGCCTGAATGCTTGAATCAACCGAAGGTGTTGCAGCCTCTGATATTGACAAATCGTTAACTGTACTAAGAAAATGCATTTCCCAGGGAGCCAATAGTAAGATGCCTTGCCCTTCCTTGCCTTTCCGTCCAGTCCTTCCGAGTCTATGTATATACTGTTCTCTATCAGCTGGCAGACCAACCTACATGAGCAAATAAATTTCTTGATGAATCCACGTCCTTTTCTTTTCTTTTGGCAAGAGAAACAGTTATATCACCCACCTGTATGACAAGTGTGACATCGGGATAATCTACACCACGGGCAGATACGTCGGAGCTGACTAATATAAGACCCTTTGATTTCCTGAATTCATCTGAGACCTTAGTTCTTGCAGATTGCGACTTTCTGGAATGAATCTCTCTTATATTCAGTTTTAGCTGGGAGAGTACCTCAGCGACAAGTTTTGTGACCATTGCAGTAGTACAGAATACTATCACCTGCAAAATAGTATTGTCAATGACACACTGCCACACCAGATTCCTCAAGGCTAGTCAGGCAATTACTTGGTGAGGTAACTTACTTTGTATTCTGCATCTTCCGCAACATGCTTCTTCAATACATCATACAATATGGGGAAGTGCAAATCTAGAGGTGCAATCATGTACGTCTGGTATACCTGATGCATCAGCATTAATTAATGTAAGGTTACATCATAAGGCACTCAAATGCTATGAAATTTTACCGATATAGCTCATGAAAATGGCATCCTCGAACCTGGGCATGTGTCTCCTCATCGCCCTCTTGAACAGTGTTAATGAAATCATAATCCCTTCTCATTGCAAGGTGAGAAATTTGGCGGACCTAAGAGTAATGGTTCCCTTTTAAAATGATCTGATCATATAAAGTACAAAAAGGGGCTAGTGAATTAATGACAAAAGGAGATACCTCTTCTGAAACAGTAGCCGAAAACAGCAGTGTCCGCCTCTCTTTAGGGATGAAAGAAATTATTTTCTCAATGTCTCTTCTGAATCCCATATCCAACAGGCGGTCAGCCTCATCAAGAACAAGAACCTTCACACCTTTAATTCGGGTGGAGAATCCAGGCGTGTTCTCAAGATGATCCTTAAGCCTTCCAGGGGTAGCAACAAGAATCTAATTTAAAAGTATCAGAGTATTAGTGCATGCGTTGCACCTACATATCTATGCACTGTGCTACTGTGATTCATGGGTACAACCTGACATGGGTTAGCTTGCATGCTCCGTTGCTCTTGAGGTAACCGTGTGCCACCTATTACAACCTGCACACCCAGTGAGCGATGATACTTGAGAAGCTTCCTGGCCTCAGCAGCCACTTGGTTTGCAAGCTCCCTGGTAGGGCACATCACCAGCAAATTTATAGAAGTTGATCGAGGTAATGCAGAGAGAACTTCGATGGCTGGAAGCTAAAAGAAATTAGAACTCAGTCACATGGGTTAATCCTGTAGTTGTATCACTGCAATAGTTGAGAAAACCGCTATAACAGTCAAATTGATCAGTTGGGCTGAAGGCAAGGAGTACCAAAAAGGCAACTGTTTTTCCTGTTCCTGTCTTTGCTTTTGCAAGAACATCCTTTCCTGCAGGAAAAAGCAACCAAATGTTACTTTAGGGGTCCCAAGAAAATGGTGTCAGGGATTTAGCTGTAGTGTTTGGGCATGTATGCTGACCTTGAAGAATTATTGGCAGAGTAGCCTCCTGCACCTGGGTCATCCTTTCATATCCAGCATCTTTGATGGCTTTCAGCGACAGTGGAGAAATAGCACATTGATCAAACCTGCGACATGCATAGCAGCTGACTATTAAGGCTACAGGATGATGGGTCCTAAGTAATAGTTAGATGTACACACTAACAATGCAGCCAGCAATGTCATAACTGCAAGTCAAATCCAAAATAAGCTCCCAGTTCCAGATGATACTCAATTACAAATAACACTTAATGCTGAGTAAACCTACTACTAAGTTACTAGAAATCGTGATGTGGGACTGGAGATCTAACAAACGATACAGTTTACTGCAACATAGCGATAAATTTCTCTCAAAACATAGTGATGAATTATCGATTTAGAACAAAAACAATTCGTGACGCGAGTAAGCAAGACATTACCGTGTCTCTGTGAGGTACGTGCCATCAACGCCACCTGCCTCGTGAGCGCTCTTATCAGCGTTCGACGCCGAACGCTCCACTCCATCAGCACCCTGCTCACCGGCACCTCCTCCCCTGGTCGTGGTGGCGACAACCCTAGGGAACGCGGGTCCTTGCCTCGCGTCCCTCCGTGGCCCTTCGCCGCCCACCTCGCGGGCAACCATTTCCCCCACGGTGGCCACCATGGGGTACTCAGGGCCCTGCTTCGGCGGGCCCCTCCGCCGTCGCTTCGGCTTCGGGTTGGCGCTGGTCGACATGATCCGGCTGGCGAAGTCGGCGATGCTTGACCTACGGGCGGGGGGAAAATGCGGCGGCGGCGGAAGGAGAATAGGGATGTCCGCAATGTTTTTTTTTTCCCAAAAGCAAAAAGTCTACTTAACCCTATGAAATATCAGCACGTGTGTAACCTACACTCCCAGCTGTAAAATCATCTATTTTACACCCTGAACCTTTCAAAACCATTCAAATTACACCCTGGAGCGGTTTTGGACGACGGTTTTGGTATAGTAACCATGGTTTGGCTACCGTAACAGCGATTTTGATTTTTTTCTTTTTCTATTTATTTTCGCTGAATCTTTAAAAAATCATAGTAAATCACAGAAAAATCATAAAATAGAAAATCTAATTTTGTTGGACTCAAAATGAATAGATCTACACAATGAATATATAATATAGTATGCTTTAATACAAATTTTTTCTGTAGCTTTAAATTAGTTAGAAAATCAAATTTTGTCTGTAATTAATTGAAATAATTCATAGCTATAGCTTTTATGGTCCAATTACGGTTAAATTTTTATAGTGAACTAATTATTGTATGCTTGAACTGTAGTAAAAATTTTATACTGATTGGATCATGTATAATTTAGTTATAGATTTATTTATATTTAACAAGCATAAACCTAAACATAAATCTAAATAAATCTATAACTAAGTTATATATGATCCAATGAGTATGAAATTTTTACTATTGTTCAAGCATATAATAATAATTCCATCATAAAAATTTTTACTATAGTTCAAGCATATAATAATAACCCCATCATAAAAATTTCACCACAATTGGACCATAAAAGTTGTAGCTATGAATTATTCCAATTAATTACAGACAAAATTTGATTTTCTAACTAATTTAAAGCTACAGAAAAAAAAATTGTACTAAAGCATACTATATTATATGTTCATTGTGTAGATCTACTCATGTAGAGTCCAACAAAATTAGATTTTCTATTTTATGATTTTTCTATGATTTAATATGATTTTTCAAAGATTCAGTGGAAATAAATAAATAAAAAGCCAAAACCACCATTACTGTAGCAAAAACCATAGTTACTGTAGCAAAACCGCAGTCTAAAACCGCTCCAGGGTGTAATTTGAACGGTTTTGAAAAGTTCAGAGTGTAAAATAGATAGTTTTATAGTTTGGAGTGTAGGTTAGACTCTAACTGATGGTTGAGGGGGTTAAATAGACTTTTTCGTTTCAGAAATGATCCTCAATGAATTTTGGGACTTCGGGAGGGAGACCAGTATAGATATAGTACGGGATACCTAACTTCTGACTGGAACAATTTGTCCGAATTTCTTCTATCAAAAAAAAAATTTGTCCGAATTTCAAACTGAACACATGCCTTTCCCAAGTCAGGTTTGCTGCTACTGAGATAATTCAGACAAAGGCCGTGTTTAGTTCTCATGGAATGCAAAATGCAAAATATCAACTACTTTTAGGAATGATAAAATGTAAAATGCCAAAATTTTCATGGGTGTGTTTAGTTCCATCCAAAATGTCAAATTTTTTATAGGATGGGTGAGAGCTTTTTGTTTTTTGGCTTTTTTTTTTGCCTCTTAAGGCTAAAATCCAAAATGGAGAATGGATACCTTTTTGTCAAAAATTTTACACGGTGTTTAGTTCCATTATGTAAAATGATGGACCAAAACCCAAAATTTTTTAAGGTGAAATGGGGAACTAAATACACCCAAAGTATATTTTTCTTGCCAATCTCCTGTAGAGACGCAAACATGCCTACACAAACACGCACATGCATCAGTACTCCTTCGATCCCAAATTATAAGGCATTCCAAGAATCTTAGAGAGTCAAAGTATCTCAAGTTTAACCAAATTTATATGATAAGATAATAATATTTATGACACCAATTAAGTATCATTAGATTCTTCATTAATTATATTCTCATAGTATACCTATTTGATATTATAAATTTTTATAATTTTCTCTATAATTTTAGTCAAACTTAAGATGTTTTGACTCTCCAAGATTCTTAGAATACCTTATAATTTGGAATAGAAGGAGTATAAACATATTCACAGAGGCGGAACCAGGGGCCCCCAACATAGTGAAACTTTGTTAATACGTATTCCTATAAAGTTTGTTAATTTACAACATAAAACGTGGCAATTCATCTATTTTTAATCATAATATTGTAAAAATGCGACAATTCATCTATTTTTCGTTATGAATAGTAACTACACATGTAACAACACTAAAAAATTGTTGAAATATACACTTATGTGTGTCATCGTATTTGTCTGGCCCCTTAATCAAAGTTGCTGGTTCTGTCACTGTTCACCTATATCTAGACTTACAAGTATTTTTGAGAGCTCGGATCTCGAGATTAATACAGTTGTCATGTAAAAAGGTTGTTCTCAAAACAGAATAGGTTGATATAAAAAATATCACACCAAAAAGTTGTTATCAATATAGGTCAATATATAAAGTTATCTCTTTCGATTAAAACAAATAATATGTTATGATGAAATTTGTAAAGTTGTCATAAGGACATTGTCTACAAAATTATGTAAACAATTGTATTGAACAATGGTTATCTCTATCTCTTCTATCTCTATAAGACGAAATCAGGACCAAGCTCGAGCAAGAGATTGGGCCACGTCGCTGCATTTTCCAGGCCGTCTGATTCACATGCCAGCTATGATCCAGCCGTCCAATCCAGTTCTCTGACCCAAAACCTCTAAAACCATCCAGCGCGTCGGCATGCTCGCTCGAGGGAGAGAGCGGCAGTGCGGCGGTGGCTTGTGGGCCACCGTCCACCGGCTCCTGCAGGGCTCCCTGCGAGGCACCGCGTCACGCGTATGCCCCAGCGAGCCGGGTGCGGTCGAGCGGCGAAGCGGCCACTAGCGCCGCTCGAGGCCCCGGAGGTCACCGCCGCCACTTCATTCCGCTGCCTAGGATCGTCTTGCCCTGAGATCTTCGCGTGGAGGGACAGCCCCGGAGCAGGCAACGCTGCTCCCTCCCCTCCTCCGGGATCGTCGATGCCTCCTGTAACCCTCTCGCATCGCTGCAGGCCCCTACGGGGATCCATCGCCGCGCTCTGTGTCGACCAAGAAGCTTGATTCAGGTAATGCCGTAATGGACCTGACTTGCTCAAAGCTATTTGTATTCAGGTAATGGCACACCGTGGCAATCAGCAAAGAGAAATTAGGGACGATCACTGAAATGGAAAAGCACCTGATCAATGAGATCATCACTGAGCTGTTTTGTGCCTGATCCAGTAATACCTATACAGGGGTACAAAGCTTTAACACTCCCAAATGTTGGAGTGAAAACGATTAGGTGCATAGCCTTTCTAAATCAGAATATGCCAGATAACCAACATATAACCAATAAACATGGGATATGCATATGCTGATATGCATGATCTTTAGAAGGTATTACTCTGTATCCTTAGAATCCTGCATAGAATGTGTGCCAAGCTCCTGAAGTCACTTATCTCAGGCTTATCATTTGGCTAAAGGATTCCTGTGTTCACCAGGACTAGCTTTTCCATACACTGATCAGATACTCTGTTCACCAATACTGTATAATACTAGCTTTAATGAGCATATGGAAATCCTAGATTTTGTCCAGCCTCCTTGCAAACTAAAGAAGGGTAAGGGCGTAAGGCTCTCTCGACAGATATTTGCTTGATTTTGTTTGCCGAGTAAAGCTCACTATGTATCCTTACACTAGCACATCTGTAAATGGTTGTGCAGGTTCCTAATGTCCATTGAGTGTGTTGTTGACATCCTAATCTACCGTTCAGCAAAAAGGCACGTCATGACTAACCAAAAACTACTTTTACAGTTTTACTAATAGACCTCTTGGCTAACAAAATCTACATTATAAATTATACCATCTAAATTAATTCAGAGGATGTTGTTATACATTTGTGAAGAAAAGGAAGCGAACTAAGCAGAAGGACACATGCCCAGGAAAATAAAGAAAAAAAAAGAGCCTTCATACTGTATTTATTATATTTTCATCCTCTTTAGCAGCCATCCCAGGGGACGCCAGCTAGAGCCTACTTTGAACGACATAACATTATCTGGTGCAAGTAGCTATGGACACTCAGTTCCACTACTCTTTCAAAATGGATAGTACTATATGCATTTCTTTCAAAATGCATAGTACTATATGCATTTCTATTTCTATTACATGAATGCAACTACCAATTGCACATCTGTGCATCATGGGGATTACCAAAGAGCATGCTGTTGTGTTTTCCATGAAAACTTTTACTCACGCCAAATATTCTGTTCCTATAATATTAGTTTCAGTATATTCCATGCTCTGCAGGTCACAACCCTTATGTTCGTCAATCACAACGTAAACTAAATGTCGCTTCTTGCAGTTTGAATATGCGATTCTAAAATTTTGGTTATCATGTAATTTGTAACTCTGAACATGTGTTTCTAAATTTTGCCATGCAATAACCTAAAATCCCGAACTTCCATTTCTGCAATTTAGCATTATGCATGCCCTAGACCACATCTCAATATAAAGAGGTCCATGATATATGTTGGAAAGTACCTGAAGATGAAGAACCAATGTTTCATGATTATCTAAGTTGAGCCTTTTGGGGACCCGATGCCCCAGTTGTTCCAAGTAAGACACTATCCCAAAACATCAAATCCAGATTGATCTCTAAGCCACAACAAAGGACTTGCCAGCTGGTTGCTCCAGCGATGGCGCAGTAAAGCCGTGCCTTGTTTTCCAGTTACGCAGAACTGTATGGAAAATGGTAGTTATGGGAAGCGGGTATCCATTTGCCCTGGACGCTCTGTTGATGGGCCACGACGTTGGCCCAACTACCTCTACCTGCTCGAAAGTTTTAAAAAAAAGAATCGGTCTTCCTGCCTCATTCCCTAACGCAGTCACACCGGCACGCAACTTGCAGCGTCGCGTCGTCCCTGCAGCCTCAGTGGCCACCACTTGTAGGGTCGAGATGGCGGACTAGAGGGGGGTGAATAGTCTTTTCTAAAATTTAATTTCGCCGGCTAACCGATACAGGTGCGGAATTAAAGCTATCGGTCTAGCCAAGACTACACCCCTCTATCTAGATTCTCTAGCACCTTATAAAGATCCTAAATGTGCAACTAAAGTGCCGAACTAGCTAGAGCTCACCTAATCAATTCTAGTTGTAAGGTCACACAAACCTATGCACTAGTACTTTTGCCAACGGGGAGGGGGAGGAGCTCCTACACAACTAGTGATGCAAAAGCACAAAGCTCCTAAGCTCCCTAGCAATGCTCAATAATAAGGCAACCAATGTCAAATTAGAGAGCACAAATTACTTAGCTACACAAACTAAGCAATGTGACTAATAAGGTTACACAAACCAAATTAGTCACGCAAGGGAGCTACTTCTATGCTACACAAGCAAGAAGGTATTAGCAAGCTACACAAGCATAACTAGTTACTATAGCAACTACACAAGCACGGTGTATAAAATGCAAGAACAAGCTTGTGTGACGGAAAATGCAAACCACCGAGAAGATAACGAGGACAATATTGACACGGTGATTTTTCTCTTGAGGTTCGCGAGGTTGCCACCAAGCTATGTTCCCGTTGTGTCGACCGCTCACCCGATGGTTCGGAGGCTAATTGGCATCACCCGCCAAGCCCGCACGTCGGGCACCGCAAGAACCTACCTCACAAGTGAGGGTAGCTCAATGACACGCTTTACTAGAGTTGCTCTTCGCGATCCCCGTGGGGTAAGCACAATCTCACTCACAAATCCTCCTCTGGAGCACTGTCCAATCTTCTTACGTGCTTCCACGGAGTCGCAAGCCACCAAGCCATCTAGGAGGTGGCAACCTCTAAGAGTAACAAGCACCACCGGCTTACAGCACGATCACCTAGTGCTACTCGATGTAACCTCATGATACAATTGCACTAGTATCGCTCACTTACTCGATTGGATTAACACTGTCAATCATAAGTGAGTTTGAGGGCTCCTAAGTACTCTCAAGTATGGACACAAAGTCCCCCTTAGGTGCTCAACCTCAACCAAGCCAGAGCACACCTCTACTTATAGCCCAAAGGCCAAATAGAGCTGTTGCGCCTTCACTGGGCAAAACTCAGGATGACCGGACGCGCAGGTCATTATGACCGGATGCGACAGTCCCTGCATCCGGTCACTCTGCCACCGCCACGTGTCACTAGCCATTTGAATTAGTTGTTGCCGCCAACGGCTACTTCACACGCGTACAGTTAACCACTGACCGGACGCGCCTCCACGAAATGACCTGACGCTCCATCGCTAGAGTCCAGTCAGTTCCAGTAAGCTCCCAAAACGATGAAAACATGACTAGACGCGTTAGGTCAATGCCGACCTGATGCGCCCCAATGTCCGATCCTCTCACTGTCCCTTCGTGTGCGCAAGCCAAGCTGACGTCACCATATGTCATCGTCCAACGGACGCACAAGCGTCGCGTTCGATCACCACCCACTGTCAGCATTCAACAAGTGACCGGACGTGCCGGTGGCAGCGTCCGGTTGCTCCTCGGCCCTCTAGGCCAGCTGAGCCTCGCCACGCTAAAATTGACCAAACGCGGCCAGCTAGCGTCCGGTCAGGACGTGGCTAGCGTCCGGTCGCTGTTGTCTCCTCCTTTTTCTTTTTCTAAGTCTGTAACGACTTCACCCTTTCTTGCAACTAACTAATCATAAAGTGTAGAACTTATGTGCACGTGTGTTAGCATTTTCAAAGCATTTTATAAGGAGTTAGTCACTCAACTTGCCACGCCACTCGATCCTAGCAACGATGCATAGTTAAATCACTCGAGTGGCACTAGATGATCGATATACAAACAAGTTTGCCCCTATGGATAGTACATCCATCTATCATAAACCCGGTCATCAATTTCTCTACACACCTATGACAGGTGAAATGAAATGTCCTAAGTTATACCTTTGCCTTGCACATTTCATTCCATCTCCTCCAATGTTGATGCAACACATGCACCAACATAATCAACAAATGATATGATCCACTCCATATCATCACGTGATCATATTGATTCATCGATCTTGACTTCACTTGCTCTTCACTGTTGCTTCGGTCCATCGGCGCTAAGTCATCACTCAACTTGCCCTTCACACTTGAAACTGGTCCGTCGAGCCAAGTCATGTCTTGATCTTCTCCACCGTGATCACATGACTCAATGTCATGTCTCATGTGCAATGAGCTCCTTCATCACCACATGTGTAAGCTTTGCAACATCTCCGAGCCATTTTCACTTTCATGGTATATGTTGCTCACACACATGTACCTATGGACTAATCACCTATGTATCTCACATAAACATAATTAATCCACCTAAGGTTATCACTCAATTACCAAAAACAAACAAGGACCTTTCACTACTGCAACCGTGCACATCCACTGCCTCCTCGCTACTCTGACCCGGCATCGCGCTGCCCTCCTTGCCCGCCTGCCGCGCCTCGAACCATCGGACCACCGAGGATTGCCGCCTCCTTGAACTCGGGGTGGGAGTTGAGTACCGCTGGCTACCCTTCTTCTGAGATTTGTCTGTCGCTTCCTTGAACTCAATGTGGGTGCCATCTTCTTCGCTCCTCGCCCTGGGTTGCCGCCTCTGGTGAACACACGCCGACGAGCCCCCATTCTTCCAAGCAGCAAGGAGATGTTGCACTGAAAGCGTATGTTGCAAGTGTATGTTTTAAGTATTTAAGATGTTTTAGAGGTATATTGCAAGTGTTTTATACGGATTTTGCAAAATTGGATCGGTATGTTGAAAGGTCCTTGTTTGGTTTTGGTAATTGAGTGACAACCTTAGGTGGACTAATTGTGTTTAGTGTGAGATACACAGGAGATTAGTCCATAGGTGATGGTGTCATGGAGGAGCTCATCGCATATGAGACATGACATGGAGTCATGTGGCCAAGGTGGCGAAGATCAAGATGAGGCTTGGCTCGACGGACCGGTTGCAAGTGTGAAGGGCAAGTCGGAGGCTTTGGAGCGATGGACCATCAGGCGGTGAAGCTTGAGTAAGACTTGGCGCCGATGGACTGACGCAACGATGAAGAGCAAGTGAGGTCAAGATCGATGGACCAAGGTCACATGATGATATGAAGTGGATTGTATCATTTGTGATATGGTTGGTGCATGTATTGCATCAACGTCGGAGGAGATGGAGTGGAATGTGCAAGGCAAAGGTATAACCTAGGGCATTTCTATTTCATCGGTCATAGGTGTGTAGAGAAGTTGATGACCGGGTTTAGGATAGATAGCCGTACTATCAAGAGGGGCAAACTTGTTTGCATATCGGTCATCTAGTGCCACTTGAGCGATCTAACTTTGCATACGTGTTAGGATCAAGTGGCGAGGCAAGTTGAGTGCCTAACTCCTCGGAGAAAATGATTATGAAAATGCTAACACACGTGCACAAGGTGGTGATCACTTATTGGTGTTGGCACATTTACGAAGGCGATGGAGTTTGAGGGGTAGAGAGGGGTTTAGGGTCCTCTCTCCCTCCCGCCTCGCAAGCTCAGCGGGATTCAGACGTTTTTGAGGAAATAAAATGACTATTTTTCTTTACGCCGATGTCGAGAAGTGGAGGCGAAATCACAGAGGTATTTCATGAGATAAAACATGTGCTTTAGTGATACAAATACTTGGGATAGCTCATATGTGAAAGAGTGGAACAAGTGGAGCAAGCAAAGGTGGAGTTTCACATGATATATAGGCGACAGACGCTGGTGTGGGAGGCGACAGACGCGACCCTAGTGTCTGTCGGTTTGCCCCAGGCACGGTCAGTAGAGGAGGAGCCGACAGACGCGCGGATGCTCACGCGACAGACGCTGGTGTCAGCGTCTGTCGCTCAGTGTTTGGTGGCCTGGCGAGCGTCAGACGCTGCGCGATCGACCGACAGACGCGTCTGTCACGGCTGAGCGGAGCGCGGGAGCGTTCTGGACCGCGTCTATCGCATGATAGACGCTGGAGCGGTCTCGTGTCAGACACGTCTGACGCTGGGAGTTGACCATTGGATTTTGAACAAGCAGTGGACACGTGGCGACGTTTGAGAGCAACAGACGCTAGGGTCGCGTCTGTCGGCTTAGCGACAGACGCGTTTGTCGTCCCCGAAATCTGCTCAGTGAAGGGGTAACGGCTATATTTGGTTGTGGGGATATAAATAGAAGTGGTGGCCGGCCTTGGCTGGTAAGAGAGCACCCTTGGGACTTAGTGTCCATGCTTGTGGAGTGGTTGGAGAGCCTCTAACTCACTTGAGTTTGATAGTGATCATCCGATCGAGTGAGTGAGCGATTTTAGTGCGTTGCATCGTGAGGATTGCATCGAGTGGCACTAGGTGATCATGTTGCAAGACGGTGGTGCTTGTTACTCTTGGAGGTTGCCACCTCCTAGACGCCTTGGTGGCTGGCGACTCCATTGAAGCACGCGTGGAGATTGTGCGTGGCTCCGGAGGAGGATCTGTGAGGGGGATTGTGCTCACCCCGCGGGGATCGCGAAGAGCAACTCTAGTAAAGCTCATGGCTTGGAGGATCCTCATCTTGAGAGTGGATGTGCGGCACCCGCTGAGGGTTTGACTCTTGATAGTCAATTAGCTCGTGATCCATCAAGTGGGTGTATTGCCACAACGGGGACTAGCTTGGGGGCAACCAAATGAACCTTGGTGAAAAAACCGTCGTGTCAACCTTGTGTATATCTTCTCGGTGGTTTGCTTTCGATTCACAAGCTTGTATTTACATTCATATACTTGTGCTTGTGTAGTTGTTCTTGTAACTAGTTGGCTTGTGTAGTTTGCTAGTTACCTCCTTGCTTGTGTAGTTAGAAGTTGTCTCCTTGTCTTGCTTAGTTTGTGTAGCTAAGTAAGTTGAGTTTTTGGTTTAGCTTGTGTAGCGTTAACCTTGAGCTTTGCTAGTGAGCTTAGTTGGCTTTATGCTTTTGCTTACTAGTTATGTAGGAGCTCCACCGTGCTTGCTAAAGTACTAGTTGTCACAGAACCTCCTAATTATGATGGCCCACAAGTACCCGTCATTGCTATAATGACCTCTGACAGCCGTACTTATGTTCACCATAACTTAAAAGGCCTGCTTTCCTCCAAACAGGATCCAATCACAGGAGTATTGCAATATTACAACAGTTTATTCCAAATATTCAACAGAGTAAAGTAGCGGAAGTCTTACAATAACTTAGGGTTACAAACCAGTTTTTCAAACCTCAAACCTTATGTAACATTATTACAAACCAGTAGTAGAGAAGTATCGGTAGTAACTTTATTACATCACATAAGCGAGATGCCTTGCCCAAAGGCCACACAGTCTACTCGTCGTCACTTTCTTCAACCACGACGGTCATGCAACAAGGCTCGAAGCAGACTTGTTCATGAACCGTACCTGCAACAAGGGGTTCAAAAAACCCTGAGTACGAGAGTACTCAACAAGACTTACCCGACTAAGACAAAGACTCCAAGGGCATGCTAGCTTTAGGGAATCAAGGTACGGGTAATCCAGAATCAAATTTTCTTTTGCGGAAAGGCTTACTAAGGTAAGTCCTTATCTTCAATATTTTACTTTTACTATTGATGGTTCAATAACCAAATCTAGGTGATCCTAGTCTAGATCAAAGTAATTATCATTAAAACACTTCACATTCTTTCTTTTGATTCCAGTTCTTAACTACGCTGTAAGTCAGGTGATCAAGTCTCCATAACCGAGGAGCAACGACGATTCGAACCGATTATACCCAGCTGGGGATCTCTAACATCACGACATATGTAGAACTGAATCTTGCATATATCAACCCTCATTTAGATCTCCCAAAACCAGAACGTGTCCATCGCCACCCGAGAGTACAGTACTCCTCGAACCCGGCCCGATTCTAGCCCCGAGGGTACACGCTACTCCCGCCATCTCTCCACTCCTAGTGCGAGGTTAGACGTTCTCGTAATGGAATCACTAACATTTTGGGCTTACCCAAGACATGAGGCTAGTTGCAAAGTCTCGAAACACAGGCCAGCTTACAACGGACGGTCCTTAACTGACAAGGCGGAAACACTACATTGGGACTCCTTTCCCAATGCATGTTAGCAGTGGCCAAACCACCCGCCCGATCTTTCAAGTTCATTCTCATCTTCCAATATTCATTCAATATGCCGTCATGGCTATGTAAACATTTTATTTAAAAGCTTAATTTCTAAGCATAGCAAAGCATACTATGCATTTTCCGTAAAACAGGTATCAAGGTTGATATCGCAATAATCAAGGATGATAATGCAGCAATTAGGTTATCATTCAACTCCTAATTACTTAATGCAGTAAACCATAATATAAATAATAAAACATTTGTAAAACTCAAGGTAGGGTTTAAATGCACCAGGGCTTGCCTTGCTCTGACACGACGACCGACTCAGACTCGAGGACTCCAATGTCTGGTCCAGAACCCACCGACAATCGCTCTTCTCCGGAAGCTTGTTCGGCGACTTCGACTTCTTCGAAAGCAGAAACTACATGAGTACATAACATGCTTTAACATGATGCTCGAAGATAAACATGATGCTTGATGATAACATGCCACGACTTACGATTTGAGTACAACTTCCCTTCACGGTACAGTCGCAAACAGAAAACCTACTAACTAGCGGCGACAACTCCAGCGATACCAGCTTTTAACCCTAAGTAAGCTACTAACGAGCTCAAACATAGAATTAAGGTGCCAAAGATCACCAAAGAGTAGTGACCTAAGGACATCACTCAATCAAAAGGGCACACAACACTTAAAGTTCTCAAATTAACATTTATTTACTATTTAAATAATTATGGCATAATTAATAGTTGATCAAACTTTATCTAAACAAGTTCAAACTTTTTCTATGGATTAAGAATGATTTAAAATAGTGTCATAATAAATTTCATAATTTTTGGATTAATAATTTAATTATTAAAATTCCTGGAAGTTACATTTAATCTTTATTGGAACTAATTAATTCTACTGCACAAAGTATTCAAATTCATGATTTAACATTTTTCCTAGATAGTTTATACATTGAAAAGCTTACACAAATTTTCATGAATTTTGGAACTCTACACAAATTTTTGTGAAATAAACAAATAGCTGCACTATTCATTAATTTGAAAAAGAAAAACAAAACCGAAAATCGAACCGGGCCGAGTCCTTCTCTCTTTCCGGCTCGGCCCACTGAGCGGCCCGCTCGCACGCGCCCGCGCGCTCGCGCTCACGCGGCCCAGCCTGCTCGCTCGCCCGCGCGCGCTCGCCCGCTCTCTCTCTCGCTAACAAGCCGGCCCCGCCTGTCATCCCTCACCTCCCGCCCTCTCGCTCGCTCGCGCCCACTCGGTGATGCTCGCGCGGTGGCCGGACGACGATCATAGCATCGGTCGATCAACCGAGCGGCTCTACAGCATCTACGCGACCTAGTGAACCCATTTTGCTAACTCGCAGCTCGACTCGAGCTCCGGTGACCCTTCACCGACGACGGTGGCGGACCGTGGCCGACGGTGAGCCACGAAAACGCGTCTCCAAGCACGCAACGATCAAACTAAAGGCGTAGAAAGGATCGGTGGCTCACAGTGATCACGTTGGTGCTCTTGCTGGCGGCTGGGAGGGGCTGGAGTGGCCTGGCCACGTGGGGGCGGCGATGGCAGTGAAGTCCGACCGAGCGCGAGGAAGACGGCGGCTATGTGCGCGAAACGGGCGGTAGGGGTGGAGGTGAATGGCTAGGGAGATGCACGGAAGCGATACGGTCTTGCTGGTGCAATTAGCGTGGCCGGAGGAGGCTTGACAATGGCTGCGGCGAGCGGCGGAGCTAGCGGCGGCGGCGATGGCGAAAACAGAGAGGAAAGAAAAACGACGGCGACCTCGATGTATTTATAGACAACGGTCGTGGAGCTGGTCTCTGGAAGATGCGCGAGGTCACGCTGGCGGTCGAGGGCGCGCCTGGAAGCTGGCCGAAGCCGTACGGCGTCTCGCCGGCGCCCATGCCGGCCGGTGGCCGTCGGTGATTGGTGCGGCACTGTAGCTGCCCCCCCAAATTTGAATTTTTAAACTGTTTTCTCAAATTACTCTCAAATTCATGTAACAACTTGAAAAACTTCCAATCTATGAAATCTTCAGAATTTCAAGCTCTACAAGTTTTGTATTGAACACTTTTTCAAATTCTAACTGGATTTTGAAATTTGAGTTTAAATTCAAAAGGGAACACATTTTTGGGATTTGGTAATTTAGAAATTAATTTTGATTTCATATTGAAACTTCAAAATCTCCAAACACCAAAGTTGTATAAATTAACAAGACCTACAACTTTTCTGTTCAAAACTTTTTCAAATTCTACCTCCATTTTGAAATCTTAGTTTGGGGACAAAAATGAATTAAATCTGAAATTTGTTTATTTTCAAAATTGCTCCACATTTTACACTAAAACTTTGAAAACTCAAAATACCAAAGTTGTAGCCCTTGAAAATTTCTACAAACTTGGTTTTAAACTTTTTCCCAAATTTTTCTTAGATTTTGAATTATTTTAAAAGGGGTAAAATAGGGTTTTGAAATTTAGGGTTTTCGGAGGAATTTTCAATTGGAATTTGTTGCTACTTCGATTTGTGATTACTTAGTGATCAAACCATCATCCAAGGGCATCATTTGGACCAACATGACATGGTTGACCAAATGTCACTCTTGGTTGACCAATTTAACTTCTGAAATTCTTTTACATTTTCCCCAAATTTAAATTTAAATTCGAATCGGAAAAACTCGTGACAAGTTTTCGGACTCCAACTCAAACTCAAACTTGGAGCTTCATTTTAGTGTTGTACTTGAGCTCATACCCTACACTTGACACTAGTGTGCAACACAGTCACACACCTTAAATTACGCAGGGCATGGACTAAGTATTTGCGGTGGCATTCGAATTTAGGGTTTTCGGGTTCGGATCACACCACAGAGAAGCACATCCAATCTAGATAAGTAAACTTGTTTTAATTGATGCATAACAAGGGTGACCTAATCATGGATGCTTTGCGATGCATTATGATGACATGGCAGATTAATTAGCACTATAACACCCGGGGTGTTACAGCCCTTCCCCCTTAAAGAAATCTCGTCCCGAGATTTAAAGCCTTGAGTTAAGTAATGGAAAAGGAAACGTGTCAAGCAAACACGTCCAAGACTTGTCTACAAAATAGGTAGGAGGTTTTCTACATTACAAAGATTTTAAAAGGATAGGTTACAGTTTAAAGAAGAAATTGCAACCTAGATAGAAGCAAAGAACTCAGGAAAATTCTCCGACAGGTAATCCTCCGATTCCCAGGTGGCTTCCTCTTCTGAATGTTGATTCCATTGGATTATGTACCATTTAGTTGTTCTACTTCGGGTAACACGATCCTTTTGATCCAAAACTCGAATAGAATGTTCAGAATAGGTCAAATCCGGTTCAAGTTCAACTCCATCAACATCAACAATTTGATCATGTACTTGCAAACACTTCTTCATTTGTGATACATGAAATACATTGTGCACGGCTGACAGTTGTTCAAGCAACTTTAACTTATATGCCACCTTTCCACATCTCTCAATAATTTGAAATGGGCCAACATAACGCGGTGCAAGTTTGCCTTTGACTCCAAATCGGTTATGTAACGGAACCGTCCAAATTATAAGAGCACAAGTACAAAAACAATCACCGAAGTGATCAAATTCTCGCACTTGAGCCCATATAACTCCGGTAGTCCAATGAAATCACGAGGGATTTCAAACCAACCAACATACCAGCCAAGATCGTAGTGATTCAACATAACAAGTCACATGTTACATCCATTTCACAAGTAAATTGAATATACATCGGAGTTCAACAAAGTTATTACAACTTAATTTGAAAAGTAGCGGAAGCAAAGTAATTTGAAACTAACATTAATCTTATTTCAAATACATGCCAGTACCAAGGTCGACTTCCAACAAAAGCATTAGAGAGGAGATAACTCAGAAGGATCATGCCCGTGATCACACTCCGCCTCTACGGCAGGAGTCAACCAACTCTTGCAGCCATCATGATACATCACAACCTGCAACAAGTGGGGATAAAACCCTGAGTACGAGAAGGTACTCAGCTAGACTTACCCGTCAGAAACCAGAAATAAAGTGACACCAAGGATCATGCAAGGCTGATATGAAGTGGGCTAGCTTGACAACATTTTGCATAAAAGCTTATTATGGATATGTAATCATTAATGCTTAAGCATCAAGTTAATTATCATTAACCTGTCATCTATATTAGAACCTGTACTAGAGCACTCACTTTATTAGGAGCAAACAATATTAACCATAGCAGGTATAAATTGAGGCAACCTTTCCATCGTTATCCAATTAACCATCCGTTCAATTTAATGGAATCTACGTTGCCGCTGCTCAAGTCAAGTGCTCACTAACCGGGAGCGACGGCGATTCGAATCGAATTCCTATCCAGCTGGAGGGGTATTTCTAACACTCACCGCGCTGGCCCCTGCCAGGGTCGCACAAGCCACCTTTCGTATGATTCAGGAATCGCGGGTCCGAATGATGTCGCGACCCCAAGGGCGACACTCTGCCAGGTGATAGGGACTCTAACCCCCCCTTGGTCTCACGCCAATGTCCCCAAGCACATCCTTTCTCTCCTCCAAGAAGCAACCTACCATTCGATTCCCGGCCTGAACCATATTACTCGGCTTCGCGGTCGGAACGACTTATCCGGCCAACTAAGTGTTAGACTGCGTTCAACATGACTCAAGGACGTACAGCGAATCGGTCCTTAAACGACTCAGAAGGGGATAGATCCACACCCAAGACCTCCATGCCTTGTTGCTTCACTATCGTCATCCCGCCCGGTCTCATTTCATTTTATTAACACATGGTTCCATTCCACGATAGCAAATATAGCCAACCGTGCCATATATGAATATCCCTATCTCTCGCAGGTGACAGGAAATCACCTGACTTCTACCGCTTAAAGCAGGGCTAAGCATCTACTCGATCCTAGTCTATGTAGGATTCAAGGATTCATATATCTGGACAAGGAATGATATAATGCAGCAAGGGTTTTCAACCAACTCCTACCACTTAATGCAACAATACTTATAACATATATAGAATTAATTGCTTTGAAGATAGGAGGCTTATAATGCTCCGGGGCTTGCCTGGGATCCGACACAAGTCAGTAGTTGTCAGATGACACTCGCTTGGCGAGCACCTCCCATTCTAGCACTTGTCCCGTCCTTCTATCTTCGGGATAGGTCCACCAAACACCGTCTTCGGGTTTGGCTCCAACGTCACATCACGTCCTTCAAGTTTTTCAGCTAGCGCACCTAAATGAAATGCAAGATGCAAGTGCATGAATACAAGGAAATGCAATAGATGATGCATCACACGTTGATCAAGGCAAGTATAAGGTTATAGTAAAGACACGTAAGCACATCACATCACTTAAGTAACCTAATACAAACAAATATGCTTAAATAGCAAAGAAAGCAATATCAAGCATGACATAAGATTTACAAAGTCTCAGGTGTACTAGCTTAATCACCAAAGACATGAATCACACTTAGCAATACGCAAGCAAAGTAACCAAGCAATCATGTATTTTCAACAACTCTGGACATACATGCAGTAACTGAGTAAATCAATCATATCTGAAGTTCTACAAATCCAAATGACTCGCAAGAAGACATTCTGGAAAGCTTATGAAATTGTCTACAATTCATTTAATATCCACTAAGCCTGATTCCCAAGTTTAATTGGTCGAAAAGATGAAACTACAGACTCTGGTCTGCTCCAAACAGAGAGCAACCAAATCTGGAACCTGACTTTAAACATCTATAACTCAAAAACTACTTGACCAAATGCCACCAAATTTTAACACAAGCTAGATACATGAATTATATACAACTTTGTTATAGACAAGGTGCTCAGAAAACATAATTAACATGGGGTAATCTACATTGCCCCCAGAACTGTCCAGAAACTAGTAATTGCAAGAAATAATTATTAACATATGTTGCAAACATATAATTGGACAAAACCAACTTTACCAACATATCACACATGACTAATGAACACCAGAAAACATAGTGTCCATTCCTAAATAATTTCTTTTAATGCATTTTCTTAATTTATTTAGATCATTAGGTGGAATTATGACCACATCATAAAGATACTCAATAAATCCTACCAAAATTACAGAGGTCTACAAATGTTACCAAAAGTCTACTGTACAAATTTGAGACCATTTAGACATATATATCAACCTCTAAGAAAAAGACAAATAGCTCATGCAAGAAATCATGTGAGAGCAAGTTAAACCTAAAACTTAATATTTTCTGTGAACACATGGCCATAGTATGGATCAAAATGATAGAACAACCTCATACTAAGGTAATGGAACAACATTTTCCATTTTATCATTTATATATTATTTATAAGCTATTTATCAAGCCCTAAACAAGTTAAATCAATAACTAGATCATCCAATAAGTAGTGACCAAGAAATTTATACCACAGTACATACATATCATGACAAGACTACCATAAAAATTTCACATCATTTGGAGCAACACAACTCAAGATATAAAATAACAAGTAATATCATATAGTTTTCCTTATTTATCCAGGTCAAATCAAAACCCTAAGAAAACAGTAAACAACTAGGGTGTTTAATATTTTTCCTAGCAAGTACAAGTCATCACAAAATTAACAAAGCAAGAATCACTATTTTTGGAGTTCTAAAACTCTAGATATGGCTCTGCTCAAGTTGGTAAGCATTTTTGGAGCATTTTTAAGGCTTAAATAAAGACATCAGAAAATATCTACAAACATATAGGATTTTATGACTCTACTGCATAGATCTCTTCTCAAGGTTTCCAAAAAGTCCACATTTGCCCTTTTTGGATTTTTCTAGCATGAGATATGAAATTTAGAAGATTTACTCAAAATCTGAAATTCAAAATCGGAACAAAACAAATCCTATTGAAATTGCTAAGCGCACCCGATTTCCCACCACAGATTTGTGACTACATAACTGACATGCGGGACCCGTTACCCAGTCGGGCCCGCTTGTCATTAACACACAGAGAGAGAGATAGAAAGGAGAGGCGCTGGTCGTCTTCTTCCTCCGGCCGGCGAACAGAGGAGGCGGCGCTGCGGCTTGGCCGGCCGGCAGGGACAGCTCAGGCGGTGAGGGCGGGCCGTGCGACACCAGGGGGCCCACGCGGACCCGCTGACAGTCGCAGCTTGCCCCGCGGTGGTCCGTGACGGCCTGGCCGCGGGTGCCGGCGGCAATGGCCGAGCAGGTGCTGGTGGCGACCCTCCACGGCGGTCGAGGTGGCTGGGAAACAGGCGCGACGCATGAGAGATGGCCCACTGATCATGAAGGTGGGGCTGGTTGGAATGAAGGAGGCTCGGAGTTGGAGGAACACCGGCGGCCATGAAGCTCGGCATTGCCGGCTATGGCGGAGACGTTGCGGCACAATTGGAGGCCGGTGACTCATGGGGAGCAGTCGGTAGGGTCCGACCACGCGCGTACGTGGCATTGAGGCAGCCCACAGCACGACTAGGGGAAAAAGGGAGGGCGGCCGTGAGCTCAGCCGGCGGCCGGCAATGGCGACCAGAGGGCACCGCCATGCCCAGCGCGAACCGAGAGGAAGAGAGCGCGGAGGAGGGCGGAGAGTGAGCGCACGGACTCGTTTCTCCCCTTCTGAAGCGACAGAGCGCTCGGCAGGGCAGCAAGACACGCGTCCATGGAGGTGGGGGCGCTCGGCTCGCATGGCTGCCACGCCCAGGGCGCGTGTCACCCGTTGGGACATTTCCGCGAATACGTGGTGCGCGATGGAGCAGCCGGTTTGAGACGCCGTTTTGGGCCAGCTCTGGTGGAAATCTGGACATGGGCCAATTGTCAAAGTTGTTCTCCTTGGTATACTCTACAAATTTCATTTAACCACCAAGGTCATAAGACCCACAGATTAGGAGATAATCAGTCCCCAAATCACCAGTGTCAACAAGTTAAACTAGGGCTCGGTTTTGGGATTTCAACATGCCAAACTTGGTCAAATTGATTCCAAATTTTTACATGTTGTCCCCCATTGAATTCCCTCCAACTTTTGTTAAGGAGTCAAACCAAGTTACTTAACAAAATCTCGAGAACGCGGAATGCCAACGTCGATGTTACTGGAATTAGGGCTTAAAATGGCTAAGTGCTGAAATCAGTCCTAAAACTGACTTGTGAGCCCTGTTTGAGCATGTTCCACACATTTTCATGGCTTGACTCTTAAACAAAGTTTGTTCCTTATAAAATTCCCTACAACTTTGTTAAAGGGTGCACAGTCATGCAAAGCTTCTAGGTCACACTTTTGAAACGGTCAAACAAAAGTGTTCCAGGGTCCATACATGGTCAACCATCACTTAGAAGCACAATTAGGCAAAATGATCAACATGAACATTGTTCCATGATGTGTCCTAAGTGTAGTTAAGGTGTTGTAGAGGCCAAACATACCCACCATGCATAGGTTGCACAAAAGTGTAGGTCTCACATGCCTTGAAACATAGAACTCAAGTGAAATGCTATAGTCATTTCATGTGGTTGTGTCAAGATACATGCTACACATGTTCCACTAGGGTGTTCCACATGTGTCCAAGATGTGTTGCACATATTGCATTTGTATGTTGCACAACACTAGTTCCCATGGGATGTAAGGCAGGTTTCAGTCATAATTCAAACAAGCATATAACTTATCATTTCATGTGACTTTTTGATTCCAAACTTTACAAAACTTTTCCAGGGATCAATATAGATAGTTATTGATGTGAGACATGTGAAGATACTTTGATAACACACCCAAGCATATATCTTTCAATTGAGCCTGTATGTAAGCAAGGGTGCAAATCCAAGTTTAGGTTAGGGTTTATTTCGATAGGTTTGACATTGGCATCGTCATCTCCACTTGATCTATCATGTTTGAGCTTAACCCACTACTTAATTGGTGATAAACACCTGGGGTGTTACAGCCCTCCCCCCTTAAAAGAATCGCGTCCCGAGATTCGGAATGGAAGATCTTTTAAGGAAGAGAGACACATTATCTAGTTCCCAACATCTGCTATAGCGTTCAGCTATAAAGCTTCAACATCGGTGAACAATTTGATCAAAGGCACTTTCTGATACTTATCCTTCATGGTAAAATTTGTCTGAAGAATTTCCTTCATTGACTTCCATGAAGCATTGTTACTTTGGGAGGGATCCAAGATAGCATGTACTGCATTCTCAGTGTACGGAGATCATTTGGTCCATGAGTGAACCACTCACAAGTATTGGATTCTTAAGTGAGCACGGCATAGTCCGTATGAACTTTACACTAGACCAAAATCTTCAGAAGTATACTCGTTAAAATGACTCTATGTTCACAAAGTTTGAAAAGCAGTCCTCTACCAAAATGGCTTGAGCACAACCTTCCAAAAGGGTGAGATCATAGGCGACAAATATACTCTGAGGCTATAGGATACTGACTAACCAATAGACAGGTCTATGTTGGTTGTAACTGTTCATTCATTTAGACACCAACTAATGGAAAACTACTTGCGGTTCCATGTGTGCAGTTCTCTTTCTCTGACGACAACACTGTATTATCTGTGTCTATTGAGGGATCAGTGAATGTGATAGCTGACTCTGTCGGCTTCGTATTTCTATCAAATGTTACCTAAGAAGATTCTTTTATCCAAAGACAACCGTTATCTGGGTTGAATCAGATGCAACCTCTTGGGTAAGAACATTCATAAGGCACCGAAGTATGTCATCATTGGAAAAATAATTCCCAAAGGAAGATGTAGCGAGGCCTTAAGGACAACAAAAGTTGTACATATTCACTTAACCGCGGGGAGTAGTCTACCACCAAGCGATTGAGTAAAATTTTCCTTGGTGACTTAGTTGTACTGTAAGTTGAGTTGACTTGCAATGTAGCAACTTCGTCAGGCCAACTTTCACCTTGAGGCTTCCTTTTTAGGATCAAACAGCAGCTCTAAGCTGGGAAATCCGTTGTTTGACACTTTTCAATTTGCTTTTGATTCGCGATGGTATAAATGGATTTGCAGAAACCAAGGCTGCTCGTACATTGTGGATACGAGAAAGCAAAAGCAACGAAAGAGTGTAAACTAGTATCTGCGGGACCTCAAAAGGGCCATCCAACAGTAGATTTCAACCATTAATTTACGTACCAGTCCGATGATGCACATGCTTTGAACTTGCGGTTTACTTTTGCAAGGCAAAATGCATACTTCGCCTGGAGGACATTCCTACGAGAATAAGGAACCGTTTCTGAATATTCCTCAATACTTTATCCAATAGAGTTCTGAACAAAACCATTTGTGGCACCTAAGGGCACAAGGATGGTGATCGAAACTAGGGCATGCTTTCTCTAATTCTTTGCTTTAGCTGATAGAATACTTTGCACTATCTGTGTGATTGTCCAAGATGGAATTGACTTGGTCACAATGGCTCTAGAAGAGAGAATATCCCTCAAGTCGTTGGCTAGTTGATTAACTTCTTGTTGGTTATTGCACTGTAAGACGTAGCCTTCGTAGCTACCAAAGAGTCGTTACCTAGTCGGAGGTTAACCTTCCTATTGGTAACTAATCAGTTGTCTCTCAACACTAAAAAGTTCCAAATCTTCACTCTTGACCACAACAACTGTGGTGGATGCAGAACAGATGGTTGCCATCGAAGTTAACAGATAAGGATTCATATTAGAGATGGTTGATTTCGACGGTATGGCCATTATGCATACAAAGGTTAAGACTTGCATAATGTGATGATGACTTGTCCAACAGCAAGTGTGGTGTGTCCTTTTTATCCAATAGAGATGAGATACTTGCTTACTAGATTGAGTTGTCAACACTCGAACAACTAAGTAGAGTCACTTGTCTACCACCTCTTGTAGTATGTTAATGTTTATGTTGGTGATCTGTTCTTCAAAGATTATCCTTTATATAACTTCAAACGGAAGTTCTACTACTTTCGGTCTGAGATATGGGTCTTACGATACGATTTGGAAAGATAACCAAGAAAGGAACACGAGAAAATAACACATCGACTGTCGTTTCATAATAGATCATGACTAGAAACCGTGATACCAGCGCGTGCCAAGCAGCCAGCCATGTGTCTGCAGCCACAGGAGGCCCTTGGTTTCGTCGCGGCACCATCAGCGGCTACTCATAACACCATTACTAAACGCACAACGAAAGTGAAATTTCAAGTGACACCAATGGGCTATAAGAGCAAGCGCCATACAAGGAGGGATAGCAAGCAAAGGTAGTCACAAGGTTTAGAATCAACACGAAAATGATCCGAAGATCAAAATATAGCACAAGAGAACATCGCACAATTGCCAAGGATAACTGAGCAAGAGACTCTTGCTTAAATTCTAAGTACGACTTGCGTCCACCGAGGGGAGTACCAGATAAAAGATTAACAGGAGATTCATTCATGTTGGGCAACAACATGAGATCAAGACTGATAAACATCTCGAGACTTGAGAAGGTTGGGGACGGATTAAGCAAATTTTAAGGGCGAAAACCGACACGTAGTCATAGATTGAGTTGATAAGGTAGATGCATGAATTTGCAAGCACATGATTTAGAGGCCATAGCAGAGATACATTGCGTCATACTAGCTAACCTTTGGGAGAGGTAACCGGAAGGTCCAACATGGATTTGGGTACGGTCTCCACAATTGGCAACGTACGAACCATGGTCAAAGGCTAGCGTTGATAAAAGTTAACTTGGTTGGTCAGTCGATAAAGGTCTTCACAAAAAGATTGCAAAACACCCATGGCTTATGCAAACATATAGGAGAACTAAACTTTGGACTTTCGGTCAAGCACAGACATGGATACAAACATTCAAGGGATACTCACCACGTCTACAGGCTCAGGCTCCTAAGAGAGAGAACCTAATTGAAGACAACAACCAAATAATTACGTAACGTGAACGTTGTTCTAGGATAAAGCTATGCGACACTCGTATGCTCACCGAAGACAAACGAGGTGACAACTAGGGCACTACCTAGATAACAAGCATACATACAACATCACAGTCAAGCAGACATTTGGAGAAAATTCAAACAATGGGCTTAAGCAACCAATGCAAAGCACAAGGCTCACTCAAACAAGCATTTATCTAAAGCAAGAACTAACTACAAATTTTAGCTCAAAACAACGCTAGTTAAGGAAGCCAACTTAGCATGTGCCCAGAATCTGGACAGCAATGCAGTAGTTACTTGTTTCAACCATAACTGAGGTTATAGACATCCCATAAAGGTGATCCTAGACTTTCTAGAAAGCTTAGGAAGATGACTACACTTTAGTTATTCATACCATAAGCAAATTCATGGATTAACATGACCAAAATTGCTAATGTTTCAGATCTGTACCCATATGGACAGAAAACTGACAAGAACTTCAAAAATGCATAACTGGAGTTCTAGGGACACAACAAGGCTGAGCCTTAACTTTATGTAAAGCTTATTAAGTTGTCTATAACTTTCTTATTATCATATTAAGATGATTCTATACCTAACAATGCCAAACAAGATAAAGAAGACAGCTCTGTCCAGATTTGGACAGATTCTGTCATTCCACTTGGCAAGCTCATAACTAGAGATTTAGACCACCAAAATCAGTACTATAGGATATTTTGGAAAGCTTAGAAAAAGTACTACACTTCTTCTATTATCTCCAAGACATGATTCCAATTGCACGTAGGTTAAACAAACCAAACATTCAGATCTGTTCTGAACATAAACAAAACCTGACAGCAAACTTCTAAAAGTCATAACTCTCAAACCATCAGACCTAGGGTCATGAAATTTTTAGGAAAAGCTAGATAAGTAAGTTAGCTACAACTTTGGTATTCTCCATAACTACAGAAAACACCATTAGGACCACGAAAGCATCACTACAACAGAAATCGTTCTAGCAGCCAACATTCAACAAGCAAAACAAAGCTTGCCTTTGTTCTACTTAACAAGAGAGCACACAAACATGTTATTCTAGTAGCTCTAAATTTTGTTACCTTAGACCAACATGAATTTAATTTATTCATGAGAATCCATAATTATTTAAGTGAGGTCTAAAGCATTGGCAAAAACTTGTAGGAACAACATATCCACCACTTGGCTAAACTAAAGGACATCTATAGGTTCAAGCATGTAACCACAACTATTTCTAGCAAGGCTAAGCACACATTTTTTTTTTAACAACATGGAGTAAGGCATTCTTATTTTACTCCACACAAGAAAGATAGTGTACTACATTGATCACAAGTTACTTATCATTTGAAGAAAGGTGAGAGGAACATAGCCACGTATAAGGCAACAATCATGAATATGCATGCTTCGTCCTATTCGTCCTCACAAGATTGCCAACCTAAGGTGGCGATCACGTTCTATGCCGGTGGCATAACACGCGCTCTTTCGATATATAGCTAGTCGACAGCTACATTCGACTTACGCATTCGTGGTTAGCGTACCTGCAGAAAAGTTTCATTGCAGCCCAACATTTCCCAAATATAGCACACAATGAAAGCAAGAAAGTAAACTTCTAAGTACTCCCATATACATATACCCCCGTATATATATATATATGTAGCACCAAAACTACCCGAATCATCAATCACCCACAATTAAGTACCTTCATATATACATGTGTGTAACATGTAAATAATCCAGTAACCAAAACTAGCTCTCCCCTAGACCGCAGGTTGTACGGTCATGCTCTCACAACTCACACTTACCTGAGCGTAGGTGCGATGTTGCATAAAAGTAAACTAGCGACATATATGGCTATTTCATATATGAAGGCTACCTCTAATCTAACACACTGGGTAGCATAGTGTGGGAGAGTCATCACACATACATACCTTGGCAAGGGCGTAGATGCAAAATTAAAAACCCCCAAGTTAGTACTTATATAAGCCACCTAATAATCCTTATATAGGCATAAGGAAATTGACCACTGGCATACTTAGATTTAGAATTCAGTTTTCACAAACCTATATATAGCTATAAGTTGATAAAACTGATTTTATAAAACAAATCCTTTGTTTTAAATACACATATGACATGTTTAATGTTGAATCTTGCTCCGATACCAGCTGTAACGGAACCGTCCAAATTATAAGAGCACAAGTACAAAAACAATCACCGAAGTGATCAAATTCTCGCACTTGAGCCCATATAACTCCGGTAGTCCAATGAAATCACGAGGGATTTCAAACCAACCAACATACCAGCCAAGATCGTAGTGATTCAACATAACAAGTCACATGTTACATCCATTTCACAAGTAAATTGAATATACATCGGAGTTCAACAAAGTTATTACAACTTAATTTGAAAAGTAGCGGAAGCAAAGTAATTTGAAACTAACATTAATCTTATTTCAAATACATGCCAGTACCAAGGTCGACTTCCAACAAAAGCATTAGAGAGGAGATAACTCAGAAGGATCATGCCCGTGATCACACTCCGCCTCTACGGCAGGAGTCAACCAACTCTTGCAGCCATCATGATACATCACAACCTGCAACAAGTGGGGATAAAACCCTGAGTACGAGAAGGTACTCAGCTAGACTTACCCGTCAGAAACCAGAAATAAAGTGACACCAAGGATCATGCAAGGCTGATATGAAGTGGGCTAGCTTGACAACATTTTGCATAAAAGCTTATTATGGATATGTAATCATTAATGCTTAAGCATCAAGTTAATTATCATTAACCTGTCATCTATATTAGAACCTGTACTAGAGCACTCACTTTATTAGGAGCAAACAATATTAACCATAGCAGGTATAAATTGAGGCAACCTTTCCATCGTTATCCAATTAACCATCCGTTCAATTTAATGGAATCTACGTTGCCGCTGCTCAAGTCAAGTGCTCACTAACCGGGAGCGACGGCGATTCGAATCGAATTCCTATCCAGCTGGAGGGGTATTTCTAACACTCACCGCGCTGGCCCCTGCCAGGGTCGCACAAGCCACCTTTCGTATGATTCAGGAATCGCGGGTCCGAATGATGTCGCGACCCCAAGGGCGACACTCTGCCAGGTGATAGGGACTCTAACCCCCCCTTGGTCTCACGCCAATGTCCCCAAGCACATCCTTTCTCTCCTCCAAGAAGCAACCTACCATTCGATTCCCGGCCTGAACCATATTACTCGGCTTCGCGGTCGGAACGACTTATCCGGCCAACTAAGTGTTAGACTGCGTTCAACATGACTCAAGGACGTACAGCGAATCGGTCCTTAAACGACTCAGAAGGGGATAGATCCACACCCAAGACCTCCATGCCTTGTTGCTTCACTATCGTCATCCCGCCCGGTCTCATTTCATTTTATTAACACATGGTTCCATTCCACGATAGCAAATATAGCCAACCGTGCCATATATGAATATCCCTATCTCTCGCAGGTGACAGGAAATCACCTGACTTCTACCGCTTAAAGCAGGGCTAAGCATCTACTCGATCCTAGTCTATGTAGGATTCAAGGATTCATATATCTGGACAAGGAATGATATAATGCAGCAAGGGTTTTCAACCAACTCCTACCACTTAATGCAACAATACTTATAACATATATAGAATTAATTGCTTTGAAGATAGGAGGCTTATAATGCTCCGGGGCTTGCCTGGGATCCGACACAAGTCAGTAGTTGTCAGATGACACTCGCTTGGCGAGCACCTCCCATTCTAGCACTTGTCCCGTCCTTCTATCTTCGGGATAGGTCCACCAAACACCGTCTTCGGGTTTGGCTCCAACGTCACATCACGTCCTTCAAGTTTTTCAGCTAGCGCACCTAAATGAAATGCAAGATGCAAGTGCATGAATACAAGGAAATGCAATAGATGATGCATCACACGTTGATCAAGGCAAGTATAAGGTTATAGTAAAGACACGTAAGCACATCACATCACTTAAGTAACCTAATACAAACAAATATGCTTAAATAGCAAAGAAAGCAATATCAAGCATGACATAAGATTTACAAAGTCTCAGGTGTACTAGCTTAATCACCAAAGACATGAATCACACTTAGCAATACGCAAGCAAAGTAACCAAGCAATCATGTATTTTCAACAACTCTGGACATACATGCAGTAACTGAGTAAATCAATCATATCTGAAGTTCTACAAATCCAAATGACTCGCAAGAAGACATTCTGGAAAGCTTATGAAATTGTCTACAATTCATTTAATATCCACTAAGCCTGATTCCCAAGTTTAATTGGTCGAAAAGATGAAACTACAGACTCTGGTCTGCTCCAAACAGAGAGCAACCAAATCTGGAACCTGACTTTAAACATCTATAACTCAAAAACTACTTGACCAAATGCCACCAAATTTTAACACAAGCTAGATACATGAATTATATACAACTTTGTTATAGACAAGGTGCTCAGAAAACATAATTAACATGGGGTAATCTACATTGCCCCCAGAACTGTCCAGAAACTAGTAATTGCAAGAAATAATTATTAACATATGTTGCAAACATATAATTGGACAAAACCAACTTTACCAACATATCACACATGACTAATGAACACCAGAAAACATAGTGTCCATTCCTAAATAATTTCTTTTAATGCATTTTCTTAATTTATTTAGATCATTAGGTGGAATTATGACCACATCATAAAGATACTCAATAAATCCTACCAAAATTACAGAGGTCTACAAATGTTACCAAAAGTCTACTGTACAAATTTGAGACCATTTAGACATATATATCAACCTCTAAGAAAAAGACAAATAGCTCATGCAAGAAATCATGTGAGAGCAAGTTAAACCTAAAACTTAATATTTTCTGTGAACACATGGCCATAGTATGGATCAAAATGATAGAACAACCTCATACTAAGGTAATGGAACAACATTTTCCATTTTATCATTTATATATTATTTATAAGCTATTTATCAAGCCCTAAACAAGTTAAATCAATAACTAGATCATCCAATAAGTAGTGACCAAGAAATTTATACCACAGTACATACATATCATGACAAGACTACCATAAAAATTTCACATCATTTGGAGCAACACAACTCAAGATATAAAATAACAAGTAATATCATATAGTTTTCCTTATTTATCCAGGTCAAATCAAAACCCTAAGAAAACAGTAAACAACTAGGGTGTTTAATATTTTTCCTAGCAAGTACAAGTCATCACAAAATTAACAAAGCAAGAATCACTATTTTTGGAGTTCTAAAACTCTAGATATGGCTCTGCTCAAGTTGGTAAGCATTTTTGGAGCATTTTTAAGGCTTAAATAAAGACATCAGAAAATATCTACAAACATATAGGATTTTATGACTCTACTGCATAGATCTCTTCTCAAGGTTTCCAAAAAGTCCACATTTGCCCTTTTTGGATTTTTCTAGCATGAGATATGAAATTTAGAAGATTTACTCAAAATCTGAAATTCAAAATCGGAACAAAACAAATCCTATTGAAATTGCTAAGCGCACCCGATTTCCCACCACAGATTTGTGACTACATAACTGACATGCGGGACCCGTTACCCAGTCGGGCCCGCTTGTCATTAACACACAGAGAGAGAGATAGAAAGGAGAGGCGCTGGTCGTCTTCTTCCTCCGGCCGGCGAACAGAGGAGGCGGCGCTGCGGCTTGGCCGGCCGGCAGGGACAGCTCAGGCGGTGAGGGCGGGCCGTGCGACACCAGGGGGCCCACGCGGACCCGCTGACAGTCGCAGCTTGCCCCGCGGTGGTCCGTGACGGCCTGGCCGCGGGTGCCGGCGGCAATGGCCGAGCAGGTGCTGGTGGCGACCCTCCACGGCGGTCGAGGTGGCTGGGAAACAGGCGCGACGCATGAGAGATGGCCCACTGATCATGAAGGTGGGGCTGGTTGGAATGAAGGAGGCTCGGAGTTGGAGGAACACCGGCGGCCATGAAGCTCGGCATTGCCGGCTATGGCGGAGACGTTGCGGCACAATTGGAGGCCGGTGACTCATGGGGAGCAGTCGGTAGGGTCCGACCACGCGCGTACGTGGCATTGAGGCAGCCCACAGCACGACTAGGGGAAAAAGGGAGGGCGGCCGTGAGCTCAGCCGGCGGCCGGCAATGGCGACCAGAGGGCACCGCCATGCCCAGCGCGAACCGAGAGGAAGAGAGCGCGGAGGAGGGCGGAGAGTGAGCGCACGGACTCGTTTCTCCCCTTCTGAAGCGACAGAGCGCTCGGCAGGGCAGCAAGACACGCGTCCATGGAGGTGGGGGCGCTCGGCTCGCATGGCTGCCACGCCCAGGGCGCGTGTCACCCGTTGGGACATTTCCGCGAATACGTGGTGCGCGATGGAGCAGCCGGTTTGAGACGCCGTTTTGGGCCAGCTCTGGTGGAAATCTGGACATGGGCCAATTGTCAAAGTTGTTCTCCTTGGTATACTCTACAAATTTCATTTAACCACCAAGGTCATAAGACCCACAGATTAGGAGATAATCAGTCCCCAAATCACCAGTGTCAACAAGTTAAACTAGGGCTCGGTTTTGGGATTTCAACATGCCAAACTTGGTCAAATTGATTCCAAATTTTTACATGTTGTCCCCCATTGAATTCCCTCCAACTTTTGTTAAGGAGTCAAACCAAGTTACTTAACAAAATCTCGAGAACGCGGAATGCCAACGTCGATGTTACTGGAATTAGGGCTTAAAATGGCTAAGTGCTGAAATCAGTCCTAAAACTGACTTGTGAGCCCTGTTTGAGCATGTTCCACACATTTTCATGGCTTGACTCTTAAACAAAGTTTGTTCCTTATAAAATTCCCTACAACTTTGTTAAAGGGTGCACAGTCATGCAAAGCTTCTAGGTCACACTTTTGAAACGGTCAAACAAAAGTGTTCCAGGGTCCATACATGGTCAACCATCACTTAGAAGCACAATTAGGCAAAATGATCAACATGAACATTGTTCCATGATGTGTCCTAAGTGTAGTTAAGGTGTTGTAGAGGCCAAACATACCCACCATGCATAGGTTGCACAAAAGTGTAGGTCTCACATGCCTTGAAACATAGAACTCAAGTGAAATGCTATAGTCATTTCATGTGGTTGTGTCAAGATACATGCTACACATGTTCCACTAGGGTGTTCCACATGTGTCCAAGATGTGTTGCACATATTGCATTTGTATGTTGCACAACACTAGTTCCCATGGGATGTAAGGCAGGTTTCAGTCATAATTCAAACAAGCATATAACTTATCATTTCATGTGACTTTTTGATTCCAAACTTTACGAAACTTTTCCAGGGATCAATATAGATAGTTATTGATGTGAGACATGTGAAGATACTTTGATAACACACCCAAGCATATATCTTTCAATTGAGCCTGTATGTAAGCAAGGGTGCAAATCCAAGTTTAGGTTAGGGTTTATTTCGATAGGTTTGACATTGGCATCGTCATCTCCACTTGATCTATCATGTTTGAGCTTAACCCACTACTTAATTGGTGATAAACACCTGGGGTGTTACAGGTTAACTCCCTTCATGGGTGATACTTTTAAATAAACATAATCCCCTACTTGGAATACCAAAGGTCTACGCCTTTTATCAGCATAACTCTTTTGTCTGGACTGAGCAACTTTCAAATTATTCTGGATCTATCTAACTTTTTCTTCTGTTTGTTTCACAAGATCAACACCGAAAAACCACCTTTCTCCCGGTTCTGACCAATTCAATGGAGTTCTGCATCTGCGGCCATACAATGCTTCAAACGGTGCCATTTTGATACTCTCTTGATAACTATTATTGTAGGAGAATTCTGCTAAAGGTAACCACTTGTCCCAAGTGTCTGAATAATTAAGTGCACACGACCTTAACATATCTTCTAGAATTTGATTGACCCTTTCAGTCTGACCACTTGTTTGTGGATGATAAGCGGTACTGTGCAGAAGTTTTGTACCCAGGGACTCATGTAAGTGTCTCCAAAAATTGTTAACAAACTGCGTACCTCTATCAGATACAATGGTCTTTGGTACCCCATGAAGACTCAGGATTCGTGCAATATATATTTTTGCATAAGTTGTAGCAGTATAGTCCACTCTGACTGGAATAAAATGAGATGACTTTGTCAGTCGGTCCACAATGACCCAAATTGAATCAAAGCCTCTTGAAGTCTTGGGTAACCCAGTAATGAAATCCATACTGATATCTTCCCATTTCTAGGATGGAATGGGCAAGGGTTGTAACATTCCTACCGACTTCAAGTGTACTGCCTTCACTTTACAACAAGTGTCACATCTGGCAACATACTTGGCGATCTCAATTTTCATTTTGGTCCACCAGAATCTCTGTTTCAAATCTTGATACATCTTATTACTCTCTGGATGAATAGAAAACCTTGTACTATGTGCTTCATCAAGAATGAGCTGACGTAATTCTAGAACTTTTGGGACCACTAGCCGGTTCTTAAACCACGCATCATCAATGCTGAAATCTGTCTGTTGACCAGTTCTAACTTTTTCCTTGATGTGAGCTATTCCAGAATTCTTTCTCTGAGCAGATACAATTTGATCTTTGATTGTTGATTCTACTATGACATTAGTCAACTGACCTTGTTGAACTATTTCAATATTCAACCTTTCCAATTCATAACATAAACTGTAATCCATTGGCTTCACAGTCATGCAATTGCAATGATTCTTTCTACTGAGTGCATCAGCAACAACATTCGCTTTTCCAGGGTGATAGTGTACTTCTAAATCATAGTCCTTTATTAACTCAAGCCACCTTCTTTGCCTCATATTCAATTCTGACTGAGTAAAGATATACTTTAAACTATTGTGATCTGTATACATGTGGCAAGTATTATCTAACAAGTAATGACGCCAGATTTTCAATGCATGAACCACAGCTGCTAGTTCATGATCATGTGTCGGATAATGTTCTTCATGGCGCTTCAACTGTCTCGAGGCATAAGCAATGACTCTGCCTTCTTGCATCAATACACAACCAAGGCCAATACCCGAGACATCACAGTAAACATCAAATGGCTTTTCAATATCTGGTTGTGCCAAAACTGGAGCAGTTGTCAGTGACTTCTTTAGAATTCTAAAAGCTTTCTCACATTCTGGAGACCATATGAACTTAGTTTGATTCTTCAGCAACTCTGTGATTGGCTTGGCTACCTTGGAAAAGTCAGGTATGAATCAACGGTAATAACCCGCCATTCCCAGAAAACTTCGGACTTCATGAACTGAGATGGGTGGTTTCCAATTCAGAATATCTTCCACCTTGCCAGGATCTACTGCTACTCCTTCGGCTGACAACACATGTCCTAAGAATTGCACTTCTCTTAACCAAAACTCACATTTACTGAACTTGGCATACAGTTGATGATCTCTCAGGCGAGTCAGAACAACTCTGAGATGCTCAACATGCTCTTCTTCACTTTTGGAGTACACCAGAATATCATCAATAAACACAACTACAAACTTGTCAAGTTCTGACATGAAAACTGAGTTCATCAGATACATGAAATGTGCCGGTGCATTAGTGAGACCAAAAGACATAACTAGGTACTCATACAGTCCATATCTGGTGGTGAATGCAGTCTTTGGGATATCTTCAGGTCGAATCTTGATTTGATGGTACCCTGATCGAAGATCGATCTTTGAAAATACCTTTGCCCCCGCAAGCTGATCAAAAAGTAGATCAATGCGAGGCAATGTATATTTATTCTTAATGGTTACTTCATTCAGCGGTCGATAGTCAACACACATCCTTAAAGTCTGATCTTTCTTCTTGACAAAAAGAGCCGGACATCCCCATGGTGAGGAACTGGGTCTGATAAAACCTTTGTCACGTAACTCTTGCAATTGATCCTTAAGTTCTGCCAATTCATTGGGTGGCATCCTGTAAGCTCTCCGGGATATTGGGGCAGTACCCGGTTTTAACTCAATCACAAACTCTACATCTCTGTCCGGTGGCAGACCTGGTAGATCATCTGGAAACACATCTGGAAATTCACAGACTACCGGTATATCACAAATCTCCTGTACTGAAGTTGCACATAACCTTTCAACTGTTCTCTTTGGGATAGGAAGTTGGATAAGAAGATGAGATTTATTATCTGGCAGGTTCAACCTTATAGTTCTGTGCAGTGCATCTATAAGGGCTCCTCGTTGGTACATCCAATTCATACCCAGGATTACATCTATATCATGTTTCTGTAATATTATCATTGAGGTAGGGAATATATGCCCACCTAACTCTATAGGTACGTCACGTACCATCTCCTTAGTACACAGTCGTCCCTCGGACGACTGGATAAAGAAATCTTCTTGTGTTCCCATAATTGGAATGTCATGCTTAACAACAAAGGTGCGATTTATGAATGTATGCGATGCACCTGAATCAAATAACAGTACTGCTGGATGATTAGCAACAGGGAACATATCCATCATAACAGGTTCTCTCTCTGGGATTGCACTTGCTTGAGTGTAGAATACACGTCCGGTCTTCTTCTTCTCACCCTTACCCTTCTGAACATTCAGATTATTATTCTTGCTCTGAGGTTGTTGCTGTTGTGGTACGGGAGCTCTGGGATAATTAGGATTGTACTGCCTTGGATACGGGCAGTCCTTGGAAAAGTGGCCTGACTTTCCACAATTGTAGCAGGGAAAGTTATGGGTTACTGGAGTCTGGTTTCGAATACCAGGGGCATTCGGCTGTTGTGGAAATTGCGGGGTTGCGGTAGGACGGAAAAACGTATGCGGCTGAGCTTGGTATTGCGGTGGACGATAAGTTGGGCGGAAATGGTTCTGAGGGTGGTAAACAAACTTCTGGCGCTTCTTAATGCCGCCAGATGGGCTAGAAAACACTGACTTCTTTTTCTTTGACTCTTTGTGTAGTCGGGACTTCTCTTCTGACGCAATAGCCACATTGACTATCTCATGGTACGTGGCATTATAGCAGGTGACCAATGCTTCCTGGATCTTGGTACTCAAACCTCTCATGAAACAACTCTTCTTCTTCGCATCGGTGTTCACATATTCAGCTGCATACTAGGACAGATGATTGAATTTGCCCACATACTGTAGAACTGTCTGGTTCCCTTGCTTCAGCGAGAGAAACTCTTCTAACTTCATGGCCATAACACCATCTGGAATGTAGTGTGCTCTGAAAGCATCACGAAACTCGTGCCAAGTGACACGGTGGCCAGCAGGTCGTGCGGCGACCAGATTCGCCCACCACGCCCCTGCGGCACCTCTAAGTTGTTGTGCTGCAAACACGGGTTTCTGGTGCTCCGTGCACTGTAAAAGTTCAAACTTTTGCTCTATGGTACGGAGCCAGTCATCCACCTCTAGCGGCTCATCTGCCTTTGAGAACACCGGTGGACGGGTATCGGTGAAATCCACATAAGTGGTTTCTCCTCCATTATTACGGCCTCGACGACCCTGATTTCCATTCTGATTCTGATTCTGAGCCAACAAGGTAGTGGCATTAACCAGTGCAGCAATAGCTTCTGCCAAGGTAGGTGAAAACGGTGGGGGATTTGGAGTATTGTCCCCATCCTAGAAAGTTCCAATACCGTCCATCTGTTGTACACAAACCATGTTTATTTACATCGCTTTATTGAATTAAAAAGCAGTTAGTACAGTACTAGTACACACACAAACTTATCTTACATTATTTCATTACAAACTTGCTCGCAAGCAAGAAACTACCCACTAAGGTTCTTAGAAAGAAGGAAAGACTACTATGTTACATAACCATCCATGTCGACACTTCACTCCTCATCATCATCGCTGATCATGATCACTCCATCCTCAGCCTCTAGAGCACTTGCACCAGTGACATGACTTGCATCATCCCCACTTTCCAGCATGGGTTCATTTTCTTCCGGAGCTTCTTCCTCATTGCCCTCTCCACCAGGAACAACCACGGCACCGACATCATCTTCCACTGCCTGAGGCTGATGATTGGGATTCATCAGATCATTTAACCTATGGACCTCCTCATGCAGAATTGTGTTGTACTGCTCCAGGTGTGTCGCATAAAGCTCCAACTCACGAACACGAGCCCTGGCTTCTGCCTCCTTTTCCAGAGACTCATTCTGGAACTGTTTCCAAAAATGCATGTTGCGCTTTTGTCGGTACCAATAGTATAGGGGTACCCACATTCATCGATAATAAAAACTAAAACGAAACGACTAAGCCATGACAAAACACATCCCACTTCAAAACGCGCGTCAGGTCCGCCTCGTATGAGGCCGGCTCGACGTAATGCCTCGACCGCATCCTGTCTCCGACTCGTACGAGACCCCCTCGACGGAGGCCTCGACCGCGCCCCGTCCCGCACGACAAAACGCCGAACTCCGTCTCGTGTGAGCACGGGTCGAGGCGCTCGATCCCCTCTTTCTCCACCTACCCCGGGACAAAAGTCATAGCATTTAATGCAATTACCTACTACCACCTACCGGCATGGCCGCAACCAGGGTCGACGTGGAAACAATACCAGTGTCAGTCCTCACTGTTTTACCACCCATCCCGTGATGGGAGGTGAAAAACGTCACTGTACCCACCTTACCGCACACTGTACGACACTAGTTACCCTCGAGGGAGGATATGACAAGGCCCGTACACTGCGATCCAAGGGATTCGGACTTATCCGATCGGCCTCGACCCGGCCTCGACCCGGCCTCGACGCCCAACACAGCACAACAGGGAAGGAAGGACGGTATGGCGCGGCACTCTGGGTCATTTCAGCGCCTCGTCCTCTATGACGTCACGATGTCCGGGGATGGTCTTCCATTCCTAGGGCACGTCGCTACAGTCCTCTCAAACAGGGATCGACAAAACATCGTTTCAAGGCCCCCATCGTCTTGGCCTCCTCTCGTCCTATAAAAGGGGAGGCCGGGGCTCTACAACGGGGGGCAGGACAATAGACGGACAACCAGCCATATACAAGATAGAGATCAACATCTCAAGCAATCATCTTGTACTTCTTTTTTCTCCTTTTGAGACCTGGGCTCACCACCCTCTCTCGCAAGCTTGTAACCCCTACACAAGCACCTCGGTGCAAGGAAATACAAATCTCTCCCCCCCGCTGGACGTAGGGCCTTCTCTTGCCCGAACCAGGATAAACCTCCATGTGTTCCCCTTGCATCACCATCCAGGAAAGGGACACGTAGCATTTACTCGTTGGTCTAGGACCCCCTCGGGACCGAACACCGATAGTTGGCGCGCCAGGTAGGGGATCGCTGCATGCCAACGTCGCTTTCCCGCCTTTTTCCTGGATGGCTGACCCCGAACGCCCTATCCCGTTGGCCACGGTGATCTGGTTCGGGAGTTTGGAGTTCATGTCGCTTGGCTATGTCTACGATATGGTCCTACTCCCACCTAGGCACCCAACCGACGAAGATTACGAGCTCTCCCAGCCTAGGGGAGCAATCCGCCGGTATCGTCGCTCCAGGCAGGCGCGAGCCGCCCGACGGCGGCGAGCCCGGCGCAACCACCATCTTCATCTCGCGGAGGGTGACGGGATTCCCCGGTCTGGCACCCCCCAGCCGGACGCCAACCCAGACTTCCTCGTTGAAGGTCTAGGGAGGATAAGCTTGGCTGAGGACAACATGCCGACGGAGAATCCCGCTGCTCCCCCGTCCGGTGAGACACCGCTACCCGGAGCACCCGCTCCGACATGGACTGCCACATCTCCTTCGCCGTTCCCGTTTGGGCTAGATTCGGCTGCCCAGGTGTACGCTTCTTCCGTGAGCACTTGCATGAGTGCTTGTGAGGAACTCCCCGGGCACCATCTATGCTCCACTCTGGACCTCGTTGCGTCCACGCCGGCTTCTGATTATCTGGACTCTGCGGAGGCACCAGAAACAGAACCCCGTGTGACCACTTCCCAACGTCGCAACCCCAGTGGCGATTTGCAACGGCCACACGTTCCCCCGTCATACTACTACTTCGGCGCTCCTGACTCCGATTCGGCTGATGACACCTATGATCCGACCCGCGAGTGCTTCAACGTCGATGTTGAAAGCGCGTCGGAATCGTAGGAAGAAGAGCCGGTTGAAGGAAGTCACACGCCCCCTCATGTCGAGCTCCCTGCCGAGCGGGACGAGGCTCAACTCCTTGCGGATCAAGGAATGCAGCTCGAGCAAATCCGCGAGTTGCAGGAAAGGCTCGACGAGGAACGACAAAACCTGCATCTACTTCAACAAACCCTCGAGCGTGAGCGCGCGGAACGCGCACTTGGCGGGAGAGCTCGTGTGAGAGCTCGCGACGTCAACCGTCGCATCGGCGAGGACCGGGCTGCCGACCCCCCGGTTTTCGCTCAAGCCAGCCAGAACGTCGTCGCCGCCGCCATGCTCCTCCGCAACATGCCCGAGCCGTCAAACCCTGATGCCCGCCGGGCTTGAGATGAGATCCGAGAACTCCTCGAGACCGCTGCCCTGCAGCAGGCCGAGAGCTCTGCCTCGAGGTGACGCGAGCCCGCCTCGGAGCGGATCGCAGAGCCCTCCCGATAGGAGAGAGAGGCCTCGGTTCATCCTGAACCTGCCCGACGGATTCAGATGGCTCCCGCCCCTGAGCCCATCACTCACGACCATGGACCTCGAGACACCCGTGGCAACATCGTCGAGCGCCGCACGCGCAAGCACGGTGATGGCGTGGCTCGAGGTTACCACGTGCATAGGGGCGGGCGTTACGACAGCTCGGAGGATCGTAGCCCTTCACCCGAGCCTCCGGGCCCTCGGGTCTTCAGTAAGGCTATCCGCGAAACGATACTCCCGGTGCGGTTTCGCCCTCCCATGACTCTCGCCAAGTACAACGTTGAGACCAAACCCGAACTTTGGCTCGCCGATTTCCGCTTGGCATGTCAGCTGGGCGGGGCCACCGACGACCGGGTCATTATCCGACAGCTCCCCCTGTTCCTCTCCGACACCGCTCGAGCCTAGCTCGAGGATCTCCCGCCCCAACAGATCCACGACTGGGACGACCTCGTAAGGGTGTTCGAGGGAAACTTCAAGGGAACTTACATGCGCCCCGGCAACTCGTGGGACCTCCGGAGTTGCAAGCAGAAACCGGGTGAATCCCTCCGGGATTACATCCGGCGCTTCTCCAGGCAACGCACCGAGCTCCCCAACGTCACCGACTCCGACGTGATCATGGCTTTCCTCTCTGGCACCACTTACAAGGAGTTGGTCCGAGAGTTGGGCCGTCACACCCCACTCACTGCCAACGGACTGATGGACATCGTCACCAACTTTGCCGCCGGCGAGGAGGCAGTTGGTGCCATCTTCGGCGGTGAACAGGACAAAGGGAAGCAGAAGGCCGATGATCCCGCGAGCTCCACCCGGGGCTCCAAGAGGAACAATCGTAAGAAGAAGAAAGGCCAGCAGGGCAAGCTCGAGGCCCCGGCCGACGAGCTTGTCGCCGCTACCGAACGCAAGAAGCCTCGAGGCCCCCCCGGCGGGGGCATCTTCGACAAAATGCTTAAAGAGCCGTGCCCTTACCACAAGGGACCCACTAACCATAACCTCGAAGATTGTCATATGCTCCGCAGGTACTTCGAGGGTGCAGGCAGCAAGAACACCGACAAGAAGGAAGACCCAAAGGGTGACGACAAGGATGAAGGGTTCCCTGAGATCCACGACTGCTTCATGATCTACGGAGGACCCTCGACCCGCCTCTCAGCGCGCCAGCGCAAGCGAGAGCGGCGCGAGGTTTTCTCCGTACAAACGGCGGTTCCCCGTTTCCTCGACTGGTCTGCGGTGGCCATCACTTTCGACCGTGATGATCATCCTGACTACATCCCCATTCCGGGGGTCTACCCTCTTGTTGTTGATCCCGTCATCGCCAACACACGCCTCACCAAAGTACTCATGGACGGCGGAAGCAGCCTCAACATCATCTACTCCCAGACCCTCGACCTTCTAGGGGTCGAGAGAGCGCGCCTCCAACCTAGCGTCGGGGGCTTCCACGGAGTCGTGCCAGGGAAACGGGCGGAACCCCTCGGACGGGTCGATCTGCCCGTTTGTTTTGGCACACCGACCAACTTCAGAAAGGAGACCCTCACCTTCGAAGTGGTCAGGTTCCGTGGAACATACCACGCTATCCTCGGGCGCCCGTGCTACGCCAAGTTCATGGCTGTGCCGAACTACACCTATCTCAAGCTCAAAATGCCCGGCCCAAACGGCGTCATTACTGTGGGGCCCTCGTATGAACATGCCTACAAGTGCGACGTCGAGTGCGTCGAGCACGGCGAGGCGGTTTTGGAGTCGGTGACTTTGGCCGCAGACCTCGACGGTCTCGCCAACGAGATTCCCGACCCAAAGCGCCGCGCCGGCAGCTTTGAGCCCGCGGAGGACGTCAAGCTCGTGCCCCTCGACCCCGCTGATCCCAATGGGAAGGCGCTGAATGTCAACGCCACCCTCGACCCGAAATAGGAAGCCGTGCTCGTCGACTTTCTCCGCGCAAACGTCGACATCTTTGCGTGGAGTCCCTCAGATATGTCGGGCATACCCAGGGAAGTCGCCGAGCACGCCTTGGAGATCCGGGCCGGATCCAAACCGGTGAAGCAACGCCTGCGCCGCTTCGACGAGGAGAAGCGCAGGGTCATCGGCGAGGAGGTCCACAAGCTACTGGTGGCCGGGTTCATCAAGGAAGTTCACCATCCTGAGTGGCTAGCTAATCCTGTATTAGTTAAGAAAAAGAGCAGGAAATGGAGGATGTGTGTAGACTATACTAGTTTGAATAAAGCATGTCCAAAAGTTCTCTTTCCTTTGCCACGCATTGATCAAATCATTGATTCCACTGCGGGATGTGAAACTCTCTCGTTCTTAGACGCCTACTCCGGTTACCATCAGATCAAAATGAAGGAGTCCGACCAACTCACGACTTCATTCATTACCCCGTTCGGCATGTATTGCTATATTACGATGCCCTTTGGTCTCCGGAACGCAGGGGCTACGTACCAGCGGTGCATGCAGCACGTTTTCGGGGGACACATCGGGTCGACCGTCGAGGCTTATATCGACGACATCGTTGTCAAAACCAAACAAGCCGACGATCTGGTAAATGACCTCGACGTTGCGTTCAGGTGCCTCCGGGCAAAAAACATCAAGCTCAACCCTGAGAAATGCGTCTTTGGCGTCCCTCGAGGTATGCTTTTAGGGTTCATCGTGTCTAAGCATGGCATCGAGGCCAATCCAGAAAAAATCTCTGCGATAACCAAGATGGGCCCCATCCGAGATCTGAAGGGCGTGCAGAGGGTCACAGGCTGCTTGGCGGCACTCAGCCGTTTCATTTCGCGCCTCGGCGAAAAAGCGCTCCCTCTGTACCGCCTCTTGAAGAAATCGGAGCATTTTTCCTGGACCCTCGAGGCTGAGGATGCCCTCACAAAACTCAAGGCCACACTTTCCAACTCACCAATCCTCGTCCCTCCGACCCTCAGGGAACCGCTCCTACTTTATGTCGCTGCAACGTCACAAGTAGTCAGTTTGGTCCTGGTCGTTGAGCGGACCGAGGAGGCGCATACCTTGCTCGTCCAAAGGCCGGTCTATTTCGTCAGTGAGGTGCTCTCGGAAACCAAGGTCCGATACCCACAAATTCAGAAACTGCTATATGCCGTCATCCTGACACGGCGCAAGCTCCGACACTACTTTGAGGGCCACCCGGTTACTGTGGTTTCTTCTTTCCCCCTGGGAGAGATAGCCCAGAACCGGGAAGCCTCGGGTAGGATTGCCAAGTGGGCGGTCGAGCTCATGGGCGAGACCTTATCTTATGCATCGCGCAAAGCTATAAAGTCACAGGTATTAGCAGACTTCCTGGCTGAGTGGACCGACACCCAACTCCCTCCCGCACAGCTCCAGGCAGAGCTGTGGACCATGTACTTCGATGGGTCATTGATGAAAACAGGAGCAGGCGCGGGCTTGCTCTTCATCTCGCCCCTCGGGGTTCACATGCGCTACGTCATCCGGCTTCATTTCCCTGCGTCCAACAACATCACCGAGTACGAAGCACTCGTCACAGGGTTGAGAATTGTCATCGAGCTCGGGGTCCGACACCTTGACGTTCGAGGCGACTCCCAGCTCGTAATCGATCAGGTCATGAAGAGCTCGAGCTGCCGGGACCCCAAGATGGAGGCCTACTGCCGAGAGGTACGGCGCCTCGAGGACAAGTTTCACGGCCTCGAGCTCAACCACATCGCACGCAGGTATAATGAGGCCGCCGATGAACTGGCAAAAATCGCGTCCAGTCGAGCTACGGTTCCACCAGACGTTTTCACAAGAGATCTCCAGCAGCCATCCATCGACCTTGGGCCAGACGGAGGGGTCGACGGGACGTCACTCGACCCCCCCACCTGAGGCAGAAGCCCCCTCGACCGGGGCTGAAGCCTTGCAGGCGGAGGGTTTGACCCCACCACCCGACCTCGAGACGGACTGGCGTGTCCCGTACCTCGACTACCTTTTCCGAGGGGACCTCCCCTCGGATAAGACTGAGGCTCGACGGATCGCTCACCGAGCCAAAACCTTTGTGATCATTGGCGACAGTAGGGGGCTGTACCGGCGCAGCCCTACCGGCATCCTCCAACGCTGTATCACAAATGGGCAAGGCAGAAACCTGATAAGCGACTTGCACTCGGGGGCTTGCGGTCACCACGCAGCACCTCGAACCCTCGTCGGAAATGCCTTTCGACAAGGGTTCTATTGGCCCACCGCGGTCTCCGACGCTGTCAAGCTAGTACGCTCCTGCAAGGGTTGTCAGTACTATGCGAGACAAACTCATCTTTCGGCACATGCTCTGCAAACCATTCCCATCACGTGGCCGTTTGCCGTTTGGGGGCTCGACCTTGTCGGACCTCTAAAGAGGACAACTGGCGGCTTCACCCACTTGCTCGTCGCCATCGATAAATTCTCCAAGTGGATCGAGGCCCGCCCCATCACCAGTATTAGGTCTGAACAAGCTGTGCTTTTCTTCACCGACATCATCCATCGCTTCGGGGTTCCTAACTGTATTATCACAGACAACGGCACCCAGTTCACTGGGAAAAAGTTTTTGGATTTCTGTGACAACCATCACATTCGTGTGCTCTGGTCAGCTGTGGCTCATCCAAAAACAAATGGCCAAGTGGAACGTGCCAACGGCATGGTCCTACAAGGCCTGAAACCCAGAATCTTTGACAAGCTAAACAAACATGGCAAAAGATGGGCTGCCGAGCTACCCTCGGTCCTGTGGAGCCTAAGAACAACGCCGAGTCGAGCCACGGGGTTCACTCCGTTCTTCTTAGTCTACGGGTCTGAGGCTATGCTCCCAACTGATATAGAATACGGATCCCCAAGGTTGAAGGCCTACAACGAAAGAAATAACGACGCCACAAGACAAGATGCCCTCGACCAGCTCGATGAAGCCCGAGATGTGGCTCTGTTGCATTCTGCCAGGTACCAGCAGGGTCTCCGACGCTACCACGACAGACACGTCCGCAAGCGTGACCTCAACGTCGGCGACTTGGTGCTACGACGGAACCAGAACACCAAGGGACGGCACAAGCTCACGCCACCATGGGAAGGACCATACATCATCGCAGAAGTGCTAAAGCCGGGCACCTACAAGCTATCCAACGAGAAGGGCAAAATCTTCACCAACGCTTGGAACATTGAACAGCTACGTCGCTTTTTTCCTTAGAAAGCCTCGATGCTCTGTAATTCCTTATTTCATCAATAAAGAATACAACGATGTTCTAAATTTTTGTTTCACAATGAGGGAGGATCGACTCTGCACTCCCAGAATCGACCCTCCCTCGGGGGCTACAAAGGGTGAACCCCCAGTCCCCGAAAAAAACCTGCACTTCTTTTTAAACTTTAAGAACTACTTCTTAGATCAATAAGCGCCGCAAGAGCGCCCTAAGGCTCGAAAGGGCTCTCGAGCCGGGAGATCACCTACGCCTCCGAGGCTACGGTACTCACCCCGTCTAGGGGCGCGACCGCACGCTAAGTAGATCTAATAACAGTTCATAACTTTAAAAAGGAGTTCACCCCCTGTCGCTTAGATTAGGATCTTACACGACCTGCAAGGCCGCAAGAGCACCCTGAAGCTCGAGGGTAGTCGAGCCGCGAGATCACCTACGCCTCCTAGGCTACGGTACCTCCACTCGCTCCCCTGCGCCAAAGGATGCGACTGCGTGCTAAGTAAATCGTACGAGAACACAATCCAAGCGATAAAGGGAAGAAAAGCTCGAATAAAACTAAATTAACCACGAACTGGTTTATGTTTTGAGTTCTTAGGGCCTCCAAGGCCACCACAACCAAAATTCAAAATAACTAACTTATTACATAGGCCTCTGCGCCTAGATCTGGCTCATAGGCCCTCATCGTCAGGAGGCGGGACCACCTCAGGTTCAAAAAGCGAGGCCAGACGACTCCCAGGCCCCTCCGCGGCTTCAATCAGCTCCAGGCAGGCGTTTTCATTATCCTCATCCGTCCGCTCCGGGTCTGTGATGAAGCCATCGGCAACGAGCTCCATGTCGAACACGAACCCTGAGCGGACGACGGCCAGCGCCCTCTTCACACCGTGGTGGAGGCTGTCTCGTATCTTCTCCCGGGCAAGGCAACCCAGCGCCGCCATCCGACGGATGAAGGAGTTCCCTGGAACGTCTTCTCCGGTGTCGGCGTCGGGCCTGACCCCAGACCGTCACACACGGTGGTGATCACGCCCTCGAGCAGCTGGGTCCTCCGGGTCTCGGCTTCGAGGAGGCTCTGGAGGGAGTTGGCGGTCGAGTGGGCCTCCCGATTCTCACTCTCCAGCTCTGAAACACGACAAAACGAATTAGTACCTAACACGAGGCCTCGACGTCATGGCTATAACTGTTATACTTACCCTCGATATGGGTCTTCAAGCCCATAACCTCGTCACGGAGCCCCCCGCACGTCTGCTCGAGCCCCAGGAGGGCGTTGTCCTTGTCACGGACGGTCACCTTCAGCGCCTCGATCTCCTGACGAGCGGTCTGGAGTGCCGCGTCCTTCTCTTGGATGGCCCCGCTCAGCGCTGTGATCTCGTCCTTCAGCGCGCTGAAACGGGCCGTAACCTGCCTGATTTGGACATTGAGGAGGTCGCGTTGACGGCTGATCTAGGAGACATCCTCCTCGAGCTCCTTCACCCGTGCCGACAGGGGCTCGAGGTCCCTGCGAGCCTGGGCAGCCTCTTCTCGGGCCTTGTCCACCTCGGTGCGCATCGCGGCTTTGGCTGCCCAAGCCTATATCGCCTCCTCCTTCACCGTCGAGTAGGCGGTACGCAGCTCGGCCATCTCGGCGTTCCGATCGGAAAGCCTTTTTTGGGCCTCCTCGACCAGGGCTCGTTGCTGCGCCAGCGAGGCCCACACGCCACTCTCATCCCGGATGAAGAGCGACTTGCGGCGGGAATACTCCTTCAGCTCCTGGTCACGATTCAAAGAAACCAAGAAGATAAAGAATCTGAGGGAAAAGACACTAAGAGCCACGAAAAAAGCTAACGGATCGATCGTACCTCGGTGGCATCCCGTATACCCCGCGAGACGGCGTCGGACGCCACGTTGAGTATCCGATCGAGGTGCCGGCGGACGCCCTCGAGGTACTGCCAGCGGTGCACTTCATCCCTATCGTTCAGGGTGAAGATGGGCTCAGCATCGGGGTTCGCGGCGTCCCTAAACTGAAGGGACGCCCCCCCCACCTCGGAATCTCCTCCTCGGCCCGTGCTATCGCCAGCGCGGCGATGTCAGGCCACGACGACGACGACCCGGCCGGGGCGCCTCCCGGTCCCGCCGAAGGGCCGGCCTCGTCCGCGGCGCCCGCGGCTCCAGCGGCCGTCGAGGCACCGGCCTGATCCGTGGCCTCACCCCCCTCGACCCCCATCGCTTGTTTCCCTTTGTCCAGGGGGGTGTCGTCGAGGGTGAGGACCACGGGCGCCTGCCCTTCTGCGGTGGCCGGCCCCTCGGTCACCGGCACCTCCGAAGCCGGCACCTCGGCTGTCAACACCTCCGGAGCCGCCGCCTTGATCGTCGGCGGCTCAGGAGCCGGCGCCTCGACCGACGGCGCTCCCGGAGCCGGCGCCTCCACCTCTGACACCCTTTCTTCTGGAGCCCCGGTAGGGAGCTCGACGGCCTCGCTCTCCACCGTGCCCACCGGCCGCACCGGCAGGTCTTGCTACGGCAGCGGTCCCCTCGCCGGTGCCACCTCCGGTCCCGGTGCCGACGCGACCTCCTCCATGGTCACATCGGCGCCCGCCCGCTCCGCGCCGCCGGCGGGTGCTTCACCCGTCACGGCCTCGACGGTGGCCTCGGCCGTCGGCAACGGCCTAGGCTCCGCCCCGACCAAACCGGGCGCCACCGCCCTCGCAGGATCGGACTTCTCCGCGGCGGCATCAGGGCCCGCGACCCCCGCAGCAGCTGCCGCCTCCTGCTGCTGTCGAAGACGCCCCTTCGCGGCCTCGACCTGGCGAACCCAGGCCGCGTCTTGCTCCGCTGTCCGATTGAGAACGGAGGCGCTCGCCCGCAGCGACTTCGCTGGGGTAGGCCCCATGAGCTCCGCCTTCCGCTTCAACCTGTGAAATAAAGAGCAAGATTAGCCGACGGATCCGGAGATAGGCGAAGCCACTAAGCACGAATACTCACCCGGAAATTGGCACCAGGGGCCTCGACCCCGCACGGTCCGAGCCTCCCGAGGCGGCGGGCGGCGGCCTCGCGGCGGCCCCGCCAGCAGGCCTGGCACTCCGTGGGGCCCTCGCCGGCGCAGCGCCCTGCGCCTTCTGCGCCTCCAAGGCCAGCTGGCCCCGGGTTCTTACGCCTGCCGACGCCACCGCCGATGACGACGCTGGCACCACCGTCCCGGCCCCCGCTCGAGTTTGCGGGGCCTGAGCCAGAACGGGCATCCCCGTCGACCCCTCTTGCCGGGTCCAGGGCAAAGCGGCCCCTCCCGTCGAGGGGCCCGCTTCTTCCTTCTTCTTCTTCTCCTTCTCCTCTTCCTCTTCCTCCTCCTCGGTCTCCTCGACCACGATGACCGAGGAGGACGACCCCGCGATGGGCTCCAGCAGGGGGCGGATATCGGGGAGGTCCCCCAGCCCGGTCGTGGCATCATACCGCGACAGGGCATCGTCGTCCTCGCCGCTGCTGTCGTCGTCCTCCCCCGAGATTATCTCGGAAGGCGACGGCGCCAGAGGAACTCCATCGAGGGCTTGCTGGCGCCGGAGCTTCTTTCGCGCCTCCGCCTCCCTGGCCTTGCGAGCCGCCCGCTTCTTGGTCGACTCCTTGATCTTCTTCTGCTTTGAGGCATGCAGCCGTCGAGCCTCCCGGGCAGGTCGGTCCTCTGGGACCAGCGGCCGCGTCTCCCGCAGCGCCGACAAGTCCTGCGCGCCGGCCTCGACCAGATTAGGAGAATCCAAAAAACGAACAAAACCAAACAAGCGTATCAACTCAAAGGTACTTGCCACGGGCTCGAACCCCTCGGTGGGCCTCATGGGGACCCGGTCGACCTCCTCCGCCTTGAAAGTCCCAACCATCCGATGCGCCCGACGGAGTACCTCCTCGAGGGTGAGGGACTCGTGGGACATCCGGCTCCCCTCCAGAGACGCCTCCGGAGTCATCTGGTCGAGACGCAGGCGACGCTGGCACAACGGCATTACCCTGCGGCGGTGGAACGCTGTTGCCACCGCCGCTGCCGTCAAGCCTCGAAGGCGAAGCTGCTGCTGCGCCGCCAGCAGCGGATCTAGGCGCGGCTTCTCGACCTCTGGCACTCCATACGTCCAGCGGTCCTCTCGGGCGGTCAGCACGCGGCCAGTATACTTCGGCAACTGGTTGTCGTCGTTGCGGAGGTAAAACCAGCCCTCGTGCCACCCGCTGTTCGAGGAGATGAGGCGAGCCGGGATGTACTGATCTGCCCGGCTTGACCTCAACTGCAAGACGTAGCTCCCTACTCGCGCCGCGCACAGGACCCCCTTCTCCCCTGCTCTCTTGGCGAAGAGTTCACCCTTGAAGAGGTGAAGCTACAGGTTCCACTGCGGCTCCACCCCGAGGTAGCCCTCACAGACCGCCGCAAAGATGGCGGCCTGTGCAACGGCATTGGGGGCGAGGTGATGGAGCTCCACCCGGTAGTAGTGGAGGAGCGCGCGCATGAAGACGGATGTGGGAACGCCAAACCCCCGCTCGTGGAAGCAAACGAAGCTCACCACGTATCCTTCAGGGGGCGCCGGCTCCCGGTGGGCCGACGGCGGCGCGATCCACTCCGGCCGCGACTGGCTCATCCTCGGCCGCAGCAGCCCGTCCTCGACTAGCTCTTCCAACCTCCTCTCCGTCACTGAGGAGGCGGCCCAGTCGTCGGCAGGGAGAATTTGGCTCTTTCCGACCATCGACGCTGTCGGAGGGGTGTGAGCAAAAGGGGGATGCGGCGGCGGCGGTGTAGGCGGAGAACGCAAGAGGACAAGGGTTTCCTGAGGCAAGGGGATGGCAAGAGCGCAAGGAACCGGTGGGGAACGCAGACCCCTAGGTCTTGCCTTTATATGCCTGGAGGAAGTCCAACGGCCGCGTGAAAAGGTAGGAACAGTTTCCCACATTAAATGCGCTCACCTAACCGTCCCCCACGTCTTACAGGAGCCGGGCACGTGGCCGTCCCCCACGCCGTAACCGAACGCCACGTCACCCACTACCGCGCCGATCTCGCCCTAAAAAGGCGCGCCTGGCTAACGGGCAGGGCGAGATCCATGGACGGATATTCCTAGATACCTATAACGGGCTCCGAGCCCACTATAAGTCTCGAGAGAACGGAAGCTGGCCCTCGACCTGGGTTCGACAGCTGCCCTCGAGCGACAGAGCGAGGGACGACCAGGGATGCGCCCGTACATGGCCAGGGCTCGAGCCACGCTCTCGAGGCACCCCAAGACGTATTCGAGGCCAAAGGAAGAGGTCGAAGTAGGAATCCCCTCGGGGGAGGCACCGAGCCCTCGGATCCTGTCGCAGGGAACCGACATCCACACGACCACTCGGCATTCTTGAAGAGCGCCTCCGGGCCACAAGCCGACTCCTAACAACTGGAGCATGGACTCTCACTCGAATCTACCCGCTAGCAGCTCACCGGAGATCGCCGGACTCGCCCAAACGGGGTAGTACGACGTTTCCCACCCCTCCTCCTCTCCGTAGGAGGAGCGTGAGGGCCGCACAATAAAAGACGGCAGGGACTCCAATCGACCTCGTGCGCGCGAGGCTCGGGGGCTCGACCGCAACAACTACTCCTTAATAAAACATAAAAAAGACCTCGGAGGAGTTTTCTCAAATACTCCACCAAGGCCTCGGGGGCTACACCCGGCGGGTGTGCTCGCGCACCCCCACCGGAGAAATCCTGGGAGCGCTCGCACGCCCCTACTAGAGAAGCCAACAGCGCTATGACTCCCATTCATAAGTAAAAAGCCTCTAGGTAAGTGATCACACACTCACCTAAAGGCTCGGGGGCTACTGTCGGTACCAATAGTATAGGGGTACCCACATTCATCGATAATAAAAACTAAAACGAAACGACTAAGCCATGACAAAACACAGCCCACTTCAAAATGCGCGTCAGGTCCGCCTCGTATGAGGCCGGCTCGACGGAATGCCTCGACCGCATCCCGTCTCCGACTCGTACGAGACCCCCTCGACGGAGGCCTTGACCGCGCCCCGTCCCGCACGACAAAACGCCGAACTCCGTCTCGTGTGAGCACGGGTCGAGGCGCTCGATCCCCTCTTTCTCCACCTACCCCGGGACAAAAGTCATAGCATTTAATGCAATTACCTACTACCACCTACCGGCATGGCCGCAACTAGGGTCGACGTGGGAACAATACCAGTGTCAGTCCTCACTGTTTTACCGCCCATCCCGTGATGGGAGGTGAAAAACGTCACTCTACCCACCTTACCGCACACTGTACAACACTAGTTACCCTCGAGGGAGGATACGACAAGGCCCGTACACCGCGATCCAAGGGATTCGGACTTATCCGATCGGCCTCGACCCGGCCTCGACGCCCAACACAGCACAATAGGGAAGGAAGGACGGTATGGCGTGGCACTCCGGGTCATTTCAGCGCCTCGTCCTCTACGACATCACGATGTCTGGGGATGGTCTTCCATTCCTAGGGCACGTCGCTACAGTCCTCTCAAACAGGGATCGACAAAACATCGTTTCAAGGCCCCCATCGTCTTGGCCTCCTCTCGTCCTATAAAAGGGGAGGTCGGGGCTCTACAACGGGGGGCAGGACAACAGACGGACAACCAGCCATATACAAGATAGAGATCAACATCTCAAGCAATCATCTTGTACTTCTTTTTTCTCCTTTTGAGACCTGGGCTCACCACCCTCTCTCCCAAGCTTGTAACCCCTACACAAGCACCTCGGTGCAAGGAAATACAAATCTCTCCCCCCCCCCCGCTGGACGTAGGGCCTTCTCTTGCCCGAACCAGGATAAACCCCTGTGTGTTCCCCTTGTATCACCATCCAGGAAAGGGACACGCAGCATTTACTCGTTGGTCTAGAACCCCCTCGGGACCGAACACCGACAGCTTTAGTCGCTCTACCTCTAATGTAAGCCTTGCAACCTCTGATTCCGAATCCAGGTTCAGATTGCGGCTACTGCTTGCTCCATCACCTCTGACGGCCAACTGATGACGCGGCACTCCTTGCGGACCCGTTTTCTTGCGAGGAGTCGTCTTCACACATGCCATCCTAAAGCAAGATAGATTTAGAACGATGAGAACAGATAGGAGGGATCTGAAGGTTAGCATGAATAGGATTGAACCTTACTTAACCCAAACCTCTTTAAAAGGGAAGGTAACTTAAGCAGGTTAATTAAACATGATGCATGCATCGTACTTACGATCTAGCAGAAAAGATTAAGTAACACATGCAATATTTATAACATAGGGCACTATAGCATGATACTTCACTACGAAGCTTTCAAATATGAGCTAAGGAAACTATAGAATAGATTAAGATAAGCAAAAGCAATTTGGACCAAAATATCCATATTAAGTTTATTTGACCCAAAACATTTTGAAGTTTTGCAAAGTAATACTACAATAACTCGAGTGATTATGCTCTGGTACCAGCTGTCATAGAACCTCCTAATTATGATGGCCCACAAGTACCCGTCATTGCCATAATGACCTCTGACAGCCGTACTTATGTTCACCATAACTTAAAAGGCCTGCTTTCCTCTGAACAGGATCCAATCACAGGAGTATTGCAATATTACAACAGTTTATTCCAAATATTCAACAGAGTAAAGTAGCGGAAGTCTTACAATAACTTAGGGTTACAAACCGGTTTTTCAAACCTCAAACCTTATGTAACATTATTACAAACCAGTAGTAGAGAAGTATCGGTAGTAACTTTATTACATCACATAAGCGAGATGCCTTGCCCAAAGGCCACACAGTCTACTCGTCGTCACTTTCTTCAACCACGACGGTCATGCAACAAGGCTCGAAGCAGACTTGTTCATGAACCACACCTGCAACAAGGGGTTCAACAAACCCTGAGTACGAGAGTACTCAACAAGACTTACCCGACTAAGACAAAGACTACAAGGGCATGCTAGCTTTAGGGAATCAAGGTATGGGTAATCGAGAATCAAATTTTCTTTTGCGGAAAAGCATACTAAGGTAAGTCCTTATCTTTAACATTTTACTTTTACCATTGATGGTTCATTAACCAAATCTAGGTGATCCTAGTCTAGATCAAAGTAATTATCATTAAAACACTTCACATTCTTTCTTTTGATTCCAGTTCTTAACTACGCTGTAAGTCAGGTGATCAAGTCTCCATAACCGAGGAGCAACGACGATTCGAACCGATTATACCCAGCTGGGGATCTCTAACATCACGACATATGTAGAACCGAATCTTGCATATATCAACCCTCATTTAGATCTCCCAAAACCAGAACGTGTCCATCGCCACCCGAGAGTACAGTACTCCTCGAACCCGGCCCGATTCTAGCCCCGAGGGTACACGCTACTCCCGCCATCTCTCCACTCCCAGTGCGAGGTTAGACGTTCTTGTAATGGAATCACTAACATTTTGGGCTTACCCAAGGCATGAGGCTAGTTGCAAAGTCTCAAAACACAGGCCGGCTTACAACGGACGATCCTTAACTGACAAGGCAGAAACACTACATTGGGACTCCTTTCCCAATGCATGTTAGCAGTGGCCAAACCACCCGCCCGATCTTTCAAGTTCATTCTCATCTTCCAATATTCATTCAATATGCCGTCGTGGCTATGTAAACATTTTATTTAAAAGCTTAATTTCTAAGCATAGTAAAGCATACTATGCATTTTCCGTAAAACAGGTATCAAGGTTGATATCGCAGTAATCAAGGATGATAATGCAGCAATTAGGTTATCATTAAACTCCTAATTACTTAATGCAGTAAACCATAATATAAATAATAAAACATTTGTAAAACTCAAGGTAGGGTTTAAATGCACCGGGGCTTGCCTTGCTCTGACATGACGACCGACTCAGACTCGAGGACTCCAATGTCTAGTCCGGAACCCACCGACAATCGCTCTTCTCCGGAAGCTTGTTCGGCGACTTCGACTTCTTCGAAAGCGAAAACTACACGAGTACATAACATGCTTTAACATGATGCTCGAAGATAAACATGATGCTTGATGATAACATGCCATGAGTTACGATTTGAGTACAACTTCCCTTCACGGTACAGTCGCAAACAGAAAACCTACTAACTAGCGGCGACAACTCCAGCGATACCAGCTTTTAACCCTAAGTAAGCTACTAACGAGCTCAAAAATGGAATTAAGGTGCCAAAGATCACCATAGAGTAGTGACCTAAGGACATCACTCAATCAAAAGGGCACACAACACTTAAAGTTCTCAAATTAACATTTATTTACTATTTAAATAATTAGGGCATAATTAATAGTTGATCAAACTTTATCTAAACAAGTTCAAACTTTTTCTATAGATTAAGAATGATTTAAAACAGTATCATAATAAATTTCATAATTTTTGGATTAATAATTTAATTATTAAAATTCCTGGAAGTTGCATTTAATCTTTATTGGAACTAATTAATTCTACTACACAAAGTATTCAAATTCATAATTTAACATTTTTCCTAGATAGTTTATACATTGAAAAGCTTACACAAAAATTTTCATGAATTTTGGAACTCTACACAAATTTTTGTGAAATAAACAAATAGCTGCACTATTCATTAATTTGAAAAAGAAAAACAAAACCGAAAACCGAACCCGGCCGACTCCTTCTCTCTTTCCGGCTCGGCCCACTGAGCGGCCCGCTCGCGCGCGCCCGCGCGCTCGCGCTCACGCGGCCCAGCGACACGGCCCAGCCTGCTCGCTCGCCCGCGCGCGCTCGCCCGCTCTCTCTCTCTCGCTAACAAGCCGGCCCCGCCTGTCATCCCTCACCTCCCGCCCTCTCGCTCGCTCGCGCCCGCTCGGTGATGCTCGCGCGGTGGCCGGCCGACGATCACAGCATCGGTCGATCAACCGAGCGGCTCTACAGCATCTACGCGACCTAGTGAACCCATTTTGCTAACTCGCAGCTCGACTCGAGCTCCGGTGACCCTTCACCGACGACGGTGGTGGACCATGGCCGACGGTGAGCCGCGAAAACGCGTCTCCAAGCACGCAACGATCAAACTAAAGGCGTAGAAAGGATCGGTGGCTCACAATGATCACGTTGGTGCTCTTGCTGGCGGCTGGGAGGGGCTGGAGTGGCCTGGCCACGTGGGGGCGGCGATGGCAGTGAAGTCCGACCGGGCGCGAGGAAGACGGTGGCTATCTACGCGAAACGGGCGGTAGGGGTGGAGGTGAATGGCTAGGGTGATGCACGGAAGCGATGCGGTCTTGCTGGTGCAATTAGCGTGGCCGGAGGAGGCTTGACGACGGCTACGGCGAGCGGCGGAGCTAGCGGCGGCGGCGATGGCGAAAACAGAGAGGAAAGAAAAACGACGGCGACCTCGACGTATTTATAGACAACGGTCGCGGAGTTGATCTCTGAAAGACGCGCGAGGTCGCGCTAGCGGTCGAGGGCACGCCTGGAAGCTGGCCGAAGCTGTCCAGCGTCTCACCGGCGCCCATGCCGGCCGGTGGCCGTCGGTGATTGGTGCGGCACTGTAGCTGTCCCCCCCAATTTGAATTTTTAAACTATTTTCTCAAATTACTCTCAAATTCATGTAACAACTTGAAAAACTTCCAATCTATGAAATCTTCAGAATTTCAAGCTCTACAAGTTTTGTATTGAACACTTTTTCAAATTCTAACTGGATTTTGAAATTTGAGTTTAAATTCAAAAGGGAACACATTTTTGGGATTTGGTAATTTAGAAATTACTTTTGATTTCATATTGAAATTTCAAAATCTCCAAACACCAAAGTTGTATAAATTAACAAGACCTACAACTTTGCTGTTCAAAACTTTTTGAAATTCTGCCTCCATTTTGAAATCTTAGTTTGGGGACAAAAATGAATTAAATCTGAAATTTGTTTATTTTCAAAATTGCTCCACATTTTACACTAAAACTTTGAAAACTCAAAACACCAAAGTTGTAGCCCTTGAAAAGTTATACAAACTTGGTTTTAAACTTTTTCCCAAATTTTGCTTAGATTTTGAATTATTTTAAAAGGGGTAAAACAGGGTTTTGAAATTTAGGGTTTTCGGAGGAATTTTCAATTGGAATTTGTTGCTACTTCGATTTGTGATTACTTAGTGATCAAACCATCATCCAAGGGCATCATTTGGACCAACATGACATGATTGACCAAATGTCACTCTTGGTTGACCAATTTAACTTCTGAAATTCTTTTACATTTTCCCGAAATTTGAATTTAAATTCGAATCGGAAAAACTCGTGACAAGTTTTCGGACTCCAACTCAAACTCAAACTTGGAGCTTCATTTTAGTGTTGTACTTGAGCTCATACCCTACACTTGACACTAGTGTGCAACACAGTCACACACCTCAATTTACGCAGGGCATGGACTAAGTATTTGCGGTGGCATTCGAATTTAAGGTTTTGGGGTTCGGATCACACCACAGAGAAGCACATTCAATCTAGATAAGTAAACTTGTTTTAATTGATGCATAACAAGGGTGACCTAATCATGGATGCTTTGCGATGCATTATGATGACATGACAGATTAATTAGCACTATAACACCCGGGGTGTTACACTAGTGCATAGGTTTGTGTGACCTTGCTCTAGAATTAATTAGGAGAGCTCTTGCTAAGGAAAACACCTTAGTTGCTTTTTAGAATCTTTGATAGGTTCTTGTGAACTTAGATAGATGGGGTGTAGTCTTGGCTAGACCGATATTTTTTTAATTCCGCATTTGTTTCGGTTACCTGACGCGATTATTTTTAGAACGGACTATTCACCCCCTCTAGTCCGCCATCTCGACCCTTCAGATGTTGCATATATTGCAATTATTGTACACATATGTTGCAAGTTTATGTTCCTAATGTTTTATCTGTTTTTTCTAGACGTATGTTGCAAGTGTGTTTATTTAGATATTGCATATGTTTCAGACATATGTTACAAGTGTTTTATCTGGATGCTGCGTATGTTTTACAATGTTTTTCAAATGTTTCTCATGTGTTTTTGCAAGTATTTCAGATGCATGTTTCATTGTTTCATCTGCCTTCAGACATATGTTGTAAATGTTACATCCGGATATTTCAAAAGTAGATAGGGTGTTGCATCTCCATCACCGCTTTCTGCTGTCTCGCCTTGGTGTCTCCTCCTCCCATCTCCACCGGCTGGCATGTGCCGCCCCTCCCCCTCTTCTTGATGCTGGTGACGTTTGGGGCGGCGTGGGCCTCGTATGGGCGCGCAAAATGGTGCGGGAAACAACTATAGGTGTGGGCGTCTGGACACCCGTCCGTCCGGGCGCTAGCAAGCCCGTATTGAAAAAGGTATGGGTGATGAGTTTGGTTCATTAAAGGGTATAGTCCATTTTTTCAACCTTCAACTTGCACAAGATTCGATTTTTTTAACCTAAACTATGAAATCGGGTATTGGACATCTTCCAACCATGGGACAACTTAGGGCCCTTTAGCTAGAATTTTCTAAATGATAAAAACTATTTTTATATTTAAAATTCAAAACTTATTTATTTTAATTCAAAAAGTTGTGAAACTAATACAACTTTTCCTAAAAAAATATTTATTCGTTGGTGCTCTATTTGGAGTCATTTGAATCTTATCTGTTCATGTTTCAAATAAACCAAACCACAAGCAATAAAACAACAGGAACATAAATAAATAAATTCCAAATAACGTAAATAAATTATCAGCAGTTATATAATTTTTTTAGAAAAATTGGTATTAGTTTCATTTTTTATTTAAAATACTTATGTTATGAGTTTTTAGAGACTAAAACATGCTTTTATTATTTAGAAAATAGAAAACCAACTTTGAATCTAGCCAAGGACTAAATTTGTCTAGTTTCGATAGTTAGAAGGTGTCTAGTAACTGTTTCATAGTTTCGGGTTGAAAATTGAACTATCGTGCAAGTTGAAAGTTGAAAAACACTCTTTATCATCCCATAAAATACTAATATAATAACTTTTCTACAAACAAAAAAAATGTGTAAATGATTATTTTTAAAAAAGGAAATACGCGGGCTAGTGAGACCGTTGGCTGGTTTCTTGTTCAGCGAATAAATGAAATTGAACATCCCGTCCTCATAATCAAACATTAACATGTATATGCCCCATCCAGCCATCTCGAAACCATGGATCAGCTCGTTGTATTCAACTTTGTTCTCAAACCAAACATACCTCAAACAGGATATTGTGGGAGCGTTGTTCTATGACGAAAAAAAAAGTAGCTAGGCTGCTTGGCATACTATGCACATCCAATGGATGACACGAGAATTTCTTTTAAAAGAAACGATTGCTTGATTAATAGTAGCATCTCCTTAACTAGCACACTGATCTTTCAGAATTTTGTCTCCAATTGCTGACACATATGCAGTGTTTTTTCAACGCAACAGAATCCTAGGAGCTGTCTAGTGGCCGGAAGTAGCACAATTACAAAGCTAATCAGACTAATCTCAATCCATTGTTCTATATCACGCTATTCAAAGGTGTCATTGTTATACGATAAAAGAATGATACAACTGTTGCAATACATAGTATCATTTCTTGTGAATCACTACTCAATTAATTGCTGTATCAATTGTACCTATGAAGTTGGACCCATACATATGTGCGGTTTTCAAAAATTGTTTTCGTGGTCAGGCTGTATCACCATGGTTCTACTAATTCTACTCTAATAAATGCCGATAATAGTACTACCCGTGGGACTAGATGTTACTCCAAAAGTGGTTTTCCAAATGAAAATGGTATTAGTAAGTTTGCTGTGAAAGCGTGTTAAATTTGACTGTATTTCAAATAGCTTTCATAGCAAACTATTTAGAAAATAATAATGATCATAAGAGTATATTAGAGATCCACTTCTCCTATATTTCAGGTACCTAAATTTTAAGTTGATATCAGGCAACACTCTTATACTACCAACTAGTACAAGTAAATTGTTACTTTTGTTATTTGTCTTTGTGTCATAACATATTAAATTTTTGTCTCTGTCTTCCTATAAAAATAATTATAAATTGTTAATTGGCTTTGCGCTAACACAAATCAGATTTTGTCGGATTTGTAGTTTTGTCTAACAATTTTTTTATTCTCAGTACCAAAAAAAATTATGGATTGTGCCTACAGAAATTGCAGTGAACGGAATCTGCAATTTTAATATAAATTATATGCAATAACCATCGCCTGAAAGGAAACTAAAATTCAAACACCTGAATTTTAGCAAATCCCTTAGAAATCATATCAATTTTAATACAAGTAAAACAGAATACACTAATCAGCAGAATAAGAGTAACGATAGTCATTCCACGAGGATGTGGCATTGCAACATGGCCTACTATCTCCATGACGCTATACTGTATGGTGCACTGTGGTACAGACGTAAAATGAGCAAACACTCAACTACCCATGGCTTGTCTCAATGTGCAAGAACCTATAGCAAAAAGGTTCAGAAGCAATACATTTAAAATATTTCATACTAATCACTATCCTTGTGACAAATCCTTGAATACGAAGTGTGTTTATTTGAGCATTCTCTGTGAAGTGTGGATGCTTCGACCGAGCAATACATGTCTGGCTACAGCCGTGGACTTGTGAACGGATTGGAAGTGAAGATGCTTGTACCAATTTCGGACCTTCAGCAAACCAATCTGCTTATGTTAACTGCAGCACTTAAGTCCAGCAGCATGCTGTTTACGAAGTTAACAGCATTATGGCTGGTCAAATGCCTGTATTGTGCTCTAGCACAAGTCTCCTGCTTGATATTGCAGCATCAGGATTATGATGAACGAAGCCCCGGGACATTGTTAAGACCCATCTTGCGAAGAATGTTTTTAGGTATAGCTGGAGGAACAGCCAGACCCATGCTTTGGCTGAACTCTTCTGCAAGGTGAGCAAGTCTGGACTTGTCTCGACCAATGGTCTTGTTTGAGTTGTAGTACCCTAACCATGCTTGATAGGCACATTCTTTGCTCTTCATCTCTACTTTTCTGACCGCGTTTTTGACCTATCAAATCAGGCAGAAATAAGAAAAAAGAGTGTGTTATATTTACAGGAAAGAAAAGTTGAGTATAGATTTTCTGAGTAGGTTAAAAAGAAGACATGCATAGCTAAAGTTAGAGAAGACTGACTTAATCAGAGAGAGCCAGATGAAAAATAAATAGTATATGCTGCTTACTTCTGTCTCAACACTAGAATCAACTGGCGGTACTGCAGACTCTGCTATTGACAAATCCTTAACAGTACCAAGAAAATATTTTTCCCAAGGTGCCAATAGTAGGAGTCCTTGCCCTTCCTTGCCTTTCCGTCCAGTCCGGCCTAGTCTATGTATGTACTGTTCTCTATCTGCAGGAATTCCAACCTGCAAGAGAGAGTAATTTTTGGCAATCTTTTCTCACAAGAGGATAAACATATCCTGATCACAGAGTTTTGTTAAACATGCCCGATTGCCTGTGATGTAAATGTGGTCCACGATGGCTATAGTTTACAGACACTTAGGAAATAGGAACTAAAGCAAATAATTCAGCATTACTGACAACACACCTGTATTACAAGAGTGACATCAGGATAGTCAACACCGCGGGCAGATACGTCCGAACTGACCAGTATCAAACCTTTTGATTTCCTGAATTCATCTGAGACCTTAGTTCTTGCAGACTGTGACTTTCTGGAATGGATCTCTCTTATATTCAGTTTCAGCTGGGAGAGAACTTCAGCCACAAGTTTGGTGACCATTGCAGTAGTACAGAATATAATAACCTGCCAAATTGTATGATAAATGACAGACTGAACTTCCTATGATATAGGCAGGCAACTTGAAGTCACTTACTTTGTAGTCTGCATCTTCTGCGACGTGCTTCTTCAATACATCATATAGGATAGAAAAATGCAAGTCCAGTGGTGCAACCATGTACATCTGGCTCACCTGATGCAACAAAAAGAAAAAGGTAGGGTGTTTAACAGCTAGCAAGCTTTACGATTCTGCAGTTACAGCTCAAAGAAATAATGGATATAAAGTTCTAAGCCTGTGCATGTGTCTCCTCATCACCCTCTTTAACAGTGTTAACGAACCTATAATCTTTCTTCATTGCCACATGAGAAATTTGGCGGACCTAACAATAGAACTTCAGTTCATCAGATTGTTCACGATACAAAAGGGGACAATGAGATAAAAAGGGATACCTCTTCTGGAACAGTAGCAGAAAACAACAGTGTTTGTCGTTCTCTAGGAATTGAAGCAATTATTTTCTCAATATCTCTTCTAAATCCCATATCCAACAGGCGATCAGCTTCATCAAGAACAAGAACCTTCACACCCTTGAGCCTGCTAGAAAACCCAGGTGTGTTCTCGAGATGATCCTTCAGCCTTCCTGGTGTAGCAACAAGAATCTGTAAGATAACAACTAAGTGTTAGTACATATATCACTTGCAGATATTAATACATTGTAGTTGATGCCAACAACCTGACATGGGTTAGCTTGCATGCTTCGTTGTTCTTGAGTTAATCTTGTGCCACCAATTACAACCTGCACACCCAACGAGCGATGATACCTGAGAAGCTTCCTGGCCTCAACGGCCACTTGGTTTGCAAGCTCCCTAGTAGGGCACATCACCAGCAAATTTATAGGTGGCCGTAACTGATTCCGCTCACGAGGTAGAGTGGAGAGAACCTCAATCGCTGGAAGCTGTAACAAAGGTCAAAACTTGTATGATGACTAGATAGTTTCGTTTTTCTTTTTTTCTTTGACAGAAATTGACTAGATAGTTTCACTGCAATAATTCAGCTGCTCCTAATAACATCAGATTGACCATGTGACTGAAGAACAAGGAGTAATACCAAAAATGCAACTGTTTTCCCAGTTCCTGTCTTTGCCTTTGCAAGAACATCCTTGCCTACATGGCAACAAAATATTGAAATGTCACCTTCAGGACTTCCCAAGATTTTAATGTTACAACGTTAAGCAATAGCATTTGCATTTTCACTGACCTTGAAGAATTATGGGCAGAGTTGCCTCCTGCACCTCAGTCATCCTTTCATATCCAGCATCTTTGACGGCTTTCAACGATAAAGGGGAAATAGCACATTGATCAAACCTGCAACATGCTTCGCATTCAACAAACCAGAAATTGCAAACAAAAGCTGCAAATGCAAGACAAAAATAAGATGGACTCTTTTTTGAAAGTAAGATGGAGTCTAACAGGTTAGCTCCCAATTTCAAATTATATCCAAACTTACTGAGCTCACAAGCGCTACAAAAAGGGTGGCCACAACTGAGTTGTAGTTTGGAAGGCTTACTCTAACATGGCCCACTACTACAACCTGTGAGACTTGACTATCTTAACGAGCAATGTAACCTTTCATTGTCAAATTGTAATTGTATCTAGCTTAATTTACTAGTAGAAAAACACCACCAACAAACCGAGGTTCTTCTCTAAAATCGTAATCACATTGCAGTTCAGAATTTCAGACTCCACAATTGTGGTGCAAAACATTACCGTGTCTCACTGAGGTAGGAGCCATCCACACCATCCGTCTCGCCACCATTCTTCTCCACTCCCAATCCCAACTTGAGAGCCTCATCTTCCTCGTCCTGCTCCTCCTCCTCGTCGACGAGTTCCCTCCTCGTGGCCACCACGGAGAATCCGAATACCTCCTCCGCGTCCCTGCGTCGCCTCTTCTGGTCAGCGCCGCCCGACCTGACCCGTCGTCCAACGACGTCGGCGATGCCGACCTTGGAAGCGGCAAGAGGTGAGGCCAGTCCGCTGCGGCGCCTCGCCGGGACTAGGAGGCGGCAGGCGAAGGCCCTCGCTAGGACCGGGGCGCCGGCGTGGGCGCGGAGGAGGAGGTCGCCGCTGGCCATCTCCGGCAAGCAGGGTTTTGTGAGGACACGGGGTTCTTGGGCTTGCTCCGGCTTGGCGCGCGGCGACGAGAAGATAAGATATTTCCAGGGCGAGCTTTTAAAGCATTTCGAGACGCTGGGTCCAGGTAACTCTTTTTTAATTAATTTTTATATAATCAACCAAGGCAAGGCACTCTCGTCTCCTGTCTCGTCCATGCTTAACCATTGACCCATACTTACTTTTTAACGAATGAACAGTACTGTTATAAAAAAAGAATAAACAGTATTTTTCTCTTACAATAAATCAACGTCAGCATCAACAACGGCCGGGATCAACAATATTGTTTTCATTTAGGCAATAATAGGGTCTTGCATTAGGCAATAGTACAGTTCACATTTAGGTTGATATTGGTTGATTAAGTGATTCTGCCATTAACAGCAACAAAGCATAGCAAGATAGCCTGCTGTTTTTGTTTGTCTCAATGTTCTCACAGAATAGAAAACGACTAGTTTCTAGGCATGTTATCCTCTCTTCACATAATGCTTTGATGAGAAATCACTCTCTGCAAGTTCTGAGTACTAAATTTTAAATTTTTCTACTGCTGGCTACTCCACTAAATTTACCAGCTTTGTTTATATGAGTACAACACCCAGACATGTTATTGGTCAACTTGTAAGGCGATTGCTTGGATGCTAGTCTTAAACCATTAACTTAAGTATACGTAGATTACTAGATTCAGGTTTTCGGGTCTGTGAAGTCTGACATGTTACTCTTGCTTAATATTTTTATTATTATCAGCTAGTAGTAATTTGTAACTGGAATTGGGTGCTTTTATCCTCAAATTTAACTGAATGTTACAAAAACCATGGCCATGCTTTTTTGCTGCTGCTGGATGAGAATCTGAAACAAGATGATGACCTACAGATTTTTTCCGAAGCAGCATGGTTTTCCAACTTTTCTTGACCGCAGCTAGTTACAATGATTTGGGTTGAATAATTCAGTGAATTTGCCTTTAACCAATGGAAAGTTTTAAAAAAGATGCGATGCCTTTTTCATTTCTCTCAAGGTTCTTGTTTCAAAGAATAGAAAACAGCTAGTTTTCTCGGCATGTTTTAAAAAGATGCCATAGTAGTTTTTTTGAGTCTGGTGATTTCTGTTTCTGGGAAACATCTGAACATGTACTAAAACCCACATAAGACACCTATCTAGATCAACCAATGCTCCTGTACACAGCTTGGCACAGCCACAGTGTGGTAGAACAGTTCCATAGATTTCCTCGACTCCCCCTGTGTAGCATGCACCTCATTAAAATAAGTTCATGGTTGTGATATGGAACGAAGTCAATCACTCTCCACCTTGAACCTATTAGCTTCACAACCATTCTTGCTTTGCAATTTGTGTATTGCATCTTCTCCCTTTTTCTTTTCTTTCCTTCATCAAGTTTTTTCTTCTTCTCAGCATCTTCCTCATCTTTGTCTATCTCTTCTTCTGTATCTTCTTCAGTAGAATCACCTTTCTCAGTACCATCAGCAACACCCTCGATTGGCTTCTCATCTCTCCTTTTCCTCTCATCACCTTCCTTATTACAAACGAACTGAACTTTAGACATTTCCCTTGTCACAGCAGCTCTACAAGAGGTGCCTGTACGGATGGAGAAACCTACTCTCTTAGCATATGTGTTGTAATACTCCCTCGCTTCCACTTTAGTAAATGGTATCTGATGTGTGGACATGACCTCTTCACCAACTTCATCAGGAATATTTTGCACTAGCAGCAAGCTATTCATCACCATTAGAGGCTCCAGGAACATCCTCTATTCTTGCTTCTTCAAGCGATAGCCTGATTTCAGAGACAGTAGGCACATCTTGTTGGTTTGGTAGTTGCTGAGTGTAAAATACTGGATCACATGTATCTATTGGATCTTGAACCATTGCATCTAGGAAATCATAGTCAAATTCTGGTGGAGGGAGATTCAAGTCCATAATGCTTGTTCTACTCCGTCACCTAGAATGAAAAGATATTTGTGTTAGTGTAGTGATATTTATGATTTTAACACAAGGCATCAAGAACAGTACTGATTGGGGGCAACATAGGCACCTCTATTTAAGCAATAATGCTATTACTATCAAACAATAATGTCTTCTCACATATGCAACATAATGTTTCCATTTTTTTAACATATGCATCATTTTTTAAATCTCCATCCAGCACCCAATATCTGACACATGTTATCCTTTTTTTAACACGCAGGTCATTTACAGAGAAGCAACAAATACCAATCACACTATGCAAGCAAGCACACAAATGTGTGTTTTTTTGCTAGCTTCTAGATGTATAGTGTTGTTGTTATGTGGGTTGTTGGGATTGAGAGGGGAGAGTCGAGGGGAGCGGCGGAGAGCTACAGTACCAGCGAGTACTGTTCACGTGAGAGAGGGTGGCAGAGGACCGGCGGCTAGGGCTGTGAGGGGCGCTGGGAACGTTGGCCGCGGGGCTTCGCCCACGGCCGGTAAGAGAGAAGGTTTTTCCTTCTAATCTCTTGCTTGATTAGATTGATACATTTTCTCTACTTATATAGAGAAGAGGTCTTACTTGACCCCTAAGCAAGTGATTAATTAACCTTAACGAGCTAAGGCCCAATAGGCCCTTGACTCTTGTAACACTACACCCACCTGGACATGCAGCTCATCCTCGAGCTGCAACCAAACTCGACTCGACATAAATCTATCACTTAAAAACAAGCCTTTTACATCTTGGCTTATTTAGTTATTCGGTCATAAGGCACGACGTGAACTCTTTATTTCCACTGCATCTTTGAATAAAGGTGGCCCCATCCAGCAGCCTGGAGAGAGAGGGTCCGGCCCTTAACAAAGGCCGGGTTGTGGCCTTGACATTGAACTAGAGGAGGCTGATGAAGGTGAACTTGTGGCCAGCGGAGGCGCCCTCGCGGCGGCCGGTGCCGGAGCACGGCAACGCCAATTAAGGTCCGCCTATGGGTGGCCACACACCCGCTTCCCCAAACGCTGGCACTGTAGACGCCGAGTTCGCTACCCGAGGTGGCGATGCCACGCCCGATCTCCATGACCCAGCGGATGAGATCTGGGCCCTCCATGTGGCGAAGCGCAGCCTGGTGGCGAAGCAAAGGGGCACGGGGCACAGGCACCAGCTGCAACCCACGCATCTCCCGCGCCTGCCGTCGCGCCAGGAGTCTGCGTGCTGCAGCCTGTAACCGTACCGCCTCCTGCATCTTTTGGAGCATCTCCTGCAGCCGCCGCCGTGTTTGGAGACCGCGCGCAGCAGCCTGCAGCCGCAGCACAGCCGACACTTGGTGAAAAAGCATCGGCTGCACTGCGATGTCCTTTCGTTGCTTGATCTGTGGCAATGTTGGCTGCACGTCCTGGAACGACAGTATCGTCGTGCCGTAACCTGGCATCTCGTAGGGGAAAACCGGTGACAGAGAGGCCACGGCCGATTGCGGCAATGGCCAGCTGGCTGGTTGCAGCGGCGGTATGCTGAGGTAGGACTGGATGGCGGCGACGGAACGGGCGAGGTCAGTGATGGCCGCGGTCAGCTGATCCGGCGTCATCGGTGAGGAAGTGACCGGCGGTGGCTCATCGTAACCTGGCTCCGATATCAGATTGTTATGTGGGATGTTGGGATTGAGAGGGGAGAGTCGAGGGGAGCGGCGGCGGAGCTACAGTACCCACGGATCTATAGTAGTCAGCGAGTACTGTTCACGTGAGAGAGAGTGGCAGAGGACCGGCGGCTAGGGCTGTGAGGGGCGCTGGGAACGCTGGCCGCGGGGCTTCGCCCACGACCGACAAGAGAGAAGGCTTTTCCTTCTAATCTCTTGCTTGATTAGATTGATACATTTCCTCTCCTTATATAGAGAAGAGGTCTTACTTGACCCCTAAACAAGCGACTAATTAACCATAACGGGCTAAGGCCCAATAGGCCCTTGACTCTTGTAACAGTTGTGCTATAGGAAAAAGTAGATGCAGATGTGTTTTTTTTCTGGAGATGGCCTTACTGCATGTTTTTCTTTTTTGAATATATTGTCAATTTCTGTGAATGTATACATGCAATACCTACTGTTTTTGGCAACATAAGGCACCTCCAATTTTTTAAATGCATTGGTGTAGCAATAATTACTTGGGTGCACCAACAATTGCTTGGTGATGCAAAACGAGTTTTTTTCTACAGTTGGTTTTTTATTATTTGGGTGTATCAGTAATTAGCATTCAGCAATACATGCCAACCATTCAAAGCCTTTGGAGCAATATAAGGTTTTCTCATACGAAGCAATAATACTACTAGTTTCAGACAACAATGTCTTCTCAAATAGGCAACATAATGTTTTTTTTCCATTTCCATGTTTTTTAAATCTCTTTTTTCCTAGGAACAAATTTGTGACACATGTTAACTATTTTTTAAACATGCAGGCAATGTACAACATATTTAAAAAATTTAGCTGATGCTGACGTTGATTTGTTATGAGAGTGTCACCTTATTTGTTTCACTGAAATTTAGCTGATGTTGATGTTGATTTGTTATGAGAGTGTCACCTTATTCGTTTTGCTAAAATTTAGCTGATGCTGATGCTGATGTTGATTTGTTATGAGAGAAAAATACTGTTCATTCATTAAAAAGTATAGTTGAAGTAATGCCGAAGAACAAGGCAAGAAAAAGCAGGTAGCAACAGGTTACCACGCCTTATTTGTTTCGCTGAAATTTAGCTGATGCTGATGCTGATATTGATTTGTTGTGAGAGAAAAATATTGTTCATTCGTTAAAAAATACCGTTGAAGTACTCTCTCTGTCATAAAATAGAAGTCATTCTCGCTTCCAAAAAGTCAACTTTTTTAAACTTTGACTAATTATATATATAAAAATAATAATATTTATAATACATAATTAGTATTATTAGATAGATCGTTGAATATACTATCTTAATAAATTTATTTGGAGATATAAATGTTGCACGTATTTTCTACGAATCTAATCAAAGGCCCCGTTTAGTTCTCACCTTAAAAACTTTTCACCCCGTCACATTGAATATTTGGACACATGCATAAAGCATTAAATGTAGATAAAAAACTAATTGCACAGTTTGCCTGGAAACCATGAGACGAATCTTTTAAGCCTAATTAGTCTATGATTAGCCATAATTGCTACAGTAACCCCACATGTGATAATGCTGGATTAATTAAGCTTAATAAATTCGTCTTGCGGCCAGGCGAGTCATGTAATTAGTTTTTTTTATTAGTATACGAACACCTCTTTCGACATCCCATGAAACATCTGATGTGATATCTAAAAACTTTTTACCCATGAATTAAATAAGACCAAAGTTGAGAAAGTTTGACCAGTACGCATCCCATAATACTATCTATTATCTATTCTGGGAGGAAGGGAGCAGTGCTAAAAACAGGGTAAGAAAAAGAAGGTAGCAACAGGCTACCCTACCAAGCTCACCGCCGCTCGCAGCTGGACTGCCCAGACACAAGCTCAGCGTGCCGGCCACAAGCTCGCCGCCCTTCGTAGCTTGGTACGCCGACCACGAGCTTGCTGCTGCCGGGAGCTCGTAGTAGCCAGGCAACGTCCTATCATGCGGCCCCCACAAATCGAAAGCTAGGCACATGAAACCGGCTGAGCTGCAAACGCCAACCTCATTTTTCTTTCCTCTTTTTCTCTCTTATCGGATTGGATTTTGGTGAGGTGTCCTGACTATAAGCCAATCTAACGTACTCCCTTCGTCTAAAAAAAAAAAAGGCATTCTCGCTTTCTAAAAAGTCAACAGCTTTTAACTTTGACCAAATATATTTAACAAAATATTAATATTTATGATATATAATTAGTATTATTAGGTAGATCTTTGAATATATTTTCATAATAAATTTATTTAAAGATATAAATGTTACACGCATTTTCTATGAACGTAATTAAAGTTGAGAAAGTTTGATCAGCACGTTTTTCACGACGACTTATTTTATGGGACGGAGCAGAACCTTTATTGTACCTGCTCCCCGCCACACAAAGCGCCCCCGCCCCTCTCGACCACTCTTCTCTCTCGACACTCACTCCCGTCTCGTGTCGTGTCTAGCGCTGACGGCGGTGCCACCGGAGCCGTGCCAGCGGCCACAATGCCTACGACGCACGCGCTCCGCCTCTGCCCGCTGCTCTCCACCATCTGATCCACACCACCGCGGGCCACTGCTGCAGCCCGCCAGGGCGCCGCGCCAGCGCTCCTCGTCGCCCGCTGCTCCTCCTCCGGGACGCCGTCAGCCGCCCAGGCGCTCAAGGTATGGTTCCTGGTTTAGACCCCATCCCACCGTTTTCCTTGTTCCTGGCCGCCGCTGAGGCGTGAAGTCGTCTCCCGTCCCTTGGGTTTTTGAGTGGTCGGAATGGTGGCGCCGCGGGTTCTGTGCAGGGCACCAGCGCAATTGTAGTTGTAATCATCACTTCCCGTCGGAATTTGCGCCCACCGAGGTCTGGGATGTGTGGGCGAATGTATGTGCTATTTTTGTTTTCCGTGGAGCCGGATTTCGGTTGCGGTTTCTCTGTTGCGATCCATAGTTTTGGTGGGTTCGTGTGCGCATTAGTTGCAAAACTGCTTGTATGGTGCCCTTGCTGTGTTTTTTGGATTATCCGTCACTGTAGCTTATATGCATGTGTTCATAACTGGAAGAGCAGGAATAATGTGCCTGAAGAAGTGAAGCTGATGCTATCTGATAGTCTTTCGGTCGAGGATGAAGACAAGAAGGGCAACTGGTTCAGTTTAATGAATCTATAGGTGCTTATCTTGGGAGGGATGGATGAATGTTTTGCTTTGATAGTTCTGTTTCGGTTTTTGGTTTTCTCTCTATGGACAGGTGTTCTCCACCTGAATGCTGTATCTGAACATGTGTGTCTTTGCTTAATGCTAAGACTGGGCAGAGCCCTATAACTCTTAAAAAAAATGCATGTGTTCATGCGTTTTTCAACATAGGAATCATTGTATGGTCCATTGGGGAGTTTCTTTTCAGATCAATGGATTGGAGGATCATCGAGTTGTCTTGTACTTTTGGTGCGATTCACAATCTCACATAATGATTATTGTAACCTTTTGTGTAGATCAACTCGATCCCGACCAAGCCAGTTGAGGGGCAGAAGACTGGAACTAGTGGACTGAGGAAAAAGGTACTCCATTTGACTGCTTCCAAGCTATGCAGATTTAGTAGTAGCTTTTATTCCTCTGGAAAACATTGCTGTACAGGTTCCCGTATGGTGACAGATTATGGATTGTGATAGCATTCTCTGCTGTTCTTTTCAGGTGAAAGTGTTCCAGCAGGAGAACTACCTTGCTAATTGGATTCAGGTGTGCTGCAATTTGTTGCTGTTGCACTTATGTAGATCATAAGTCCTATTGATTGCTCCATTTTCTGTGGTTTCAAGGCTCTATTCAATTCCTTGCCCCCTGAAGATTATGTGGGTGCAACCCTTGTACTTGGGGGTGATGGCCGTTACTTTAACAAGGAGGCTGCTCAGGTACAGCTTGAAATGTAGAATGAGCACATATTTATTTGATCCATGTTTGTTTGTACATATTTGTGAGTACCTGTACTGTTGGAACTATAGATCATCATTAAGATTGCAGCTGGAAATGGAGTTCAGAAGATCATTGTCGGCAGGTAAGGAATCAGCTGAATTATCATGTTTTTAAGGATGAATCAGAAACTATTAGAGGTGGGCCTATTTGTTCAACTAAAATGATTGAAAAGCGTGCGGTGGAATACCATGTACATTTATCCATAGAATACGCATTAAAGCTTGCAGCATGCACCCTGTGAACGCATAAAATATTCAACTAAACAATTTTATGATTCTGCCACAAAACTATCTTTCTGTATGTTGATCACTTGATGTTGAGTTGATGCTGTGTGGAAATGATATATACTTTCCTTGGATTTAGCATGCTTTCCCAATGTTATTCCTCTACCAAACTTTTTATTTCCCATACTTCATGTCTTGTTATCGTCTAAATGTCCATCATTTTGTTTGCAGGAATGGTCTACTGTCAACACCTGCTGTATCTGCAGTAATTCGTAAAAGAGAAGTATGTTTTGGATCTTCTATAAATTAATTATGTGGATGACTGTCCACTTTGTCCGTTTTTGATGGTTTCTAAATTCTTTTTTAGGCCAATGGTGGCTTTATCATGAGTGCAAGTCATAATCCAGGTGGACCAGACAATGACTGGGGTATTAAGGTGTGCTAGGCAATAAAAAGATGTGTATTGTGTTCTCCCTCTACAGCAGTGATTTATTGAATCCTTAAAACTTACTCCAAGTGGATAATGACATGGAATGTTTGAGCAAGCAGTACTGAACAAAAACTTTACTATTTCTAGAAATCAAGGTTACCAGCCATGGATGTCGATATAGTGACAGGGAATAACAATCGAGAAGTTGAATATATGTATACTCACACACATTGCTGTGTTTGTGTTTGTCAATGTTTGGATTCCTTTTACTGGAAAAAAAAGACAAATAAAGTTCTTTGTATCTTTATATGTTTTCTTGTTTGATATTTTTGCATCTTGCAAATCAAGCAATTGAGAGTGCATCTAGTTATATTTTAGCTAATATTTGGAATGAAAAAAAACAAATATTCATTGGTGATTTAAAGAAGATGCAATTTTGTTACCGTATTCGTGAGATTTCAAACTATTCTGATGTAAACATTGTTTTCTCACAGTTTAACTACAGCAGTGGACAGCCAGCACCGGAGACGATTACTGATCAAATTTATGGGAACACACTTTCAGTATGTAGCTCTAACATTTGATTTTACACTATAAATCATCATATACATATCTACTGTTCGTTTCTTGTATTGCTGCTGATGTACAATGCTAATTTTGTACTGCAGATTTCTGAAATAAAAACAGCAGGGATTCCTGATACTGATCTATCCTCTGTTGGAGTTGTAAGCTATGGTGATTTTACCATAGAAGTGATAGATCCTGTTTCAGATTACCTTGAACTAATGGAGGTATGCAGTGAAATATTGGGGAGCAATACCCTGTTTTTATTTCACTAATAATTTGTTTGTTTTTGGCTTGCAGAATGTGTTTGACTTCCAACTTATCAAGGATTTGCTTTCTCGGCCTGATTTCAGGTCTCCCTCTCTCTATATATCTCCTTTTGTATTTACATGTTATTGTGTGTATTACTTGAGTGATAATGTAACTATTAGACCCCTTATAATCCACATGTTCATATTGACCTACTATTCATACACGTTCTTATTCACCAGTGTCTTTGGTTATTCTTGGCAAAAGTTTCTCAATGGTTGTTCTTGGTAATATGAGCATACTATTAAAAAGCACATATAAAGTTGAATATTTAGCTCGATTTTACAGGTTCATATTCGATGCGATGCATGCAGTTACTGGTGCGTATGCAGGACCTATTTTTGTTGAGAAACTTGGAGCTGATCCGGTAGCATATTAATTTACTTGAAACAAAGGCTTTAGTTCTCTTGAAAGATTATTTTGTTTGATGCTAAATACCTTGTTTTCAGGACTGCATATTAAATGGGGTGCCTCTTGAAGATTTTGGAAATGGTCATCCAGATCCAAATCTAACGTATGTGTATCAGTTCTGGTATAAAGGGATATATTTATCAAAATGTGAACAAATATTTAATCATTTTATTTCTACTTATTTTTGTACTTCTTTGAAGCAACTCTCTTGTTTGATAATTGATTGGAATTTCAATGAAACCCAATGTTTCGAAAACACTAGTTGAATTTTCAATTTCTTATGCAGAACTGAAATCCTAGTGATACAATAATTTAAAGTTTACAGGTTCTATTATTTAATTGACTGTTATTGTTTTACAGTTACGCTAAGGAGCTTGTTTTTACTATGTTTGGAACCCATGCACCTGACTTTGGTGCAGCAAGTGATGGTATGTCTGGACTCAGACTGCTACTTTGTTTCCATGTTCTCAGTATTGGATATGCCCAAAATTCAATGTTCTTGCTTATGCAATGGAAAGTTGTCAGTTCAAGATGAAGCATTCTTTGAGAGCGTCAATCCACTAGCTTAGAAATATTCAGAAGTTATCAAATCATACATTGTCCCTGGCTTTCCTTTCTCGAAGAGAGAATACTTTTAGCCATTGACAGTGTTCCGCTAGGCGCTCGCCTAGGCGCGATTAATCGCGAGTCGGAGGGTGCCCGCCTCGCCTATGGGGGTAGGCGGACCCCTAGGCGGCGGCAGCTCGGCGGCGGCGCCGGTGGGGGTGGAGGAGCGTCCGGCGGAGGTTGCTGGTGGCGGAGGAGCTTCGGACGTGCGCGGACGGCGGTGAGAGCGGGCGGGCGCGAAGAGGAGACAGAGATGCCGGAGAGTGAGAGGAACCGGCGGCTGCGCCGGTGGGGGGTGGAGGAGCGTCCGCGCGCGCGCAGAGGAGAGAGGGATGCCGGAGAGGGAGAGGAACCGACGGCGGCGGCGGCTGATGCGGGAGAAGGCGACGGCGGCTGATGCGGGAGAAGGCGGCGCGACGAGGACGGGCGAGTGCGGACTGCGGGTGCGGCTGGATCCAGAGAGATGGATGGATAGGGTTAGAGTCTGAGTGGGAGATGGGCTAGGCCCTTGCCTCTTGGGCCTTTCTATCTATCTAGGCCAGCCTTTCTATCTATCTAGACCCACTATTCAGCTGTTTATTTTTTTTTCTTTAGAAGATAATACATGTATACTAGTATATACATAAACGCCTAGAAAGCCTAGGTGCGATTAATCTCGCCTAGGCGCTAGGCTAAGGGTTAGCGCCTAGAATCCGCCTACCGCCAAGCGAAACTATGGCCATTGACCTTATGAATTGAATGATGGTCATGTAGAAGCTAGTAATTTACTCCTTTCATTCAGTTAGATTTAGTGCATGTCTAGAACTGTCCGTGTAAATTACATACTGCTAGTGCACATATTTACATTTGAATTCTTATTTTATAAGAAGTTTTTGGTTTCTAACTTAACATTGTCACTTAAATCTGAAAATGCACTGTTGTTGTGCTGGCAAACTCCGTGCTATAGGTGAAAGCGGAAATGTAAAGTTTACCACAGCTTGTTTTAAGGTTTATAGCATATTTGGGGAAAACAGAATTAGTAACGGAAACCGCAAATATGGAAGTGGTATCTATTTTACCATTTCCGACCATTTAAGCAATTTACCGTTTTCTGGTGGAAATAATCATAGGTATTAGTAGGTATTAGGAGCTTTCTTCCCCAAAATACGCCAACTCCATCCTTTATACAACCCAAGCCCATGACACACGCCTAGGGGTGCAAATGGTACAAATACTTTCCGTCTGTATCCGAGTTCGAATCCATTAGGAGTTTAGATCTGTCCGTAGAGTCTAGATATTCAATATCCGATACTGTATCCGTATCTTAATGCTCAAATCGCATTTATATGATGTCGATATCCATTCATATCTTATCTGACACAGCTGACACTATATGTATTTGAATTTGAATCCGAATCTGAGAAACATTATAGCTATCTGTATTCATATCTGTAGGCATCCATCCGATCTGACCTTTTGCACCCCTACGCACGCCCCACTGCCTCAAACTCTAGCCCGCCCATCCCCATCCCATGTGCCGTACTCCCTTAGTTGGCAGTCACGACAAACGACGCATGCTGTCCTGCTGCCCTCCTCCATGTTGAAATTTATGTCAACTTTGTCTTGTGCAATGTTGAACTTAAACCATTGTACTACCTCCATCCCCAAAAGAATGCAATTCTAGCACAGCGTCACGTTTTAGTACCTTAAGTTTGACCAATTATAGATAAAAAAGTATCCATGTTTATGATACCAAATAAATATCTTCAGATTAATTATGAAATGTATTTTCATAATAAATTAATTTAAAGACATAGCTGTGAATATTCACTAAAAACTTGGTCAAACATAAACCACTTTTTTGTGGCACGCAACCCATAGTTGCATTCTTTTCAGGACGGAGGTAGTATTGTTTAGATGTTGTTTGAATTGCTTTTCTTGTTATTCTCGTTCGTTTGTAAGGTGGCATGGTGCCTTGTTACCGTATTTTGACTATAAATCACCGACCAATACTAAGCATATTCTATATACCCTTAATGCTGGTGCTGTGTGTGTTTCCGGCAATATCGCTTCCAATTTCATTTCTTTAAACAAAATATATGAAAAAAAAACAGTTTACGCTTTTCCTGACCATTTTCATCCCTACTCCATTCTATCTTTATTTAGTTCGTTGCATTGTATAGTGATATTTATTTATTATTTCAAGCAAATGCTTGGTCTAACTGAATAACAACAGATAAGCATGAATTGTTTCAGGTGATGGTGATCGGAACATGATTCTTGGGAAAAGGTTCTTTATTACCCCATCAGACTCTGTTGCAATAATTGCAGCCAATGCACAGGCAGCAATTCCTTATTTCCAGTTTGGTACAAAAGTAATGTGATGGCACTTTGCTTGCTTCTCATATTTGTCTTGGAGGTGATAGGGATCTTTAAGTTTGAATTATTTTTTAGGGACTCGCGAGATCAATGCCAACCAGTGGTGCTCTTGATCGCGTTGCCAAGAAATTGAATGTTCCATTCTTTGAGGTATCTTTGCCATGGAGTTTCATTGCTCATTATCATATACAAACAGACAAGTTTTGTAAACCTGTAATTTCTACTTGATTATCTAAGACAAAGATGTCACTTCATAGGTTCCAACAGGCTGGAAATTTTTTGGCAACCTAATGGATGCAGGAAAATTATCTATTTGTGGAGAGGAAAGTTTTGGGACTGGATCTGATCACATTAGAGAGAAGGATGGCATCTGGTAAGAAGTAAATTACTTATCGTCTGTAGCTTTTGTTAATCATTTTTTTCTTTGAAGTTCTAAACATAGAAGCTTTGGACATCATTCATGTTTCTGTTTGTGAGAAATGTCTGTAGACAATTAGCCATACTCTTGTCAACTCTTGACTCTCAGGGCTGTTCTGGCTTGGCTTTCCATACTTGCACACCGGAACAAGGATAAGAAGGTTGGAGAGAGATTAGTGTCAGTGGAAGATATTGCTAGGGAGCACTGGAAAACCTATGGCAGGAATTTCTTTTCTAGATATGATTATGAGGTATTTAACCAAATGGATTCCTGAAATTACACTTAAGGCCATACATGTTGGGACCACCTGATGAAATTTCTTGTACAGTCATAGTAATCTGATTTTGCCAAGAATAATTTGGGTGCATATTTCTTCTTAATTAAAAAGCCACCTAGTTCCTCCTAAGTTGGCTGCGTTTTTTGTTTAACCAATGATTTTGTAATTTGTAATTGTACAGGAGTGTGAATCACACAGTGCAAACAAGATGATGGATCACCTTAAAGATGTTATTGCAAATAGCAAGCCTGGAGAGAAATATGGTTTTTTTGCATGCATCTTTTTTATCTAGTTGCACTTGTATATTTTACTTTGTGAGGAAGCCTCCTGAAAACTGATGCTTTTGATCTCGTGATGCAGGAGATTACACCCTCCAATTTGCTGATGATTTCAGCTATACTGATCCTGTACTATCTGCATCTCTCTTCCGCTCCCCTGCATGTGTGAAATGATTGGCATAAATCACACTTTGCTTCCATATCACAGGTAGACGGTAGTACGGTATCTAAACAAGGACTTCGATTTGTTTTCACTGATGGATCTAGGATTATCTTCCGGCTTTCGGTACATCGGTTGCTTCGTTTCCTGAAAAATATATAAAATTTGTTGACGTTTGATCTACAACAATCTGATTAAGTATGGTATGCTCTTGTAGGGAACCGGATCTGCTGGAGCTACTATCCGCCTCTACATAGAACAATTTGAATCTGATATCTCAAAACATAGTCTCGATGCTCAAACAGCTCTGAAGCCTTTAATAGGTTACTATCTTGTGCTCTTCTACATTCAACTTTGAAATTATTTACATGCCAATACTTAATCTTTGATAATTCCTAATGCAGACCTGGCTTTGTCTGTTTCAAAGCTCAAGGACTTCACAGGAAGAGACAAACCTACTGTCATAACATAATCTCTAGATGTTCATGACATCAGCTCCTTTGCATTTTTCTTCATTTTCTTTTTGTTGTCCTCGGTCATACCGAGTAGCATGAGTGTACGGTAGGTCGGTAGGCCATATTTTTGAATTGAACTGATGGCAAATATGTATCATTAGGATAAACTCCACCAGAATAAATTGTTTCCCGGAAGTGTTGCAGCATCTTCCAAATAATTCTCCTCCAATAAGATGGTAATGGGATAACATGTGGCAGAACTGTCCAAATTATGCCTACTCACATGTACTTGTCATTATCCCTAAGACTTTTGATTGTTGTGCACTATAATTAGATAATTCCGATAGTCTGCTAGGTATCCTTGGAAGATCCCAAACCATCCATTCTTTACAACTTATACCATCATTCATACACAAAAGATCAACAAAGTATTCTGTCACAAATAGTAAAACATTCGATACAAAATATTATACTACATTCCACCCTTCATTCTAACTTATAAGATTGCTTTGGTTTTTCTACATATATAACTTTTGCTATGCATTCAGGTATACACTATGTCTATATACATAGTAAAAACAATGTATCTAGAAAAGATGAAACGTCTTATAATTTGGAACGGATGGAGTACATAGTAAAAGTGCGGAAGAGATACAAATATAAGTTTTGTCTCGCCTTCTTCCCATTAGACCGAGTCACTGCCCTCCGAACATAAGTCCTCACTTTCAGTAGACCGAAAAAGAGTCACAAGGAGCAGTCTAGGCTAGGTTTTCCATGTTGATCAATTCCGGCCTAGACTTTTTGTACCCAACTATGTGCTTTTGCAACATTTTTTGGTTGGGTCTTAGCAAGGAGTCTGCCTTGTTTTGTTTCTGGATATAGCCGTTGGAGGTTCGTTCTCTCATAAGAACACAACGGAAGGAAGAGAAATCCTAAATTGAAAACTATTCCTACGCTGATGACCTTAGTAAGCACCTCAAGGCTATCTTAAAAATAGAGGAAACCTCAACAGTTGAGCCAGAACCTTTAAATTCTTCTATTGAGCCCCCTCCCGAAATATTGCTTCATTTCCAAAACGTTTAGATACATAGTTAAAACAATCTATCTAGAAAAATCAAACGTCTTATAATTTAAAAACGAAGGGAGTAACATTCAAGACACATTCTTCTTCTGACATGGCTCTTGGGCACTTACGTCTCGGATTCACCCTAGTCCCTAGGAGGCTAGGAGACATAGCTAGTCGAGCTCCAAAAACATGGCTTTACATGCCTCTAATGATTTTACAACGAAGAAGAAAGACAGCTCTTATATAAACCATATTGTTAGTTGTTACGCTGAAATGAGGAGCCAGAACATTCTGGTGATGGGGAAAGCCAATTTGTCCTCTGTTTTCTACATATCGTATTAGCTTCATCCTAAGTCAAATATTTGTACATTTTATCATTAATATAAAAATAAGTTAAATATAGTTTCATGATATAAAGTTTATGTTTTTAGATCCACTATGAGAGATAGTTTCATAATATATGTCATATGTTATTAAACTATATGCATTGTTTGAAATGAATGTGTCAAAGTCTATGTTTGACTTAGAACAAAGCTATTATGTCATGTAAAAAAGAACGGGAATATATATTCAGCTACCTCACACAACTTTATGTTGAAAATGTGGCAAGTTAACATTAAAGGCAGACAAATTAGGGCCTCTTTCGCACATCTTATGGGGCTTGAGCTCCTCCACATTTTTTTAAACTGTACAAACAGCTCATGGAAGCCTCTTGAGTCTTGTTATATTTTAGGAGAGGAGAGAGAAAATAGCTAAACATTGTCAGTGAAGTCGAAGCCACACACAACTGTGCCAAAGAGGGCTAAAATTTGTCTACAACAGGAGACGCAGCCGCAGGGGTAAAATTGATTGTGAAAAATATTAGAAGTGAATGTAAATGAATAAGATTTGGAAGAACTGTTTCTTTCATTGATCTCGGAAATATATTTATACAAGTAAAGGGGTGTTACAAAGGGACACGACTGTTCCCAAAGGACATATGCCCTTTGGGAGTAAAACTGTCTAATCCTATCCACCGATCTTGTAACTGATGGATAAGATCACTTCGTGAACAGGTGTTTGTTCGTGGTGTCGTTGATGAGATCACCGAAGGGGTGTCTGTTGAGAGACACTGTTGAAGGGTCTTGATGGCTAGAGGGGGGGTGAATAGCCTTTTAAAATTTTCTACAAAGATAAGCTAAACAAGTTTATCAATACAACAAATAGCGAGATGCGAGTTTTACTTAGCCTACGGGGTGTTTGCAAGCCACCTATCCAATTCACAATTCTAGTATATTGGCACTCAACCGCACAAGTTAAACCGAGAAGGTAACTACAACTACAACTAGCAAGCAACACAAAAGAGCTACTCTAGCAAAGCAAACTAGCTAGCAAAGATAACTAAGAAAGTAATGTGGAGTTGAGTTAGGAGGGTTTCACCGAGGGGCGAAGTATTGAGCCAACCAATATGATCAACAATGAATACCAAGATAACCGAACACCGGGATCAATCAATCATAATTATGAAAGTGATGACACGAAGATTTATCCCGAGGTTCACGTGCTTGCCGGCACGCTAGTCCCCGTTGTGTCCCTTTTCACCACGTGGTTCGGTGGCTAATCGGTCTCACACCGAGCCTCTCAAAAGGCGCCACAAGAACCTACCAAATGGCAAAATGTTGCAATGACACGAGCAATTCACTAATGTTGCCTTTGGCGCTTCGCCGAGGTAGGCACAAACCCCTCACAATCACCGGAGGTGGCCAAGAACAATCACCAACTCTTACCAACGCCTCCAAGTTGCTCCAAGCCGTCTAGGTGGCGGCAACCACCAAGAGAAACAAGAATCCCGCAGCAAATCAACCACCAAGTGCCAACTAGATGCTATCTCACAATACAAATGCACTTGGATCACTCAATCTCACTTCGAATATGCAAAGAAGCAAGAGAGATGAGTGGGAGGGGAGTTGCTTAGCTCAAAGTGCTCACAAGTATGTCAAATGTCCAAGAGAGAGAGCTTTGAGCCGGCCAACGAGTATTTATAGATGTACCCCTTCGAATATAGCCGTTAGAAACTTGAAACAGCCGAAGTCGCGTTGACCGGACGCGCTGGTCCAACTGACCGGACGCTCCGGTCGCGCAACGGCTCTTTCGTGAAGCACTGACCGGACGCGCCGGTCCAACTGACCGGACGCGCTGGTCACGACCGGACGCACCGGTCCCGTAACTGACCGGACGCGCTGGTCAACCCTGAGCCGCGCACAACGAAACAACGACCGGACGCGCTGGAGAACTGACCGGACGCCACAGTGCCCGCGTCCGGTTGGAGTCCAGTAAGCTCCCTGATCGACCGGACGCGTCCGATCGACTGTGACCGGACGCGCTGCGCGTCCGATCAAAAGGCTGAAAACTCGCGCAGACACTGGACACTGACCGGACGCGTCCGGTCAAACAGTGACCGCGTACGGTCCAGCGTCCGGTCACCCCTGTGACCTCCGTTCGCCTCCGTTTCTTTTCCCGACTTCCGGGATAGTGGAAAATAGTCGTTTCAACTCCTCGAAAACGCCTGAATCCCGCCTCGCAAGCTCGGCGGGAGGGAGAGAGAGCCCCAAACCCTCTCTACCGCTCAAACTCAACCGCCTTCGTAAATGTGCTAATCATCACCAAGTGATCATCACCATGTGCAGGTGTGTTAGCATTTTTACAATCATTTTTCGAGGCGTTATTAGTTCTATCCAAATGCATATGACATGAAATGCACACCTTGAGGCACTTAGGAGTTCAATAGCCGCGTCATTCCCCTCTTTATAGTACGGCTATCTATCCTATAATGTAACCACACCCACTAGGTGTCTTGGTTACTAAAACACAACCCTTAAGCATATACCTTTGCCTTGATCACGTAGGGTTGCTTCCAAATCCAAGTGTGGCCATCATGATCACCATATCCATCTTGCCACCAATCTTGGAATGTACTAATCTCCATATGCTACATACAACTTAGGCATAGGATTAGTACTTAGGCATTGTCACTAATTACCAACACCAAACATAGGACTTTCAACTGTTTTGTAACACTCCCCCTTGATCGAATCTTCCTTGAGATCAATGCAGCTGTAAGCTGAGATTCCTCGAAAAACCCTATGGGAAAAATCTGAGAAATATATGGATATGCTATAAAAACTCCTTTAAATTTTATTGGAAAAATAAGGAGAAAAATAGCATATTTGTTTGTGATTTAAACAAATCACTATGTCATTGGTATCCCATTAAAAACTCTAGTGGGAAAAAATATTAGAGATACGACATAAAGATAACTCTTCCAAAAACCTTTCAGGAAAAATATGAGGAGCAATATATAAAGTGATATGCCGCTAAAACTCCTGTAAAAATCCAGTGAAAAAATTAGGAGAAAATATGATGACATATTATTGGTATTGCCTCTTAGATAACTCACATGAAAAACTTTTTCAAGGAAAAACCATGGATGAGTTGTGAGGGCAATATGTGTCTTTGATATTTCCCACAAAAACCTCGGTGGGGAAAATAGAAAACATGACACATGCTTATGTTAATATTACCTCATTAAAAACTTTAACAAGAAACCTTGTGAGTAAAACTTGTGAAAGAAAATAGCATAATATGATACTGGTGCAGGTCGGCATTTAGGAGATGTCTCCCCCCTAATTCTTGCAAATTTCGAAGTTATCACATACCAATCTCATGTACGAATTTTTGAAACATAGAAGTTGGTAAGGACTTTGTATTATCACACGACTTGATTTGCAAGATGTTTATTTCCCCCACTTTCTCGTAATTCATGGGGATAAAACAGCTTAGGGGCAATGTGCTTAGTGACATTACTCTTTATGTAACCTGTTTGCATCTATGTAACATAAGTGAAATTATCTTCATAGATAATTGTAGGTGATTCAATCGAACCAATACCACATGACTATTATATGTGGTTAATCATTCTGCGAAGCCATACAAATTCATGTGATGCCTCGTATAGAGCAACAACTTCAGAATGATTAGTAGAGGTCGCCGTCAGAGTCTGTTTAGAAGACTTCATGAAATAGTTGTGCCTCCATGTAAGAATACAAATCTTGTTTGGGATGGGGACCAGATAAGTAACTAGCATCCGTGTATCCAATCATATTAGGATCATGATTTCTCTTAAAGAATAAACCGAGATCCTTTGTGCCACTAAGATATCTGAGAATATGCTTCGTTCCTGTCTAATGACGGTGAGTTGGATTTGCACTATGTCTAACTAGTATGTTCACTGCAAATGCGATATCAGGCCTGATACAATTTGCAAGATATATAAGTGCCCCAATGACACTAAGATATGAAACCTCGGTCCTAATATCTTTTCTCTAATATCCTGTGGTCTAAATGAACTTTTCTCTGTTTCTAAAGAACGAATAACCATCAGGGTTTTGTTATGTTGATTTGTTCATATTGAATTTCTCCACTATTTTCTGGATATAGATGCACTAAAATCCCTGAAGGAGGTGCTCAAACTATAAGCCTAGGCATATTTGGTCTTACCCAAATCCTCCATCTCAAATCCACATGATGAAAATTGTATCTCAAATGATTGTATAATTATTTATGTATCATGATGATATCAAAATAATTAATATATGCCAGTGTTAGCCTAAACGTTAAACGGTGAACGGTCGGTCGTCCATCGTTTAGCAAAAAGTCGGTATACACGGCCGTTTAAACGGCCTTTTAAACGGTCGAAACGGGTTTGCACGGCTTTACACGGCTAATCGGCCTACACGGTTACCCATCGAGTAGCGTTTACACGCCGTGTGAACAGCCGACACGGCCGTGTAGGCGAACAGTGATATATGCAATCATGCTTAATTATACATAATGTATGTTGTGATTTGTATTTGGATTCAGAATGTGAAGTCTATTGGGACTTATACGTCTGAATCTATCAAATTCAATTGATCTGACAATTATTAAATTTGGAAACTTTATTTTCACCATACCATGGGGTATGTTATGCTAGGTCTCTGTGTGAAACCATATGCTACAAGCTCTCATTGTTCACCACCTTGCTTCTGGAAAGAAACTATGAGCAATCTCCTTAATTGCCACCTTTTAGTTTGACCAAATTTGAGTGTGAAGACACTCTGCCTAGGACTTTTGTTCTGGATCTAGTAAGGTGAAGAGCAATCTTTGAGGAGTATATGTCACGACAATTTGTAGTCTTTAAATGATTGATTCGGTTTTTGGAATCAATATAACATGTGAAAATGTTAACCCTTTTGGACTCCGAGTCATTTTCCATATGGAGTCAGGGTGTTCCAATATCCTAAGATCAGAATTTAGGTGCACCGTTGATCCAAGTGGATTTTGATCCGAGTTTCGGATGCTCATCCATTTGGGTGTCTACCAACTTGAGGTTGGATTGGATTTACTGATTTGGAGGATCTTGTCCTCGGTATCCTCGGACGCTTACTTGGAGCATTATCCTTAGGAGCGGCCATACTTCTCCCCCTCTTCTTTGGAAGTGGGAGTTGAATGGTTTTAATTGGTACCTCCATTCTTTTGGACGCATTATAATTAGGATAATAGGATTTTGTGACACCATTATTATCAGTAAATGTTTCTGGCAGATTCTTTGCAATATGATGCAAATATAAGATATTCTAAACGATTAGGTTTAGAATCTTTGATACATGGATGTGAGGATTGCTCTTTTGATTCCTAGCATTTTTAATGTGGTATAAATCTCCCCCTAATATCTAGAATTATCCTCAAATGTGATCAACATACGGGCAATTTATAAATCCCCTGCAGAGTTATCTCTTGGGATCCCTAATGCCCATTGCTATGTTGGGGTGGTGATATGGGTATGTGAAAACATACTCGATGCATAGATAGGAAATGTTTGGCTACGGCCAAAGTTCCACGTACGTACTGCAATGGAGGGAGTTGTATAAGTGCAGTTTGATGAATTTGAATTAACGATGTGATGTGTAAGGCCGCATGAAAACAACTTAGTGCTGGTAAATTACAATTCTATTTAATATGTCATGCAATTTGATTCTCAATAAGAGACTCAATCAAACCATTATTGGTATGGACATAAGGTACTTGATATATAGTACCCAAAAACCAAACACTTCCATATAAAATGGATTTGATCCCGCGTCTAGGATAATTTGCTCTAAATTGAAGATTTTGAGCAATAAGTTTGGTATAATGATGGTTCTCATGACTAAGAACACACCTGGGACTATATTATGGATGCATAAATGTAAATTACATAGTATCTTTATGGTCCATAAAATGGTAAATAGAGTCACATGTATATTCTTGAATTTCTTCAAGAAATTTAATGGCTCATATTGATGATATGACGAATAGAATTGACGGCTCATATTGATGCTATGACGAATAAAATTGACAGTAATTCTCACGTTATCTCTATAGTTGAATAACCAAGGCAAATGTGCTAAGTCTTGTTGACATCGAGAGAGAATTATTTTATACGCAACATTGGATACATGTTATGTATGTGTAGTCAAATCCAACTGAGGGTGTTTTGTTTAAGTATTGCCATATCCATTGTTAAGAGAAAATACTCCTCTTAGTTGTCATCTTGGGGTTTCTATATGAAAACCACATTGACAGATATCTCTATAATTTTAATTGGGTACATTATGGAATTAGAATACAAGAATGGATTCATGGTTATTATTTGAGTACCAATAGGGAGTATGATAGTAGCACGACCAAAGCCCACTATCATGACATCGCACCAAGCGATTAACAAAATATTTCTTTGTCTCTATGTAAGAGTTTAGGAATATTTTGCTTCCCTATGTATAGAGTTTGTAGGTGCAACTATCTACTAGGCAAAATTCCTCTTTGCATTTGGATTGACTCCCGTATAAGTCTATGTATAGCATGAAGAATTTAATGACATTCTTTGTAGATATACAGATTACATACAATTTCATGGAATATCAAATGTGATGGCACATTATTGTGATATTCAATTGAAATTGATGACAACATTTAATATTACAACACTAAAATCGGACGTAGATACTAGGTATCTTTGTAAATGGGAGACAATTTAGGTCTCCAAATTGGATCAAGCGAAGTAAATCCGATGATCATCTTATCCATGTTTATAAGACCCACTTATTAATTAAGTGCTTGGTTGCTACTTGGTTTCTTCATGAAACTTGTTGTCAACAACTGGCCTTCCTGGTGGTGTCAGGTTGAAGATTGAAGCGTGCTTCATATCTTTATTGTTGAGCCAGATATATATGTCCAATGGATTTCTAATACCAATCAACTAAATGTCTCAAGGCATGACATTTCCAAGTTGTGTGGCTTTAACATCCATGATTGGGACAAAGTATGACTTTGTTAGGTTGGGGAAATGTTTGACCCTAAGAAATGCATGGGGCTGCTTCATCTTGTTGCGTTAAACCTTACCATTAAAGTTCTTTGGATGACATTATTACATGGCATCGAACTTGTCATGATTCTAATAATTCAACTATACCTAAGGTCATAGAGCATCACTATGATGCTAATGATGATTACTCAATCAGAGTTTATCATACACTTAGACCTGAAGTATTGTAGGAATTAATTTAGAATTCATATGGTAAGTTGCGAGCAACCGCAAAAACACAGTCTGGAGGATATTTGGGGACAACATAATTCTATTCTCAGGTGGACATAAAGTCATAGACATAAAATTGTGGCCAATCATAGTTGGCATTGGGCAAAATTATTGCCAGATGTTGTTCATATCACTGTGTGAGAGCTAGCCATATAGTGCATCAACTTATATCCATTGAGATACACATATTTTGTGATCTGGATGTGTGTGGTGCTTTATTTACATAAAACTCCATACTTAATTGTTCAGTAAGTGATGATACTCTCTTATGAGGGGCATCAAGTATTGCTATAAATCCATAAAACATCAAAGTTTAACTTTACGTCCATTTGCCATGTTGGATAATGGTAACCATAAAGAGCGATTCAAACTCTTTGACATTCATTTATCCTACACAAGGCATACCATCGAAACATTTTTAACTTACTTAAAACTGTTGAGGTGTGTTGTAATGGGATGCAAAACAAAGACAAGAAAAATCTTGTATTAATGATGGTGTAAAAATCTCATATGCATAATAATATAATGGAGGTAGTCACCATAAAGGTGTAGACCTCAAATTGGGCATAATATATGTTAACATTAGATGCAAGTTATTTTATGCAAGTTGTATGAACACGTTTAAGGTAGTCATCAAAGATTTGATGTAGACCTTAGTTAATTCACAAACGAATTAGGTACGCACATTGAGGATAGTCACTAAGTTATGGACTTAGTGTAGATTCCACAGTAGCAACAATGGTGCTACCTTGTGTATGGCCAATAGGAATACGAATTAATGGTAGTCAACTTGTGAAAAGATGTAGACCATATGTTCCAATTTGTGATGTTGGGTACGCACGCTGAGGATAGTCACTAAGTTAAAATTTAATATACATCCTGCAGTAGCAACTATGGTGCTACCTTGTGTATGGCCAACATACAATTTGGAACATTTGTGTTGTACAGATAATGAGATAATACACTTCATTGATTTTGCATTAAAAATGTAAGCACTATGAGCCTTTAATAAAGCATGAATGGGCTTAAAATGAAAATTGCAAATAACAATGTAATTGCAATGCAAAGGTCGTGATAATAATATTACATGTTTATTAGGTTTGCCAATTTGGACAAACATTTTGAACAATGTAATGTTTATTGGGTTTGTCAATTTGAACAAACACTTGAACATGTAATGTTAATAGTACATGTTTATTTGAAATGTCATAGGGCAAACTCTTTGAACAGTACCAATTCTAGACTGAAATAATTTCCAATCTAGAATAACAATTTTATTTTCTTGTAAATTTTAAAAATTTACGTTGAATCGAGGGCAGCAAACAAAACTTATTACTTATGCAATTTTCTGAATACTTAAGGTTCCAGAAAATATATTTGCACGAGGAAAATAAAGCATAGTGAAATATTGTACACTGGTATCGAGAATAGGCTGTGTGATTAATGTTGTAACCTTTGGCTATAACATAAAGGCACAGAACATAATTATCTAGAAGGATAATTATTTAATTTACAGAAAATATAAGGCCATTTCTGCAAAAATTACACAGCCTTATCCATCCCGTCCTTGTCACGGACGGTTTCTCCTCGGGAGAAAATCGTCGTTAGGCCGAGAGGCCGTGAGGATGCCGCCGATGGTGGCTTCTGGGAAGGCCGGCCGCAGGGCCGCCAACTATGGAGGCGCAGAGGCTGCCGGCCGCAAGCCTCAGGGAGCAGGGGTCGCAGGCCGCTCAGCGTGGAGCAGTAGGCCTGCTCGGTCGCGGGGACCAGGCCCCGGCTCGAGGCCGCTGACTCGGGTCAGCCGCGGCGCAAAGCCGCAGGCGCGAGGGCCGTGCGGTCGGCGCCATGGGGAGCAGCTGGCCGCCGCTGCCAGTCTCGGGCACCAAGTCGCGTGGGAGGTCGTCTCTGGGCCTCTGCAGGGCCACCGGCCGTGGCTCGAGGCCACTGGCGCGCTGCCACGGCGCGGAGGCTGCGAGGGGGTTGCGCTAGAGCCGACCACCAGTGCGGTCCTTGGAATCGGATGGTGGGTGAGCAGCCTCCGTCGGGGTAGATGAGCAGTCGCTGCCGTCGAGCAAGCGCCAATTTGGGCTGCATCATAGGCCCGCCTCCACCGGCTAAGCATGCGGGTGCCACTTCTGCAGCAGGCAGAGCGCGTGTATGCAGCCAGCGCAGCCGTGCCTAAGGGCGCTACCTTTGGTGGAGCCCGCGGACGCCGCCGCCGCAGACCGTGCGTGAAGGTGCCGCAACCGGTCGAGCATACGGGCGTCGTAGACACAGGCCAGGCGGACACACAGGTGTCACGGACGCAGTGTGGTCGCGCGAGCGCATGTGCACAACCGCATCCTGCCAGCGATTGGACCTGGCCTTGGGGCCAGCCGCCGCCACGCCGATGCACATCCACAATCGAGCGGAAGCGACGGCGATGAGGACGAACTTGCTGAAGAACAAGAAGGACGACATCGACGAGTGTCGTTGCCGTAGGTACGAAACGCAGCCGTATTCCATACCTTTGTTCTAGATCACGTACTGGATCCTTCATCTGGATACTTCTCCGTTCTCGACGAAGAAAGGCCTCTGTTCTCAGCGAACTCAGGGACGCTGGCGAAATTCTTTCTTGTTCACGAGAGCGAAAGTGCTGATAAAGTATCAGAAGTGATCGTAAATGATCAAGATTTGAAAGAACCGTTTCTTTCATTGATATCTGAAATATATTTATACGAGTAAAGAGATGTCACAGAGGAACAAGACTAGAGGAACCAGACTGTTCCCAAAAGACATGCCCTTTAAAAGTAAATCTATCCTATCCACTAATCTTATAACTAATGATGAGATCACCTTGTGAACAGATGTCTATTCGTGACGTCGTTAATGAGATCACCGCATTGCAAACTACAGTTGAAGGAACCATTTCTCATCTTAGGGGCTGTTTGACAAGACTCCTTCCTGGCTCCCACAGGCAGCTCTACTGAGTGTTTTCCTGGAGGATCCTACAGGAAGCTCTGTTGAGCATTTTTTTTGGAGCCGTTTTTTAGTAAAAAAAACAGAAGAACCAGAACCGTTTTGGAGATGCCACATCTAGTGGAGCCACTCAAGAGGAGCCGTGTCAAATACTCCCTTATTATGTCAGTTTAAGAAGGGCACTAACTTTTCGATCAATCAAAAGGGCTACGCTCCAGCAATCAGGAGTCGTGAAAAACAGAGCTTACAGAAGATCAAAAAGGAAGGGTTTTTTTTTCGCAACAGAAGAGATCAAAAATGAAGTAATATCAACCAAGATCGAAAACGAAGTAATATCAACATGGGTGCTCAGGGTCCACCGTGCTCGAAGCAGTGCCTGAGCATCCAAACAACATACTTTATCCATCATGCAAAAAAGCTAATCAACTGGTGGAGCCGAAACAAACAAAATCAGCAAGGCGGGACTATATTAAACGAACAAATATAATAGACAACCAATGATGGGGCCATACTTGAGAGCCGCAGCAATGACAGCAAATCTGGAATAATTAAAAACGAATGACGAAGTCAACTCTGATTGGTTGACGGGAGAGAACCATCAACCATCTTATCGTGGCAAAATTCTACAACAATGCATGTAATGTTGTCGGTGCTCCCACGTCTGAAGGCAATCTCCGTAAGCTTCCGGGCTGCAGCCTCAGGGCTATCCTCGTCCTTCACAAATGCAACAGCATGCTGGAACAACCATATGTACCAATCAGCACAAACAAGGAAAGAAACAGTGAGTGAAGCTTGCGCTGACTCTTAGTTTTATTATATGTGCACAAGAAAAAATTGTGTCAAGGAAAACATCACTGCATGTCTACACGACTAGAGAAAGTATTGTGATCCACATCACATGAATTTTTCTTTTCTGAAATACAAACACATGCCACGAGCGTATGTCAGGAATAATGCATGCATTTTCGTGAGCATTTAATGGTTGAATAAGCAATAACCAGTGGAGGCGCTACTATCAATTTGTCCCTAGATCAGTAAATCTTTTCCATGTAAACTTACTAATCAGTTTCAAGAAAACTTTCTAGCGAGCAAAATCCAAAATATGAATGTCATTGATTGAATGATTGCTGATAACTTGAGACTTCATTTTTTTACAATAATTTTGCAAACGAACACGCTCCCAATCCAAGCTAAAGATAAATTGGATGCGTTCAAACTAAAGCACCTACACATTAGAACTTGACATAGCTTAGCAAGTTTTCATGTTTATTTGGTGCTTAACCAAAGTACTTTCAACAGCAGCACCTAAACAATTATCATTGAAATATAATGCATATGCAGAAGTCACATTTCATCGTCAATATTTATGTGTCTGCTGCATATGAAACTACTTATATATCTTTTTCAAAGAAAGCATAACAGGGATATTACTCCAAAAGAAATAACGCAGATATGTGTACCAACTTTGGTATATGGCATACTAACCTCATTTGGCACCACATCCCAGAGCCCATCACTAGCCAAAATAAGAAACTCCACATCACCATCTATTTCTAGATCCTGACAAGAAGTTTCCAAGTAAGAAAACTGCCTCCATTTGTGATTAAGAGCATTAATGTCGTCAAATATTGCATTACAGAAGTTCTATTGTATTTCCCCCCTTGCAATGCATGAAATACAAAGTTTATGAAAGTCAAGAGAAACCTGAATCTCAGGGTCTGCAACAACGAACTGCTTCAACAAACGATTGCCAAATGCCCTAGACATTGCAAGTATACCACCTACCCTCCATGTTCCTGCAAAGTATATTTACCATTATCATCTAAAACATCATTGGATGAACCTCTTGTGATGTAGATATAATTGAATTTCAACCAAATAGAGATAAACTGTAATAACTTTGGCAGAAAGATAAAACCGCATTAGACCAAGTACCCAACGAGCCCGGCAATTGTTATGATCAATTTGACTTACCAGACCAAACAACAACTCCTCCAGCATCCTCAATCCGTTTCTGCTCATCACTTCTGTTTGGTTTATGGTCATCAGAGAGTGCAATAGCTGCAAATAAGAGTGACCAAATTGCTTTAACGACAAGCCAACACATCCTAAGATGCATTCAATAAATAGAAAATACATAATAGTCAAAACAAGATAAAATTGGGAGTGTTTCTTTGAGCAAATATACAGCTTCATACTCCCTCCGTTCCAAATTATAAGATGTTTTGGCTTTTTTAGATACATAGCTATTGCTATGCACTTAGATATACACTATGTCTAGATACATAATAAAAGCAATGTATCTAAAAAAGCCAAAACATCTTATAATTTGGAATGAAGGGAGTACATATCAAATATTTAAAATATAAGTATGGAAACATAACGTTTCTAGCTTTTACGACACCAGCCCACCGTACAATACAATTATGACTAACCACTTGATATAAATTAGTTGCGCCCTTTTTCACCAAATGAACAAGAATAAAAGGAAGTTTGATGATTCTTTTCTGGAGGAAAAGAATACAGCACAAACTTGTTCCATACTTGAATTTGTTGTCATAATAATCTTTTTTGGGCGGATTTAAAAAATATCTCCCACAAGTTAGAGGTTTTGTCAAAAAAAAAAATCACCTTAAAATCCACAAAACAAACAATGAAAGACTTGAAAGCCATATGTGCAGCCAAATCCATCCTAACCCCAGTTTAGCTCTTCACAAACTAACGTGTACGCATGTGCTTCCATCATGTCGTGCTTAGATGAACCATTTCCACTGGAAGGTCTGCAGAGTGCAGACATGTTTATTTCTTGTCAACAAAGACATTGGAGCCCTCAGTGCTTGTTCACCTATCTAACCGGCATGGGGTGGGGAGCGAACGTGTGGTTTCGCAGTTTCATTTCTTCGTTTGGGTCGGGTTATGTCTTGTAAACAACAACCCACCCCTTTTTTTGTCTTCTTGTCAGGGTGCATTGCACACTGGACTGTATTTAACTGTATCGTACTGTATTCTTTTTTAGTCGCTCCTTATCTTAACGACGAAACACATGAACGGCATGTTCTCAAAAAGAAAAGAAAATAGCTCATACGGCCCAGCTGTGAGGACTATTTTCTTAGGGTAGTACAGGCAATGGCTATTCGAAAATAGTCCATAGGACCCTGTTGCCACGCCGGTTAATTGGAGTCGCGAGGTGGTTGAGAACCCACTACCATGTGGGGGTGGTTTTGACATTTTCCAAATGCCCAGGTTAATCTGGATTCTAAAATACACTTCATCTGTGTCATGATACATGTCATTGATAAAATATGCGGTCAAATGTTTTCCGCCTTTTGGACATCCCTCTTATATGACATCTTTTTACAATGAAATCAGGGCAGGAATCATGACGATGGGCAACCGATTAAAACATATGTTCATAACTGATTGATTAGCGTGTAAGGTATCAAGTGATACTTAGTAGTTAGTATACACTATTATCATTTTTTTATGGCTAGTGTCATGGACATGCAAGTTTGCTGTACAATATTAACTGACTAGTGAAGCGATAGAATTTAAGAAAAATAGAACCTTTGCCTGCCTTTGACATTACAGCCCTTGAATCACCAACATTTGCCACATACAGATGGTTGCCAATCAAAACTGCTGTTGATGCAGTCGACCCAACTTGAATATTGCCTTCAGCATCCATGAAATCCACGTCAGTTTTTTTATAGGACTCACCTGCAAATTTACCATTTGTCAGATCTTGTTCACTACTAAATGAACTGCATTATTTTTAAGGATCTAGGAGAAAACATCATACTCATTGCAGACTTAGTATCACCAACGAACGCTGGATGTTTCAGGAGGTTTTCAAATAAGTGTTGTTTCAAATACCCAGCAGCACGGGTACCTCCATGACCTGTGAAGAGAAATGGTGTTAGGTTAATTAAACTGAGCAAATAAGGTGTTCGAAAAGTGAATGCCTCACCATCAAATACTCCAAAAAAGTTTATTTGTTTATCATCAATTCTAGAAGATTTTATGTCATAGAAGTCTTCCATGGTTGCCCTTCTACCTCTAATGCTTGAGTATCCACAATTTAAACTTCCATCCTCACTGCAAGCACAGATGTTCACAAGGACAACTAAAAGAGTTACTGACAAAGAAATAGGTTTGCCGCTGGCATGCGTTGTCAGGTAAAAACTATTTATAGGGTCTCTAAATGGAAGAGGAGCATCTCCCAGTGACCTAGTAATCTACGGATGCTTATGGGTGCCCGATCACCATGCATACTTGCAATCACTCCTAGTCCTATGGTGATGCAACTGCTATGTATGACAATGCAAGCTCTGTAAATTAACAAGATAACATATGAACTGATTGTCTGCCGAATACAGTAAATGATTTCAGAACAGGTTGCCATCATCCTTGTTTGGTACATACAAAGAGAAGTATACCAATAACTGTTGTTATACCAGTGAATCAACAGGAAACTCTTATCAATCTAATTAAGGAGGTGCTCGTATGGTCATATATGCTACAAGTTAGTTGAACGCTTGAACTTGATTAATAAACACCATATACTTCGAGTTATATAGCTAAATAAAACCGGGGAACTCGATAACAGTACCTAAGCGTCTCATAGGAAAATGTCTCAATTGTAACTGAGTGGAGCCTGAAATTTGCAAACTAAAAACAGCATTAGCAATAGCGCGCACATGATCCAGGAGGCGTTACCTCTTCCACCCGCCGCACACATCGGGCACCACCTCGTTCTCCCTCTCGCTCTCCTTTTGCGCCGCCGCGAGGGCTGCCACGAGGGTCGCCTCCCCCGCTTCCCTCACCCTGGCATTCGCCCTCTGGAGGGCTGCAAGGATTCGGTAGGGCTTCAGCGGGTGCCGCACGCCTAGCCCCTTGCGGCTCCTGGGCCTCGGAGGCCGCGCCGCCCTCGCCCTCGCCCTAGCCACAGCCGCAGGACTTGGGGCCGCAGACGCCGCGCTGGGGCCCTCCTGCTCCTTCATGCCGCCATCGCACGCCATCTAACTCGTCGCCTAGGAGCGGCGGCACGTGGAAGTAACCTCTCGTCTCGGATAAAAAATTCGAAAAACGGAAACCGATTGGCTCGGGCAATGCGGGTCCGCCACGCGCGACCTGGATCCGATAGAGCGTAACCTAGGGCCGGAACCGGAGGGGGGAAAGCGCGCGGGCGGCAGCGTCAGGCGGCGGCGATCCAGATTCCCGTAGAGGGGGAGAGCGCGCTAGGCGGCCGGTGAGCGCGCGCGTGGCGTGGGTGAACTGGACTTGGGTGGCGTTGGCGTTGGGTACTCGTTGGGGATGGGGGGAGGCGATCGAAGGGAGGCGAAGCGGAGATACGATGGCAGAGGAAGCGGGTTTGGTTTGCAACGGACGGTTGACTTCGATGACTAGTGGGACCATGTAAGAGAGGCTCAGCTGTCAGTGATGCGGGTGCCATGTGGGACCGGCTTCGAGTCCTGAGCGCGATGTTCGAGCAAGTGCGAAAGGCGGTATCCAATGTGAGTCAGATGGTTCCGTCGTAGGCTTGCATTGCATAGCCTTGGGCCGAGGCCCAATCAAGGCTTCCACGAATCCCCGGTTCGACTAATTTCCGTTCTACCTAAATTTGAGAAAAAAGTCCACATTATCTCGTTTAATTTTTACGAAAGTCTACTTTTTCTCCCTAAACTAAAACAGGATAAACCAGCTCTATAAACTTTTAAAACCATTCGTTTTATCTCCCAGACCGTTTTAAGCGGTTTTCAAAGATGGTTTTGTCTTTTCCTTTTTTATTTATTTCGGCTGAATCTTTCAAAAATTATAGTAAGTCACAGAAAAATTATAAAATAAAAAATCTAATTTTGTTAGACTCCACATGAGTAGATCTACATAGTAAACATATAATATGATATACTTTAGTATAAATTTTTTATTGTACCTTTAGATCTATGTTTTTCTATAATTAATTCATAGCTGCAGTTTGTATGGTCAATTGTGGTGAAATTTCTATGATAGGATAATTATTATATACTTAAACTGTAGTAAAAATTTCATACTCATTGGATCATGTATAGTATAACTTAGTTATAGATTTATAAATATTTTTTAACAAGTATACACCTAAATTATAACCGATCAGGAAGGTAAAACGAACGGTTTTAAAAGTTCAGGAAGGTGGTTTACCTGGTTTTAGAGTTTAGGGAGAAAAAACATACTTTCGCAAAAATCGAGGGAGGTAATGTGGACTTTTTCCTAAATTAGACCTCGTTCATTTGTTAAATGTTGAAACCAGGCCTATTTTTCTTACTGGGCCGGACTAAGTGGATCCTGGTGGTTCACTTAAACCTAGCCAGACTCCGAGCCGGGCCTGGAGGGAGTGGCCGCGTTTCGGGCCGTAAAGGGAGTGGAAATTCAATTCCTGGCCCGTTTACTTTTCGGGCCAGCCCAAACTGAATAGTGATTTCAGCATAGACATGTTTTTGAAACAAGCCGCTTCGATCCACCTGGAATGGGCCCTAGAACGGGCCATTCCAAGGCAACTAAATGGGCCCTTAATAAAATGTTTGTATAGCAAACGCTACGTATCTAAAATAAGTCAAAATGGCGAACTGAGCGTAGCTCTACTGTTTGGGTTCCTTGTGATGAACCTGTCCACCTGGGTTCAAGTCCCTAACGGGTTCTCGCAATTTTCCTAGATTTAACGGGGCTATTCTTTCAGTGGTAGGCGACGTGCCCCTCAACAGTGAGACGCCTGTGGTGAGTTCGTCAATCTCGAGATTTGTCGGTCCAACTCAATTCTTTAGAGGTGCTCATAGGGGTAGGGTGTATGTGCGTGCGTTTATAGAGGTGAGTGTGCGCTCGTGTATGTAAGCGTCCACGTCTGTAACCGGGTTTAAAAAAGTCAAATGCCTTCTAAGTTATAATAGAGAAAGTACTATAATCTAGGGTTATAGAGTAACTCAAAGTCAAAAAAGAGATTCAAATTATTGATTTAGCTATTCCTAAAATAAACTCTACTAAAAAACTAGACTATTTCAACAGACTATGTAAACATTGGCCTTGTTTATATTCAAACCTGCCATGTCATCAAAAGTTTTTTAGATCTATCAATTTGAGGGTTTGTGTCACCTAGGCTTTCGGTGCCATCGTGTTGGCTTAGACTACCGCCGACGTGCCTATGGCGCTAGATAGCTTAAGTGCCTCTGCGGCTGCAACCCCATTCTCGGTCATCATTGCCCATTGCGGTAGAGATCACACATGCCAGCGTCCTACTGCATCTAGCAACCATACTTTACTGGTAGTAATCTTCCCACCTGGCTTGGTGCCTCCCCGCCCCCTCCTCTCTCTCCTAACCTCGCTGGCTATCGCCTCATTGTTCGCTTCTATCACCTGTCCCTCAGAGAAGCATGGTTCCTGCAACAGGCCTCCCGCCTGCTCCTCCTCTACACACCGAGCGCCACACGATGCAACATGGCCAAGCATACACACTTCGCCAGTCTGCTACTTCCGTTGCAGTGCCGCTCCACCCTCGTATTGTAGCCAATGGAACGGAGATCTGTCGTGACATGAACCAAGGTTTCTCTTCTCTATTGGTGAGTCATCTTGGGTACTGGCTTACTTGGTGTGATGCCCTGTTGAAAGTCCTAATTGGCTAGAGGGGGGTGAATAACCTAATTTAAAATCTACAAAACACTAGACAAACTCGTTAGATAACTAATTGGTTATAAAACTTTTTGCACTAGCTCTAACAAGTGTTACAAGCCACCTATCCCAACAATTCTAGTTGCTATAATCTCTAAGTCAATCAATGGGTAAGTCACTACGAGCTCTTAAAAGCTAGTTACACTAAAGAGCTCAACTAAGTGAGAAGCTACACTAGCAAAGGTAAGACAAGCTCTCAAAACTAATTACACTAAAGAACTTGTTACAACTAGTTTGCGGGAATGTAAATAAGAGAAATATAATCTTTATACCGCCACGTCGAGGAATGAACCAAACACAATAGGTGAAGACCAATCACCAGGAGAAATCTAAATAATCAATCACAATGGAGACACGATTTTTCTCCCAAGGTTCACGTGCTTGCCGGCATGCTAGTCCCCGTTGTGTCGACCAACACTAGGTTGTTCGGCAGTTAAGAGGTGTTGCACAAACCTCGTGTACACAATTGGACATCACAAGAACCTACCCACAAGTGAGGTAACTCAACGACACGAGCAATCCACTAGAGTTACCTTTCGGCTCTTCGCCGAGGAAGGTACAAGACCCCTCACAATCATCGGAGCCGGACACGAACAATCACCAATACGTGCCGGACCTCCACCGCTGCTTCAAGCCGTCTAGGTGGTGGCAACCACCAAGAGTAACAAGAACTTCATAGCCACAACAATCCCCAAGTGCCACTAGATGCAATCACTCAAGCAAATGCACTAGGAATCACTCACAATCTCACTTTGATGATGAATGAAGGATAGAGATGAGTGGGAGGTTGAAAGCCCTAGGTTGGTTTTGGATAATTGATGAAACCTAAGGACTAATCATTGTGCAAAGTGTGTAGACATGAAATGATAAGTCCCATGCCAAAGTGGTGGAGCCTAGAGAAGGATCATGGTGATGATGGTGTTGAGCACAAGATGATCAAGGGCTCAACTTAGAAAAGAAGAAAGGAAAAAATAAAAATGGACTCAAGGCAAAGGTATATGTGATAGGGCCATTTTTGTTTTGCACTCAAGACACCATAGAGGGTGTGAGTGACTTAGGATCAATGTCGTACTATGAAGAGGGGAATTTCACGGTTAAAACAGTTATCAAGTGCCACTAGGTAAATTCATATGAGCATATGCATTAGGACCTAATGTGAGCTAACATAACCCTTGAAAATGTTTGTGAAAATATGCTAACACACGTGCACAAGGTGATACACTTGGTGGTTAGCACATTTGAGCAAGGGTTGAGAAGGTGGCGAAGTCGTGGAAGTGTTTCTCGCTGAAAAACACTGACCGGACGCTGGTCACGCTATGATCGGACGCTGACGTCAGCGTCTGGTCAGTGTTGACTGGTTGCGCGCAGGAGGCGATGGTCGGACCGGACACTAGGCGCGTCAGGTCACGTGTGACGGGACGCATCCGGTCACTATTTTCACGCGAAAAACCCTTACTGGACTCGACCAGACCCTGGGTTGGCCGTGTCCGGTCATTTCTTCAGGAGCGTCCGGTCATGGCTTTGATTGCACACTGACTAACTTCACAACCGTTGAAGATCAACACGTAGTATTTGAACGAGGACACGTGGCACCCATCCGTGGGCTTGGCGCGCAGCGACCGGACGCTGAGGCTGTGTCCGGTCAACCCAACCAGCGTGTTTGGTCTCCCCAAGGCAGGAACATTGTTGAGCCTAACAGCTCTATTCTTTAGGGACACTTATCAATAGTTGGTGGTCGGCTCTTGAGGACCTCTTTCGGCATTTTGATCATCTTGACATCCTCTTGAGCTGAGCATACTCCCTCCCACTCATTTCCCTTGCTTGGTTACTAATTCAAAATGAGATTGAGTGATTCCAAGTGCATTTGCTTGAGTGATTACATCTAGTGGCACTTGGAGATCATTTGAGCTGCAGAATTCTTGTTACTCTTGGTGGTTACCGCCATCTAGACGTCTTGGAGCAGTGGAGGAGTTGTTGCAAGAGTTGGTGATTGTTCTTGGCCACCTCCCGGTGATTGTAAGGGGTTCTTGTGCCTTCCCCGGCAGAGCGTCAAAGGCAACTCTAGTGGATTGCTTGTGTTATTAAGCTACCTCACTTGTGGGTAGGTTCTTGCGGTGTCCACGGGTTGGACGAGGTTCATGCTACACCTCTTAGCCGCTGAACCACCAAGTGTTGGTCAATAGGGACGTAGTGTGCCGGTAAGCACGTGAACCTCGGGAGAAAAATACTTGTATCTCTTGCCATTTCGTATTCTCCCGGTGTATTGATTGATTATCATCTTGGTGATTGGTTCATCCCCTACGCGACGGTATAACAATCTTGAATTCTCCATTACTTTGAGAGCTTGCTTTGTAGCTTAAGTTCTTCTAGTGGAGCTCTTTAGTGTAGCAAGTTTGAGAGCTCTTAGTGAGTAGCTACTTAGCTCTTGTGTGTGCTTAGTGTTGATAGCAACTAGAATTGTTTGGATAGGTGGCTTGCAACCCTTGTAGAGCTAGAGCAAAATTGCATTACGCCGTTTGTCTTACTAATCAAATTGCTTTAGTGATCTTATAGATTTTTATTAGGTTATTCACCACCCTCTAGCCATATTATGACCTTTCAAGTGGTATTAGAGCCGTGGTCACCATTTATTGAAGGCTTAACAACCTCGATGCTCAAATTATGGCTCAAATTGTGTTCAACCATGTTGAGGGCAAACCACCTTTCTTTGATGGCACTAGTTCCTTTGACTATTGAAAGAGAAAGAGAAAGATAAAGATATACCTTGGTTCAATCAATGATAGAGTGTGGGATGTAACCGAGCATGACTTTGTGATTCTTGATCCCACCAATCTCACCGATAATGAGAGAGTAAACAAGCAATGCAAGACAATGGCTCTCAACACCATTTACAATGGCATTGATTCAAAGGTGTTTGAGTAAGTCAAGGATCTTGAGAGGGCTAGTGAAGTGTGGACAAGATTGGAGGGAACATATGAGGGCACTACAATGGTAAAGAGTGTCAAGCTATACATGCTCAAGGACAAGCTATCTAACTTCAAGGTGAAGGATGATGAGTCCATTTTGGAGATGTTTTATAGGCTCCAAGTCATTGTCAATGATCTCAAAAGTTTGGGTGAAAAAGTGAGGGATGAGGACTTCTCTCATAAGTTCTTGATGTGCTTGCCAAAGAAATTCAAGACATTGAGAACTATCATCTTTAGAGGGGGATTGACCGGTGTATCTCCTAATGAGATACTTGGAGATGTCATGACCGATGTTCAATACAACGATAGTGACAATGAAGATGAAGAGAAGAAAGATAAGAAAGATGATGACAAGAAGAAGAAGAAGAAGAGTGTGGCTTCCAAGGCATCCACCTCATCAAAGAGCAAGGGCAAAGCAAAGAAAGAAGCTTCAAGTAAAGATGAAGATGCATGTGACATTAACAATAAGGCCATGGCTCTTCTAGTGTGCAAGATGAGAAAATTCATGAAGAAGAGAGGCTATGGTGCAAGGAAGAGAAGAGATCACATGAAGGATCATGTGAGGCTATGCTTTGAGTGCAAAATCCTGGATCACATTGCGGCAAATTATCCCTACAAGAATGACAATGAGGAGGATGAGAAGAAGAAGAAGAAGGACAAGAAGGAAAAGAAGGAGAAGAAGATGACCTTCAAGAAGAAGATAGAAAGTGGCTATGTGGTCACTTAGGATAGTGATTGCACCAATGATACTGATGATGATGATTCAAGTGATGATGACAAGAGGTTCATCAAGAAGGCACTTGCAAGCATCGCCATCTACAACAAACCATTCCTCTTTGACACTCCTTCGACATGCCTTATGGCAAAGCCCACCAAGGTAAAATATAATGAAAGTGATGATGAATGTGAAAGTGATGATTGCAGGAGTGATAATGAGGAGGACTACTCCAAGGATGAGCTCATAGAAATATGTGAGCAACTTAGCACTGGTTATGAAAAGAAGAGAAAGAAGTGCAAAGCATTGCAAAAGGAGCTCAAAGCCCTTAAGCAATCCTTTGATGAGCTCCAAGCATCTCATGAGTGTCTAAAGGAAGACCATGAGGAGCTAGAGCAAATCTTTAAGCAATCCTTGGATAGGTGGCTTGCAACCCTTGTAGAGCTAGAGCAAAATTGCATTACGCCGTTTGTCTTACTAATCAAATTGCTCTAGTAATCTTGTAGATTTTTATTAGGCTATTCACCCCCCCTCTAGCCATATTAGGACCTTTTAGAGGTGTTTGCTTAGGCTCACAAAGATGTTAAGTATGTCAAAGTGCCAAGAGAGTGAGCCCCAAGCCTGTACCTTTTCTATTTATAGTGCCCCAAGACTCAGAGAGCTATTAGGAGCTCACGGGGTGACCGGACTCTATGACCGGACGCACCCCCGCGTCCGATCACCCTGAGTCCGGTCGCACCGATGGCCGCCATGTGTCTTCCTTCGAATCTCAGCATCAGATCTCAACGGCTAATTAACGAATAGCACCATAGTAACTACTCGACCGAACGCACAGCTACAAACCACCTAACGCTGCAACACTACGCGTCCGATCATTTCCAGTAATGTTTTTCATCGCGCAAATAGCGACCGGACACACCTGGTCGAGCACGACCTGACGCACAGCAGCGTCCGGTCAACTTACTGTTCATGCACACGTTTGAGCCACGGTGACGTCAGCGTACATCAGCCTCGATCGGACGCAGCCCCTGCGCATCTAGTCACAATAGTGTCCTACGTCCTATCGTTTGATGCTCCTCTCAGCCAGCCACGCTGTCATGATCGAACACAGCAAGCCAGAGTTCGGTCACTGCGCTGCTGCTCCTTTCCTTTTTTTAAGTCCGCAACCGCTTTGCCCTTGCTTCCAAGTTGCTAACCACAAAGCATAGAACTTGAGTGCACGTGTGTTAGCATTTTTTAAAGCATTTTACAAGGGTCACACGTTAGCACACTAGGTCCCTAAATTCAATACGTGAATCATGTCACCTAGTGGCACTCGATAAACCGTTTAGCCAAAGATTTCCCCTCTTTATAGTACGACTATCGATCCTAAATGTGATCACACCCTCTATGGTGTCTTGATCACCAAAACCAAAATCCTAAGCAATACATTTGTCTTGATCTCCATTAGGTTTTGTTTTTCTCTTTCTTCTTTTCAAATGATGAGCACTTGATCATCTATGTCCATCGTCACCTCCATTGACCATCTTCTAGCTTCACCATTTGGAATGTATCAACCTTATCAAATTCACACACTTAGCATAGAGGTTAGTACTAAGATTTCATCAATTAGCCAAAACCAAACTAGGGCTTTCACCTGTTCTTGTGTGAGCAGGTCCACTCTCAATTCGGATCCAAACTCTCAATCTCTTGGTTCATAGGTCGTGAATTTGTATGGTTTCCTATTAATCCGTAGGAAATCAGAGCAGGGGGATAGAGACAATGTGAGAGGTCAACGCGTGGGACTAAACGATGGCGCATGTGGGGGGGGGGGGTGGGGGCGAAAGCATGTGGGAAAGGGTTTTCACATGGACTTGGCGAGCGATTGCCACTCACTTTCTATGCTGAGCAAAAAATTAAGGGATAGCCTTTTATTGTTTTTGGAGAATGTGGTGGATAGTCTGTCACAGTCATATATATTTTGCGCCGAATTCTCCAAATCAGATGACACAGTAGGGAATGGCAAGTCTCTTGGAGTTGCTCTAAGTGAGCTATATGTTAAAGTGGAGAAAAGAGAAAGAGAAGTGGTTGTACTAAGTTTACAACTAGATCATGCATGAGCTCCAAAAAAATTTAGGAGAAAAGAAAGTGGGTTAAGTACTAATGATGAAGTATGTCCTAGTAGCCAACTATACTATATTAGTGGGCTCATACATATATTATAAATGTACATATGGCTATGGGATCTATTATTAGTCAAATTCTGACCAATTTATTTATTTATCTGGCCTAAAGCAGCAGAAGGAGAACTTAAAGCATCTCCAAGATATTCTCACATGGTTTTTTTCACAAAATTTAGAAAACAAACTAAAAAACATGCTCCAATAGAATCTCTAAACCTGTCTCCATATTTTCGCTCTCTAAAACCATCCTTCTCGCTCTTTAATTTTGGGAGGCTCCGTGGCTCTCTAGAAATATATGGTAGTTTTCTCATGAATTTTTTTTCACACAGATAAAATTATGATAACCTATATATTGAAGTAAGTATACAAAGATAATTTACATTAAATAGCTCCCTAAATAGAGATACATAGAGCGATTAAAATTTATAGAGGCTATTGAAGTTGCTCTAAACGTTACACTTCCCAGCTATAAGATTTGAACCACGTATTTGGTTTAGCGGCCATCCGCCTATGTCATTTTAGGTGTTTATTAGTTGGAATAAAGATAGACAAGATCAGGGTTGCTACTTGTAATACCCTAGGAGTGTGATTGGTACTTTGGTACGGTGACCACCAAATCCTTCTCCGGGCCTCATAGTATAGGATTATGCTTTATTTGGATGCCTGTCCATAGCCAAGTCAAACAGTGTCCAAGCTGGGTTCGGGGTGCATGGGGCTAACGGTCACGTACAACTCCTCGCTTGACGACGAGGCCGGCATTGATGTCATCACGCACGGTTTTTGTGGTGGTGTCTATCACTAGTAGAAAAGAGCTCTAAGCCAGCGGTCCACTTTTTTTACTGGCAGTTTCACTTTAGGGCCGGCTGTGTAAAGAAATGGGTGGGCCATGACTTTGTAACCGCTTGTGGAAATCCATTTCCACAGGCGGTTGTCATAAGCCAACCGCCAGTGCAAATGTTACATTTACACTGGCAGTTGCCTTTATGACAACTGCCTGTGAAAATGGATTTCCACAGGCGGTTGTCATATGACAACCGCCAGTGTAAATGTAACATTTGCACTGGCGGTTGGATTATGACAACCGCCTGTGGAAATGGATTTCCACAGGCGGTTACAAAAGGCAACCGCCAGTGATGTTTCTGGTATATATACCCCTTCTTCCTCCCCGAGCAGAACTGTTCATCGCAGCCATCTTCCATTGGAGGGCATTTTGGAGGTCCAGATCTCTCAAAATATAAGGGGAGAGGTTTTGATCTTGATTTTTTGGAAGGAGGTTGATAAGAAAGGTTAGTTTATGTCCCTGTACCATCATTTTGTTCATTCTTGCTTAATTTGAGCTACTTTTTGGATCTAGGGTTTCACCATGAGTTAGAGAGAAGAAAATCTAGCTTCTTGTCTTTATTTCTTCTAATGAGGTTACTTAAGATGGTTACATAATGTCTCTCCTCTCTCCCTTTTCATGTTTGCTTCTCAATTTAGCTAGTTTATGCAAGATATATATTCCATCAATGGTGTGTTCTTGTGTATTTATGTAGAGAGAGAAATGTAGGTTTTTTGTTATTTTTTAATTATGCTCATTAGGTTTTTTACTTTAATCTCTCTCTTTATTTCACAATTTATTTTATCCACATTTATCTATTTTAATTATGCTACTTAGGTTTTGTAATGATGCAACTTAGGTTTTTTAATTATGCTACTTATTAGGTTTTTTACTTTAATCCCTAGCTACCCAACCTAAACCCTAGCTAAAACCTCACATAAATCGTAAACCCTAGCTAATAAACCATAGCTATACCCTACCTCACATCAAAAGGTGCTAATAAATATCTCTAGATATATATATGGTTACTTGTTTTGCACTGATTACAATACCCGAGGTCCACGGTGTCATGATTTTACAGGTAATGATGGAGAGGTCCTTTTGGATGTATAAGTTATCAAGACTAGATCCGTCATACATACCCGAGGTCCATAGGTTTATTGATGCCGCTAAGAACCATGCAAGGAGAACAAAGAAGACGCACATACATTGTCCATGCATGGACTGCAGAAATGTTGTTGTATTTGATGACACTCAACAAATCCTTTCTCATCTGGTCCACCGAGGATTTATGAAGGGTTACTTGATTTGGACAAAGCATGGAGAGGGTAGCTCTGCGCCTTATACAACTGGAAACCCCGTGAACATCGACGTCGATGGTCCAGATATGCTTGTTGGCGGGTTTTAGTTCGTACATGAGACACAACAACCTGACGCCGAACATGTTCTGCCAAATGTTCCTGATCATGGTTTCGCTGGAGGAAATGAAGGTGTCAGAACTAATGTCCTGCCAAATAATATGGCTATGAAAGATGCAGAATTCCTAGAGGCAATGTTGCGTCGTCATGCGAAAGATCCATCAATGTTCTTCATGAAAGGTATGGAGGCCCTGATGAAGGCAGCAGAAGAGCCTTTGTACGATGAGTCTAAGGGTTGCACCAAAGAGTTCACGACGCTGTGGTCTATGCTAAAGTTGTTGATGTGCAAAGCTAGGTATGGTCTTTCTGATGCTGGCTTCGATGCGTTCTTTAGTATTATCACAGACATGCTTCCAAAGGAGAACAAAGTGCCTGCTAACACGTACTATGCAAAGAAGCTAATCAGTCCACTGACGATGGGTGTTGAGAAGATCCACGCATGTAGAAATCATTGTATCCTATATCGAGGTGCTAATTATAAGGACTTGGATAGCTGTCCAAATTGTGGTGCAAGTAGGTACAAGACGAATAAAGACTACAGAGAGGAAGAGTGTGCTGCCTCCTTGTGTAAAGGAAAGAAGTGAAAGAGGACCCAACAGAAGACCCAGAAGAGTAGTTCAAAACCCACCAGCAAAGAAAAACAAGAAGTAGACTATTATGCGCAGAAAAAGATTTCTGCTTTGGTAATGTGGTACCTACCTGTGGTCGATCGATTGAGGTGTTTGGTCGCTAATCGAGAGGATGTCAAACTTATGAGCTGGCATGCTTCTGATGAGCACAAAGATGATGGGAAGCTTCGACACCCAGCCGATGGCCAGCAGTGGAAAGATTTCAATGAAAACCACAAGGACTTTGCAAAGGAACCAAGAAATGTTAGGTTCGCACTGAGTACTGACGGAATGAATCCATTTGCTGAGAGGAGCAGCAAGCACAACACATGGCCGGTGATCCTCACCATCTACAACCTTCCTCCATGGTTGATGCAGAAGCGAAAGTACCTTTTGCTAACCATCCTTATCTCTGGACCTACACAGCCTGGAGTTGACATGGATGTTTTCTTGGAGCCCTTAATGGAGGACATGAAAATATTGTGGGAAATAGGTGTTCAAATATTGGATGAGTACTGCAAAGAATCATTCACGCTAAGAGCAATTATCTTTGTTACGATCAATGATTACCCTGCTCTTTTCACTTTATCAGGGTAGTTCAAGGGAAAGGTTGGTTGTGTGGTATGTGTCACGGAACCGTCCAAATTATAAGAGCACAAGTACAAAAACAATCACCGAAGTGATCAAATTCTCATACTTGAGCCCATATAACTCCGGTAGTCTAACGAAATCATGAGGGATTTCAAACCAATCAACATACAAGCCAAGATCGTAGTGATTCAACATAACAAGTCACATGTTACATCCATTTCACAAGTAGTTCAACATACATCGGAGTTCAACATAGTTATTACAACTTAAGTTAAAAAGTAGTGGAAGCAAAGTAATTTGAAACTAACATTACTCTTATTTCAAATACATGCTAGTACCAAAGTCAACTTCCAACAAAAGCATTAGAGACAAGATAACTTAGAAGGATCATGCCCGTGATCACACTCCGCCACTACGGCAGGAGCCATCCAATTCTTGCAGTAGTCATGATACATCACAACCTGCAACAAGTGGGAATAAACCCTGAGTATGAGAATGTACTCAGTTAGACTTACCCGTCATAAACCAGAAATAAAGTGACACCAAGGAGTATGCAAGGCTTTATATAAGTGGGGCTAGCTTGACATATTTGCATAAAAGCTTAAGTACAGATAAGTAATCATTGTTGCTTTAAACATCCAATTAATCATTATTAACCTGTCATCTAGATTAGCACATGTACTAGAGCACTCACTTTATTAGGAACAAACAATATTAACCATAGCAGGTATAATAAGGCTGTCATCATCATACCATCATTCCTAAACCATTAAGTTATTTAGTGAAATTTACGTTGCCTCTACTCTATCAAGTTTCTCACTATCCGGGAGAGATGGCGATTCGAATCGATTCCAACTCAGTTGAGGGGGTATTCCTAACACCAACCGGGCATACTTAGCTAGAGTCGTCAACAATCACCTTTGGTACAACTCAGGATGGGCCCGAACAGCGCCGCATTCTTAGGGATACCAGTGGCCAGGAAGCTCAGGACTTTTAACTCACCTGCCCTTGGTCCCACCTGGCTCCCCTCCGAGGCGACTTACACTTTTCGGCTTCGCAGCCTGAGTTAAGCTACTCGGCTTCGCGGTCGGCAACCTCAGGCCGGCCAGCTAAGTGTTAGGCTGTGTTCAAAATGACAAAGGAAGTACAGCGGATCGGTCCTTAACCGACACAGACGGGGATAGTTCCACACCCAAGACCTCCATGCCTTGTTGCTTCACTATCGTCATCCCGCCCGGTCTCATTTTATTTTATTAACACATGGTTCTTTTCCACGATAGCAAATATAGCCAACCGTGCCATATATGAATATCCCTACATCTCGCAGGTGATAGGAAATCACCTGACTTCTATCGCTTAAAGTAGGGCTAATCATCTACTCGATCCTAGTCTATGTAGGATTCAAGGATTTATATATCTGGACAAGGAGTGATATTGATGCAGCAAGGTTTTCACTCAACTCCTATACGTAATGTAACAATACATATAACACATATATAGTATTTGCTTTGAAATGTAGAGAGTCTTATAATGCTTCGGGGCTTGCCTGGGATCCGACTCAAGTTAGAGTTTGTCAGATGAAACCCGCTTGGCGAGCATTCCCTCATTCTAGCACTTGTCCGATCCTTCCATCTCCGAGATAGGTCCACCAAACACCATCTTCAGGTTAGGCTCCAACATCTTGTCCTTCACGTGGTGCATCTAGCGTACCTAGATGAGATGCAAGATGCAAGTGTATGAATACATGGAAATGCAATGGATGATGCATCACACACTAAACAAGGCAAGTACAAGGTTATACTAAATACACATAAACACTTCACATTGCATAATTAAACATCACACGACCTATCATGCTAAGATAGCAAGAAAAGCAATACCAAACATGATACAAGATTTATAAAGTCTCAGGTGTACTAACTTCATCACTAAGGACATGAATCACACTTAGCAACATGCAAAGCAAGTCAAGATGAAGCAACAACGATAACTGGAATATGCCAATTTCTGGACTAGCAAACAGTAGCTTCATAAATCAATCATATCTGGAGTTTTATAAATCCAAATGACTTACAAGAAGACATTATGGAAATCTTATAAAATTCTCTACATTTCATTTATAATCATCACAGCATGATTCCAAAGTTAATCATGTCGAATTTACACAAACACAGAAACTGGTCTAACAAAACAGAGAGCAAGCAATTCTGTAACCCAACTTTAAACAGCGATAACTCCTAAACCACATGGTCAAATACCACCAAATTTTAACAAAAGCTAGATACATAAATTATATACAACTTTTGTATAAACAAGTTTCACAACAAAGCATATTATCATGAAGAACTTTGCTAAGTTCCCAGATCTGTCCAGAAACCTCATTTGCAAGAAATAATTATTAACTTATGTTGAAAACATATAATTGTACAAAACCAACTTTACCAACATGTCACACATGACTAATGAACACCAGAAAACATAGTGTCCATTCCTAAATAAATTCTTTTAATGTATTTTCTTAATTTATTTAGATAATAAGGTGGAATTATGAACACCTACCAAAAATATACAATAAATTCTACCAAAATTACAGTGGCCTACATATGCTCTCAATAGTCTACTGTCCAAATTTCAAGTCAGTTAGACATATACACCAACCTCTATGAAAAAGACAAATTGCTATTACAAGAATTCATGTGAGAGCAAGATGAATCAATAACTCACTCATACTACAACCAAAATTCATGAAATTTTTACCCCACATCAAACATCACATGAGTAGCATGCCACAAAAATTTCACTTTATTTGGAGCTCGAAATTTGCAGTTATGAAAATGACAAATACAACTAGCATTGAAAACCTAGTTGCATAAATCTATTTTTAAAGCTAAAATATTAAACTAAAATATGACATATTATAGATCTACTGCATAGAAAATTTCACAAGGATTCCAAAAAGTCCTCAATTGCTATTTTATGAATTTTCTAGGATTTACTATGCCTTTTCAAAAATCAGCAAAAACTACCACAAACAGGTCCTTATAGCACTATTCACTTGAGTCACTAGTTCTGCAGAAACACCCCTGTATTTAGTCGAATTCAAGCTCGAGCTCCCTAACGCGAAATCAAACAGAGGAGCTCGCGGGGTCTCGCCGTTTCCGGCCGTTGAGGAGCTCGCCGGCGGCGATGGAGTGGCGGGGAGCACCCAGGGGCCCTTGCGCACCCACGGGGCTGCTCGGCTCGGCCCGAGGTGGCCCACGGTGACCTGGCCACGCGCGTGCACCGGCGGCGGCTGCGGCCGGTGCTCCGGCGAGGTGGAACAGCGCCGGCGGCTCGGGAGGGTCGCCCGGAAGGTCGTCGCGGCAGCCCAGGGCTGCGCCTGGCCCTGGCTTGGCCGGCAGCGGCCTCTGGCTGCTCGGCCGTGGCGGGTTGCGCGCCAGCGCCTGCACGCGTGGCTACGGCTATCGGCCCGGCCAGCGATGGCAACGAGCGGCTAGCTAGCGGCAGCAGCTGGAAGGCGCGGCATGGGGACGGTGGTGGCTGGAGGAGAGCGGTGGCAAAGCAGCGGCTGTGGCGCTCTGCTCATGCTCGACCTCCATGGCGAGCGAGACCGAGACAGATAGCAGACAAGGAGGGAGAGCGAGTGAGGGAGAGAATGGGAGAGAGAGGAAGAAGGGCAGGGCGCTCGGCCTCCTTTTCTTGAACATGGGTGCAAGGTGGCGAGCAGTGGAGACAAGGAGAGGGCACGCGGCGCTCGGCCACACCACGCGGCGGCCCACGCCTGAGACCGGTCGACCACTACTGTTGCCCCTGCCAATTCAAACGGATGAGCTGCTAATACTACCTCAAAAATACTCCTAAAACACCATTTTCATCCCTTCATAACTCTCAAACCAATTAGTGATTTGTTCAACCGATTGCACCATGCCTTAGAGCTACAGGAGTACTCCAACTCTCCTTAAAGTGTCAAAGTCTAACTCGACCAGAATTGGAAGATATAGAGCTCCAAAAGAGGGTACCTCAAAACTGAATTCTGCAGGTTAGTTCCAAGCGACTGAAACTACCTTCTTTCCCCCCCTTCTAACTCTTTAAGCACCGCATATTAAGGCACTGTGATAAACATGGTAGAGCTACATGAGGAAAACAATATTGCTTAAGGAACCTTGGGCTGGATCAGCTCGGTTTGTAAGATATTAAATTCCCAATGTAGTTACATGGAAACTGAAAATGGAATTTCAGTCATCAACACTTAGCCAAATTTTAGGGCTTCAAAACAGCACTGAGTTAATTCTTGTGAGCTCTATTTGACTAAGTTAGAGGCCAAACTAGCTCTTGACTATTAAACGAAGTTTGTTCTACACAATATGAACTACAACTTTTATTTAAGGTCCAACCTCAAAACTGGTATAGAACCTACTGTTATACTCTAACCAAAGTAGGATCATGATAAAGCTGAAATTATCCTTTTTGATCCATTGAAGCATTTTCGGGGCATTTGCTCAACACGAATCTTTCATGACTTTTGTTGTAGAGTTCATCTAGAGTCATTTGGATAAGTTTGCAAGGTTTGGTTGATGATCTATAATTCCATTCACTTAATCACGCCATTCCAAGAAGGATATGACTTATCATTTCATGTGACTTTTTGATTCCAAACTTCATGAAACTTTTTCAGGGATCAATATAGATAGGTACTAAGGTGAGACATATGAAGATATTGCATTAACACCATCCAAGCATAAATCTTAAAAATGGCCTATATGGAAAGCAAGGGTGCAACATCCAAGTTTAGATTAGGCTCATCTCCATAGGTTGACCTTGACATCGTCATCTCCACTTAATCTATCATGTTTGAGCTCAAACCCACTACTTAGTGAGGGACAAACACCTGAGGTGTTACAGCCCTCCCCCCTTAAAAGAATCACGTCCCGAGATTCAGTGCGAAGGACTTTTCAAGGGAAGAGAAACATGTTATCTAGTTTCCAACATTCGCTATAGCATTCGGCTTCCAAGCTTCAACATCAGAAGTGTTAATCCGGTTAAGACACTTTCTGATACTTGCTCCTCATGGTAACTTTGTTTGAAGAATTTCCTTCATTGACTTCCATGAAGCATTGTTACTTTGGGAGGAATCCAAGACAGCACAGTACTTCATTCTCCGTGTATAGAGATCATTTGGTCCATGAGCTAACCACTAATAAGTATCTGATTCTTTAGTGAACACAGCATAGTCCGTATGAACTTTACATTAGACCAAAATCTTTAGAAGTATACTCGTTGAAATGACTCTATGTTCACACGGTTTGAAAAGCAGTTCTCTACCAAAGTGGCTTGAGCACAACCTTCCAAAAAGGGTGAGACTATAGATGACAAACATCCTTGGAGGCTATAGGAAACGAACTAACCAGCAGACAAGGTCTATGCGGGTCATAAATGTTCAATCATTCAGATACCAACTAAAGGAAAGCTACTTACTATTCCATGCGTGCAGTTCTCTTTCTCTAATGACAACACTATATTATCTAAGTCGGTCGAGGGATTAGTGAATGTGATAGCTGACTCTGTCGGCTTCGTATTTCTGCCAAATGTTACCTAAGAAAATTCTCTTATCCAAAGGTAATAGTTATCTGGGTTGAATCAGATGCAACCTCTTAGGTAAAAACATTTATAAGGTACCAAAGTATGTCATCATTGGAAAATCATTACCAAAGAAAAGATGTAGCGAGGCCTTAAGGACAACAAAAGTTGTAAATATTCACTAAACCGCGGCGAGTAGTCTACCACCAAGCGGTTGAGTAAAGTTTTCCTTCGTGACTTAGTTGCACCGTAAGTTGAGTTGTCTTGCAGCATAACAACTTTGTCAGGCCACTTTTCACCTTGAGGCTTCCTCTTTTGGATCAAACAGTAACTCTAAGATGGGAAATCTGTTGTTTGACACTTTTCAAATTGCTTTCGATTCGCGATGGTATAAATTGATTTGCAGAAACCAAGGCTGCTCGTACATTGTGGATACGAGAAAGCACAAGCAACAAAAGAGTGTAAACTAGTATCTGTGGGACCTCAAAAGGGTCATCCAACAGCAGATCTTGACCATTAATTTACATACTAATCCGATGATGCACACGCTTTGAACTTGCGGGTTACTTTTGCAAGGCAAAACGCATACTCCACCTGGAGGATCTTCCTACAAGGATAGGGAACCGATTTTGACTATTCCTTAACACTTTGTCCAATAGTGTTCTGAACAACACCATTTATGGCACCTAGGGCACAAGAATGCTGATCGGAACTAGGGCATACTTTCTCTAATTCTTCACCTTAGCGGATAGAACACCTTACACTATCTATGTGATTGTCCAAGACGGAATTGACTTGATCACAATGGCTCTAGAAGATAGAGTATCACTCAAGTTGTTGGCTAGTTGATTAACTTCTTGTTGGTTATTGCTCTGTAAGACATAGCCTTCGTAGCTACCAAAGAGTCGTTACCTAGCTGGAGATTAACCTTCCTATTGGTAACTAGTCAGTTGTCTCTCAACACTAAAAATTCCAAATCTTCACTCTTGACCACAATAATCGTAGTTGATGTAGATGGATGGCGGATATTGAAGTCTACAGATAGGGAGTCACACCAGAGAGGGTTGATTTCGACGGTATGGTCATTATGCATTTAGAGGTTAAGATTTGCCTGATGTGACGATCGAGTCGTATCCAACGGATGACTTGTCCAACATTAAGTGTTGTGTCCTTTTTATCCAATAGGGATGAGATACTTTGCTCACTAAATAACGTTCATCAATACTGGGACAACTAAGTAGAGTCACTTGTCTACCACCTATTGCAGTCTGTTAAGGTTTGTGTCAGTGACTGGTTCTTCAAAGGTTATCCTCTTACCAACTCCAGAAGAAAATTCCACTACTTTCGGTCTAAGATATGGATCTTACGATACGATATGGGAAAGATAAACAAGGAAAAGTTCACATGAGAATAACACGTTGATGTTGTTCCGCAATAGATCATGACTAGAAACCACGATACCAGCACGTGCCGAGCAGCACAACCTTGTGTCGGCCGCCCACAGGAGGCTCTCGGTTTCGTCGCGGCACCGTTAGTTGCTACTCATAACACCATTACCGATCACACCACCAAGGTGAAATTTCAAGTGACCCAATTTGGATGGTAACAACAAGCATTATACAAGGAAGGATAGCAAACAAAGGTAGTCACAAGGTTTAGAATCAACAGGGAAGCTATTCACAGATCAAAACACCTCACAAGAGAACATAGCTCAAATGCCGAATGCGACTAAGCACGAGATTTTTGCTTAATTCCACGCACGCCTAGCGTTCACCACAGTGATGCCCAGATGAAATATTACCATGAGATTTGGTCATGTTGGACAACAACATGAAACCAAGACTGATAAATATCTGAGACTTGGGAAGGTTGGAGATAGATTAAGCAAATTTCAAGGATAAAATCGAGGTACCAATCGAAGATTGAGTTGATAAAGTCGCTACATGAATTTGCAAACACAAGGTTTCAACACCTCAACAAAGAGACGTTACGTCACACCAGCTAACCTTTGGGAAAGGCAAACAGGAGGTCCAACATGGATTTGGGTATGGTCTCCACAACTTGGCAAAGAACAACTATGGCCGAAGGAAAGCGGTTGTGAGAATCTATCTTGGTTGGTAGACCAAACAAAGGTATTCACGTGTGGGTGCAGGACAACCATGGTATACGCGAATATTTAAGGGTCCTGGCTCAGGCTTAGATATCAAGCAAAGGCATTGTGCACCAACATTCAAAGCAAGCAACCACGGCTACAAGCTTAGGCTCATAAGGAAAAGAATCTAATTGATACGACACCAAGAGATCATTTCGTGTAACTCGAGTGTTGCTCTAAGATAAAGCTATTCGACACTCACCGAGGACAAACGAGGTGACAACTAGGGCACTACCTAGATAACAAGCATACATACACGCATCATAACTTCAAGCAAACACATGACGAAGCTTACACAACGAACTCAAGCAACTATTACCAAGCAAAAAGCTCACACACAGCAATCATTACTAATCATCAGGCTCACCCCTAACAAGCTTTGTCTAAAGTAAGAAATAACTAAAAGTTTAGACGAAAACAAACGCTAGCTAAGGTGACTAACTTAGCATGGGCACAGAATCTGGACAGCAGCACAGTAACTACTTGTTTCAACCATAACGGAGGTTGTAGACATCCCACTAAGGTGATCCTAGACTTTCTAGAAAGCTTAGGAATATGACTACAATTGAGTTATTCATACCAAAAGCTAATTCATAGATTAACATTGCCAAACATGCTGATGTTTCAGATCTATACAAATATGGACAGAAAACTGACAAGAACTTCGAAAATGCGTAACTAGAGTTCTAGGGACCCAACAAGGCTGAGCCTTAACTTTATGTAAAGCTTATTAAGTTGTCTATAACTTTCTTATTACCATATTAGGATGATTCTACAGCTAACAAGGTTAATCAACATAAAGAAGACATTTCTGCCCAGATTTGGACAGATTCTGTCATTCAACTTCACAAGCTCATAACTGGTGACTTACACCATCAAAATTAGTGATCTTTAGCATTTTGGAAAGCTTAGAAAAAGTACTACACTTCCCCTAATATTTCCAAGACATGATTCCATAAGCACATAGGTCAAATAAAGCAAACATTCAGATCTGTTCTGAACATGAGCAGATTCTGACAACAAACTTCTAAAATTTATAACTCCCAAACCATAAGGCCTAGTGTCATAAAATTTTAGGACAAGATAGATAAGTAAGTTAGCTACAACTTTGGTATTCTCTATAACTACAGAAAACACCATTATGATCACGAAAACATCACTACAACAGAAACCATTCTAACCGACAACGTTCAACAAGCAAAACAAAGCTTGCCTTTGTTCTACTTAACAAGAGAGCACACAAACATGTTATTCTAGTGGCTCTAAACATTGTTACCTTAGACCAACACCAATTTAATTCATTCATGAGAATCCACAATTACGTATGTGGGGTCTAAAGAATTTGCAAACGCTTGTATGAACAACATATCCACCACTTGGCCAAACTAGAGGACATTTATAGGTTCAAGCATGTAACCACCCTTAGTTCTAGCAAGGCTAAGTACACACTTTTCTCAAGCACTTCCTATTCAAGCAACATGGAACAAGGCATTCTTGTTTGACTCCACACAAGGAAGATAGTGCATCACATCAATCACAAGTTACTTACTAAAGAACAAAGGTGAGAGGAGCATAGCTATACATAAATCAACAATCATGATGATGCATGCTTCGTCCTATTCGTTCTCACAAGATTGCCAACCTAAGGTGGCAATCATGTTCTATGTCAGTGGCATAACACGCACTCTCTCGATATATAGCTAGTCGGCAGCTACATTCAACTTACGCATTCGTAGTTAGCGTACCTGCAGAAAATTTTCATTGCAGCCCAACGATTCCCCAAATATAGCACACAATGAAAGCAGTAAATAAAATTCTAAGTACTTCCATATACATATACCCCCGTATTCTAAGTCCAGAAACCTCATTTGCAAGAAATAATTATTAACTTATGTTGTAAACATATAATTGTACAAAACCAACTTTACCAACATGTCGCACATGACTAATAAACACCAGAAAACATAGTGTCCATTCCTAAATAAATTCTTTTAATGCATTTTTTCTTAATTTATTTAGATAATAAGGTGGAATTATGAACACCTACCAAAAATGTACAATAAATTCTACCAAAATTACAGTGGCCTACATATGCTCTCAATAGTCTACTGTCCAAATTTCAAGTCAGTTAGACATATATACCAACCTCTATGAAAAAGACAAATTGCTATTACAAGAATTCATGTGAGAGCAAGATGAATCAATAACTCACACATACTACAACCAAAATTCATGAAATTTTTACCACACATCAAACATCACATGAGTAGCATGCCACAAAAATTTTACTTTATTTGGAGCTCTAAATTTGCAGTTATGAAAATGACAAATACAACTAGCATTGAAAACCTAGTTGCATAAATCTATTTTTAAAGCTAAAATATTAAACTAAAACATGACATATTATAGATCTACTGCATAGAAAATTTCACAAGGATTCCAAAAAGTCGTCATTTGCTATTTTATGAATTTTCTAGGATTTACTATGCCTTTTCAAAAATCAGCAAAAACTACCACAAACAGGTCCTTATAGCACTATTCACTTAAGTCACTAGTTCTGCAGAAACCCCCCTGTATTTAGTCGAATTCAAGCTCGAGCTCCCTAACGTGAAATCAAACAGAGGAGCTCGCGGGGTCTCGCCGTTTTCGGCCGTTGAGGAGCTCGCCGGTGGCGATGGAGTGGCGGGGAGCACCAAGGGGCCCTTGCGCACCCGCGGGGCTGCTCGGCTCGGCCCGAGTGAAAGTCCTATGTTTGGTGTTGGTAATTAGTGACAATGCCTAAGTACTAATCCTATGCCTAAGTTGTATATAGCATATGGGGATTAGTACATTCCAAGGTTGGTGGCAAGATGGACATGGTGATCATGATGGCCACACTTGGATTTGGACGCAACCCTACATGATCAAGGCAAAGGTATATGCTTAAGGGTTGTGTTTTAGTAACCAAGACACCTAGTGGGTGTGGTTACATTATAGGATAGATAGCCGTACTATAAAGAGGGGAATGACGCGGTTATTGGACTCCTAAGTGCCTCTAGATGTGCATTTCATAATCATATGCATTTGGATAGAACTAATAACGCCTCGAAAAATGATTGTGAAAATGCTAACACACTCACACATGGTGATGATCACTTGTTGGTGTTAGCACATTTGCGAAGGCGGTGGAGTTTGAGCGGTAGAGAGGGTTTGGGGTCTTCTCTCCCTCCCGCCGAGCGTGCGAGCGCGGGATTCAGGCGTTTTTGGGGATATGAAATGTCTATTTTCCACTACGCCGGAAGTCGGAAATCAAACGGAAAAGAAACGGAAGCGAACGGAGGTCACAGTGGTGACCGGACGCTGCACCGGACGCGGTCACTGTTTGACCGGACGCGTCCGGTCAGCGTCCAGTGACTGCGCGAATTTCTGTTGTTCGATCGGACGCGAGGCGCGTCCGGTCACAGGCGACCGGACGCGTCCGGTCGTCCAGGGAGCTTACTGGACTCCGACCGGACGCGGTCACTGTGGCGTCCGGTCAGTTCTTCAGCGCGTCCGGTCGTTGGTTTGTTTTGTGCGACTCAGTGTTGACCGGTGCATCCGGTCAGTCACGGGACCGGCGCGTCCGGTCGTGACCAGCGCGTCCGGTCGTTACGACCGGCGTGTCCGGTCGGCGTTTCGAAATCTAGCCGTTACGCGACCGGAGCGTCCGGTCGTTACGACCGGCGCGTCCGGTCAACGCGAGTTCAGTTGGATCTCGTTCCTAACGGCTATATTCGAACGGGTACGTCTATAAATACTCGTTGGCCGGCTCAAGGCTCCAACTCTTGAACATTTGACATACTTGTGAGCACTTTGAGCTAAGCAACTCCCCTCCCACTCATCTCTCTTGCTTCTTTGCATATTCAAAGTGAGATTGAGTGATCCAAGTGCATTTGCATTTTGAGATAGCATCTAGTTGGCACTTGGTGGTTGATTTGCTGCGGGATTCTTGTTTCTCTTGGTGGTTGCCGCCACCTAGACGGCTTGGAGCAGCTTGAAGGCATTGGCAAGAGTTGGTGTTTGTTCTTGGCCACCTCCGGTGTTTGTGAGGGGTTTGTGCCTACCTCGGCGAAGCGCCAAAGGCAACAATAGTGGATTGCTCGTGTCATTGCAACCTTTTGCCATTTGGTAGGTTCTTGTGGTGCCTTTTGAGAGGCTCGGTGTGAGACCGATTAGCCACCGAACCACGTGGTGAAGAGGGACACAACGGGGACTAGCGTGCCGGCAAGCACGTGAACCTCGGGATAAATCTTGTGTCATCACTTTCATATTGTGATTGATTGATCCCGGTGTTTGATTATCTTGGTATTCTTTGTTGATCATATTGGTTGGCTCAATACTTCGTCCCTCGGTGAAACCCTCCTAACTCAACTTTGCATTACTTTCTTAGTTATCTTTGCTAGCTAGTTAGCTTTGCTAGAGTAGCTCCTTTGTGTAGCTTGCTAGTTGTAGTTGTAGTTACCTTCTCGGTTTGACTTGTGCGGTTGAGTGCAAATTTACTAGAATTGTAATTTGGTTAGGTGGCTTGCAAACACCCCGTAGGCTAAGCAAAACTCGCATCTCGCTACTTGTTATATTGATAAACTTGTTTAGCTTGTCTTTATAGAATTTTTTAAAAGGCTATTCACCCCCCCTCTAGCCATCAAGACCTTTCACCGAGGTGGCCCACGGTGACCTGGCCACGCGCGTGCGCCGACGGCGGCTGCGGCTGGTGCTCCGGCGAGGTGGAACAGCGCCGGCGGCTCGGGAGGGTCGCCCGGAAGGTCGTCGCGGCAGCCCAGGGCTGCGCCTGGCCCTGGCTTGGCCGGCAGCGGCCTCCGGCTGCTCGGCCGTGGCGGGTTGCGCACCAGCGCCTGCACGCGTGGCCGTGGCTATCGGCCCAGCCAGCGATGGCAACGAGCGGCTAGCTAGCGGCAGCAGCTGGAAGGCGCGGCATGGGGACGGTGGTGGCTGGAGGAGAGCGGTGGCAAAGCAGCGGCTGTGGCGCTCTGCTCGTGCTCGACCTCCATGGCGAGCGAGACCGAGACAGATAGCAGACAAGGAGGGAGAGCGAGTGAGGGAGAGAATGGGAGAGAGAGGAAGAAGGGCAGGGCGCTCGGCCTCCTTTTCTTGAACATGGGTGCAAGGTGGCGAGCAGTGGAGACAAGGAGAGGGCACGCGGCGCTCGGCCGCACCACGCGGCGGCCCACGCCTGAGACCGGTCGACCACTACTGTTGCCCCTGCCAATTCAAACGAATGAGCTGCTAATACTACCTCAAAAATACTCCTAAAACACCATTTTCATCCCTTCATAACTCTCAAACCAATTAGTGATTTGTTCAACCGATTGCACCATGCCTTAGAGCTACAGGAGTACTCCAACTCTCCTTAAAGTGTCAAAGTCTAACTCGACCAGAATTGGAAGATATAGAGCTCCAAAAGAGGGTACCTCAAAACTAAATTCTGCAGGTTAGTTCCAAGCGACTGAAACTGCCTTCTTTTCCCCCTTCTAACTCTTTAAGCGCCGCATATTAACCTAAGGCACTGTGATAAACATGGTAGAGCTACATGAGGAAAACAATATTGCTTAAGGAACCTTGGGCTGGATCAGCTCGGTTTGTAAGATATTAAATTCCCAATGTAGTTACATGGAAACTGAAAATGGAATTTCAGTCATCAACACTTAGCCAAATTTTAGGGCTTTAAAACAGCACTGAGTTGATTCTTGTGAGCTCTATTTGACTAAGTTAGAGGCCAAACTAGCTCTTGACTATTAAACGAAGTTTGTTCTACACAATATGAACTACAACTTTTATTTAAGGTCCAACCTCAAAACTGGTATAGAACCTACTGTTATACTCTGACCAAAGTAGGATCATGATAAAGCTGAAATTATCCTTTTTGATCCATTGGAGCATTTTCGGGGCATTTGCTCAACACGAACCTTTCATGACTTTTGTTGTAGAGTTCATCTAGAGTCATTTGGATAAGTTTGCAAGGTTTGGTTGATGATCTATAATTCCATTCACTTAATCACGCCATTCCAAGAAGGATATGACTTATCATTTCATGTGACTTTTTGATTCCAAACTTTATGAAACTTTTTCAGGGATCAATATAGATAGGTACTAAGGTGAGACACATGAAGATATTGCATTAACACCATCCAAGCATAAATCTTAAAAATGGCCTATCTGGAAAGCAAGGGTGCAACATCCAAGTTTAGATTAGGCTCATCTCCATAGGTTGACCTTGACATCGTCATCTCCACTTAATCTATCATGTTTGAGCTCAAACCCACTACTTAGTGAGGGACAAACACCTGAGGTGTTACAGTATGCATAGATGGAACCGCTTACATGTCCCTTACTACATCTAAGAAGATAGTGTACATGAGGCACAGACGCTTCTTATCGAAAGGACACAGGTACCGCCAGAAAAAGATGAATACGTACTTCGACAATAATGTTGAACTACAGACTACTGCTCCATTAGGTAACAGTAAAGGCAAAAGAGTTTTCAACATAGTCAACAAACTCAAATTTATTTTTGGAAAGAAGACAAAAGACGAAAAACCAAAAAAGGATGTCAAACCAACTCCAGGGGCTACATTCAAGAAGAAGTCTATTTTCTTCGAGTATTTGTCATACTGGCCAGAGTTAGACGTCCGCCACGCGATCGATGGTATGCACATTCAGAAGAACGTGTTTGAAAGCCTAATCAAAACCTTGCTAGACATGAAGGGCAAGACAAAGGAAGGACTAAATTCATGCATTAACATGGTACAGTTAGACATAAAAAAAGAACTTCACCCTGTTCTTCAAGAAAATGGGAAGTACCACCTCCCGGCATCAAGCTACAACCTCAACAATGATGAGAAACATGCGATGTGTGTGTGGTTGAAGAATTTGAAAGTCCCATCTGAATTCTGCTCCAGCATACGGAGTATTGTGTCAATGAAAGACCTTACACTCACCAACTACAACTCACATGATTGTCATGTCATGCTGACTACTTTCCTCCCTATTTCCATCAGAGCTATAAATCCAGTGTGGATAAAGGTTGCAGTCACACGGTTGTGCTACTTCTTCAATAGGATCTCACAGAAGGTGATTGACCGTGATGAGTTGGCATCTCTTAAGGAATTCATAGCAGAGACAGTGTCACAGTTTGAGATGTGTTTTCCCCCAGCATTCTTCGATATTATGGTTCACCATGTGGTGCACTTGGTTCCACAAATAGAGGCACTGGGTCCCATGTACTTGCATGAGATGTGGACGTATGAGCGTTTCATGTTAATACTAAATGGCTATGTATCAACTCGTGCTCGTCCTGAGGCGTCCATGGTAGAGGGGTACTTAACCGAAGAGGCAATTGAGTCCAGAGGTCCATTCTGCAACAGGGTCCTAAAAGACTAGGTTGCAATAGGTTTGCCTCCGTCATGACATGAGGGTAGGCTGAATGGAAGAGGGAGGATGGGAAAGAAATCATTCGTCCCGCAAGATTACAATACAGTCCTCGAGGCACATCACAGCATCCTACATCAGCTCTCGATAATGGAGCCTTTGATTGAGGAACACATTGATGAGCTTCGCGAACATAATCATGGGCACACGGATGAATGGTTAGTGAAGGAACACAAGAATTGGTTCACCTCATGGCTAAGGGAGCATGACATTCCAGATGGGGAAACAATTGAAGAACGCACCATCAAGGTGTTGGCTTCTGGACCATCACGCCAGGTCACGACATGGCAAACCTATGACATTAGTGGCTTCACATACTGTACCAAGTCCAAGGACAAAAAGAGCATGTCACAGAATAGTGGAGTTCGAGTTGACGCCTTATACTCTGAAACTGGTGACGAAACTACATACTTTGTCTTCGTTGAGGACATATAGGAACTAGACTATGGTACATTTCAAATCCCTGTGTTTCGATGTCAATGGGTTGAAGACAAACATGTCACAGTGGACAACTATAGGGTCAGAGTTCTTGATCTAGGTAAGGTAGGCTACAAAGATGATCCGTGGATAATGGCTAACCGTGCTGCACAGGTCTTCTATGCTGAACAGATCTTTTCTCCCAATGAGAAAAAAAGTACTGACAAGCCGAAGCATGTAGTTTTTCCTTGAAAGCAACAAGCTATAGGAGTTGATGGTGTATCTGACCTGGATGAATTTAACGAGTTCAGCGACATGTCTCTCTTTGTAGATGACCATCCAGTAAAGATAAGGAATGTTGAGCGAAGCATCCCACAGAATTTGTTTCCCTGGGTGCGCCACGATGGACAAGGAAGAACAGTAAATGCCTAGATTATATTTGTTATTTGTCATGTAATCCATTTATGTTACAATGTGTACATTATGCTACGTACCCTTCTCTATTTCTACATGTGAGACCCTATGCTTATTTCACCTTCATGCAATCTATTTCTATAATCTAGCTTGTATCATCTTTATCTGTAATCCCTAATCTACCCTTAGCTAAACTCTAGCCTAAGTAACAAGAGCACCAAGGAATATATTTTTCACAACATCTACACAATACAATAAAGCTAACAAAATTGGATTCACATTTTTCTAGTATACCTATAATTATTTATGTATTAAACAAGATATGAGGCATATATTCAATTTAAATCATTTTAAATAAAGCTACATATAAAAGTTTCTCAAGCATGGCATTTCATATTTTTAACATGAAGATCATCTCAAGAGAAACACCACAAATTTTTTTCACTAATTTTGGACCAATATTTCTCAAGATATGAATTTTTGAAGCTTTTAAACAATTTCTACAAATTCATTTAAAAAAAACAGAAATAAATTTGGAAATACATTACTATAGGCGGTGGTCAATGCCACCCGCCTGTAGAAACATGTTTCTACAGGCGGTGGTCAATACCAACCGCCTGTGGAAATCATTTCTACAGGCGGTGGTCAATACCAACCGTCTGTAGAAATGCCCACCCTATATAAGAAAGCGCAGGGCCCTGAAATTTTCTAAGTTTCTTGGCGGACCAGTTTTTCGAATTGACGCCGTCAGGCTGCCGAAATCCGCCACCGGCCGCCGCCTCCACTGCGTCTCGCCGCCTCGCCACCATCGTCGTGTCGGTGAGTCCTCTACGCCTCCTCTCTCCTCCTCTCTCTCTCTCTACGCGTTGGCGCGGGGGCGGCGGTGAGTGCCGGTGGTGGAGCCGCGGTGGTGGTGCGGTGGCGGAGGTGGTGCGGTGGTGGGCGCGGGGGGTGGCGGAGGTGGTGTGGTGGTGGCGGAGGTGGTGCGGTGGCGGAGCTGCGGTGGTGGGCGCGGGGGCGACGGAGGTGGTGCGGTGGCGTGGGCAGGCCGAGCAGTTGGGCCGGCCTGCGAGCTAGTGGGTCGGCCCAATTGCTTGGCGGCCTTTTTTATTTTGCTTTGTTTGATAAATATATATGATGTAATTATTATTTCTTTATAAATATATATGATTGATGTAATTATTATTTCTTTGTAAATATATATGTGTGATGTAATTATTATTTCTTTATAAATATATATGTGTGATGTAATTATTATTTCTATATAAATATATATGTGTGATGTAATTATTATTTCTTTATAAATATATATGTATGATGTAATTATTATTTCTTTGTAAATATATATGTGTGATGTAATTATTGTTTCTTTATAAATATATATGTATGATGTAATTATTATTTCTTTATAAATACAAACTCTACTAAATAGGGTTTAGGGTCCTTATGATATCATTATATATTTGTATGTCAGATTTTCACGATGAGTTCTCCGCGCAAGGACCAAGCACAAGGGTCCGAACACACGAAACAAGCCCCAGGGTCCGAACACACGGAACATGCCCTAGGATCCAACCCCACTGAGCAAGCACAAGGGACCCACCAAACGCGCCAAGCTCTGGGGTCGTCCCACCCCACGGAGCAAGTAGAAGGGACCCACGAAACGGGCCAAGCATCAGGGGCCGCCACGCCTTCATACGAAAGCGTTAGCGACGATATGGAGCCTCCCGAAGTAAGGAAGGCTCGTCGTGAATTGGCACGTGACCCTGATTACAATCCACACGATGATGAGATAAATTACACATCCATGATTTTCATGTTTGTATCTATATGTACCAATCGATAATTTATTGTGTGTACCTTTTTTCAAGAATATGAGGTGTTGTCTCAGTTCAAAGAGATTCTAGCTCAAGAATAAGTGGCACACGAAGACGCACCGAGCCCGACCGAGACGACCACTGAGAGTTCAAGGAAAAGGAAGTGGAGTGACCGAAAGCGAGGTGACAGAGGAGTGAACAGGTGGCCAGATGATACATATAGAACTCGGAAGTGAGCCCGAAAGGACAGCCCCTAGCTCCTGAGGAAGCCCTACCTAAGTTTCGGAACGCCCTTGGTTTCTTAGTTAGGGACAATCTTAACATCACATGTCGACAGTGGAAAGATGTGTCAGATGCTGACAAGAAAAAAATTTGTGATAAGCTGGTGACCAGGTTCGTTTTTCCTCAGGGCTCAGACAAACTTGTGAAGGAATATGCCATGAAGCAGTGGGCGATTATGTTCCGAAACTGGAGGTCCGAGATGAATACCAAGTGGGCAAAGAAAGGGTTGGACCCAATAAAAAGGTACAAGATTACGGCCGGGCAGTGGGCGGTTTTTCTAGAGCAAAGGAGAGAGCCAGAGTTCGTAGCTCGGAGTGAAGCCAATACCGAGCTGGCAAAGAAGAACAAGTACCACCACCACCTAGGCACAGGTAGTTACCAACGCCAGGTTCCTAAGTGGAGGCAAGAAGAGGCTGCCAAGAAAGTGGCAGGGTTGCCGACGCTGTCTGAGCAACTTGAAGAAAGGACCGCAAATTGGATTCATGCTCAGAAACCGAGGGAAACCGAGACCAGTGTGTCCTTTGATGACCCAATGCTCGATGAAGCAGCAAAGAGCATATTTGCGGTGGCAGCTAAGCAGCACGAAGGATTATTTAAGCCATGAAGAGAGAGGAACATCCTTACTGCTGGCCTAGGTAACCTCAAGCACCCTGGTCGTGTTCGAGGCATCTCATCGAAAGAAGGATTCAAACCAGAGTGGGAGGGTGAGTACAAGAAACGTGATCGATACAAGGAAGAAATAAAAAGTTATTTTAAGGAGGAGGCAAAGAAATACTTCCAAGAGATGATGTCCTAAATTCTATCTGATCCTCCTCCAGAGTTGATGCAGGGTTTGGCGAGTGCGATGTCTGCTCAACAGATGAGCACTCAGGCTCCCCAAATGCAGCTAGTCCCAACAACACAACCATTGGTGACACAGTGTACCACAACCATTCCAAGCAGTGTCGCGTCAATGACAAACAAGGTTCACTATCCAGTTGACGACATTGATAGGCCGATGGCTTGCTCCCTAGTCATAAGATATGGTATTAACAATCATCGTACAAGGGAAGTAGCCATAGGCCTTGCGATCCCAGGATGCAAGTACCATGAGAGCGACATTCTAGAAGACTACTGCAAGGTAGAAGTGTCGACGGTCGTCCAAGGATACGAGGGCAACATGCTAGACATCCCCGGTCCCGAGGGCATTGAGAAACTTGGACAGGCTATCAAGAACTTCATCCTTTGGCCTCGACGAGACGCCTAGTTGAGTGAGCCACCACCATTCTCTCAAGCCCCGCCACTCACTCAGGACTCGTCAGCACTTGTCGATCCTCTTCCTAACCCACCATCGTCGCCGATCGTGGCTCCTGTTGACCCCCACCATCTCCGCCAGCATTCAATTCTCCACCTTCTCCACCACCCAAAGATCCTGAACAAACACGGGAGACACCAGAGCGGCAGAGGAAGAAATTTTCAGTACCCAAATTGGTTTCCCCCTTCGAGCCAAAGAAAAAGACTGTCGGCACGACCAAATTTTTGTCAAGAATTGCACAAAGCCGCACTGCACGTATGAAACATCTTGATGGCTAGAGGAGGGTGAATAGCCTAATAAAACTTTCTACAAAATGTGCTAGACAATTTAATTAGCAATAACAAATAGCGAGAAGCGAGTTTTGCCCAGCCTATGGAGTGTTGCAAGCCACCTATCCAAAGGACAATTCTAATATATTTCACTCAACCGCACAAGTCAAACCGCAAGAGGAAAACTAGAAGGCTACTCTACTCAAGCTACTAAGCACTAGAGAAAACAACTAAGTACTTGAAATGTAATACAAGAGTAGGGTAAGAAATATTTCACTGAGGGGCGATGAATTGAGCCAATCAATCAATAGTTCCAAGTGATGATAATTAAGATAACCAATCCACCGAGATAAATCAATCACAATCAAAGAAGTGAAGACACGATGATTTATCCCGAGGTTCACGTGCTTGCCGGCACGCTAGTCCCCATTGTGTCCCCCTACACCACATGGTTCAGTGGCTAATCGGTATCACACCGAGCCTCTCAAAAGGCGCCACAAGAACCTACCAAATGGTGAGAAGTTTCGACATAAGCAATCCACTAGAGTTGGAATTTGGCGCTCCGCCGGAGAACCACAACAACCCCTCACAACAAGCTCACCGGAGCCGGCCACGAACAATCACCAACACGTGTCGGACCTCCACCGCTGCTCCAAGCCGTCAAGGTGGTGGCAACCACCAAGAGAAACAAGAATCTCGCAGCAAAAGAACACCCAAGTGGCAACTAGATGCAAACTCACAAGCAAATGCACTTGAGATCACTCAATTTCGCTTTGATTAGGCAAACAAGCAAGGGAGAAAGAGTGGAGGGCATGTGCTCAGCTCAAAGGAGTGCTAGAATGATCAACAAACCAAGAGATGCTCCAAAGAGCCGGCCAACACGTATTTATAGACGTACCCCTTCGAATAGAGCCGTTAGGCACTTGATTCTGCTGCAGTCGCGCTGACCGGACGCGCTAGTCGAACTGACCGGACGCGTAGGTGCGCACACCACCCACGCGCGAAGCACGACCAGATGCGCTGGTCGCGTGACCGACCGGACACTCTGGTCAAGCCGAGCAGCGCTCCAGCGAGTCAGCGACCGGATGCGCTGTAGAACTGACCAGACGCGTTACACCCGGCGTCCGGTTTGAGTCCAGTAAGCTCCCACCATGACCGGACGCGTCCGATCCACCGTGACCGGACTCAACACCGCGTTCGGTTAGCTTTTCGCTGATTCTGCTCCACACCAAGTTGACCGGACGCACCGGTCCTGTGAGGTGTCGGACGCTCCGATTAGAAACCCTAGCTGCCCCTCGCGCTGCTCGCTGACACTGACCGGACACGTCCGGTTACGCCGAGACCACGTCCGGTCACCTCTATGACCTCCGTTCGCCTCTGTTTCTTCGTGTCCGGCGCAGTGGAAAATAGGCGTTTCATTTCCCGAAAAGCGCTAAATCCCGCCTCGCAAGTTCGGCGAGAGGGAGAGAGGAACCCAAACCCCTCTCTACCGCTCAAACTTCACCGCCTTCGCAAATGTGCTAACACCACCAAGTGATCATCGTCATGTGCAAGTGTGTTAGCATTTTCACAATCATTTTTCGAGGCGTTAAGTTAGCTCTCCACTAGATCTAAATGTATATGCAAATGAATCGTCATCTAGTGGCACTTAGGTGAATAATAGCCCCGGAAATTCCCCTCTTTATAGTACAGCTATCGATCCTAAATGTGATCACACCCTCTAGGTGTCTTGATCACCAAAATGCAAAACCCTATTGATACCTTTGCCTTGAGCTCTATAGGGTTGCACCTTGTTCCTCCTTCATCACCATGGTAAGCACTTCATCATCCACACTTGATCATCATGCTTCACCATGCTATGTGCTAATCATCCTTTGCTACATACAATCTTAAGCACATGATTAGCACTTGAGCATTGTCACTAATTACCAACACCAAACATAGAGCTTTCAATCTCCCCCTTGACTTGGCTGAGCATGAGAAGTTAGCAAAAAAAACATAAGGTAATTACCGTAAGTATCAGGAAGCCAACAATGGACGATTACAAAAATATCCCTGATAAATACGTGCCTGGAAGGCCTCTACTCAAGTGGGATACACTCAAGAAGATCCTGGCTGGTGTTAAAAGGCTGCATGACTAGTACATGAGAGCATCCTCTGTTGGCATCGACACCATCAATGTGTCTATACCACCAGCTGCATTTGTTAGTGGCAGACAAACGACTGTTATTACCTTCGAGGACATGTGGTTGATGATGAACCTCCAGAGACTCGATGTACAGCTCGTAACGGTGTTTGCATTGTAAGTGTCACTCATACTAACACATGCATGTGTTATTATTAGTGAGTTGTATCAATTTTCAATATCTTACGTGTACGTGCGTCTTGCAGAATGCAATATGATCAGCAGGAGATGTGTTACGGTCCGAATCCTAATTCTAATGCCAGTCAAAGGGTTGGGTATTTGAACCCAATGGAAATATGTGAGGAGCAGCACACATTCAGAATCGGGGATGATCACGAAGACTTACAGGGTTTACAAGGTGAAGAACGGGAGAAGAAAATAGCGGAACTTACGAATGAGTTTGAAGCCAGATACGTCTTGTACCTAGGACACGCAATGCTTCAGTTTCAACACTGGGAATCCATAGTGGCCCCCTACAACTTTGGGTTAGTGTGAGTTTGCATATATCAAATTAATTATTTTAGTACACACATGCATCACAAATTTGATTCGTGCAGGGACCACTAGATCTGCTTCATGATTTTTCCTAGGCCTGGGCAGGTGTTGGTATGTGACTCCGCAGATTACCTGACTACAAGCTATGGAACATTCGTGAGGCACTTAGAGCTGTAAGTCGAGATTTTGCATGCATACTTTAATCGATGAGATGTTGAGAATAACAAGGTGATTCTATTCGAGATTATAGAGCATATAGGTATTACAAGATTAAAGGTGGAAGGTGTGAGTCATCAACACAAGGGCAGCCATTGAAAATACATCATAACTGGCCGATACGTATGGAAATTTATGAATACATATCATACATGTACAATACATAGGACGATGTTGCAAGTAAATAACCACTTTCCCGTTATATAGTGCCACAAGCAACCACTTGGATCGGTCCACTGTGGATTCTACGTGTGCGAGTTCATGAGAGAGAACGGACGATACATCAAGAACCCTTCTAAGGTAATATAAGTAATAGTCATGTATATATTTCTGACATTAAATTTGCAAATGTATTATCAAGTGTAAATATATGATATTTATAAACCTCCTTTCCGGAAATTTGATGTAAAAAAGGCTAAGCACATGACCGAACGTGCTTTATACAACATAGTTGAGGACCTGTGCTCATTCATCTTGAAAGAAGTCATTCCATGCGAAGGGAAATATCACGATGCTACCAGCGTCTTAGCACGCCCAGAGTATAGAATGCTCACAGATATTAGTAGGCTTCAACTTAGTCGAGACAGTTATTAGACAACGGGTGAAAACTTTGATGTATATAATGTGTGATGTATAGATACTCTTGTAACTTTATGTTTGTGAGCACGAAACTTTGATGTATATAAATGTATGTATGAAATATTTAAATTTCATGTTGCTATATTTGAACACCATCCAATAAGGTTTAGTAGTTCCAATATCAATGTATATGTATATATTTAATAATATAAAAATATCTAACATCACAGGCGGTTGCTTTTGAACCGCCTGTGGAAATCCATTTTCATAGACGGCTCACTTAGTGAACCGCCTGTGTAAATGATCCATTTACACAGGCGGTTCAAAAGCAACTGCCTGTGTTGTGGTCCCATTTCCACTGGCCTTCAGCGCAGGCGGTGCTGAAAAACGCTAGTGCAAATGCGTGGAGACCCGCCTGTATAGTATGTCTCTGTACTAGTGTATATAATCTGTCCACGAGGCTTAGCAATACAATCATCTATTTCACCGGTTCTCTCCCTCCTACTACACTTCCGAGCAAGGCATATACCTACCAGTAGACAAGTACTAGTAGCAAAATCATGGAGGCTAGAGCTACCATACAAGCATCTTTTCCTCTTTCTGCTTTCTCGGACTTACACTGAGATTATTTGCACAGGAATGTAGAAGAAGGGTCAATTTGGTAAGGCTCTGATCGACTTTGGCTCCTCTTGTGGAGCATCTTCTCTAATGAAGCTAAATCCATTCGAGAAAACATTTGGCAAAATCGGCTCAAGTGACAATTTTGTTATAACTAGCAAATATACCCGTAAGTTGCAACAGAAAAAGAAATAAATGCTTCGTGGGAGTTGTGTTAAAAAAAAGGAAAAATCATTTATTTGTGTAAATATAATTTTACAATTTGTTCACTTAATTTATACGTTAGAAGTCCAGGGACAGCGGATTGAACACATTGCTGCTTTTAGTTTTTTTTTGTTTGGTTTGTACCAGTGTCACAAAGTTTCTGATACGAACGGTACGAGAAACAAGTATGTGGATCAAAAAGTTCCTGATTCGTGAGAGTATATCTCTTTAGGACGATTAGTTCGAAGAGTGGAACGTGGTCCCTAGATAATTTAGATGATATACCTGGAACGTAGCTATGAAACGGGAACATGATTCTGATATATTTATTTATATAAATATTTAGTACCATAATTTTAGATTGCACGGATTCCTAAAAAATATATTGCACGGAGAATACTGACGTTAATGGTTTATAGATTTGATAAGAAAATATGAATGCATTCTAGCGTTCGGGTTGCAGGTCCATTTGCATTGACTGTCTCATTATTAGGACATGGCTCATCGGACTGCAGGCCTATTTGATTGTCGACTGCAGGCCTATTTCTCTCCTCTCCCATCGACTCTACTCATTCATCCGACACATAGAGCATAGAGCTGTCGTACAGGAGAAACTAGAGCGCCGCCGCCAGCACCCGCCCCCAGCACTGCACCGCTCCACCACCAACGTCCACTCCAGCGCCGCCCGCCGCCGCCCCCGGCCCTAGCGCCGCGCCACGCAGCCGCCCCAGCACCACGGCATGCAGCAGAACCAATGCCGTGCAGCTGCCAAGCTTTAGAGGAAGCTACGCCCAATGCCGCGTCGTGAATCTCTGTAGCTCCACTGCGTGGCGATTGTCGTCTGCATCCTCTCGATGATTCGGTGTGCTTCGGAACGTCATCCCAACTCGCGTGTGCAGCAGAACCAGTGCCGCGCAGCTGCCAAACTTTAGAGGAAGCTGTGCCCAATGCCGCGCCGCGAATCTCTGCAGCTCCACTGCGTCGCAATTGCCGTATGCATCCTCTCGATGATCCGGTGTATCCCAACTCGTGCCCCCATCATCAATCTGTCGTTGTGCCGCATCGGGAGACCTGTCCGTGGTGGATTCGATTTGGAAAAATCTTTGGTGGCTGAACTTGATCCGCTTTCGTCTCTAACTCATTGTCAAACCACCATCCGTGTAGCTAGTTAGGGGAGGCTCAGGAAAAAGAAAAAATCCATGAAAAGAAAAAGGAATTGGACATGAAAACGGAAAAACGTAAACTGTAACCGAGTTGATGTCTTAGTTGGACGAAAAATTTTGTGCTAGAAATTTTGCCTTTTTATTATTAGAGATAGATTTGTGTCAAATTTGTGAGAGGAGTCTGGAGAAACCATATTTTCTGATCTCCTCTAGGCATCCTCGCCGAAGTTATTTTTTGAATGATTGTTTACCAGAACTTTAGTCAGAACCGAAGCCGTTCTAGAAGCCCTGCTAAACTAGCTCGAAGAGCATGAAACCCTGAGCGTACAGGAACATGTACGACAAAAATCCAACTCAATTTCAGACAAATATTTTACTACTTCCCCCATTTCAAATTATACGACGTCCTGGCTTTGCTAGATATATAATTTTTGTTATCTATTCAGATATGCATTGTGTCTAGATATATAGTAAAAATTAATGTAACTATAAAAGTCAAATTGTTTTATATAATTTAGAATGGAAGAGTATCTAATAATCATCCAAACTGGACGAGATGCCGTGAGCTATTTTTTTTACTACCTGACAATCATCAGTTGTTATATCATCAGTGGGCGAGAAGTATTCATGCCAAGCTACCGACTTTTTCCACAAACAGAAATCATGGACGTCACCCTGTCACGACTCAGGATCCGATGTCACGAGTGACGATAGAGCTGCCACAGACTGCGCCACGCCTTACGCTTGGGTGTCACCGTCTTCGGGATAAGGCAGGGCGTCGACGGAATGAGCATGACCGGGTGCGCCCGACAGCTCGGCCGGGATACGTGCTCGCCTGCTGCGAGGCCAGCCTGCGGGGACGTTGGCTACATGCCTACATGACTATCAGGGCACACGCACCAACAGAACCACGTCAGCCAAAAATCATGTATAGAAACTACACTCCACGATGGAAGAGTCTTCGCGTAATAAATATTAGGGTTAATTGGATCTACACCATTACAATTTTGCAGTTTTTGAACCACGCCACTACTATTTGACAAACTATGCCAGTGACATTATAATTTTGCACTTATTTGAGCCACGCCACTATGTACGCCCGACAGCGTCTTTAGGCCACTTTCAGGCGTACAGGAGTAAGACATATTTTCGTATGGACTTATTTGCCCTCCCCTGAAAAGGATAAGGTCGCTGAAGCCTGCGTCCTCCGTTCACCCGCCTATCCCCGTCCTCTGCTCTTCGCCGGCGACGACACTCTCCATCGGCTTCTCCCCTCTCCATCACCGGTGCCCTATTCTCAAATCACCCTGAGTTGGTGAAACCGGCTCCTACAGAAGAAGTGCAAGCCAAATGAGCATAAACAAGGCCAAATGAGCATGACTGCTTGACTCCCAAACTCCATTGCACTGTTCTTCCGCCCTTTATTGGTAATTCATGATTGAGCGGCTTAACATATCAAATAAATGTGCTCAGATGTGTGCGATGAAGGCACAATGACATATCATGCATTTACCGAAAATCACAATCTGACATAAAAGGTTGGCAATGCCCAGATAACATAACAAGTTGGTGTTGTCCATGCAACACAACATACCAGATCACAGGAGCATTCCAGGTGCTGAGTTCCCCAACCCAAATCAGTGCTACTTAACATGACTACAAAAGGCACATGAGGTGCTACTTTAACAGTTCACAAGAGGCACCATTCATGAGTTGCATGGCAGCAAAATATATATATGAGTATTTCTTCTAACTTATACCATCAAAAGCCCAGAAAAGTGCATGTCTCATCTACTAGACGCCAAGCCAGCTCTTCAAGCTTCTGACCACTCTTGCTTCAGGTGCACTGGCAGCCTTCTTGAGCTTCTTTTTGACAGGAGTCTTTTTCTTCTTTGTCGGCTGCTTGTTCCCACTTGTCTTCTTTTTCTTCTGTTTTGGTGGCTGGCTAGGTCCTTCATCTTCTTCTCTAGCCCTACAACAGTTGTTACTGTTAGGTAAGTGAGATCAATTTATATAGCAAAAATTAGTTGAAGATATATTGATTCACCTTTTAAGTGATGCACTGTAGATGCCTCATCAACACCATCATCATCTTCTGTTGGTTTTGCCAACTTGCAAGTCTTCTCAAAGTGCCCAAAGCCTTTGCACCTTTTGCATTTCACCTTCCTCCTGTTTGCCCTTTGTTCCATACTCCCTCTGATCCTCACCACTGTACTAAATCATCAAACACAGTACTATCCACAACAACTAAGAGGACTTGGCAATGCATCTCTGACTTATACATTTCAAACAAGTTTTGGAACTGAACATCATTCACAATCATTACATCCTCACCCACAGACTTGTCAAAGTACCAAACAGTGGCCTTCTGGTAAGAGCTCCAACTGACCTCATTGCATAGGATAGAAACCAACAACTCAAATGTAATCGTGCCTACCTCCACAGCCCATTTAACAACTTTTCCCTTACAATATGATTTTTTTCCATCATTGTCTTTAGTCATAAAAGCTTCAACTTTGATCTCTAAGGAAAACATAGAAATCCTAGCACAACAGAAATAAAAACGATAACAGTCAAACCTGAATTGGAACAATGAACAGATGAAATAATACTAACAAACTGGACAAACTTTAGCATTTAGTACTGAAAAAAATAATACTGGAATTCTACAAAAACTGGACAAAGTTTAGCATTTAGTAATCAAAAGAAATAATACTAACAATAGAAAGCTATATAAGCCAATTGCCAATGCAAGCATGGGGCTCTACGGACGGGGGCAGCCTGCATCCTCGCTCTACTCCATTTGAATCAGTGGCTGACCCAACCGAAAATTTCAGGTAGGGCAGACCGCCACGTATATCTAACAAAAGTCACTGATATCTCGGTTTAGCCATGAATGTATACCGTATTTATATTGCAATATCACATAACAATTCTATTTTAGTTGGTAATTCGACAATAGGTGTTAAACTTGTATTCGTAAAACCAATATTGACAAACTGAGGTGGAGTTTGACACACAACGATGGTTTTTGGAGTTGCAATTAGGACTAACAATAACTTCAAATATATATCAACAATAGCATGTTCACGACTAAATTGGCATTCAGCAAAACATTCGGAACAAGAATTTGAAAGATTGCTGGACTAGCAATTGTGGGTTTTCAATCAAAAGCATCAAGTATAATAAGGGAAAAAGTAGCTGCGATTTGCATGTAGGCTTCGGTGGTGTGCTCTGCTTGCCAAAAGGGGGCCCGCCTACCTAATTGATGGGCCTGTGGCCGGCCAAACGGCCCATAGGTGCCCCAAGTCATGCGAAGTCTCCCACTGCTAGTCATCTTCAACCTCCGCACGGTCCCTCTGAAGGTCGACACTTCGCCAGTCGGTGCTCCATGGAGATGCCACCGGAGGTAAGGGGTTCCGCCCAGAGGGGAGGTAGGGCGGCCGCCCTATCTCGCCCTATAGGTCGGTCCGGCTATGATTTGAATGGTGGATGGACGAGCAAGTGCGAGTAATTGACAGGGCGGTGGAATAGGAAAGATGCACGGCCCTGGTTCCAGATCGCGAGAGCATACCTAGAACCGGTGTCAGCGACTTCCGCCATCGCCGACGACGGCGCAGGCGCCATGTCGCCGCTCTTCATGGCCGCGGCAACCCTACTGGAACGGGCCCGCAACGATGACGACCATCATGGCTCCAAGATGCGTCCCTACGCCGAGGTCCAGTGCGCCGCCACCAATCGCCTCGCCGTCACGGTGCCGCTGCTCGAGTTCTAGGGTTAGGGATTGGAGAAGGGAGTGGGGAACGGGGACGGGGAATAGACAGACGAAGCTAGGCGTCGGGTAGATGAACGAAGCTGGCGTCGGGGCCTTATCCTTTCACGGGAGGGCAGAACAGTCTATACGGAAATACACCTTCCTCTTGTACACCTGCATGTGGGCCATAGGTCGCGGCAAACGTAGACAATGGCGTATCTCAAAGATCAGCGAAATTATAATGGCACTGGCATAGTTAGTCTAATAGTAATGTCGTGTTTCAAAAACGTGAAAATTGTAATGGTGTAGATCCAATTAACCCTAAATATTAGTCTTTTTTTTCTCTCTCCCTCCTTATCCTTTCCTCTGTTACTCTCTCCTCTCGTTCTCTCCTAGCCTCAGGATGCAGGAGAATGCATGCGGCGAGCACAGCGGCAGGCGAGCAAGCCACATGCGGGTGAGTGCATGCGGTTGCGGCAGGCGCGCAGCGGCGGGCGAGCGAGCCACACGCGTGCCCGTGAGTGAGTGCATGCGGTGGCGGCGGGCGTGTGCGGCGGCGTGTGGGCGAGCGCACGCGGCGGGTGAGTGTGGCGGCGCGGGCGAGCGTGGCAGCGCCGGTGAGTGCACACGACGGCCGTCGGGAGAGCGCAGACGAGCATCACGATGAGCAGTTCGGCGAGCACACGCGACGGCCTTCCAGCGAGCGCACACGGCGGCAACGCGGTCGGCGTGGGCGGCGCGGCAACGTGACCGGTGCGGGCGGGCGTGGCCGGTGTGGCGAGCGCACGCGGGCATTCCAGATCGAAACCGCTGGTTTCTTCCCAACGGGGATTTGATCATTTCTTCATGTATCGGGTCAAGGAAAGACATCGTTTTCCTCCTGAGAAACGATTTCTTCTGTTTGGTTCTCTTTCCTTATTAATTAACGTACCATGTCAGCATTTTACTTAGGTGACATCTCATTTAATAAAGATAGAAACCACCATTAATGTTCCGTTGGACTGCCCTCGGCACCGCCACCACTTTTGGGGTACGACGTTTGCTGCGCGCGCGTGTAGACACCCACTATTGGGGTTTCGACGTTTGTGGTGACATCACTGTTGGGGGCACGATCGACCTTTTGATAAGTAAGTACTTGACAAGTGCCATGGAAATTAGTTTTACTGAGGAAATTAGAATGCAAATTTGAATTTTAGTCTTAATCTATTGTAATACAGTATGTACCCATGTGCCCTATAAAATCTCGCAGAAGTGGCTGCTATTTTACCTGGAACCAAACTTCACTCCACCGTTCCTCGTTCAGTTCACCGGCGAGCAGCGGCCATGGATAACCAAGCCCCTCCGGTTCCCCGCGTCAAGCTCGGCACCCAGGGATTCGAGGTCGCTTTATCTCTCTCGTAGTTCACCTCTCCCCGAATTATCTTGTTGCGGCGGCCGCGCCTCCGCTCTCACGTTGTCCGCTAGCCCGGTGCTTTGATTGAATCGACTCCGCCGATTGCCATCCATGTAGGTGTCCAAGCTAGGGTTCGGGTGCATGGGACTGACGGGAGCGTACAACTCCCCGGTGGATGACGAGGCCGGCATCGCCGTCATCACGCACGCTTTCAGCCGCGGGGTCACCTTGTTCGACACCTCCGACGTATACGGCCCCCTCACCAACGAAATCCTCCTCGGCAAGGTCCGTTCGCACTCTCCTTTTTCTGGAGAGTTCTTACAGAGTTATGGGCGTGAACTTTTACTGATCCGCGGAAGACATCGCTGCCTGTGTTGCAGGCGCTGAAGCAGCTGCCGCGGGAGCAGGTGCAGGTGGCCACCAAGTTCGGGATTATACGGCGTGACGAGAGGGGCGCGCCGACCTTTTGCGGACGGCCGGAGTACGTTCGCGCCTGCTGCGAGGCCAGCCTGCGGCGCCTCGACATCGACTGCATCGACCTCTACTACCAACACCGCATTGACACCACAATTCCCATCGAGGAGACGGTCTCTGCAGCCTGCCTGCACATTCGACCTGCCTTAAAGCAGTCGGCGTTGTTGGTGTGTTGCTAATGTGAATTCTTTGTTCGAAATCATTGCAGATTGGCGAGCTCAAGAAGTTGGTGGAGGAGGGGAAGGTCAAGTACATCGGATTGTCAGAGGCGAGCCCGGATACCATTAGGCGCGCACACGCTGTGCACCCGATCACCGCGGTGCAGATGGAGTGGTCTCTCTGGTCTCGCGACATTGAGCCCGAAATTGTGCCGCTCTGCAGGTGATTCATGGATTGCAGATTCTTTTGTTCCAGCCCATGGAGGTCCTGACACCTTAGTCCTTACCGGATATTTATCATGTAATAAGATTCTTTTTGCTCTGTGGACTTCAGAGAACTGGGCATTGGAATTGTGCCATACAGTCCTATTGGCCGTGGGTTTTTCGGTGGGAGAGGAGTGAAAGAACAAGTGTCCGCTGAATCTATTCTGGTATTGGTGCAGTCTACCTCAGAATATTGTTTCTTTCTTCCATTGCAAAAGAAAAAAAATCATTTCTTGGTCTGTACCAAAACCTTTTTTAGTTCACTTACAGATTTAACTTTGGCTTGTCAGCATGGGCACCCAAGGTTTGCAGCAGAAAATCTAGAGAGGAACAAACAAATTTATCTGCGAATGGAAGAACAGGCCAATAAGCACCATTGCAGCCCTGCTCAGCTGGCTTTAGCATGGGTTCTGCATCAAGGAGATGATGTGGTTCCTATACCAGGTGTGACCTTATAATCTCATTTTCTTATCACTGACGATGGTCAGTGCTTTCAGGCTGATGAGTCACAGAATTGTTCACCCAAAGATGCATTTCCAGGCACATTTTCTTGTATACACTTTCAGAGAAAAGTGTATGGCATCATATTCATAGACCATTAATGATTGGAAATAGTTTAAGTAGTATGATTTGGGAGAAACCCTTTTCAGTTATGATATAGTCTGTTTTGGCAGAGAACCACTATAATGTAGAGGAACACATCCAGTCAAACAACCTTTCCTTGTTTCGAATGGAAGTAACCTCCTTCCTTCCTAATGTGTGTGCATGATAGCTTGTTGAATAGTTTGTGCCATATGATCTCTTTTACTGAGCTATGAAATACTACTTAAACTATTCATGCTTAATGGCTATATGTTCCGATAGTCCTGTATTTAGTCACTGACAGATGTTTCCTACAATTTCTCAGGGACAACCAAAATCAAGAATCTAGATTCCAACATTGACTCCTTGAAGGTGAAACTGACAGATGAAGATCTGAAAGAAATGGGCAGCCAGATACGTGAGGAAGATGTGGCTGGTGAAAGACAATTCGCTTCCTTTCAACATGCCACCTGGAAGTATGCTGATACACCAAAGAAGCAGAGCTAAAAAATATTTGAAAGCAACAATGATGATTCGGTTGGCGTGACACTCTCCTGCAGATGTCCTCAGGAATACCTGTTCTAAATAATGTAGAGAGAAGAATTTGATTTTGTGTGTACTTATGCGAAGCTAAGACTCAAGAGTGTAGAGTCACCTCATGGTTATACCTTTAGACGTGCAATATGTCTAAATATATAGTAAAATTAATGTATCTATAAAAGTAAAAAAATTTATATATAATTAGAATGGAAGAGTATTTATTAATGATCCAAACTTTACAAGATGCTGTGAACTATTTTACTACCTAACAATCATCAGTTGTTATTGTCATCAGTGGGCGAGAAGTATTCATGTGCCAGGCTACCGACTTTTTCCACAAACAGAAATCATGCACGTCACCCTGCCACGACTCACGATCCGATGTCACGAATGACGACAGAGCTGCCACAGCCTGCGCCACGCCTTCCGCTGCGGTGTCACTGTCATCTTCTTCGGGATAAAAGGCAGGGCGCCGCCGGCATGAGCATGACCGTGTGCGCCCGACGGCCCAGCCGGGAGACGTGCGCGCCTGCTGCGAGGCTAGCCTGCACGGACGTCGGCTATACATCTACCTCGACTATCAGCACCGCCCCACTGTTGGGGTACGACGTTTGCGCTGCGTGCGTAGACACCACTGTTGGGGGTTACGACGTTTGCGGCGTGTGCGTTGACGTCACTGTTGGGGACATGACTTTTGCGGCACGTTTGATAACTGCTACTCCCTCCGGCCACGAATAAATAACCCTCTAGCTAGAGAAGCCAAAGGGTCACTTATCTGTGGACGGAAGGAGTACTTGACAATGTATGCATATATTTTGGGTTTTGCCTCTAAGATTTGGGAGGTGGATGCGATAGAGTCCAGCGATGACAGTGACACGAGAGGGCTGAAGTCACGCCGGAAATATACTCGTGGAATTCAAATAGCAAAGGAGAGGCCCGAAGATGATAGATGCCATACAGTCCAGCGATGAAGGTGACACGAGAGGGCCGGAGTCACGCCAAAAATATCCTTGTGGAATTCAAATAGCAAAGAGGGTCCGAAAGGTATGTCGAGGGGCAAAAGAAAAGCCACGTCTCAAAAGTGACCGATGCTATAGTTGGGGTGGATCCAAAGTACTGTGATCAGGTGGTGGTGATAATAATTCTGAAATTGTCCACGGAGCACAGTATAAATTTACTTCCTTTGTTGTAAACAGTAAATATTCGTCATGTTCTTCAACGACACTTTTCAGCGAACGAACAGTGTTTTTCTCTCGCAACAAATCAGCATCAAATTTCAACGAAAGGAACATGGAAGCACCTTGTCGTACACATCAGACTCATTTTCTTGCCAAACTTTTGTCAAAAGTGTGGCTTTAATTTTGTTCGTCATACTTTTTGTGACAATCAAGAGAGCGGCGCAAATCGAGAGAGATGCCAGATCGATTGGGGACTTGCGAGCTAGGGTTTAGGAATCTTCTGTTTGTATATTCGTTCATATATGCATTTAATGGTTCCAGTGCACCTGAGGCCATATAGCGGTAGGGAATGATCGGGCCGGTATAATGCTGGCCCATTAGTCTGCTCATGCCAACGCTACTCCCGTGCTCGTGTTGAAACTATGTTTTTTTTGTGGACAGCGTCCAGTATTGGCCACCGGACCGTTTGGCCATTAAAAAAAGGAGTAGATATCTATACCTAATAATAAAGAGGTAAAATTTTCACCAAAATTTTTTTACCTACATGTAAGATATAAGACTCTTCCTAAACAAGATTATATGTAAGATGTAAGACTCCTCCTAAACCAAGATTCAATCTCAGATACGTCTATTTTAGGAATATGGCTCTCCCTCTATAATAACCATCCGATCGTGCTATACGAGCCCTCCATCGTCCGTGATCTTACATGTAAGATGTAAAAGTTATAGTGTGATACGTTAAGGACGATGAAGATCGAGTAAAAAGCTGTTTTCAAATCCAACCGAAAATTGGATGCAAGACGAACGTGGGAAAAAACTAATTTTCCTTTCCTTTCCTTCGGAGAGCAGTCTTTGGGCGGTGGAAAACGGGAGGCTCTTCCCACAAGGACGAGAGTCCTGTTAGGAAAGTGCTACCTCCCTCCCTTAGACTATCCACACTTATGGACCTCTATATTCATCCTCTAAGGCTATCCGCATTCATGGACCTCTATATTCATCCTCTATACGTCCTAGTCAGCAAGATTCTCTCCTCTATACTCAATTCTCCCGCACCCATTTATCCTCTATATCATCCTCTATCCACTCTATCCATTGCGGGACTCACTTGTCACTTTATCTAAATATATCTATGTGTGATCTAGTTTTGAAGGATTTATTGAGACGAATTTAATAGTGCAATCAAAATTTAATTTGGTTTTTTGGTTCGTGAGTTATAGCATTTTTTCCTTTGTTTAGCTAGTGGGGCCCGCCACTGCCCACTGTAGAGTAAGCACTATACCACTCTAAATATAGAGTGAGAGAAAGAATAGAGTATCATTTTAGAGTACCCAGTGCAGCAGTTTTTACTCTATATTCATACTCTAAAGCTTTAGAGTATCACTTTAGAGTACCCATTGCGGGTAGTCTAAAAGGAATATTCTATCCTAGTCACCACAAAATATACAGTTTCCCCGTATTCATCTATCCTCTATATCATCCTCTATCCACTGTGGGGCCTACTTGTCACTTTATCTAAATATATCATGTGACATCTTGTTTTGAAGTATTTATTGAAACGAATTTAATGGTACAATCATAATTTAATTTAGTTTTTTTAGTTTGTGAGTTATAACATTTTTTGTATCGTTGAACAAGTGGGGCCCGCGCTGGTATGTGCTCTCTCTCTCACGCGCGCGGACAGCAGCAGCAGCGGGTAGCGGACGTCCGCTACTCCGCTAGGAATAGCGGATGGCGAGCGGTAGCGAACCGGGATGCCGTATGCGGTGCAGCTGATTTTTACGGTAAATACTACTGCACCGATGGATAGCGGACGAGATGGCGTATCCAGTGCGGTTGGTCTTAATGCCCTTGCCGTGATTTATTTGCTGTGATTTTTTTCCCTGATAAAATAACTCTGATTTTCTTTATAAAAATAAAGATAAATAGTAATATAATATTGTGGGTTTTAAAAGTTTAACATTTACTTAATATAAACAAATATTTCTATCAAGTTGTTGGTTTTAATTAGAAATAAATTATTAATATGACATGAATTAGTCGATGATCTAACTAATCAATTTGTAAACTCAAATCTTGAGCAGTTTCACGTTCAATCTAATCAAAACAAATTTTTTCCAAGCTATCTGCACGTACCAATGCAAATCTCTGAAATGTCTAGATATACCCGTACGACTTTTAACAAGGGCTGACATGTGAAAACTGAAACATGACTACTAAATATTAAAGTTACATATTTTTATGGATTCTTAAAAAAAAGTCACGTAACTTGATATCTAAATCTACAAACACATGGACAGTCAGTATAAAAACTGAAGTTATGATACTTTGTAGGTAAATATTTCGTTCTTTACAATGGAAAAAATATATCAAGATTATATTTTAATTTAATATAAATAACTTATATTATAGATATTATGATCATCATAAAATAAATAATAGCTTTTAATTATATAAAAAGATAAATAGTAAATAGATACGTAACCTTGTTATCCTTGTTTTCATTAACGAGCCTGTGCGTTTGTGACCGTTGCAACAACCACTCATAACATCAATAGTAACAACTATAGAAATTAAGTTATTGTGGTCGCTGCAGTTGTGCAAAAAGATAAAGCAAACAAGTTAAACATTTGATAGTTTTTTTTTCTCCTGTTGCAACGCACGGACACGTTTGCTTGTAGATACATAATACCCCCTTTGTTTTAATTTATAGCTTGTTTTGACTTTTTTAGATATCCGATTTTTATAATGTATGTAGACATATCATATATCTAGGTGCATAACAAAAACTATTATACTAAAAAGTCAAAACGATTTATAATTTAGAACGGAGGGTAGTATATATGTGTAGTATAGACGAGTTACATCTTATCCCTTCCCATCACAAAGGGTCAAAGGGTATTATGGACAACTTATTATTCTAATACTAATGTGTATATATTCCAACAATTGCAATCAGGGATCCGAATAGCTCTCGGATTAATTTTTACCATCCAGATTCTGTAATCCTATAGCCATAATCTAAATTATTGTAATATACAGTATGTACCCATGTGCCTATAAAATCTCGCAGAAGTGGCTGCTACTATATTTCCTGGAACCAAACTTCATTCCACCGTTCCTCTTCCTCGTTCAGTTCACCGGCGAGCAGCGGCCATGGATAACCAAGCCCCTCAGGTTCCCCGCGTCAAGCTCGGCACCCAGGGATTCGAGGTCGCTTTATCTCTCTCCGTTCACCTCTCCCTGAATTATCTTGTTGCGGCGGCCGCGCCTCCGCTCTCTCGTTGTCCGCTAGCCCGGTGCTTGATTGAATCGAATCGACCCGGCCGAGCCGATTGATTCCATCTATGTAGGTGTCCAAGCTGGGGTTCGGCTGCATGGGGCTGACGGGCGCGTACAACTCCCCGCTGGACGACGAGGCCGGCATCGCCGTCATCACGCACGCTTTCAGCCGCGGGATCACCTTGTTCGACACCTCCAACGTATACGGCCCCCTCACCAACGAAATCCTCCTCGGCAAGGTCCGTTCGCACTCTCCTTTTTCCGGAGAGTTATGGGCGTGAACTGAGTTTTACTGACCCGCGGAAGACATCGCCTCTGCCTGTGCGCAGGCGCTGAAGCAGCTGCCGCGGGAGCAGGTGCAGGTGGCCACCAAGTTCGGGATACTGCGTGACGAGAGCGGCAACCGGACCGTGTGCGGACGGCCGGAGTACGTTCGCGCCTGCTGCGAGGCCAGCCTGCGCCGCCTTGACATCGACTGCATCGACCTCTACTACCAACACCGCATTGACACCACAATTCCCATCGAGGAGACGGTCTCTGCAGCCTGCCTTAAACCAGTCGGCGTTGTTGGTGTGTTTGCTCATGTGAATTCTTTGTTCGAAATTACTGCAGATTGGAGAGCTCAAGAAGTTGGTGGAGGAGGGGAAGGTCAAGTACATCGGATTGTCAGAGGCGAGCCCGGACACCATTAGGCGTGCACACGCTGTGCACCCGATCACCGCGGTCCAGATGGAGTGGTCTCTCTGGTCTCGCGACATTGAGCCCGAAATTGTGCCGCTCTGCAGGTGATTTGATGGATTGCAAATTCTTTTGTTCCAGCCCATGGAGGTCCTGACCGGATATTATTACGTATTAAGATTCTTTATGCTCTGTGGACTTCAGAGAATTGGGCATTGGAATTGTACCATACAGTCCTCTTGGCCGTGGGTTTTTTGGTGGAAGAGGAGTGAAAGAACAAGTACTACTATACCAGTAGGCAAGTACTACTACCAGTAGGCAAGTACTACTATACAGGCATCTTGCTCCTCTTTCTACTTTCTCAGACTTAAACACACTTCAGAGCATTTGCAGTGAAATGTAGTAGAAGAAGAGGAGTCTGAAACCTGAGCGTATAGGAACGAACATACTGCCTGTAATGGGATTACAGCCTTATCGCAGGCAGTATATAGGAACACCCTTCAGAGCTCAATTTCAGGCAACTATTTTACCATCTAGTCTAGTCTAGTACTAATCATCCAAACTTTGCAAGACGCCGTGACCTATTTTACTATCTCAACCATCTAAACTTTACGCATACTCAGTTCCATTACTCGACAGAGACAGAATGACTGGAATGGGATTACAGGCAGCCTTATCGCCGCCCTAAAGGTGATTTGGCAAGACTGGATATAAACGAGCCGGCGGCAGATTTTCAGCGAGCTCGTATCAGTTGTCACCATCACTGGGCGAGATCGTGCCAGCCTACCGACTGCCACAAACAAAAATCATGGCTCGTCACCCTGTCACGAGCCGATGTGATGTGACAGAGCTGTCACATGCTTGCTCGTCCTCCTCCTCGGGTTTGTTGTCGTTGAGCAGAAGGTAGTGTTTAGTTCCTTTAAAATTTCAAAAATTTTATAAGATTCTCCGTCACATCAAATCTTTAAACGTATACATGAAGTATTAAATATAGTTAAAAGAATAACTAATTACATAGTTCAGTTGTAAATCACGAGACGAATCTTTAAAATCTAATTAGTATATGATCGGACACTAATTACCAGATACAAACGAAAGAATTCCTGTGCTTCCAACATATTTTACGCGGGCAACTAAACACAAACTAGCAGAGCTTTTTCGCCCTGTCAGCAACTACCGTCTGCACTGCCGAGCCGAGTGTTCCCTTCCACTTCCTGCCTTCTCTTCTCAGCACGGCAGCAGCATTCGATCCCCCGAGACTGCAGCCGCCCGCCGCGCCATGGAGCAAGCCGCCCTGCCGCAGGTTCCCCGCGTCAAGCTCGGCACGCAGGGGCTGGAGGTGATTCACTTCGTTCCTCTCTCTCTCTCTCTCTCTCTCTCTCTCTGTGCCTCCGTCGATGGCCTCGAACTGACTCGGCTGCTCGGTTCGATTCCGACCGACCGCCGCCGGCCGATGCAGGTGTCGAAGTTGGGGTTCGGGTGCATGGGGCTCACGGGCTCCTACAACGCGCCGCTCGGCGAGGAGGCCGTCGCCGCCGTCGTCGCGCACGCCTTCCGCCGCGGGGTCACCTTCTTCGACACCTCCGATGCCTACGGGCCCCACACCAACGAGACCCTCCTGGGGAAGGCGCTGAAGCAGCTGCCGCGGGAGCAGGTGCAGGTGGCCACCAAGTTCGGGATAGGGCAGGGCGCCGCCGGCATGACCGTGTGCGGCACGCCCGAGTACGTGCGCGCCTGCTGCGAGGCCAGCCTCCGCCGCCTCGACGCCGGCTACATCGACCTCTACTACCAGCACCGCGTCGACACCAACGTCCCCATCGAGGACACGGTCTGCATCTCTTGGCCACATTGCTCCCGTTCTGCTTGCCTCGCCGACGTCGCTGCTGCTGTTGCTATTATGAACTATTGTGCCGAAATCGATGCAGATTGGTGAGCTCAAGAAGCTGGTGGAGGAGGGGAAGGTCAAGCACATCGGCTTGTCGGAGGCGAGCCCCGACACGATCCGCCGCGCGCACGCCGTGCATCCCATTACCGCTGTGCAGATGGAGTGGTCGCTCTGGTCCCGTGACATCGAGCCTGAGATCGTGCCACTCTGCAGGTGAGCTTTGCTCTCCATCACTCACAAGCCCTGTTCCACCAAGTTCATTAATAAAGGTCAAGTGTGGTTCTGATTTAACACGAATTTCATTGTACTCTATGGACTACAGAGAATTGGGGATTGGAATTGTGCCTTACAGTCCAATCGGCCGCGGTTTTTTTGCTGGAAGAGGAGTGACACAGCAAGTTTCTTCTGTATCTAGTCTGGTACAAACAAAATTTTCCTTGGAACTGATATCCTGACCTCTATCTATTCAGTTTCATACTTATGCATTTTAACCCTGGTTTCATCAGCAAAGGCATCCAAGATTTACAGCAGAAAGCTTGGAGAAGAACAAGCAGATTTACCTGAAAATAGAAGACCTGGCCAAGAAGTACCAGTGCAGCCCAGCTCAGCTAGCTCTAGCTTGGGTTCTGCATCAAGGGGATGATGTGGTTCCTATACCAGGTCTGACCTTACGTAACCCTGCCCTTGTTCAATGACGGCGCACAATGTGAACTGCTGATATTCGTACTATTCCCTAGATAAACAAGAACACCAGATGAATAGTTAGAAAGTTTCCTGTATATACTTTCTGAGAAAAGTGAAATGTGCAAAATGATTCATATGTTATAGGTAACGAACACAAATAGCTTTGTCTAATGTTAAAACTATCATCTTTGATTTTTGCTGATTCACAAGAGGAGCAGTGAGGTAACAGATCATTTCCATAGATCCTCCTATAATAAAAATGGCCTTATCTAAATATGTATATGTGTACAGCCTGTTGAATTGTTCGTGATATATTTGGCTTTTTACTTAGCTGTAATATAGTTCAGTTCCAAACTTACAATTGATCTGTGCTTGTTATTCACTTCAAAGACTGAAGCAAGTCATCAGTGAACAGGATTGTTTTTTTTGTATTGTCAATGTAAAATCATCCTACATTTGGTTGCTGAGAGACGTTCATTAATTTCTCAGGGACAACAAAAACGACGAACCTAGATGCCAACGTTGAGTCCTTGAAGGTGAAGCTCACAGCTGAGGACCTGAAAGAAATTGCCTGCCAGATACGTGCAGAAGATGTGGCTGGTGGAAGACAATACAGTTCCTATGCACATACCTCCTGGAAGTATGCAGATACACCAAAGAAGTGAAGTTCTGGAAACCTTGCAGCAATAACAAACATATGCGAATGTTGAACTATTTCCCTGCATTTGAGCCGAAATCCTACCAATGATGTATCTTGTGAAAGCACTAATAACTCTAGACGAAGAATAATCTGCTTTTCCATCAGTGATTATGAGCAGACGATGATTTTGTCCGTGCTTCTTAAGATACAAGAATCCATTGTAGATCTAGCTCATTGCTGCATAGTCAGACAAATTTTGAACTCCGAACCTACCGACAGCAGGTACTTGCTCGTGCTGGGTATGAAGCATCTATGCTCACTTCAAACTGGGCCATGGTTAGGGGGACTAAAGTTTAATCTCTACCGCATCGGATGTTCGAACACTAATTTGGAGTATTAAACATATGGTTATCCTAGCGCTCGGACGTCCGACGCGTAAGATGCGTCCGGACACCGCTTCTCTTTCCAAACCCGCCCGCCCCTCGCAACACGAATATAAATCGGATCGGAATAGAACGGAATGGAATTACGTCCACCGCGCCCCTGTCCTCCATTCCCCGCCGCGCTCCTGTCCCAGTTGCCTAACGCACCCTGTTACCCCACCGCACCCCCTATCCCAAGAGCACGAAACACTTCAAGTGCAACATCGCAAACATATGAAAAAACTATATAGTGCAACATTGGAATATAAATACTGGAACATCGCAAAATTATGTAGTGCAACATCGAAAACATGTACTGCAACATCAAAAAATATATACTGCAACATCGAAAAAAATATGTAGTGCAACATCAAAAAACATGTACTGCAACATTGAAAATTATGTGTTGCAACATCGAAAGTTATGTACTGCAACATCTCAAACAGTAGTACTGCAACATCGCAAAAATCAACCATGAAACATGGAAATGAAAACATTCGAAAATTATCTGTTGCAACAACCCAAAAATCTCATTGCAACATTCGAAAATCATCTGTTGCAACATTAAAAAAACTCATTGCAGCACGGAGAAACAGCAAGGATGTACAAAACAACAAGGGGATGTGTTCGAGGTGCAGGCTGCTCCAGCCCTAGCCCATCACCTTTGAGCTCGCCAGAGGGAGGAGGGAATAGGACCCCAGAGCTCGCTGAAACCCTAGCCGTCGCCGTGTCCCTCATATCGAGAGGAGGAGGAGGAGGGCTCAGATTCAGAGGAGGAGGAGGAGTAGGGCTCAGATCCAGAGAAGGACCGACCTACCTCGTCGGAGCCGCCGCCGTCATCCTTGTCTCTGGTGGGGGAGCAGGAGCCGGCTCGCTAGGGAGCGCGGGGTCGCACGGAGGTCGCGGAGGGGGAGGGACGGAGGGAGCACCGGCGGGCGGCAGCGAGCTGGGGCGCAGGCACGGCGTCCGTCCCGGGGGCGCCCGGAGAGCGGGTGGCCGGGGCGGCAACGAGTGCGTGTGGTGGAGCGGGGGGGGGGGGAGCGGGCGGGCGGTACAGGCGGGGGGAGCGGAGGGGTCACGGGATGGGATAAAGAGTGGGTGCGCGGGATTGGTGCGTCCGGCCGCCAGGACGCCCGGTTCATATCATTATCGTTAAACATAGACTAATTATAAAATTAATTGCACTGATTAAAACTAGTTTGCGAGACGAATCTAATAAGCCTAATTAGTCCTACAGTAAACATATGCTAACGATAAATTAATTAGGCTTAATAGCTTCGTCTTGCAAATTAGTCTCCATCTGTGCAATTAGTTTTATAATTAATTAACTCATATTTAGTCCTCCTAATTTGTATCCAAAGTCCGATGTAACAGGGACAAAACTTTAGTCGCCGGATTCGAACACTCCCTAGTCCGGGATGCAATGCAAGGCTGAGAACGGAAGGAAAAAACAAAACACGATGTTCTTAAAAAATTGCAATGTGTTCCATTGACAGTAGAAAAAAATGGCTTCTGGCGACGGTATATGGTGCGGCACAACAAGACTTTAAAGAAGCCTTCCTATCGGAATTAGTTCAACTTTGCCCTAAAGAAATCTTACTTATCATTATAGGTGGTGACTTTAATATTTTAATAAGAGGATCAAATGAATAGAATAACTCAAATTTCAATTATAGATTGTATTTTCTTTTTAATGTCATTATTGATGCGTTCAACCTGAGGAAGTTGGAGCTCTCAGAAGGCATTTTGGACTACGAACTCCAACTTTTGAGAAGTTAGATAGAAATATAGAATGCTTGCTAGCACAGATTGGGAGCTTCATTTTTCACGCACTACAAGTGTTAACTCGAGAAATCTTGGACCATACTCCACTGTTTTAAACACCGGAGATACATCCACATTTACCACACCACAATTCAAGTTTGAACTTGGTTGGTTATTACAAGATGGTTTTTTATATGGTTAGGGACTTATGGGAGGATGTTCGTGGCCATACACCCTTAGAGTAGAGAAATGGGAAGCTAAAATTAGAAGACTTCACCAGTACTTAAGGTGGTGGGCTAAGAACATTAGTGGTGCGTATAAAAAAGAGAAGAAACTTTTGCTGAACAAACTTGATGAACTTGATAAAAAAAGGTGGAACTAGCTCAATTAAGCAAGGATGAATTAAGGTCCTTATTCCTTATGCATGTTTTGAATGAAAGACTAACAAAATTGTTACGAGAGAAAGAGCTTAAATGGTATCAACGTGCAAAAGTCAGAAATTCACTTGAAATAGACACCAACACAACATATCTTTAGTTAGTGGCTCATGGAAAACACGGGAAGACTTGGATCTTCAAACTGACAACAGGAAGGGATAATATGTGGTGATACCGAACTTTAAAAGTATATCACCAAATATTTCAAAAACTATTTGGCCTGCCTGACACGTCCTCATGTCACTTGATGAATCTAATATAGAGGACATTCCTCAAGTTTTAGAACAGGAAATAAAATGTTAACCCATACTTTTTTAGAAGTAGAGGTTAAGAAGGCCATCTTTTAGATGAAATAGAACATAGCCCCAGGTCAGGAATGGTTTGCCTGCTAAGGTTTATAAGTTTTTTGGAATATTATCAAAGGAGACGTGATGGCTTTATTTGGGGATTTCCATTGTGGGACACTACCTTTTCATATCCTAAATTTTGGAACAATTATTCTTTTACCACAAACAAACAAACAAAGCGAATCAATTCAAATAATATATAGACCCATCTGTTTATTAAATGTTAGCTTCAAATTTTTCACAAAAGTAGCCACTAATAGAATCATAAAGTGTGGCCTAGAAAGTAATTAGTCCCGCAAAAACGACATTTCTAAGGGTTGGAACATTATAGAGGGTCTATCATTTTACATGAAACAATACATGAGTTGCACAAGATGTAAAGAAACTAAATGAGTTATCTTTGAAATAGATTACAAGGGAGCCTATGATAAAGTAAAATGAGAATTCTTATAGCAGTCCCTTCGCATGAAAGGGTTCTCACATACCTGGTGCAATTGGGTTAAATCTTTTGTACAAGGGGCACTATGGGAATTAAAGCAAATGATCAATTAGGATATTATTTTTTCAGACAAAGAAGGGTCTTATATAAGGAGACCCACTCTCCCCAATACTATTCAACATGGTGGTGGATATGATAGTGATCCTTGTAACACCCTCGGTGTTACCGCGTAAGCAACTCAGCAAAACATTTCATGAGCATCATACTTATGTGTTTTTGCATATTTTGAAGTACGTAGAACCCTTTTGGTAATTTAAAATAGCTAATGAAAATGTTAACGGAAGTTGACGAAATAGCCGGGTTATATCAACTAAGGTTGGAAACTAATTTTTATAGAACAAAAATGCTATAAAACGTATATGTGAACCCTAAATAAGATGTGAAGTGTAAAGTGTGTAGGTGTTAATGCAACTTTTGTTTTAACAAAGTAATAACGCTTGCTAGAGTTTCTAATAGCTCGGAAACGGAAACTAAGTTAGGGTGGAGGAGCTCCGCTGCCGTGGAGGAGCTGCGCTACCGCATCCCGCCTCGTCCAACCGCTGCTCGTTGCTGCGCATCGCCCTGTGGGTGAGTGTCGGCCTCTTGGATGCGTTGGGGGTTGTCCTATTGCTCGGGAGGGCAGTCCAGTGCCTGTGCCATCGCGCCGGCGCGCGCAGGGACGGCCAAGGACCTGGCCGTTGTAAAGCGAAGAGAGTGTAGGGTCCTTGTTGCACGGTCTAACTCTCTGGGAACAGTGCGTGAGACTGGGTTGATTTCTAGGTTTCGCAGGGGCGTTTTTGCTTAAACGCCTGGTGGGCACGGGTTCCCCGCCTGGGCCGCGTCCGCGCGTGGGCCGTGTCCAGGTGGGCCGTCTCGCATGGTTAGTCCGTGGGCGTGCGCGGCGCGCGAGTGGGCCGCGCAGTTGGGCCACGCCGGGAGAGTGGTTTTCATGTTCTAGTGATTTTAGAAAATCCAATTTGCTTATTATTTCATGTGAATGACTAAACTTTGGGAATTTGTAATAGGTCACTTAAGCATCCAAAAATCACAAAACCAGTTTTGTTAGATTCGTAAATTCATGCTCTATCAGTTGGTGAAATCATTTCGTATATATCTATAGTGATACTAAGTCTATTAAATTGATGCAAAAACGTCTATTGTTGAGATAGTAAATTTTGTAGGAATTGTTGTGGCAAAACCGTGATAGCTTTAACCCTAAAAATTTTACGGTAGCTCAGTGGCTGTGTGAGATGCTTACTGAAATTTTGTAGCACCTTATTAGCTTGTTAGATGTGGTAGATAAGTTCTTCTAGTTATGTTATACATTGAATCGATAACAAAAGAAGATGATGCAATCGAATGAGTAGAAAACATTTAGACCGCTTAGCTTTTGCTTAATAGAAGTAGTGGATGACTTAGTATGTTAGCCATTAGAGTTAGCTAAATAGTTAGTAGTTATTGTTGTTATAAGAGCTATTGTTGTCACCGTATTAAGTGCTGCATTATCATTGCATGCACGTAGATCACGAGGAAGTTGAGTACTGGCCACGGAGGAGCAGGACTACGGGGAAGTCATCGAGAAGTACAAGGAGGAGATCTTCATGCCAGAGGAGTTCCAGGAGCCGCCCGTGACTGACACCACTGACCTTGCACCAGCCCAAGGCAAGCCCTGGTGCATAACCCTTATTTTGCAAATCATTGTATATGTTTAAATGTTGTGCATTTACGTTGCAGGAATTTTATGATACCCACATGCATATATGTATCTACCCATGAGTCTTGCTAGTTCAGGATCGAGTAGCTGCTTTGCTTAGGTTATCGATAGCGTGAGTAACCTATCGTTACTCACAAGAGGTGGTTATTATTATGATTAAATTCATGATAAAATGATGGAAAGGAAATGGTGACCGGGTAGGGATAGGGTATGGGTATTGGTGGGTGTGACAAGTTGTGTTCCGCGGCCACGGGGCATAGCTGGGTTGCACTATTTCCCTGTCCGTGTTGATTAAGGACCGTTCATTGCATGGACCCTGGTCAAGTCATAAACTTATTATCCCGAGCACATACTTGCTTATGGGAGCGGAAAGGCTTGTTACTATCTTGTCATGGGCTCTGGCTCTTTCCGGACCGATTGATTGGAGGCGGGGATAGGTGGAGGTCTAAGCACCGCATTGAGGCCGGGCCTAAGTGTGGGGGCTTGGAGTCCAAGTTTAGACGGGGACCTGGAACCTGTGACAGGAGTGGAACGGGTTGGTCTCGCTTGTACATGGGGTGCAAGCGAGACGCATGTTTTTTGGGGTACCCACCTAGGCACATTGATTCGCAAATCGTCATTTCTACATGACGGTACGGCTTGACTACGCTCTGGCACCGTAGTAAGAACTGGCAGTGGAAAGATGAAGAAATGGTTCTGGTTGCTCAACCCTTACTTGATTAAAGACTAGGTGCTTACATAGAATATTGAATAATAAGTAAAATACAGCTACTAAAAGTTAAAGAATTAAGGACACACTCTTAGTGTTGCTTTCTGCAAACAAGAAACCCACCAGCCACAAAGCCCATCATAATCCTTGAGAGTCAGGAAATATATTTTTTCCTAGTCAGGTAAGTCTTGCGAGTACATTGTGTACTCAGGGTTTATTTTACCCTTGTTGCAGGTGCACCTTGAGCAGATAGGCCTTGTGTGGAGGATTCTTCTAGTGGGCACATATGGATTCTTATTTCGCTCTGCTAGATGTTGATTTTATTTTCCGTTGTTTCAATTATCGCACTCTGAACCCTGGTATTGTAATAAATGATTTCTGAGACTCTATGTTATATGAAATGGACTAAGTATTGTAAGTTTGTACTCATTATTGGATCTCGGGTGTAAAAATGTGGATTGTTCGAGTTCTCCCATTGGGTATGCTCGATGGAACTACTTGATTTAATTCACTTTTAGGGCACTTAGTGTCTAATGAAAGACAAGTGTCTCTGAAAGTGAGTTAAATCGGACGGTTCTGTCACAATCCTCATTTCTAGAGCTAAGGAGAGTGACCAAGTAGAGGAGATTATCCCACATATTGTGGAAGGAGGCTTATCTATTCTGCAATACCCAGCGAAGAACATGAAACTTATCATATACTTTTATAAAGCAAAATTCCACTAGCTATTTATCTCAACATGCAAGCTATCCAACTAGGCAATGCACTCTCACATACAACTTTTATTAAGCAAAACTCCACTAGCTATTTATCTCAACATGCAAGCTATCCAACTAGGCATTGCACTCTCACATATAATTAAAATCCACTAAGCAAAACCCCACTAGCTATTTATCTCAACATGCAAGTTGTCCAACTAGGCAATGCACTATCATATATAATTAAAATCCACTAGCACATGCAATTGTAATATCCACGTCAGCAAAACATATAAGCATTTTGTTATCCACGCCATCATACCACGCAATCCATTAGAGCATCTCCAACAGCTCCCATTTCTCATCCCCTATCCCCATAAACATGTCATATTGGGGGAGATAAGCCAAATTTGATGCTCCAATAGCTCCTCTTTCCCATCCCCTTTTTATGGTGATCACCAGTATCTCCCCCATCTCCCCTTAAATAAAGGGGGAGTTGTATCTCCCTCAATAGCCGGGACCCACCTCCAACTGCCACTTCTCTCTCCTGCGACGCTCGTCGAAGATGGCTTGATGGCCGGTGAAAGACGTATTCACGAAAAGCTTTGCTCCTGCGGCCATGGTCATCGTGGACCCGAGGTGGAGAGAGGCGGGCCTCATATATTGGGAGAGATTATTGGTGATTTGTTGGAGCATCTCCCCCAATAATCTGAAAAAATAGTATTGGTGATCACCAATATCATTTTATTGGAGATAAAGTATTGGTGAGCTGTTGGAGATGCTCTTACTCCGCAATTCTCGCAGCAACGTGCGAGTTATGCTTCTAGTTTTATATACTTTTGAGCAATTACTGAATCTAAAAATAAATTTCCATAAGAGTGAGATATTCTTCTTCGGACAAGTAAAGGAGTGTGAAGCATAATATAAACATCTATTTGGTTGTATAAAGCTAGCTCATTCCCTTTTTGATATTTAGAAATTCTAATGCACGTAAGAAAGTTAAACAATAAAATAAAGGTTGGAGAAAATTTGAGTAGTTGGAAGGGTAAGCTTTTTGTTATCTAGTGGAAGACTGGTTCTGCTAAATTCTATTTTTTAGTTTACCTATGTGTATGCTCTCTTTCTTTGAAATCCCAAGAGGGGTACTATAGAAAATACAACACTATATGTCAACATTCTGACCTATCACAAGTAATTCGTAAAGCCATCACTAGCGCTTTATGGTCTTGGCAGTAAGCTGGCGGTGGTGATGACATTCTCATCACAGGCGGTTTGCAACCGGTGATGATAATAGCTTATCACAGCCGGTTCGTATTACTAGCCGGCAGTGATTTGAATTTTCAAAATTCCCAAAAATAGGCCAAAATTTTTTTGTTTCAATCCTGGGAAGCCCACCACTAGCTCCAGCTTCATGGTACGTGGTGCTGGGATTCGAACCTGAGACCTTTGTCCTTTGCTCCTCTAACCACTCCACCCAAGTCACTTGTGTCTATATAGCATAACCATTCCCCTAGTATTCACTTTTCAAGATTTAAAATAAATATTTAGAACCCTAAACGGCTTCAGATGAAAAAGTCATAAACTACCAATTTGTTGTTCTAATCGAGAACTGCAACTTTGATTTTGGTTATTTCGCCATCTGAAGTCGTTTAACAAATTTGAATTTCAAAACATCAAAACTTTAGCCAGACTTTTGGGACCTTAAATGATTTCAAATGAAAAACTCATTAACTACAAAGTTGTTGTTCTCATCGAGATCTACAACTTTGGTTTCGATCGATTTTCCATCCAAGGTTGTTTGAAAATTTGGTTTTTAAAATTTTAAAACTTTAGATACAAATTTGAGACTATAAATGATTTCTAATGAAATAGTTGTTAACTACAAAGTTGTGTATCTCATCGAGATCTACAACTTTGGTTTTGGTCATTTTTTCATCTAAGGTCGTTTGTGCAATTCAAAAAATTTGAATTTCAAAATTTGTGTGCTTCAAACAGAATTCTAGGACCGTAAATGATTTCAAATGAAAAAGTCATCAACTACAAAGTTGTCGATCTCGTCGAGATCTACAAATTTTGTATAAAGTTTGTTTTCATCTGACTTTATTTGAAAAAGTTATGAATTTATTTATACTGCAGCATGGTTATCACCGCCGTATCATACAATAAGCTAGCGGTGAAAATGTCTTCACCGCTGATTCATATGGCGAGGCGGTAGTGATGAGAAGCACATTATCACCGCTGGTTGGTGGTGCAAAGGAGCTGTGATGATGGACTATCAACGCCGGTTGATAAGACGAAGCGACGGTGATAGTTAGCAACCCACATGTTCTTATGAACCGGCGGTGATACTCTCATCACCAATAGTTCATATTACGAACCGTTGATGATAGCTATCACCAATGGTCGGTTTTAATGATACCGGCGGTGTTAAAGGTGTTGTTGATAGATCAATCTATAGTAGTGTTAGTCACGAAGACAGGATTTGCAAAAGTTACTAAGAAACAAATATATTGAAAACAAGATGTTGTCTAGTGTAAGTAGAAAAGGTGGAGGATTCTCACTTTTGGTTGGGTCTCATTGGGGTGAAACACCAGTTTATGAGCTTGGCAAGATTTATTTTGAAAGATGCCTCTCAAGTCAGATTTTGGGAATTAGTTGGTTAGCGAAATACTTTTTGTGTTCAAAATACCCAAACGTGTATAACATTGTTCTCAAGAAACATGCTTAGTGTGTTTGATGTCCTTAGCACAAGCCCACTAAATATCTCTTTCAGAAGAGCATTGGTGGGTAAAGAAATTATAAGAATGACATAATCTGGTTGCATGCATTTGCGAATATTACCTTACAAGTTGGTAGTGATTTAATAATTTGGCCTTTGAACAAAAATAATACATTCATAGTAAAGTCTCTGTATCGTGTCCTAGTCAGTAATGGTATTAAGGCCACATAACAAATTTGCCAAACAAAATTACCTTTGAAAATTAAGGTTTTTTATGGTTCCTAAAGAAGGGGTCGTCCTTACAAAAGAAATCCTAGCTAGAAGGAATTGGAATGGTAGTAAATTATGTTGCTTCTGTGGTAATTTTGGAACAATTCACCACCTCTTCTTTGGATGTTATCATGCTAGATTTTTGTGGCATGCTTTACATATTGTGTTTGTTGTGCCTCCTTTGAGTGTGGAATATTTATTCAATGGATGGCATAAACATGGGGGAAATAAGTACAATTTACTGCTACTAATTGGTGCTAGAGCTTTTTGTTAGTCTATATGACTAACAAGGAATGATAGGATTTTTTGATAAATCTCAAGCTAAAACATATTTGCAAAGTTCTATTCAGGGGACACATTGGTTACGTTTCTAGGCCCAATTTCAGTGAAGTGATGAAAGAAAAGATTGCACCATGCAAGCATGTTGTAAGCTGGAGTCTGCAGTGGTGGCCATCTTTGCCTCCCATGGATGCCCCTTTACTTTTAGGCTTGATTTTTAATTAGAGGTGTCTGTGAATTGTGTGCCTTTTTATGTGTTAAACCTTGTAATAAGTTTGGTATGTTTCATTTAGTGAGGGGATGAAGCCGGATGTTCCATTATCTTAAATTATTTTTTATGATACACACCAATCTAGTACCTCATCAATGCGGTAGTTTTTGACTTTTCACCTCTCAGGAAAGGAACAGTGCAACTTTTATGTTTGTTCCTAAATAACGAGAAATGCTTCCCGAGAACCTTTGTGGCGAGCTAAGACAGTAAAGAAAGCCTTATTAATTGGGACCATATCTTTTATACAGCTAATGTGGACTAGAGGTGACGGTAAGTCCACTGATACCATTATAAAAATTGGTGTCTCTTATTAGGAGTTTGTCCCTCATGCTTGATATCTATCAACATCTATCCTACACTACGAAGAAGAGAGGTCAGTCCACAATGGGCACACTCAACCCACACGTAGAAAAAAAAGATATAACTACACATGATGGGAATACAAGATAAAAACAGAACCTGACCCAAATTAAACTTTCTAGGGAACATGACGAGGAGATAAGGAGCTAGCTCCTTGAACCCTGCCAAATTCCAAAACCTCATCACCTTCTTAGCAAGCGAAAAAACACCATCCAGATGAGGAGAAGTCTGTCGAACACAAAATTATTTTTATGAGTGCAAATAGCCCAAGCCCCCAAGATGATTATTGAATTTAAACCACTATGTACTCAACCTCAAGGATGTAATGGACTGGTAACAAGTATGGACAAAAGGATATTCGTGAAGAGTAAAGACTCTATAGGGTCAAGTGCAAGATTGGTGTTCGAAGGCACTTGATGTAGAGTTTATTAGGGCTTTGTTTTTCCTTTGGATATGATGTACTATTAGGGGGAGCAACGGCGGAGGGTGGAGCAAATGGTAGGGGGCAATTTTTGTCGCTGGCACATATGGTAGGTACAGTGGCGGATCTACAGGGGGGCTAGGGGGGCTCCAGCCCCCCTAATGACTTGATTTACCACTAAATTACTGTAGCAAAAATCTCAAATCACCATTAAATCTTCATGCAAATCAACATCTCCATTGTTTTAGCCCCCCTTGATTCCCATCCTGCATCCGCCACTGGGTAGGTAGTGGAATCTCGCATGCAAGTGGTGGTGTTGTGTCGTGGCAAACGCTGGATTCCCAAGTCGCTTCCATCCCATGCCTATGCCCTTCATCCTGGGCCAACACTATACCACGACTAGTCACCAACAATAAATAGCTTGCAAACAGTGTGGTAGAGAATGTAGCAAAGTAGGCGGGGGCAGGAGCCCAATTTCACCTCCATTGCGCTCCGTCCGTAGGGGAAGGGGTCCAAGACATGCAACTTGATGGAAGTTGAGCGCATTTGGATATGCACAAGTGTTATACTCTCACCAAGTTAGAGCCTAAGTCAAGGATCTCAAAGAAATTGAATTAGACGAGATTGGACTTAAAACAAGCTCAAAATATGCATCGGAGAGTGCAACATATGATTGGATCATCCGGTGGCATTGCATAGAGTCAGTTTGCGACTTGGCCCAATAACTAAGTGGTCACCGTATGATCCAGTGGTGACTTTCGTGACACCCAGACGAATTATCCAATCAGTCCAGCCCTGACTAAGTGTCAAATGGCTAACCCATTGATGTGCTTCGTATGATCCGGTGGTGACTTTATGACACCCCAATGGATCATCTAGTGAGGCCCTTCCTTGACCGTGTGTCAAGTGGCAAAGTTACTGGTGTGCACTATATGATCTGGGGCGATTTCATGACGCCCAGTGGATCATTCGGTGATGGTGTGCATAGGCGGACCAACCTATAGGGCAAGGTTGGGCGGTTGCCCTACCTCCCCTCCGGCCAGGACCCCAACCCCCGGCGGCACTCCTGCCCCCGGTGATGCCCAACCAGCTGAGCTCGAGGAGTCAAGAGGTTGACAACGATACGACGACAGGCAGAATGGCATCCGGCATGGAGTGGGCTTGCACTACTGGGCCATTGGGCCTCGTTTAGGCATTAGGGAGACCAGCCCACAACCTCCACATCTCGGGCTCTCGGCTGCCTCGGTGGGCTGTGCGCTGCCCCGTTGTTGTGTGGCCGGTGGTCCTGTCAAAGCTGTAAATCTTATGATGGTTTGTCTAGATTTGACAAGCTTCACTAGTACTAATATGAATTCAGAAAGTGACTTAGTACTAGTAGAAACTCAGCAAGTCGTATAACTCGGCCCAATCGTAATGTTGCTGAATCAAAAGAACAAGAAGTATTAGGGGAAAAGTCTTTCATAAGCCCTTTTCTAATTGATTTATCTTTTAAATTGACAAGTTTTGTTCTATAATTCTCAATTGAAATATGCATTATTGTGGATTCATACCTTAAAAGGTGCCATCTTGAATCTCGTTTGCAATTCTACAGCTTTTGTTCATGTTATGCACCTTTTCATTTTTAGTAAAAGAATTTGTAGTCTAAGTCGGTAAGTAAGTCCACCCTACCTCCATTTTCGGGCTGGGTCCGCCACTGATGGTGTGCCCCGACTGTGTGTCAAGATTGCACACTGTGATCCGATGGTGACTTTATGACACCCAACAGACCATCCAATGAAGCATATTTTGGCATATTCCATTCTAGTTGTTGGAACAATAGCCTATATATAGGATCACCATATGATCTGGTGCGACTTTGTGATGCTCAACAGGTTATTTGGTGATGTTTCCATTTGCAAAAAAAAAAATCCACGATTAGCGGGTCATTCCAACCCTATATAAGTGCCTTCACTTTGAGTTGCCCTTTCACCCTAGTTTTGAGGCACTTTGTGATGTGTGTGAGAGCCATTCAAGCCTAGATTGCCAATTGTTAGAGTATACTTTGTGTGAATCCAATGTTCTTGCTTGGGTTTCATCGAAGTGTTGTTGAAGACTTGTTACCCTTGGTGTTTGTTAGTATCAAGATGGCCTGATGAAGGACCACGTGGCTTTCCTGGTGGAGTTTCTTGTTGGGAGCCTCCTATTGGTGTTCATGGTTTGAAATCTGCCATTCCAAAGTGAAGAATGGGTATTTACTTATGAAGACATGAGACTTCATGACTCAAGGGAGATAAACCAAGTCTTTGTGCTCTAACGTGGATTAGGGGGTTGTGGCAAGAAACCTAGACCACCGGAAAAAAAAATCTGGTTGTATCATTGCCTCTCTTTTGTTCTTGCAATTACTTTTATGTCTTAACTTCCAACTTTACTTGTTGTTTGCAAGTCTCCTTGCATGAAAACTAGGATTGCTGGTAGACTGTGCTTAGTAATAGATTTTCTTCTTGAAACTAACGATCTTACTCTTAGTGTGAACCTAGCTAAGGACATGTTTAATGTGATGGACCTAACGATTCATTTGTGCTCTTTGTAGCATTAAGTACCATCACATAATTAAGTAGGTGAAGTAGATTTGCATAGGTTAAGGATGTTTTTGCTTAAATTTTTAGAGCCAAAATTCACCACCTTCTTGGGCCATTCGGTCCTTTCACCAAGCTCTTTTGAACTAGGATCCGGAGCCACCATTTTTAGCGTCCAACGGCTTACGGCTCCTCCTCTTGAAATTATTACTCTCATAATGCCAAACATTTTTACAAAGTGCTTTAATTGCACTAGAGAAACTAGGATAACATAGACCTGCCAAATATGCCCTAAGTATACAGTGAAAATAGCATGATAGACATATCCTGTCCACACAAGGGCTCGGCCTACCGGTACAAATACCGGAGGGGGTCAGTAGAAACAAAAAGTCACCAGAATTTTAGCCAAAAAATTATATGACTTGTAAAATTTGATAAAAAAAAATTAAAGACTGAAGAAATCTCGTCTGAATGAAAAAACAAAATTACCGGTTTATATATTTACTGGAGGTCAGTGGTAGAACCGAGCAGAGTTTCTGCCAGAATTTTTAACCGTAGTCCACACACATAAAAGCTCTTAAGCCCAACTATTAACCAACAACGAGTTAATAGCTGGCTGCCAGGCTCCTTTTTATTACAAAACAACCGATAATAATCCAAATGAACAAATTGTTCTCCACTGCTAATAAATTGTTCGTGGTCACTTATGCCAGCCTAGAAACGCCAAAATTCTTCAAGCTAACTACATTATTTCAAAGAAAATTTGAAGCTTACAAAATACTACAGGGAGGGTGTATATATAGCTAGCTAGCTTGCTATGGCGCCTGAGGGGAAGGCGGGCAAGAAATCTGTGGGTTGTACGTTCCGCAAGAAAGCCCTGCCGCCTTACTGACGGATACCTGCGGTGGTGGCGGCGGCGCCTCGGCCAGCGGCTGCACAGTGGCGCCATCAGCTCCTACCAGTAGCAGGCGCCGCGCTGGCGCTGCCACGGCGTCGGCGTGCACCGATGCTGCGACGAGGAGCAGCACAAGCAGCGGCCAGGCCGCTCCTGCAGCTGCACCTCTTACTACTTTCACTCCTCCCTTCATCTTGATCAGGATGTGCGTGCAGCAAAGCAAGTTAGCTCGACCTGTCTCGATCGAGAGAGCTAGCTAGAGATCTTGAGGTGGTTGATTAGCCCAGGGCTTGATCGAGCTGGCTGAGTAACAGATTGTTGTGCGTCCAGAGCTCAAAACTATGGTGTCTACTTATAGCATGCAGAGAGCTACGTAATTGTTCAGAACTTCAGACGATGGGGACGATCGATCGTTGAACTAGCCAATGTTAAGTTCCACGACATTGCGGCAGATGAATGAAGAAAACGTTTTTGACGGATTAGACTGACGCAATGCAACCTGGTGCATGCTGCAGGCATGGATAGATCCCGGTACATATTCACGTCTGTCTCGTAGTGCACAGATCAAGGTCCAAGTTTCAACATTCCAATTGTGGACTGGCGACTATTCGATTGTTCCATGCATAAAATCGTCCCGGCCAGAGTAGTTTGTAAATCTCCGACCTATATGGAATGTACAACCTAAGTTAGACGACGCGTTCAGCATTCAGGACTGCAGTGTTCCTGTACCGTATCTTGACTGCTAGACCTGTTGAAACTCGCACTGACCCGTCCGTGCATGGCCTAACATCTCGCACGTTGTCAGCAACCTGCAGGGCGCGGTTTAAGGAGTGCCTTGCTCTTGACTCTTGAGTTTCATGACGTTGGTTGGTGTTATTTATACAGACCTACGACTAGTTCATCATCATCTGACAATAAACCACAACACTACTTCATGCGTGAAAGGTGACTCAAATAATAGGAGCACATTTCTAATGAGTAACTTTCATTAACAGTTCTTGAACTTGTATCTTTTTTATCCTGGTCATAGAACTTACAAATTGCACACTTGACTCCGCCCTAAACTTATCCTAAGTTCTCACCCCAGTCCCAGTACTTACAAATTGCATACTTGGCTTTCAAACTTGTCTTGACTTCTCATTTCGGTCTCGGCACATGAAAATTGCATATATACTTGTCTCCTTAAACTTGTATTATTGGCTTGTTGCACCATTCTAGTCCAGCCCCCTCCCATGCTGTATTGTCCTCACCCCACCCTGATCCACGCACGCCTCACCCACGAAGTTGCTCCATGTTGCATCACACTCGCCCCACCACCCCGCAGTTGTCTGCGTTGTGTCACTGGCGCGATGCCACACCCATGTTGCCATGCGAGGACCTACTGCACCTTCCCGTGCCGCCACATCGTTCGTTACACTTGTACTGCCACGCTACAACAATGTGCCTGTGTGCGCTGCTATGTTGTGTCCTTGCTGAGGCGCCTCACCCAGTGTAGGAGCACACACCCACACGGATAAGCTCATCATGAAGGGACTGAAGGAAGGCCCGGAGGGTGGAGAGGGGAGTGCGAGGAGATGGTGAGCATAAGATCCTTCATGATGAGGGAGATGAAGTGTTGGTGTTTCATATTACCGACTGCTCTGCTTGTTCTGAAATATAAGGGATCTAGAGTTCAAAATTTGTACCAAAATGCAAGGTATTCTGAGTCCTCAATCCTCTCTCTCCTCTGTCTTTTTTGGTAGAAAATACTGAAATTCCTTTTAAACATGATGTCATCTAAAAAAGTCATCTGGTAACTAAGGAAAGTAACAACTTAACTACTCTCACCCGAAATTGGTGGAGCTGTGATAGTCTGTCCACGCTCGGATTGGTGGAGTAGTGACACTACAATCATATCCACAGTTGTTGATGTCACCGTCCATTCTGCACATGGTGGCTGTATGGTATGGCATGGCAAACCCTGTGCACAAATGCACGTCCTCACTTATACCAAGGTTGATGGTGGACCCTTCGTCATGCGGGGTGGAGGCAAAGCCCGACCCCCTGACCAACTCGACTTTTTAATAATGGCACCAAGTAGTCATGTCGAGGAAGGTCAGCCACACTAGTCGGATATAGTGGACCACTTAGAGAGAACGGGGTCCTCAACTCATCATGGGTTGTTTCCAATGGAGGCGCGTGAGCATAACTAGTGGGTATATATAGCCATAAAGCACTTGTCTAACTGATCCAAGTCAAGCGAGGGCTTAGTCTCTTGTGGAGTCCTACCATGTTAATGAGGGTACCCGTGGAGCAAGGGCTTAGTCTCCTGTGGAGTCATATCATGTTAATGAGGATATATGTTGTACGGGTACACATCAGGAAGGAGTGTAGCGGGATCATTGTCAAGTGCGACTGTGGCAAGGGTAGGGGTATGACTACGTGGGTGCAGCACCACACCAGCAACACAACACAGACAGCCAGACAGGTGTGGGGTCGCAACACGACCGTGGCGTGGCTATGAAGGTGAGGCGGGCCGCAGGCACATGCAACAGCATGGCATGGTGAGGACATTGCAATATGGAGGAGGGTTTGGGCCAAGACGATACAACAATATAGCTTAGGAAGTTCATTATGCAGTTGCAAGTCCTCGAACAGGAATGAGAACTACTTAAAACAGTTTTAAGGAGTTGAGTCTTGAGTGTGCAGGTTTAGATAGAAGTGTGCGATAAGTTTATGATAATGATTCTATTAGGACGTCCATCCTCAACTCATGTCTGGACGTGGCCACCTCTTATCCCATTCCGTGACAAACTCCCCCCCACTCCCCGCTCCCCCGCGCCCACTTGCTACTTCTCTGCCCGCCCGCTCCCCTGCGCCCACTCGCTGCCTCTCTACCCGCCCACTCCCCAACGCCCACTCGCTGCTGCTCCGCCCACCCACTCTCCGGGCCTGCTAGCGCCCCCAGGACGGACGCCGTGCCCGCGCGCCAGCTCGCTGACGTCCCGCCCGCTCGTGCTCCCTCCCTCCCTCCCCCTCCGTGACCTCCATTGCGGCTCCTAGCGACCCGGCTCCCACTCCCCCACTGATGATGAGGATGACGGTGACGGCTCCGACGAGGTAGGTCGGTCCTTCTCTGGATCTGAGCCCTCCTCCTTCTCCTCTTCCTCTGGATCTGAGGGACGCGACGGTGGCTAGGGTTCCGGCGAGCTCTGGGGTCCTATTCCCTCCTCCCTCTAATGAGCTCGAAGGTGATGGGCCAGGGGCTGGAGCAGCCCACACCTCGAACTCATACCCTTTGCTGTTTTTTTACACCTTTTAGCTGTTTTCCCGTGTTGCAATGGGATTTTTGGGATGTTGCAACAGATAATTTTACAATATTGCAAGGGTGATTCATGTGTTGCAGAAAGGGAGTTCTAATGTTGGGATTGTTGCAGTAGGGGATTTTAATTGTTGAAATTACCTTTTTCAAATGTTGCAGCATTGAAAGGTGATTATTGAGTTATTTCCATTTCCATGTTTCATGGTCGATTTTATAATGTTGCAGTACATAATTTCCGAATGTTGCAGTACATAATTTTCGATGTTGCACTACATGGTTTTGCGATGTTGCAATATTTATATTCCGATATTGCACTATATAGTTTACATATTTTTGCGATGATGCACTTTTGAAGTGTTTTGTGATCTTGAGACGGGCGTAGTGGGAAACGGGGACAGGGCACGCTGCACTCAATTCTATTCTGATCCGATTCTATTCGCGTTTGCAGGGCGGGCGTGTTTGGGAACGGGAGCGGCGTTCAGATCCATCTCGCGCGCCAGACGTCCGGGCGCTAGGAATTCCGATAATTTTAGAGAGTTGTGTGTACAGTTTGTAAATACACATGATTAATTTAGAGTTGTGCGTACAATTTGTAAATACCTAAACCGGGAATAAAAGACTCAACAAGTTCAACCATCTGGCCAAGGACCCAAAAAGGCTTGTCGGTAATACTGAAGTGGTGTATGTCTGTATGACATTACCCGCATTTTCTGGAAAGAAAGATGAAAAAAGGGCCAAATTATGGCAATGTACACTTATACTGTTGCATTCATTTCCCATCGCTATCTAGATCCGCTGCCTTAGCCCGCTGCAACTCCGATTCAACAGCAGCTACAATTCTGGAGGCCATTGGCTGAAACTGGACAAGATGCCGCTCCATGCCCAGCACCTCAAGGAGCTCATCCTCGCAAAGAATTTTCGGAGACTTGTGTTTCTCCATCAGAAGGACGCCCTCCGCGGCCTCCTCATCACTGCCAATCACTTCTGACAAACCTGTACCACAAATCAGGTTCCGCTTGCGCAGGCTACGTTTACCTTGCTCCACAGCACAGCTTGTAATGAACCTTTCCGTGGCACTCATTTTAAGGTTCTGGGTTGTCGGAATGGAGACGGATTCATTATTCCCTGGGAAATAGCAAGGCATCCCCAATTCAGATTCGATCCTCTCCTTCAGAAAAGCCATCTGAGGCTTCTCACCATGAACGAGAATTACATGTTTGGGCGACAGGAATTCTGTCAGATCCATAATCCCTTTGGAGTCTGTATGTGGACTGAATGCTAGCTGATGAATCTGGTTAAAAAAATAAAGGGGGCAAAAAAACTCAGTGTGAGGGGGCAAAAAATATCAGAAATGGATGAAAAAAAATGCAAGGGTTCAAGTAAATCTAGAGTGCCAAAAGAGACAAAACTGAAATGTAAGGTATTAGACACTGACAGCAGCATTCTGTCAGAAACTTCAAACATCATGATTAATCTCAGAGAAAGATCAAATTCCTAGACTACATGTTTCCTGTGGAGAGCTATTGTGTTGAGCGCTAACATTCATATATGCTACATGAATGGTAATGAGTATTTTTTTTATCAAACAACGCAGGAGAACTCCGGATTTCATTAAGATAAAGTGCAAAATGAACAAAAACAGGGAGGAGACTAGGAAAGCCCCTCCTCAACACATACAACTCACAAAAAACTCATAAAAAGAAACAAAAACGACCACAACCAGCCAACCACACTAGACAACTACAGGCCTTGAGCAAGCGACCTTTAGTGAGTAGAATTTAATCGTGCAGAACAATAAGTGGGGATTTATATGGAGCGAATTTAAAAGCCAGACTTCAACAATATATAAGCATACAACAACAACAACAACATAGCCTTTTGTCCCAAGCAAGTTGGGGTAGGCTAGAGATGAAACCCAAAAGAGACGAGAAAACAGGGAGACACATAAAGGGATAAAAATGACACAAGACAAAAAGAGGTCACGGTTTAGGCACGTTGATTGCCAATCTCCAAGCGCTCCTATCCATAACTAAATCCTTGGGGATATTCCACTCCTTAAGATCTCTCTTAACGGACTCGTCCCACGTTAGTTTAGGTCGACCTCTACCGCTATTTACATTATCGGCCCGCTTTAGAACTCCACTACGCACCGGCGCCTCAGGAGGCCTCCGTTGGACATGTCCGAACCATCTCAACCGATGTTGAATCAATTTCTCCTCAATTGGTGCCACCCCAACCCTATCCCGAATATCGTCATTTCGGACTCTATCCCTCCTTGTGTGCCCACAACACCAACGCAACATACGCATCTCTGCTACACTCAATTGCTGGACATGTCGCCTTTTTGTAGGCCAACACTCAGCACCGTATAGCATCGCCGGACAAATCGCCGTCCTATAGAACTTACCTTTCAGCTTCTGAGGCACCCTTTTGTCACAGAGGACGCCAGAAGCTTGACGCCATTTCAACCAGCCGGCTGAAATTCTATGCCTAACATCTTCATCAATGTCTCCGTCCTTTTGTAGCATCGACCCTAAATACCGAAAAGTATCCTTCTTGGCCACCACTTGCCCATCGAGGCTAACGTCTCCCTCCTCATGCCTAGTCGCGCTGAAATCGCACCTCATGTACTCGGTCTTAGTCCTACTAAGTCTGAACCCTTTCGACTCTAACGTGCCTCCATAGTTCTAACTTCCTATTAACCCCTGCCCTACTGTCGTCAACTAGCACCACATCATCAGCAAAGAGCATACACCAAGGGATACCACCTTGTATGTCCCTTGTGACCTCATCCATCACCAAAGCAAATAAATAAGGACTCAAAGCTGACCCCTGATGCAGTCCTATTTTAATTGGAAAGTCACTGGTGTCGCCATCACATGTTCGGACAAACGTTACCACATCCATGTACATATCCTTGATGAGGGTAACGTACTTAGTTGGGACTTTATGCTTTTCCAAGGCCCACCACATGACATTTCTCGGTACTTTGTCATATGCCTTCTCGAGATCAATAAAGACCATGTGCAAGTCCTTCTTCTGCTCCCTATATCTCTCCATCAATTGTCGTAATAAGAAAATCGCCTCCATGGTCGACCTACCAGGCATGAACCCAAACTGATTTTGGGTCACATGTGTCACTCTCCTTAGGCGATGCTCGATAACCCTCTCCCAGAGCTTCATCGTATGGCTCATCAACTTAATCCCACGGTAGTTAGTACAACTTTGGACATCTCCCTTGTTCTTGAAGATCGGTACTAATATACTTCTCCTCCATTCTTCAGGCATCTTGTTAGACCAAAAAATAAGGTTAAAAAGCTTAGTTAACCATACTATCGCTTTGGCGCCTAGGTATCTCCACACCTCAATGGGGATACCATCAGGGCCCATCGCTTTACCTCCCTTCATCCTCTTCAAAGCCTCTCCGATCTCTGCCTCCTGAATTCTCCTCACAAAGCTTCTGTTGGTATCGTCAAATGAGTCGTCCAACTCAAGGGTAGGACTCTCATTCTCTCCATTAAACAGCTTGTCGAAGTACTCTCTCCATCTGTCCTTGATCTCCTCATCCTTCACCAGAAGTTGATCTGTCCCATCCTTGATGCATTTTATTTGGTTGATGTCCCTTGTCTTCCTCTCGCGGATTCTAGCCATCCTATAAATGTCCTTCTCCCCTTCCTTCGTGCCTAGCCGCTGATAAAGGCCATCATACGCCTGACCTTTTGCTACACTCACAGCTCGCTTTGCAACCCTCTTCGCTATTTTATAGCTCTCGATGTTGGCTGCACTCTTGTCATGGCGGAGACGCTTGAAACACTCCTTCTCCCTAATAGCCCTTTGCACCTCGTCATTCCACCACCATGTGTCTTTCGCTTCCCGTTTGCCTCCCTTACTCACGCCAAACACTTCCGAAGCCACCTTCCGGACACATGTTGCCATCTTTAGCCACATGTCGTCGGCATCTTCTCCTTGTCTAGCATCCTCTCCTTAAACGTTTGCGCCGCTTCCCCTCTAAGCTTCCACCACTTCGTTCTCGCAATCTTGGCCCGTTTGTCCCGGTGGACATGTACTCGAAAGCGAAAGTCCGCCACCACAAGCTTATGTTGAGGGACAACACACTCCCCAGGTAACACCTTACAATCAAAGCAAGCACGTCTGTCCTCCCTCCTTGCAAGGATAAAGTCGATCTGGCTCGAGTGTTGTCCACTGCGAAAGGTTACTAGATGAGATTCCCTCTTCCTAAAGAGGGTGTTCGCTATCAACAAGTCATAGGCCAGCGCGAAGTTCAAAACATCCTCCCCCTCTTGATTCCTACTACCATACCCGAACCCCCCGTGCACCCGCTCGAAACCAACATTAGTCGTACCAACATGGCCGTTGAGGTCTCCTCCTATAAAGAGTTTCTCACTGATAGGCACGGTACTAACCATGCTATCAAGATCTTCCCAAAACTGCCTCTTGGTGTCCTCGCTAAGGCCTACCTGAGGGGCATAGGCACTGATCACATTTAGAGCCGAATCTCCAACTACCAGCTTGACCAAGATAATCCGATCGCCTTGCCTCCTAACATCAACGACTCCATCCTTAAGGCTCCTATCGATCAAGATGCCTACACCATTCCTACCCGATGTTGTCCCCGTGTACCAAAGTTTGAAGCCAGTATCCTCCACCTCCTTCGCCTTCTGGCCCTTCCATTTAGTCTCCTGAACGCATAGAATATTTACACGCCTTCTAATTGCTGCATCGACTAGCTCTCTTAGCTTACCCGTTAGGGACCCTACGTTCCAGCTACCTAGACGAATCCTAGTTGGCTCAGCTAGCTTCCTTACCCTTCGCACCCGTCGAGGAAAGTGCGAAGACCCTTGCTCATTTTTCACTACACCCGGGCGTAGATGTAGCGCGCCACTAAGGTTGCGACGACCCGACCCTTGCTCATTTTTCATCGTACCCGGGTCACGATACGACGCGCCACTAAGGGGATGACGACCCGGCCCTTGCCAATTTAACACCACACCCGGGTTCCGATGTAGCGCGTCGCTAAGAGGGTTACGCCCCAACGAATCTCTTGTGGGTTTTAAATCTATGAGAGTGGTTGTTTTTTTACTGTTGGTTCGCCAGACCTTAACACACCCTCCTCCTTTACCCGGGCTTGGGACCGGCTATGTTGAGACGACTTAAGAAAGTCTTCCAGTCAACATAGGCGGAGTTCAACAATATATAAGCATATGCTAAAGATAAACACTAGTGATTTACAAGGCTTCCTTCTGGTTGACCATGTTCTTGTCATTACTATTTAAATTTGTACATTTTTTTTGCAAAATATGAAATGAGATAAAAATCGACCTGACATCTGACATCAATACGAGTGTCCTTGTAATCAATCCTTGTAGGTTTCCCACACATTAACTTATGACCAATGGTTCCAGAAACACAATATCTGTGCGGAAAAAATAGAAAGGCGGCATCAGAATAACTGTAGAATAAATGGTTTGGTAAAGCTTGCCTATATGAATACGAGGGATTTAAAAGATTAGACAAAATGGAATAAACAAGAAAGGTAAGGAGTATACCCTGGAAGTGTAATCAGATTCTTCTCTGATGGTGCCCATTTCTTAAACGCCTCAAGAGAAAATCCCCCACTAATCATACCAGGTGTTGCAAAAAGTACACAGGGACCAGGGTTGTTGATGAAGGAACGCTCAAAGTGGCAAACTGAAATGTGAAAAATACTCTGTTATTTGAATATTTGCAAATAAAAGACAGAACACCTCATATCTCAATTGTGGTTACCACATAAAAAGTGAAATAGCAACAATTATTATCAATATTATGATTAAATAAACAAATCTTTCATTAAAGAAATATAAAAAACAATTGGTATCATACAGTTACAAAATATGGCAAAAAAAAAGAGGAAAAATTGGAGGGTTAGTTACTTAGTTAAAATTTTACTTAATATTTATATTTTGAACTCAATCATATGCACTTCATCTTCACTCAAAGTAGGATTGGACAATTAGCTTTTGAAGAACTGAACCATACCATGCTTGAAGTCAAATGGGTTATGCACTGCATGGCTGTCCTTGATCTTTTGGCTAGTCCATCCAATCAACATTTTGTAGTACACGTTAGCTTGAATGGTTAAACCTATAGCACAAATCAACAAGTAAAACTTCACATGCAGCAGAAAAGTACAAGAACAACGTTCAAGAAACCACACATACCAGCTGAAAAATAAATAGGAACTTTCAAGTCCATCCTCTCCCAATAGTCATCCAGTAACATGCATAGTTCCTGAAATACAGGCATCATAAATGGATACTCAAATTATGAAAACTTTGAACAGTGTGCTTTCGGGATGGTACTTCACAGGGAACTTGCTCATTAAGTCATATAATAGTTATCACACTTAATCATCACTTTGCCTCATAAAGTAGAATTAAGAGAGACGAAGAATACCTGAGCTCTTCCCAGAGCAAACGTTGGAATCAGAACTTTACCTCCACCAGAAACACATTTATGTACCTAGAGGAAACATATACTCAGTTATGCCTTGGAAGCAAAATCAACTGTGTACACTTCACAAGATTTTGGTTTAATACAGTCAGAATGCATCTTCTTGGACCAAAACGTCAGGAATAAAAAAAAAAACAGACACACTTCGTGAACTGTGTTGTGCACAAATAATCTTAAGCACATACAATCCAAAACCTAGAAAATAGAGTAGTGCACCATTGGAAAAGCATTGGCTGCTACACATGCAATGAAAATCTACAAATCTATACACTGCAGTGAAGTTCAGATTTATCATACCGCTTTTAAGAACTCCCTCTCTCGGGCATGCTTTGAGTCACGTATAGTTTTAGCATATGTTGATCTGCATAAGGAAAATTAGTTAATTGGTTATGTACACAGGAAAAAAAAATCATCCACAACAATTGATGCTCTTGATTCAAATACAACAGTAAAACGTTAAGCCACTGCAACCATAAACAAATGCAGGTTCATTGACTATCGCAGCATTAGAAACTAGTACATTCAACTGCGTAGGAAGTGTAATAACAAACTATATAGATAATTTACAAGTATAACCCAAACGATGCCCAGGAGAACAGATTGGCTAAAAACAGGAGCTAAGCAATGGTCTATGTGGTCTGGAACATATTCCCAAATCTGATATTAACCAAGACGATCGCACAAAGGAAAAGTCAAATAGGTAAAACATACCCTCTAGACCCTGTTTTTATGTAGGGCAAGCACTCCAGCAGATGCTCCAAGAAGAGCAGTGCAGGCGTGGCATGAGCATAACGGTAACACGCCAGAGAGTACGGCAACAACTGCTTGACAAGTTACAAGGTCTTCAGTTTCAGTTGGTTTGGTCAGTTCCAGGATTGCTTTGACTTGTTAGCGATTGGTTTGTTAGTGCTTGGAAGTAGGAGGTTATTGCTGAGCAGATGTAATCAGTGGGACTTAGGCAACAAAATACCCTCCCTCTCTGCTAGAAGTTGTGACTTCATTGATTAGGGCTAACCCTAGAAGGGTAGCTATATAGGTTCCATACATGGGCCTCATGAGCCTTAGCCTCATGGGCCTAAACACATACTCCAACACCCCCCCGCAGTCTGAACTACCGGCGCAGCGGAGTTCGAGGCTGAACAAGAAAGAACACACACAACCCCCCCACAGACGCAACTAGCCACCGGTGATGTTGAGGCTAGAGCGAAACTCGGCGAAGGTCGAGGACGGGAGGCCTTTGGTGAAGATGTCCACGAACTAGGAGGTCGTCGGAACATGAAGGACCCGCACCTCGCCCATGGCCGGTGATCACGGACAAAGTGGAGGTCGATCTCCACATGCTTCGTCCGCTGGTGCTGAATGGGGTTGGTGGAGAGGTAGACCGCACTGACATTGTCGCAGTAGATCAGTGTGCTCCGGGAGGACGGAGTGTGCAACTCAGCAAGCAGCTGCCTGAGCCAGGCGGCCTCCGCCACGCCGTTAGCAACGGCGCGGTACTCCGCCTCGGCGCTGGACCGGGAGACCACCGGCTGGCGCTTGGAGGACCAAGACACCAGGTTGCCGTCCAGGAAGACGGCGTAGCCGGAGGTGGAGCGGCGAGTATCCGGGCACCCCGCCCAGTCAGCGTCGGTGTAGACGAGGTCGGTGGAGGAGGCCCGGTGGAGGAGGAGGCCGTAGTCGAGCGTGCCCCGGAGGTAGCGGAGGAGGCGCTTGAGAGCCGTGAGGTGAGGCTCCCGGGGGTCATGCATATGAAGACAGACCTGCTGAACTGCATAGGTGATGTCCGGCCGGGTGAAGGTGAGGTACTGAAGGGCCCCGGCGAGACTCCTGTACGCAGTGGGATCGGCCACCGGGGGTCCCTCAACCTCAGACAGCTTGCCCTGAGTGTCGACCGGAGTGGAGCAGGGGTTGCAGTCAGTCATCCCAGCCCGCTCCAGGATGTCCCGAGTGTACTGCCGCTGGTGAAGGAGTAACCCGGTAGGACGGTGCTCAACTGTGACCCCAAGGAAGTGGTGGAGCTCACCCAGATCCTTCATCGCGAACTCCTGCTAGAGAGCGGCGATGATCCGGTGGAGAAGGGGCTCGCTGGAGGCCGTGAGGACAATGTCATCAACATAGAGCAGCAAGTATGCAGTGTCAGCCCCATGGTGGTAGACGAACAGGGACGTATCAGACTTGGCCTCCATGAACCCCAGGGTCAGCAAGAAAGCAGCAAACCGGTGGTTCCACGCCCGAGGTGTCTGCTTGAGGCCGTAGAGGGACTTGTTGAGCCGGCAGACCATGTCAGGACGGGTGCAATCGACGAACCCTGCCGGCTGACTGCAGTACACCGTCTCAGTAAGAAGGCCGTGGAGGAAGGCGTTCTTGACGTCCAGCTGGTGGACGGGCCAAGACCGAGCCAGCGCCAGCAAGAGCACGGTCGGGACGGTGGCCAGCTTGACCACCGGGCTGAAGGTCTCATCGTAGTCGACGCCCGGTCGCTGAGTGAAACCCCGGAGGACCCATCGAGCCTTGTAGCGCTCGAGAGAGCCATCGGCCCGGCGCTTGTGGGTCCAGATCCACTTGCCGGTGACGACGTTGGAGCCTGCCGGCCGGGGCACCAACTCCCACGTCTGGTTGGCGAGTAGCGCGGCGTACTCCTCTTCCATCGCACGGCGCCAGTGAGGGTCCAACAGGGCGTCGCGGACGGAAAGAGGGTACCGGGGAGACCACCGCGTCGCCGGTCGAAGCCTCGAGCGCACGAGGCGGCAGTGTGCCAGCCGCGTGCCGTGTCACCATCGGGTGAACATGCCGCGGGTGTCGGTGAAGCAGCGGCGGGTGGTAGACCGGCGGGGCACCACGAGTCGGCGGGGACTGCTGCGGTGGTGTCGATGTCCCCGGTGGAGAAGGGACCGCGAGCGGCGGCGGCCGCGACCTGCGCTTGTACACCCGTACCGGCGCGGCGAACCTCGACGGAGGTGCCGGGACGGGATCCGGCGTCGGCGACCGGCACGACCCCCCCCCCCGGGGCAGAAGCGGGGGACGAAGGCCCCGGGTCTGCACCAACCGGAGAGGACGGGGCCACGCCTAAGGACGACGGGCCCGGACCCGTTGGGGATCCGGGACAGGTGGCCGGCCCGGCGCGCGGCGAAGCGGTACCTGCAGGAGACCACGAAAATGGTGGCTGAACCACCGGGTCAGTGGGAAACAGGGAGGGAGGGTCAGGGACCGGAGGGGTGGTAGTGCTGGAAAAGGAAAAGACGGACTCATCGAACACCACATGGCGAGAGATGAGAACCCAACGGGAGGCAAGGTCAAAGCACCGGTACCCCTTGTGATCCGGGGAGTACCCGAGGAAGACACAGAGCGTGGAGCGAGGGTCCAGCTTGTGAGAAGAAGTGGCAGCGGTGTTGGGATAACACGCACACCCAAACACGCGGAGGTGATCGTACCGAGGTGGGGTACCGAAGAGGGCATGGTGAAGTGTGGGAGCGGGACAGGCAGCGGAAGGAAGGCGGTTAAGAAGGTAGGTGGAGGTGTGCAGGCCCTCAGCCCAGAAGCGAGCAGGAAGAGAGGCCTGAAACAGAAGGGTACGCACGGTGTCATTGGTGGTGCGAATCATCCGCTCAGCCTTGCCATTCTGCGAAGAGGTGTATGGACAAGACATGCGCAACTGAACACCGTGAGAGAGGAAGAAAGCTCGGGAGGTGGAGTTATCAAACTCACGACCATTATCACACTGGACGCCCTTGATGGTGAGGCCGAACTGTGTAGACACCCAAGTGAAGAAGTGAAGGAGCGTGGTAAACGTATCTGACTTCGCACGGAGAGGAAAAGTCCACGAATAATGCGAAAAATCATCAACAACCACAAGATAGTACTTATAACCAGAAATACTCAGAATGGGAGATGTCCATAGGTCGCAATGTACAAGATCAAAAATACGGGCCGCATGGAAAGTAGAACTAGAAAAAGGAAGACGAACATGTCGGCCCAATTGGCACGCATGACACAGTTGCTCATCATGAGCTCGAGTACATGGAAAACCGGAGCTACGACTAAGCTGTATCAGGGCATCACGTCCAGGATGGCCGAGACGCCGGTGCCAGGTAGTAGAGGAAGTAGAAGCGACGAAGGCAGCTGACAAAACGGACGGCGAAGAAGACGAAGGAGCCGCCGGGAAGCGAAGGGTGTAAAGGGGCCCGGAACTGTCACATCGGAGCAGAGGACGCCGGGAAGCCAAATCCTTTACAGTAAGACCAGAAGAGTCAAATTCCACAGAACAAGAATTGTCAGCTGTAAAACGACGAATAGAAAGAAGATTATGAACCATAGAAGGAGCAACAAGAACATCAGGAAGACGAAAGAAGCCATGAGCACCGGCGGTACCCACAGACGTGACTGGAATACAAGAACCATTTGCGACCATAATGGACGAAGGAAGAGAGGAAGAGAGAGAGTGAAGCGACGAAAGTATACCGGGCTCAGGAGTGGTGTGGTAGGTGGCTCCCGAATCAGCGATCCACTCGGGTCCGACCGGAGGTGTCAGGCCCATGGTGCTGAACGAACGAGCCAGGGCTGCCTGGTCCCATCCGGCGACCCCCGGGAGAGTCCCAGAAGGTGGAGTCCACGCCGTAGCCAGGAAGGCGCCGGGTGGAGGACCAGCAGGAGGAGCAGGAGGAGCTCCGGTGAGCATGGCCCCGGTGGCGTGGTAGGGCCACATAGAGATGCGCCCAGACCACGGGTTCTGGAAAGAGGGCCATGGTGCCCCCCCTGCGGTCCACCAGGTGCCGGGGCCTGGGTAGGTCCACCCCGGCCGCCCCCGCGACCCCCTCCGCGGCGACGACGACCGTCACGACCCCCCCCCCACCTCCGCTCGGCCCGGAGGGAGGGGACCCAGGAGAGACGGCGGCGGAGGAGCGGACGACCGTGGAGCAGACGGGCGCGGCGGAGTAGCAGCCAGAGCCGTCGAGGAGGCCCCCGGGGAAGCAGTGGAACCCGGCTGGAGGCCCTGTGTGAGCTCCTCCATGACGAGATCGTCACGGACCTTCAGGAAGGTGGGGAAAGGCCTCTGACGGGTGATCCACGTCCTGAGGTGGGCGTAGCGGTCGCTGAGCCCCCGGAGGACGTTGAGGACCAAGATGCGATCCTCCACGGGCCACCCGAGGTCCCCCAGGGAGTCAGCCATGGCCTTCATCCGACGGCAGAACTCGCCGACGGAGAGGTCACCCTGGACGAAGGTGCGGAAGCTCGCGTCGAGGCGCAGAGCCCGGGCCTCAGCGTTGCCCAGAAACTGACCCTCAAGGGCCAGCCACGCCCGGCGCGCGTCAGGAGAGGTGCGGACGAGGTCGTGGAGGTCCAGAGAGATCGTCCCCAGGATCCAGGAGAGGACGATGCTGTCGAGACGGAGCCACGACGGCGTCTGGGCAGCGACCGAGGCGTCGATGAGGACGTGGTCGTCGAGGGCGTAGCGGCGAAGGGTGAGAAGCACCAGATCCCGCCAGCGGGCGTAGGAAGGAGACTCCAGCTCGAGGACGACCGGAACGAGGCGAATGTTCTGGACCCCCCGGCCTGGTAGTGGAGCTGAGCCACGAGCGGGTCGGCCGGGTCATGCCAGAGGACGACGGTGTGCGACACGCGACGTCCCGGCGAGGCGGAGGAGGTGGCTCCAGCGTCCAGGCCCGCGGGAGAGGCGAGGAGCTGCTCGGCCTCGGCGATCTGGCGGGTCACGGCGTCGGCCGCGTCGCGCTCGCGCTCCCAGACGAGGGCGGCCGCACGCACACGGACCTGGCCCTCCGCGGCGGCGGTCCGGGCAGCGATAAGAGCCGCGGCGAGGGTGAGGTTCGGTCCAGTCAGGCCGAGAGGGAGACCCCCAGGAGGGCCGGACTGAAGACCGGAGGTGGCAGCAGCAGCCAGTAGACCCTCGTGCAGCGCCTGGAGAGGTTGGAGCGGCTGGAGGAGGGGCTGCGGCTGCTGGAGGTGCTGCTGGAGGCCACCATCGGCCTGGAGACCACCATCGGCGGCCCCCGTGTCCTCACCCGCTGCAGAACCCCCCTCGGCGCCAGGAGCGGCGACTGTGGTGAGGACCTGGGCAGGGGCGGGGTCTCCAGTAGCGGCAGCGTGAAGAGGAAGGCCCGCCCCCTGCAGCGGCTAGACAAGGAGCGGCTGGAGGAGGGGCTGGCGCAGCTGCGGCTGGGGAAGAGCGGCGGCATGGAGCGGGTGGAGGGGGGAAGAGCCGCTGGCGGCAGATCCATCCGCCTCCAGGCCAGCACCAGAGAGGGCCGGGCGGACGGCACCGGCGGCGGCCAGAGGAGCGGCTGGCGCGGCACCAGAGGGAGGGGAGCCGGCCAGTACTTGGGCCCAGGTGGATGAGGAAGAGAGGGGGTGGGAAGTGACTGTAGAGGGAAGGAGGAGGAGGAGGGGGGCGGCCAGCCATGGCGCCGGCTGGCCGGCGGCGGCCAGCAGGTGTGGCTGGCGGCGGCTGGGTGGAGGGGAAAGGGAGAGAGACTAACCTAGGCTGGATACCATGCTAGAAGTTGTGACTTCATTGATTAGGGCTAACCCTAGAAGGGTAGCTATATAGGTTCCATACATGGGCCTCATGGGCCTTAGCCTCATAGGCCTAAACACATACTCCAACACTCTCTTCCCAAATATAGGGCGCCAAGGTGAACACGCTCGCCCCTCTACCGATTATGACTACCATCTACATAGTCGGGGTCCTCCACCCCATAAAAACCTGTGGTGTGAAGACATAAGAAATAACATATGGATATAATGTAGCATAAATCACAACAACACTTGGTTACAAATCCAAGTAAAGGCAACCACAAAACAGAAAAACATGCTTAGAGTTTGAGGTTAGACCATACTCTGTTATCAAAAGATCCAACTTCAGGCGATCAATTTGTGCGGCTCCAAGATGTCTATCTGGTGTCATATTGTAATCGCCGGTGTATACCATAGCAGCATCCCCAACTTTTGCATAAATCATGGCAGCCCCTATAACCTTGAGTTTGGCAACGGTTTTACTAGATTAGAAAGTAGAGAACTAAATCAATACTTGACTTCAAATTACTTAAAGAACACTGAGTAGAATGTTGAATGAACAACAGTCTAAGAAACTTACATGTCCAGCATAATAGGCACGGATCACTAGGTCTTTATCTACTTGAACAGTCTGCTTCAAGTCCATTGGTATGACTGAAAGGTCAAGTATTACAAGTAAAGAGGATTATGATACAAGCTTACTTTTGCGGACAGGTACTAGAAGTTCCAAACTGAACTAAGATTACCTTTCTTCATACACCTAAGAATATCTTCATAGCTATATTGCTCTTCCTCCCCTCTCTGATCCATTGTTACTTTCCGATAGTCCTCAAGCATGAATGGAGCTAAAGCCTTTGTTGGATACTGTTTGAGGTACCATGACATAAGTTATGGAGTGACCATCAATCATCGCGACATAAAGATGCTCCATATAAGAAGTGGGGAGACCAAGGAAGACAACCACCCAAGCATATAAGCTAATAATGCAAGACCATTCACCCAAGCATACTTTCTTGGATCAGAAGCAGTACAATCCAAACTTTAAACAACCCAATAAATCCAGGATACACTTGAAGCCAAGTTTAGAGAACAATAGGCACATTCTATATCTCTACTACTTAAAAAGTATGCAGCAACTCAGGTTCCACCCCACTTCGCCCACCGTCGCACTTTATTGCCCAAGCGATCACCCCCACCTGCTCTGGTTTTTAAATCAGCATCCAGTTTTTTTTCCACCTCTACCGCACTGAAATGGCAACGGGCACCCAAAACCTGATGGGTTTTTACCCTATTAGGGCAACGGCAGATCAAAGAGACCACCATTTCCCTGCAATGGAAGGCCATAGATGTGTTTTATTCTTTGTTTTCCTGGCCCGCTAATAATAGTTTGCTTTTATTCCATATGATACATCTGTTTTTATTTTCATTGGGTTTAATTTATTCCCCACGTCCATATGATGACAAACAAGGCCTTTGGATGCACAATTGTGTCTACAAAAGCATTTGTTTTCCCTTCTGATTTTAGTCCTAATTATCGCTATGACTCAATGCTTTCAGTTGTGTACAAGTGGCACAGCTAGAAACTGCAGAATTATATTTGTGGTGTTAGCAGAAGAGCACTGAGGATACTTTTTAGCAAATGGGATAAAATCATATGTGTTGATACATGTTACCTTCAATATTTTCGCCATGGATATCTGTGCCAAAATTAGAGTTGGTTTGAGATATGTTTTTTTTCCAGATTGCTCTGCCTTTAATTGATTTCACATGTTGTGTAGAGCATGTTTAGCCAATTTAGAATACGATCAGGTGCAAAAGTTTTTGTTTTTTCTATGGATTAAGTTCAACTGCATCAAAACTGCTTCATGATAATCATGGTTATGAAAAATTTGGTTCCTCATATATTCATATATGCAGATGCAGATACATACTATAGTTCTTGAAATAAATGGTTCTGGACATATTCTTAGATATGTAGATGGAGATATACAAATACGATTCCCAAGCTTCTCTACCTGAAAGTAGGTATTGGTTGCTTGGTCAGAGAAATATTTGCGTGGTGCCAGGGGGTTGATGCATTCTTGCTTGATTGATTTCTACTGCAGTCAGTTCTATTCAATTGGTAATAAAAAAAATACATCATTTCCCAGATACTTGAACACAGAAGTAGTTAGTAGTTACCTGCTTACTTCTATCAACATCATAATCTTTCAGGACCATCTACTAGGGCTGTACTCTACCCTTACTATCCAACCCAAATGATGTATCCACATTGCCAAGACAATGCTAGCCATATGAATCCTCAGGTGAATCTGTAACTGCGTTTTGATATCACACATTTTGTACGTTTTGAGTGATTGTTTGAATGTATCATTTCAGTTTAAGAATAAAGTCATTGCAATTGAATACCATTCAGTCTTAACTGGAACATTGAAACTTCAGCATGCCTTACTCAATATATTATTCATGTGCTTGCTGCTTTCAATTAGTTTTTCAGTAAACACTAACTGCTACTTTGTTAGACTTCAATATCAGCACCAGTCCGAAACTAGCTTGGTGCATCAGTTTTAATGTACCATCTATATACTGATCTTGGAAGAATAACTACTCAATCTTGCACAGCAGGTTTGCATCATTCTCTGTCGTGAAAAGAAAAGATGTCCAAGTATGTTTCAGTCAATTTCAATGTGCTCCAGCAAGTTACTCAGATATTGCAAGGTGTGATATGCTTGCATATTGCATTTCTACACTTACAGCTGATGTCAATCTAAGAGACATGTCTTTGCCAAACCCAAGGTTTGTTCTACTATGATGGCTTTAATTTAACCCGGATTTATGGTTTCTATAGCTCGCGATGCTTTCTGGATCAATTTTGAACAATACTCACCATGATGCTAGATTTTTTGTGTTTCAATATTAATTGCAATTTCCTATTGGCAAATAACTTGTGATTTTTGTTACCATGAAAATAATTATGAAGTTTTTATATAACAAAAAGTTATAAAAAGTTTCCAATTAACAGTTAAATTCTTGTGAAGCAACTTTTGTTAATACAATTTTCGTTGGACATAGTAACACACGGCATTTAGCTAGTACTAACATAAACAATAATCACGTGTTCATAGCTCACCGTCATGTATATGGGGCCGTGGTACCCGCAGACCTCGGTGAAGTAGGGCAGCGCCCCAATATGATCCAAGTGGCTGCACAGCACAAGCTTCCTCAGCCCGCAACCAATCGCACAAGAATCCGAAGAAAACTGCCAGTATATCAAGAAAAAAATAGGAAAGGGTAAAATGTTTATCTGCAACGCACAAATGCGTGATGACGACGCAGGAGATGGCTGTGGTGAAGTCAGGCGCTCCCCAGGCAGCGAGTGCGCGCGCAAAGTCCGGGTAGTGGCGGTGGTCGTGGTAGCCCATGTGCATGCCGCAGTCGAACATGACGCGCTTCCCGCCGATGGTCACCACCACGCAGCTCTTCCCCACCTCCTGTCCCGCCCCTGCAATCACCAGCGTTAGTGTGGTTGTAATCGAGCATTGCGTTCGAAGGAGGGTGAAGAGAGGAGCGCGATGCCGCGTACCTAGCACGAGGCACTCGATTGCCATTGGTGAAAATCCACGCCTAGAACCACAATCTAAACGCCTTAACAACCCATACCGGAGCCGAGGGTTCAAGGCCCTGTTTGGAGCAACTTTATTTGACCACGCTTCAATTGGGAGTCTGCTTCCAGGAACAACTCAGGCACACACAAAGCCTGAGGAGAACTCGGCGCCGGCGGACCTGAGGCGCTCGGAGACGCTCCACGCCGCCTTGTACTTCCTCGGAGAAGCTCTCTCGGGCGCCGCCACCTTCCCTCAAGAGGAGGAACCGGAGGCAGGCGTCGGGCCGCGCGAGCCGGCGAGGACGGAGAGGATGGAAGAGGGCCGCGTGTCGGCGAGGACGACGGAGAGGGCGGCGGCGGGACGCCGACGATGGAGAGGTGGCCCGCGGGCCCGCGACGATGGAGAAGGGCGGCGCACAACTCGACTCGAGAGGATGGAGTAGACGGCAGGCCGGGGAATTTTTCGAAAGAACGAAGCCCAATGTTTATGCGGCCCAGTCTGCTGACTAGGCTCGTTCGTTAGAGAAAGTGGCCCAGTAGCGCGCGGAGAAGCATAGCGGTTTTTTTTTAGAACGCGGAGAAGCAACACTGACACTGCAACAGAGCCTCGGATGAACTGCGCTCAGCGCCCTTGCGTTCACACCTGTCTGCTGTTTTCTCTTCTCCCGTTCACCCCGCGCGCGCGAGAACTAGAGCGACCCCCGCCCTACGCCCCTGCTGCCCATGTCTTCGTCGGGGCCTTTGCCGGCGACCGGAACCCAGCATGGCAGGTATGCCCGCCCCTTCTCTTTCCTTCCTGCTGTGCAAAATTGAGCACCCGAACCCTAACTTGAGCTATTTGGCTATTTGTATTCGGATCTGATCTAACTTGAGCTATTTGGCTATTTGTATTCGGATCTGATCTAATTATACGCCTACTAACTTCGATTTTCTTTTTATTGGGTGTAAATGTGTACACCCATGTCTTTTGTTGGGTTCGGCCCTGATTAAAATCAGGTGTGATAACCAATGGAATTCTAACATGGATCATCTTGCGTGTGATTTTGTACAAAATAATTTATTTTACCTGAAATTTGCTCTAATTAGTGTCCCTTCTTTTATCAAGTCAAAGGGCAGAGTGTAAAGCCCAGAGTTCAACTTCTGCGCGCAAGGTACAGAAGGCCGATCGTGAGAAGATGCGAAGAGATAAATTAAACGAGCAGTTCCAGGACTTGGGAAATGCACTTGGTATGATGTAGTTTTCAAGGATTTTCTTGGGTCTCTTTGCTCCTATGAGTTACAAAAAGAAACATATTATTTTAAAAGGCTAAATCATGGAGCTCATATCATATTAACCTTATCAGACCTGATGTTCGAACCGAAAAATGAGTTATCAGTAACTGGTAATCTTCACACATGGTGTTTGTAACTGCAGATGTGTGCATAATAACTGCATAAACATTACTGCTAGTGCTTTGTGTCTGTGCATGTTTGGTTGTCTCCTATATGTCCTGTACTCAACGCATGATTTTTGACATTTGTTTAGGATTTCTTTTGTTCTGCTGTCCTACTACTTGAAAGTTTCATGCTTTTTTTCTTGAACAAGCAAAAGATTTGTGTATTATTTCATTTATAAGAGAGAAGAGAAAAATACATGGGTGAAAAGGAGAAGTCCTCCCACTCGAAGACACGCAAAACTCTAAACGAAAAGAAGATGGAAGCCACAGACAAAAAAACTGAAAAAAGACAACCAGCTCCCCCGAAATTAAAAATGCAGGCCTCCTGTAAAAGCCCTGACCAGGAGCTCTTGGAGATCTTTAGCTTCAGCTGAGCACCAGAGGACACACTCATCTGCCACTACCTGTAGGATTGTCATGACATTTGGCCTTATGCCATTAAAAAACATTCATTCTGGTGCTTCCATATTTCCCATGCCATCAGGATGATGAGAGAATTGAGGCCTTTCCTGACTTCTTTTGGCAAATTTTTATTGCTTGGCACCAACTACTGGTGTTGGCCTGAGGCGCCCTTAGGATCAATCCCAACTTCTGAAGAACCACGGTCCAGACATTGCGGGCACAAACACACGACACAAGGAGGTGTTGGATGGATTCTTCAGCTTGATCACAATGGGGGCAGACAGCCAGGTGAGGAAGACCACGCTTGGCAAGGCGATTAGCAGTCCAGCATCGATTTTTCACCGCAAGCCAAATGAAAATTTTGCACCGTAGGGGAGCCCAAGTTTTCCAAATCCTTTTCCAAGGCACTGAGCGAACCCTTCCTAAAAAGAAGGCATTATATGCAGATTTTCTGCTGCGTTGCCCAGATTTTGTGAGCTTCCAGCGGTGCTGATCCGCTACTCCTGGTTGCAAGATCAAACCATTGACCAGCTCCATGCTTGGCTAGGTGCTTTTGACACAATCTGTATGATTGTTTGCTATCAGTTACGTTTTCATATTGTCACTATTGTCACAAAAGCCATTCTGACTAAGCTGCTGTTCATTTCGCTGAAATTTGGCTTATGCTGATTTGTTGTGAGAGGAAAACACTGTTCGTTCGCTGAAAAGTACTGCTGAAGTAGTGCTACAGAACAGGGCGTAAATCATAATCTCCTAGTTTCATCCCGCGCCCTCCTACTCATCAGGGCATGCTCTTCAAACAATGCACAAGGAACTTACATTTGCTATGTACCTTTCATTGACCATATTTGAGTGTTAGTAGTGAAACTATGTATTGACAGTATACTTTAATAAAATGATCTGCAGATGAAACTTACATACACGCATAGATCTTATGCAGTTATGCAGTGAACCACGGGGTGATAAGTTCATTTACTGCATTTTAGAAGCAGCCCTCTATACTAGTCAATTTTGACCTGTTCAGCATCAGTTTAGGACATTTGGGACAAAGTCCTGGGCTCCTGGCTTCTGTAGTCTTTTTGCTTCTCCATCTGCTAGACCTAACAAAGGCCCTGTTATGAGCCTTTTATGAAGCTATTTTCAAATAACCAATAACAAAAATTATGATATAATGCATCCAAAATCTTGGAAAAGGATTGAAGTCACTTTCTTGAGCTGTTGGAAGGTCTCCACTTCTTGGCTTAGCCTGTGTATAGGTGCCCTTGATTTTTAGTGTTTATTAGTCAGTAATTGTCCACATGCAGACTGGTGGCACCTGCAATTTAGAAAGGTTAATCACTGCAAACTAGGCTGGGACCTTGTGGTTGATGCCCTGCAAATGAATGTGTTATTTGTCTTAAAATTAAGAAAATATGTCGTAGCTTTTATAGTTAATGCATAATCAAAACTAAACCATGTTCAAAAGTTGTATGTGCTACTCATACTAGCTCCATCTACTTGATTCCTAAAGTGGTAGAGCTGGCTCTATAACTTTGTCATGCGCAAATATCCAGATCCAGACCGTCCCAGGAACGATAAGGCAACTATACTTGGTGACACAATCCAGATGCTGAAAGATTTGACTACTCAGGTGAACAAGCTGAAAGCTGAATACACGTCACTTTCCGAAGAAGCGCGTGAGGTAAATATTAGTACAAAGAAACAGGTCAACCACAGAAAAGTTCTGACACCTGATACACATTTTTACTGGTACTTGTAGTTAACACAAGAAAAGAATGAGCTTAGAGATGAGAAAGCTTTGCTGAAATCTGAGGTTGATAATTTGAATAACCAGTATCAGCAACGAATGCGGGTGCTATACCCATGGGCTGGAATGGAGCCTTCTGTTGTCATGGGGCCACCTCCAGCATATCCCTACCCAGTCCCAGTTCCCATACCCTCTGGTGCTGTACCCATGCATCCGCAGTTGCAAACATACCCCTTCTTCCACAGTCAACCTTCTGGAACCATCCCAAATGCATGCATCCCTTACATGGCATATACACAACCCAGCCATCCTCCCACAGATCAGCCATCTAACCAACTTAATACTCCAGTTGCCCTTTCAAGTAGTCATAGGTCTAACTCTCCAGCACAAGACTGTAGAAGCAAGTCATCTACATTGCAGCAACCAAGCTGCGGAGTGAGAAGCAGTGATGTTGGTGATATTGCTACTGATCTGGAATTGAAGACTCCTGGTTCTTCATGTCAATCACATGCAGAGATTGCTAACAATGTAAGGGTCATTTTTCAGTTAGTAAATCCTTTTGTGCAAATTGTGATTAGATATAAAAGCAAGCTAAGTCATAATCATGTTTGTCATTGTCACAGGATTCCTCTTCGGATTTGAAAACAAAGAAGCATTGCATAAAGCAAATTAATGGTTGCACTCTCACTGAAAGCAGTAGTTCAAGCCGATGCTCTTCCAGTGGGCCCCCAGATGTTTCTAATAGTGCTGTTGATGAATAAGTTGCTTGACGATCGATTAACATACAAAACGTAGACAAGTATAGATTGAGAAAAGATCTATGTTAACCTCCCATAAGTGAGCTACCAACTTTATATGCAGTGTAATTTGCTATTGTTGCTAGCTGATGACTCACAAATTGGGAGGCGTGTAGACTTGGTAGAAGCATAGTATCTGTTAAACGGAGTGCTGTTCTCATGATTACTAGTGGATAAAAGTTTGCTGGGAAGGAAAAAAAGGAGAGAACAAAAAAGTGTGCAGCAGCATCTATGGCAGTTCGGTAGGGACTCCAGGGTTAGGTATGGCAAGCATTGTCTTCTGCATGCCAGATAGATATTCATAATAACTGGATTCTAGTTCCATTGCATAGTTCGTCCTAGAGTAGCATTTTACATAAATTTCTGCATGAAATAGGTAAATAAATGGAGTATAGGTAATATAGTATCTATGTTGGCTTAATCTACTTGCTGGGCAACTTGGGGGTTTCGGTAGTGATTAATTGCAGCCGGAATGCTGCAGCTGCAAGCTTGTTCTGCTGGCATCTACAGGAGATTGTTCCTTGGCTACCTCAGCTGTATCAAGATTTACTGAACAAGTACTTGAAGTTTGTACATTGAGCTTTGTTACACAATTGTATTGGAATATAGTTCTTTGTGTACTAATTTGACTAGACTACCAGTCCTATTCTTCCCACATTACATTTCATGGTGGATTTGCTCATTTGGCGAGTTCGAAGGTAGATAACACCGAAGCTTTGTTATACCATTGCATTGGAATGTATAGTACTTTGTGTATTAATTTGACTAGACTACCAGTCCTATTCTTTCTACCTCACATTTCATGGTACATTTGCTCACATGGCGAGTTTGTAGGTATTGTGCTTTGAGACTAATGTTTCTATATATGTAACACCGAAAGGATTGGTTACTATATGAATACAAGATAATACCCCTTGCCATACTGCAGCAACTCTAAGATGTTACTGTACTTCAGAAATAGTTGCAGTATTTAGAGGGCTGTGCCATACAGATTTTGAGCGGAATGCCAATGAGGTATCATAGATAAACTTCTACACCCTCTGTTCCAAATTATAAAACATTTTGGTTTTTCTAGATATGCAGATTTTGCAATGCGCTTAGATATATACTATGTTTAAATACATAATAAAAGCAATGTATCTAGAAAAGCAATGTATATCTAGAAGCTCCGTGAATTAACAATCCACATGACCATGGCAGGAAGAATGTATACATCCTAATGCGCTATTGTCATCTATCAATACAGTTTTCAAATTGCCTCGCATTGCTACCTCAATAGCAGCAAATGACAATAAGATGAATTCGATAATGAGAAAATTGATAACGTGCTCCAAATTATTAAACATACAAAGCAGAGAAAATATATAAATTATTTGTAAATAAAGAGAAAAGAGAGGAGAGCTTGACTCTCATGCAAACAATATGTAAGAAGGAATAAAAAAGATAACGTAAGACCGTACACAACAAAAAAAAATTGCAGACAAATAGAAGATAGTTATTATATAATAACTTAGATCTTATGAAAAATAGAAGATAGTTATTATATAATAACTTAGATCTTATGATTTGACTTATAGCCAAACACTTAGCTCTATATTGATCTTGCTCTAAGGAGTGTACTCCCGCCCCGGGTCATGATGTGAATGCACTATACGGCATTTCAATGAACCAATGCAATGCCCGACCAGGCCGCCACCAAGGTCCTTACGTCCTGAGTAAATGGGCACTCCAAATTAATACGGAGTACAAACGATAACGCTTGAGTCAAGACGTCCGTCTGCGTCGGACGCTTCTTGACGGGCATGCACGCTACCACTACAAGCCCAACAGGCCTGTGTACTATATACGCTCCTCATCTCTCAAGAAAATATCACCCCACTCCACTCGCCCATCACGTGCTTCACCACGCGATGCCGCGACTACACTTCGCGACCGTGTTTCGTCGCGCCTCTCGCATGCCTTCCTCTCCACCGCACCTGCTGTAACATCCCAGATGTTAAAAAGCAGTTAAAACTTGATTGAGTACTGATCATGCATTATCATTATACATCAGGGCATGAGATGCATTTCATGTTGCATAAGCAATGTTTCATATACCGAGTCTCTGTTGCATAGTGATGTTTTATGTGTTGCTTGGTAGTGTTTCATATGTTGCAAATAGGGTGTTTCATGTTACATATACATGTTTCACATGTTTCAATAGTGATTTGATATGTTATTTTTATTAGTATGCTTAATATGTTAACATTCCCATGTTGCTTATCACATGAAATAATGTTTTATTAGTGTTAAAGGATTAATCATGTTTTAGTTAAAAAGAATAATCAATTGAATTCAAAACCCTGATTTCCGAAAAAAAAACCCGTTTTACCCCTTTTGTGTAATTCAAAATCTAAGCAAATTTTGGGGGTGAGCCAAAAAGCAAAGTTGTAGATCAGGTCTTGTTATACAACTTTGGTTTTTAGAGTTTTCAAAGTTTCAGTGAAAAATTTGAAGTAGTTTTGAAAAGAAGCAAATTTCAAATTTGACCCCTTTTCATCCCCAAACTCAAATTTCAAAATAGAGGCAGAATTTGAAAATGGTTTGAATAGCAAAGTTGTAGGTCTTGGCTAGATGTACAACTTTAGTGTTTGGAGTTTTTGAAGTTTCAATATAAAATTTAAAGTAATTTCTAAATTACCAAATTCCAAAAAAGTGTCCCCTTTTGATTTCAAATTCAAATTTCAAAATCCAGTTCGAATTTGAAAAAGTTTTCAACATGAAACTTGTAGAGCTTGAAATTATGAAGATTTCATATTTTGGGAATTTTTCAAGTCACTACATGATTTTGGGAGTAATTTGGCAAAAACATAGTGAGGGTTCATGTGTGTTGGGGGGTGCTACAGTGCCCGACGAATCACCGCCGGGCAGCACATGGCATGGGCGCTGGCGAGCCACCGGGTTGCTTCCAGGCCGTTCCCGCGAGCTCTCGATCGCCACCTCGACCGCGCACGCCTTCTAGCACGCCAGTAGGGTCGGAGACCCCTTTATAAGGGCAAGCAAGCCATCGTTTTTCTTCTTCTTCCTTCTCTGTTTTACCGCCGCCGCTCAGCTTCGCCGCTCACCGCTGCCGCGGTTGAGCCGTATCTGTAACATCCCAGATGTTAAAAAATAATTAAAAGCTTGATCATGAGCATCCTCAGAGCATAAACATCAAACATCATGTCAAACAAGCACCACATGTTGCATTGTTACATGTAAATGTTGTACATGTTTCATGCATAGCATGATAATGTTTTTATTATTGATTATGTTTCAAGTAAAGTGCTGAAATGTTTTAGATGTTTCAATAGAATGTTTCATGTTACATTGTAAGGTTTATATGTTTCGTATGTTTCATATATATGTTTCACATGTTTCAATACAATAGTAATTCGATGGGTTGTTTTTACTAGTATGCTTAAGATGTTAATAATGTCTTGTTGCTTATCACATGAAATAATGTTTTATTAGGGTTAAAGGGATTAATCATGCTTTAGTTAAAAAGAATAATCAATTGAATTCAAATCTTGATTTCCGGAAAACCCCGTTTTACACCTTTTTTGAATAATTCAAAATCGAAGCAAAATTTGGGAAAAAGTTTAAAACCAAGTTTGTAGATCTTTTCAAGGGCTATAAGTTTTGTGTTGTGAGTTTTCAAAGTTTTAGTGTAAAATTTGGAGTAATTTTGAAAAGAAGCAAATCTCAAATTTGACGCCTTTTTATTTCCCTATTCCAATTTCAAAATGGAGGCAGAATTTGAAAATGATTTAAAAATCAAAGTTGTAGGTCTTACCTAGATGTACAACTTTGGTGTTTTGAGTTCTCAAAGTTTCAATGTAAAATTTTGAATAAAATTGAAAAGATTCAAATCCCAAATTTGAATTTCAACTCAATTTCAAAAAATTAGGCATAATTGGGTGATAGCCCAATTATGAAAGTTGTAGATCTTACAAAGATATACATTTTCTCTTTTTACAGATTTTCAAGTTGTATTCAAAAATTTGAAGTAATTTTGAATTTACAGAAACTCTACTTTTGTCCCCTTTTAAATTTAAAACCAAATTTCAAAAACTATTTAAAATATGAGTTTGGTTCAAAAACCAAAGTTGTAGAGCTTAAAATTTTGAACAACTTCTATTTTGGAATTTTTTCGAGTTTCAATACAAATTTGAAAATAATTTTGCAATTTCTGAGAAAAAGATCAGTTTTGGGGGAGCTACAGTACCCGGACGGGTTTCTCCTCTGCCTGTCACCGCGTCACCGCCGTGCGGCGTTTGGCCGCTCCTTCGCGGCGTTTCCTAGGTGGACACCAGCGTGGCCAGCTCAGGCTGCTGCTGGCTTGTCCAGAAGCATCACTAGCGGTTGGGTTGGACCGAGCCGACGTTGTAGCCCTCTGCTCGCCATCGTCGTCATCGAAGCCTTAGTGCCTCGCCGAAAAAATTCGCCCTCACCGCTTAGCCATCACTCAATTGCTCTCGCAGCTCGCTCCGCCTGCTCCTTGCGCACGTGTTTAGCCCGCTCGACTCACCTCTGGTTGCCCAGTGTCCCCGCACGTCGTTTCCTTCTTCGATACCGACCGTAGCGCCGCCGAGCTTCACCTCTCCGTGGTCAGCTTGCTACAGTGAGTTTCCAGTCCGATTGTCATGCGTTTCGGGATCGTGTTGATGCCGTGGTGCTAATCGGCTTGACTGTTTGGTCTCTACCAGCTCAGGCACGTCGGAACGCTGTCGCCACTGTGGGAGCACGCCGCTGCCTCCGCTGTCAACATCGATTGACCGTCTCAGCTCCGCCCTTGCCTCATCCTTTGGTCCAATACGGTTAGGTGAGCAACGTGAAGCAGCCTTGTTTTGTTCTAATCAAGTAGGGCCGGGGTTGGCCGGCGTACCGCATCGTCAGCGAGCCCTGCTTTGGTGAGCGCCATGCTCGCGGGCAAGCTTGCCGCGTAGCTTATTTTGACCGGCTAGCAACTTGGTTGTATTCGGATGATCGAGACGATGGTGTTGGCGGTGGTAGCGTCATCAGAGTATGTAACACCCTTGGTGTTATAGTAACTAAAAACATGACATGTCATCATATGCACTGCAGAGCACCCATGATTAGGGTAACTATGTTATGCATCAACTAAAATGAGTTTACCTTCTTAGGTTGGATGTGTTTCTAGTTGTGTGACTCGAATCCGAAAACCCTAATTTCGAATGTCACCGCAAATACTTAGTTTATGCCCTGCGTAATTTGAGGTGTATAACGATGTTATACACTAGTGCCAAGGTAGGGTAGGAGCTCAAGTCCAACTTATAAAATAAATCTTCAAGTTTGAGTTTGAATTTGGAACCCAAAACTTGTTGCAAGTTTTTTGATTCGAATTCGAATTCAAATTTGAGGAGTTATTAAAAGAATTTCCCAAGTCAACCTGGTCAACCAAGAGTGGCATTTGGTCAAAAATGGGATGCTTGACTCAATGATGCCCTTGGGTGATGGTGTGATCACTAATTAATCACCAATTAATAGAGTATCAAGTTTCAATTTGAAATCTTTCCAAAAACCCTAAACCCTGATTTTTACCCCTTTTTGAATAAATCAAAATCTAAGCAAAATTTGGAAAAAAGTGTAAAACCAAGTTTGTAGATATTTTTGAGGGCTACAAGTTTGGTGTCTTGAGTTTTCAAAGTTTCAGTGTAAAATTTGGAGTAATTTTGAAAAGATTCAAATCTTAAATTTGACCCCTTTTCATCTCCCCTATCCAATTTCAAAATGGAGACATAATTTGAAAATGTTTTGAAAATAAAAGTTGTAGGTCTTACCTGGATGTACAACTTTGGTATTTTGATTTTTTGAAGTTTCAATATAAAATTCAAAGTAATTTTGAATTTACAGATTTCCAAAAAATGTTCCCTTTTCAATTCAAATTCAAATTTCAAAATCTAGGCCAAATTGGAAAATGTTGATATTAAGAAAGTTGTAGAACTTTGAAAATTGAACAACTTTTGTATTTACAAATTTTCAACTTCTATAGAAAAAATTAGAGTAATTTGGGAATTATCTTCAGTGGCATTTTCGTAATTAAACCGAACTTCACCTAACGGCAGGGCACCACCTCCCGCCCGACGCAGGCGAGCTTCGAACCGTTTCCAGGCACGCCCGCGACTGCCAGCTACCGCTTCGGCATGGTCGGTCCGACCCGCGTGTCACCCTCGCGTCGACCGGTCACCCTTATATATATAATCATCGCTGTCGTCTTCGTTTTCTCTTCCTCCTCTGTTTCCTCCCCGCCGTCTGTCACCACCGCACGCCTCCGTAGTTCACCGTCGTCGCTGCTCCGCCACGCAATTGCTCTCGCCTGCAGCTCTGCAATCCTTCGGCGCAGCTCCTGGAGCCATCTATTGCGTCACGTCCCATCTGCTACTGCCCGCACGCCACGATCTTCTCCACGGCCGGTAGCAGCGCCACCGCGAGTGCCTCACCGTCGCCCGGTCACTCCATACCACCTCCCCCTTCACCGAGTTCGCCACAGCATTTGTGGTGAGCTCCTTTGCGTGATGCTCGCGTTATTTCATTTGCTACCGTGTCGGAAGGGAGAGTCCGTCTCCTCGCCGCCAGGCGGGTCGCCACCGTGGTCGCCATGGCCGCGGTCAAGCCTCCTCTAGGCCGAGTTGGGTTCGTTTATCGTCGTGGTGGTGTTTGTGGGGTTCGGGTGAAGCTGTTGGTGCAGTTCCACCGCACTGGGAGCTCGTCGTCGGCGAGTTCGCCGTCGGCGGTCACCGCGGCACCGTGGCCGCGCGAGAGAGAAGAGGGAGAGGGCGCGAGCGGGCCGGCCTGGCTTGCTGGGCCGGGCGGAGGGAGCAGGCCGCGCGTGCGCGCGAGAGAGAGAGGGGAGTGCGGGAGCGAGCTGGCCGCGCGCGCGTTCGGCTGGGCCGAGCGACCGGAGAAAAGCGGGGAGTCGGCCCGAGTTGATGTTTTTCATTTTTCTTTTTCAAAAAAATGTGAATAGTATTTAGTATTATTTATTTTGTTGTAAATTATTTAGAATTCCAAAAATAGTGAAAATTTTTTAGTAAACTCTTTGTACTGTGTACTATTTAAGAAAAATATTAAATGCCAATTTTGTTTAGTTTTTATAAGTTATTTAATTAGCTCAATTAACTATTAAATGGCTTTTCCATAATTTTTCTAAGCTTAAATAATTATCTAAAAATTTTGAAATTTGTTTTGCCACTTAGTTATGATATAAGCTTCCTAAAATAAAAATTTAAGCTTAATTAGACAAAGTTAATTTTATTCTTAATTTATCCTTATTAATTAATTAGTTAATAAATTAATTAGGGCTTAATGATTAGGGTTGTTTGACTTTGAGATTAGGTGTTGACTTTAGGTCATTAATACTTAATGACCTTTAGCATCCTTAATTAATTGTTTAAGCTCTCTTAATTATGTTGTTAAGTCTTAATTAGTGTTATTTCATGTGGTAAACGAAATTCTTTAATGAAGTAATTAACGTAATTGAACCCTAGGTTAGGGTTAGGTTTGAATCGTTTGCTTTACAACTGTACCGCGAAGGAAAGTTGTACTTAAGTTATTAACTTTATTATACATCCATCCAGCATCATGTTTATTACTTCATCATCTTAAGCATACTTTATCATCGCGTGTAGTCCCCGTGAACGAGGAGATTGCCGAGGTTGAATCCGCCCCTGAAGAAGAACCGACGTCCGTAGAGGTGGGATTTGATATTTGCGGTACTGACCCAGAGCCTGAACTTCCCGTCGACCAAGGCAAGCCCCGGTTACATTTAACCCTTCCTTGCGTTTTGAAAAGTTTACTTCACTTATATTACTGCTTTATTGCACTAAGTGATAGGAGTTGAGTGATAACCTAATTACTGCATTACCATCCTTGATACTTCGATCTCATCCTTGTTACTGTTTTTATTTGAAAATGCTTAGTATGCTTAGCCATGCTTAATGAGAAAACTTTAAAAATATTAAGCAAAGTTTGAAGGGTTGTTGGACAACCGCTTGATGAATAATGATGATGATAATCTGGGACCGGTCGGTGGACGTGCATCGGGAAAGGAGTCCCGATGTAGTGTCTCTGACTGAGTCAGTTAAGGACCGTACCGTTGTTTGAATTGTGTGCGTCGAGACTTTGTAACTGACCACATGCTCCGGTAAGCCTAAGACCTCGGTAATTCCATCATGTAAACGGCTAACCACGCACTGGGAGTGGAGAGATGGCGAGAGTAGTGTGTACCCTCGTAGCCAAGGGCTGGATTGGAGGTGTACTGTACTCTCGGGTGGCGCTGGACCCGGTCATGTTTCGTAGGATTCGAGTGAAGGTTGATTTATGTAGGTTAGAATCCTACATATCTCGTGTGGTTAGGGATCCCCAGCTGGGTTTAATCGATTCGAATCGTCACTGCTCCTCGGTTAAGGAGACTAGATTCTCTGTTCAACATCGTAGCTAAGAAATAGAACTTTGGTCGGAGAATCAGAAAGAGTTGAATGAGTTATATGATCTAGATTAGAATCACTTACATTCTGTTGATAAATAATACTGAAATAAAATATTGATCTTAAGGATTCACTATTAGTAGCTTTTATGCAAAAGAACCTTGATTCTTGCTGGAACCTCACCTTGATTCCCCTAAGCCTGCATTCCTGAGTCGTCTTCACCATGTTTCGTCGGTTAAGTCTTATTGAGTACTTTCGTACTCAGGGTTTGTTGAACCCCTGTTGCATGTGCGTCTCATGAACAGGTGTGTTTCAGACCCTGTTGCATGACCGTCTTTGCGGTAAGCGACGACGAGTAAGATGTTTGGCTCTTGGGCAGAGCGTCGCGTTTTGGTGTTTGTAATAATGTTAATAATGCTACTCCACTATTATGGTTGTAACACTAAACTTAAGCTTTGCAAGTTTGGAACAACGGGTTTGTAAACTTATGTTATGTAAGACTTCCACTTTTGTACTCTGATGTAATTTATTATCTAAACTGTTATAATATTGTAATGCCTCTGAAATGCGATCACGCTCGGAAGATCGTGGATGATTTGGGTTTCCCGAGGACACCCGACGACTTCTTAAGTTCTGTGGTACACGTGTATAGTGGTTAGAGGTCTTTAAGAAAATAACAAGTACATGTGGTCATATTATTTAGGAGGTTCTGCCATAGAGTACCTCGGGAGGGGCTCACCGGCGAGGGCCGCGCTGTCGTCTCGACGGCCGACTACGGGCAGAGCGGGAGGGAGCCAGAAGACGGCCAGGGTCGTCTTGGGCCGAGGAAGAGAAGGGAGAGTGGAGCGCGGGGTCTCACGCTGGGCCGCGCCTGCTCGCGCGGCTGGTCCGAGTCGGGCCACTGTGGGCCGGAAGAAAGAGAAATGGGGCTGAAAAAATGTTTTTCATTTTCTAAAATGGAATATTGAATTACTTTTTGTTAATTTTATACATAATTCTAGGAGTGTGATAAATTCATGAAAATTATTGTGTAGCCTCTTCATGAGGTGCTCGATGTAGGAAAAATATGAAATAGTCATTTTCAATACTTTTGCTGTGGTACAAAAATAGCTCAATTAATTAAGAAATGTAGCTTCCACGATTTTTATAGATTAATGTATTAGTCCAAAAATCATGAAAATTTATGAGTATGCTGAATTTGATGTTGTGAATCCACACAAAAAGTTTGGTACTGTTTTGATAACTTTTAATTAAATACTTTATTCTATGCCTTTTCTTTATTATATAATGAATGCTTATATGATTAGAATAAGTCATAATTTAGGGTTTGTATGATTTTGGGATTGAATGATGACCTTGGGTCATTAACATGTGATGATTCATGGCATCTTATTGAGTTGCTTGAGCTCACGATTAACTTGTTAACTATGATTTGTTAATGATAATTAATATGTTTAACATAGATCATTATGGTTAATGATTTCTTATGTAAGTAATTAGTGGTCATGTGATAGACTTGTTATTAGATGCAACCTCTTGGGTAAAAACAAAGTTACGGTTAGTTAACCTTTAAATTAACCTTGTTAGCTTGTAACTATACTACGAAGAAAAGTTGTACTCAAGTAGATAACTAATGTTTATCCTTTCTAAATGTCTCTTGTATGCTATGCCTTGTTCATCATCATGCATCATGGTATGCATTCCATCATGTTAAGTTTTGCATCATTTATATACGTATAGTGTACAAGAATGAGAAGATGTGTGTTGATCTAGTCTCAGAGTAGGGCCATTCGCCAGAGGTGCTGGTGTCTATTGGAACTCTATGAGAGAACTAACTTCTCTACAACGAAGGTAAGCCCCGGTGCATTTAAACCCTTTCTTGAGTTTTACAAATCTTTATCACTGGTACTATGGTCTATTGCATTAAGTAATTAGGAATTGAGTGATAACCCAATTACAGCATTATCATCCTTGATTATTATAATATCACCCTTGGTACCTGTTTTATTACTAAATGCGTAGTAAGCTTCGCTATGCTCAATGAGTTATGTTTTTAAATGAAATGTTTATATGGCCACGATGGCATACTTGATGAATAATGAAATATGATAATGAACTTGAAGATCGGACAGGTGGTTTGACCACTGCTAACTTGCATTGAGAAAGGAGTCCCAATGTAGTGTTTTTGCCTTGTCATTTAAGGACCGTTCGTTGTAGGCCCGCTTGTGTTTCGAGACTTTGCAACTAGCCTCATGCCTTGGGTAAGCCCAAGATATTAGTGATTCCATTACGAGAACGTCTAACCTCGCACTGGGAGTGGAGAGATGGCGAGAGTAGCGTGTACCCTCGGGGCTAGAATTGGACCGAGTTCGAGGAGTACTGTACTCTCGGGTGGCGATGGACACGTTCTGGTTTTGAGAGATCTAAATGAGGGTTGGCATATGCAAGATTTGATTCTACATATGTCGTGAGGTTAGAGATCCCCAGCTGGGTATAATCGGTTCGAATCATCGTTGCTCCTCGGTTATGGAGACTCGATCACCTTTCCTGCATCGTAGCTAAGAAATGGAAATGTTGAAAGAATCAGAAAGAATTTTGAGGAGAACTATTTGATCTAGATTAGGATCCCTTAGAATTGGTTAACGAACCATCAATGATAAAAATAAAATATTAAAGGTAAGGACTTATTTAGTAAGCTTTTCTGCAAAATAATTTTAATTCTTGAATATTCATATCTTGATTCCCATAAGCCAGCATATCCTTGGAGTCTTTTCTTTTCATCAGGTAAGTCTTGCGGAGTACAATTGAGTACTCAGGGTTTGTTAACCCCCGTTGCAGGTGTTGACTGGCGCTGCTAATTAGGTCATGTCGGTGGGCTCGACGTGATTTGGTTATCTTCTCCTAACTTAGGTGCTCTGCCTAAGTTATCTTCTGTAGTTCTACTCGACTTTCGCAATACAAGTTAAGTTTATAAAAAGTTAACTTAATCATGATTTATAAATTCATTGTTATTATTCTTCCACACTCTGATGTAAAGTTTTGTGGCAAATGTTGTAATGTTGTAGTTACTCCTTTGTTGATCCTGGTATGAGTTGTCAAACGTAGTTGAATTGAGGTCCTGCGAGGGCACCCGACAGATCTTCTTAGGTTATCTGGTGTACATGCATAGCCGTCAGAGGTCTTAGGGACAATGACAGGTGCATGTGGGCCATATAATTTAGAAAGTTCTGCTACAGTATCCAGCTAAAGCAACTGCACCATCAAGTTCACCCCGCTCTCGCGCGCCTCCTGGTCCGCCTACACCAGCCAATTCCGCCCGAATCACCCGCACGACCATCACCTTTCCCATCTCCGGTGACCGAGCGCCACCGAGGCGCCTCACGTGGCTAGCCACCTCCACCGCCTCTCAGCGCTTACCAGTTGCTCCGCTGCACTCGTGGTGAGCTGTTGTTGCTTATCATGCCTTCAATTTAGTCGCTACCTGTTTATATCGCTGGGACGCCGTGAGCTGCAGCCACCGTGCCGCCATGGCCGGGGGGTCTGCAGTCGTGAGAGTTGTCCGGTGAGGTTCGCGGTGTGGTGTAAACCGTGTTGGTCGGATTGGTTGGGTCACCGGTGTCATGGTCGCCGGCCGACCACCGTGCCGTCATGGCCGGGCCGTGGGGAGAGAGGGAGGAGAGGGATGACAGGCGGGGCCGCCCTGTCAGCGAGAGCGAGAGCGGGAGAGCGCGCGTGAGCGAGCGGGCTGCGCGCGCGGCTAGGCTGCGAGCGCTGGCGAGCGCGACCGCGCGCAGATGGGCCGCGCGTTGCTGGGCCAAGCCGAGAGAGAAGAGGAGAAGCGGCCCAAGCTGCGGTTTTCGTTTTTTCTTTTTCAAAAATGTGAATAGTCATGGTTTTTATTTATTTCAATAGAATTTTTGTAGAGCTCCAAAAATAGTGAAAATTTTTGTGTAAGCTTTTCAGAGTGTAAACTATCTAGGAAAAATATTAAATGCCAATTTTGATTACTTTTTTTGTAAGTTATTCAATTAGCCCAATTAAATATTAAATGCAAATTCTAGAAATTTTAGTAATTAATATATTAATCCAAAATTCATGAAATTTGTTGTAGCACTATTTTAGACTATGATCAATCTATAAGAAAAGTTTGAGCTCAATTTGAAGAAGTTTAATTTATTCTTAATTTCTGTCTTAATTATTTAGGTAATTAACTAAATGTTAAATGGATAACTTTAAGTGTTGTGTGCTCTTTTTGATTGAGTGATGACCTTGGGTCATTAACCCTTAATGATCCTTGGCACCTTAATTACTTGGTTGAGCTCATGATTAACATGTTCTTTAAGAAGTAATAATGTTGCTTAATAAAGTACTGTTACTTAGTGAGTCCTGTTGTTTTACCACTGTACCACGAAGGAAAGTTATACTCAAGTAAATAACTAATGTTTATCCTTTCTAAATGTCCCTTTTATATTATGTCTTGTTCATCATCATGCATCATGGCATGCATTCCATCCTATTAAGCCTCGCATCATTTATATATGTGTAGTGTTTACGAGAGTGAGAAGGTTCGTGTTGAATAAGTGTTGACAAGGTTGGTGTTGATCAAGCTTCGGAGAAGATGATTCCCCGTGGTGTTGGTGTCAAACTTGACTTCTACAAGAACTAACCACCGCTGCAACACAGGCAAGTCCCGATGCATTTAAACCCTTCCTTGAGTTTTACAAATCGTTATCACTGGTACTATGGTTTACTGCATTAAGTAATTAGGAATTGAGTGATAACCCAATTGCTGCATTATCATCCTTGATTATTACGATATCACCCTTGGTACCTACTTTACTGAAAATGCGTAGTATGCTTCGCTATGCTTAATGAGTTAGGCTTTTAAATAAAATATTTACATGGCCATGATGGCATATTTGGGGAATAATGGAATATAAGAATGAACTTGAAGATCGGGCGGGTGGTTTGGCCACCGCTAACTTGCATTGAAAAAGGAGTCTCAATGTAGTGTTTTCGTCTTGTCAGTTAAGGACCGTCCGTTGCAGTCATGTTTGTGTTTCGAGACTTTGCAACTAGCCTTATGCCTTGGGTAAGCCCAAGATGTTAGGGATTCTATTACGAGAACGTCTAACCTCGCACTGGGAGTGGAGAGATGGCGGGAGTAGCGTGTACCCTCGGGGCTAGAATTGGACCGGGTTCGAGGAGTATTGTACTCTCAGGTGGCGATGGACACATTCTGGTCTTGGAAGATCTAAATGAGGGTTGGCATATGCAAGATTTGGTTCTACATATGTCGTAAGGTTAGAGATCCCCAGCTGAGTATAATCGGTTTGAATCGTCGTTGCTCCTCGGTTATGGAGACTCGATCACCTGTATGCATCGTAGTTAAGAACTGGAATTGGAGGAAAGAATAAGGAATGATCTTGATGAGAATTACTTTGATCTAGATTAGGATCGCTTAGAATTGGTTAACGAACTATCAATGATAAAAATAAAATATTGAAAGTAAGGACTTACTTTAGTAAGCTTTTCTGCAAAAATAATTTTGATTCTTGAATACCCGTACCTTGATTCTCTAAAGCTAGCATGCCCTTGGAATTTTTTTCTTTTAGTCGGGTAAGTCTTGTTGAGTACCCTCAAGTACTCAGGGTTCGTTAAACCCTTGTTGCAGGTGCTGACTGGTGCTGCTAGTCAGATCATGTCGGTGGGCTCGATATGATCTGGTTGACCTCTCCTGACTTAGGTATTTTACATAAGTTGTCTTCTGTAGTTATACTCGACTTTCGCAATACAAGTTAAGTTTGTAAAAAGTTAACTTAATTATGATTTATAAATTCATTATTGTTATTCTTTCGCACTCTGATGTAAAGTTTTGTACCAATGTTGTAATGTTGTAGTTACTCTTTTGTTGATTCTGGTATGAGTTGTCAAACGTAGTTGAATCGGGGTCCTGTGAGGGCACCCGACAGATCTTCTTAGATTATCTGGTGTACATGCATAGCTGTCAGAGGTCTTAGGGACAATGACAGGTGCATGTGGGCCATATAATTTAGGAGGTTCTGCTACACCTACCGCCGGCCTTCATCTCCACCGCCGCACGTGCTCCCCCACGACCGCACAGCCGATGCCGCCTCGCCGCGCGAGGTCGTACCCACCCGATTGCTGTTGTCGCCTCCACTGCAGGCACCGCTCGTCTGGGGCACCGCACGCGCCCTATCATCGTGGGTATCGCAACCACTAACCAGGGGCCGCGTAGCCGTCCGCCCACTGCCATCCTCCTTATCCACCGCAACCGCACAGCCAGATCCCACTGTGCGGTGCTCCGCCTACTTGCCAGGTTTTGCTGAAAGCGTATGTTGCAAGCGTATGTTTAAGTGTTTCAGATGTTTCAAAGGTATGTTGCAAGTGTTTCACATGGATGTTGCAAAAGTAGACCAGGATGTTGCATATGTCGCAATAGTTGTACAATTATGTTGCAAATGATTGTTACCATTGTTTCATCTGTGTTTTTGGGACGTACATTGCAACTGTGTTTATTTGGATGTTGCATATGTTTCACACATATGTTGTAAGTGTTTTATCTGGATGTTGTGTATGTTTGCAATGATTTTCAAGTGTTTTCAAGTGTTTCAGAAGCATGTTTCAAGTGTTTCATCTGTCTTCTTTTGTATGTTACAAGTGTTGCATCTAGATGTTTTAAAAGTAGATCGAGCGAGTGTAGTGGATCTCCATCTGGTTGGTGTGGATCAAATTTTTAACGGTATTTCTCGACTCCACGGTGGTTAGTGGCGGAGGACCATGCCCTTACAGCAGTGGTCAGCGGCGGCTTGAAGCAAGCGGTAGCTTGAAGCAGCTCTCGGATTGGTGCCTCCGGCGCGCGGGCCCTATGTGGAGCACATGAAATGGTGTGGAAGAGTACTACAAATTCGGGTGTCCAGATACCCCATCCGTCCAGACGTCAGGTACTACCGGTGCCCGAGTACAATGGTCCATACGTCCTCAGTAAACGGGCACTCCGAATTAGGCTGTCCGCACTCGTCGTACTCTAAATTCATCCTCTAAAAGGAATATTCCGTCCTGGTCATCGAGATTTCATCCTCTATATCAATTTCTCCCGCACCCATCCATACTCTATATCATCCTCTATCCACTGCGGGACCCACCTGTCAGTTTTCTTTAATAATAAAACCGTCGGCCTCCCTCCCGAGCGCCGCTCCCTCCCCAGCCCTCCCTCCCTCCCGAGCGCCGCTCCCTCCCCAGCCCTCCCTCCCCGGTGGTCGCGGCGCCCCTCCCCTCCCTCCCCGGCCCTCCCTCCCCGACGCTTCCCCGGCCGGCTCAAGTGCGGGCGGGCGCGCGGCTCCCAACGGCGGGATCCCGACGGCGGCGCGGGCGGATCCAGATCCGGCCGCAGGCGAGCCGCGCGTGGGCGCGGGGACGGCCGCCTCCTCCGGCTCCCGGCGCGAGGCGAGGACGGCGCGGCCCCGGCGCTCCCCGGCGGACGGAGCTCCGGCTCCCGCGCGCGCCCCGGCGGCGGAGCTCGCCCCCGCGCGGCCCGGCGGCGGACCTCCTCCACGCGGCTCGGCGGCCGACCTCCTCCACGCGGCCCGGCGGCGGAGATCCCGCGCACGGCTCGGCGGCGGAGCTCCCGCGCGCGCCCCGGCACTCGAAGACGCCGTGCGCGAAGTCGCTGCTCCTCCTCCACCGCGGCCGTGGGGCGCTGCTCCTCCTCCGCCGCGCTCTCTCTCTCTCTCGCCCCGCCCATGCTCTCCCACGGACACGCGCGGGCCCCACGCCATGCTGGCCGATGGCGGACGAACGGGAAGGCCGCTAGATTTGGCGGACGTTCGATCCTCCTGGAGGATAGCGCACGCTATACAGGACGCCGCTGCGGGAGTTTGGTCCGCTATCCGCGCGTAGCGGACGCGGATAGCGGACCCGGTGCAGACAGTCTTAATACGGAGTGTACAGGTTAATTATCTGAAGTTTCCATATTGCGCAGGCAGACCAGACCTGGCAGAAGTACTCACTCGGCCATGGGCCAACCACATCGCTGTAACCTTGGCCATGTTTAGTCGCCCGAATTTGGTGGTGTCAAATTTACTATAGCGCACAGTAATATTTCGTTTGTATTTGGTAATAATTGTTCAACCATTAACTAATTATGTTCAAAATGCTCGTCTTGCAAAGTACAACCAAACTGTGCAATTAGTTTTTGATTTCATCTACATTTAGTACTTCATGCATGTACCGCAAGTTTGATGTGATGGAGAATCTTCTTTTTACATAGTGTCAAATTCAGGAGTTTGAGAGGAACTAATAGTTGCTGCTTTCCAAAGTCTAGCGTGTAGCAGACTAGCAGTAGCAAAGGAAGAATTTGGAGAGTGAGGGGCTGCTATGTAACAAGGTGTTTGGATTCATGTACTAAGGTCCTGTTTAGTTACCCAAAAATTTTGCAAAATTTTTCAGATTCTCCGTCACATCGAATTTTGGACACATGCATGAAGTATTAAATATAGATAAATAATAAAATTAATTACACAGTTTAGACGAAATTCACGAGACGAATCTTTTAAGCCTAGTTAGTCCATGATTGGATAATATTTGTCAAATAACAATGAAATTGCTACAGTAGCATTTCCCAAAAATTTTCGGGAACTAAACAAGCCCTAAAGTTTAAGATATCACATGGAGATGTCGTATGGGGTGTTTGGATATTAATGAAAAACAAATTATATAATCTGTCAGTAATCCACGAGACGAATTTATTAAGTTTAATTAATCCGTCAACAACACATGTTTACTGTAGCACCACATTATCAAATCATGAACTAATTAAGCTTAAAAAATTCGTCTCGCAAAACCGTCTCCATCTGTGCATTTAGTTTCATAAATAGTCTATATTTAATATTCCACACATATGTCCAAATATCTGATAGGACAACTATTAAAGTTTAGGAGGTGGAACTAAGGTGGACCGACTGTCTGACCATTTGGTGTAAATTTCCATACAATCAGGTGGCGTGATAGAATGGACAGCCTTCAATCTCATCACTCTCACGGTCACGGACCCCACACACGGACACAAGTCCGGAGCCTTGACTTTTGATGCGGCGAAAGCGAAAAGTCCAGGCTCCATGCTAGTCGTTGTACCTTGTACGCACGGTATCCGGCCCCGAAGAACTAAATGCCCACATGTGTCAAGATGACAATCATCATCTAACTAGCTAGTTAAGGGAATTAGATTGCAAAATTGCGGTTAAGCTTAAAAACGAAAGTGTTGGTTAGAATCCCGGAAATAGGTGCGAGCTAGTAGTTATACTACACCACTTGCACCGTTGCCGCCGCTTGCTACGGGAGTGTCATCGTCCTGGTCCTGCCTGCCTTCCCCTACGACGAAAGGCTATGGAGGAGCAAGCAACCATCCAGGTGGTGGTTCCCCGAGTCAAGCTCGGCGCCCAGGGATTAGAGGTGATCCACTTTTTCTCTTCATCTCTGCATGCAGCTGATTATTTAGTTATTAGTTCCATGATCGTCGTTTTATTTCTTCTGGGTTTCGTTGACAAACAAAGGTGTCCAAGCTGGGGTTGGGGGATGCGGATTCAGTAACTTTGCTTGGGGAAGTCACGTCGTAACGTTCGCTCCTTCATCCACCGTTTAACAAAGATCCAACGGCCTCACATCCAGTCAAGCGATACAGGCTAGCAGATGGTCTTCTTCGTTCTTCCTCCGCGAGTCCGCGTCGGCTTCACGCGCCGCCGCGCGCGCGCTGCCATGGGGCCTGCCCGCGCTGGCCTCGAACGTCGCCGTCGGAAGTCACTGAGTCCAACGCGGCAGCCCTCCAGCGCCGCGCCGTCGCAACGCCTCCGCACCGCGCCGCGAGCAGGCCTCCCCCACTGTGCCGTGAGCGCCATGACGCCGCAGGCATCTCGCATCGTGCCGCGCTGCCGCAGGCCTCCAGCGCTTCCGGTGCCTTGCGCCGCACCGCTGCTGGCCTGCAGCGCCGAACCGCCGTCAGCCTCCAGCACCACACCGCCGCTGGCATCTCGCATCGCCTCGCGTCGCGCCACTGCAGGCCTCCCGCGCCAAGCTCTCTCACGCGACGCCGCTAGGCATCTCAGAGCTTTGGAAGGAATAGAGATAGACTGGAAGAAAGGAGCGAGCTCTGCCCCGGCCGCCGCAGCCGCCGCCGCCGGCCGTACCTCCACCGCGTCAGCCCGTTGTGCTTCTCGCCTCCTCCGCACCGCGCTGACCACGTGGAGGTCCACGGAGTGCCGCAGTAGCATGTTCAGCTACACCAGCTGCCGGTTGCCGCCTCCCTGCGAACGCCCCATGAGTTCATCACCATTGGATGGCGGCATAGCATGTCCATGAAGGCCAAGGTGGCTTGTAGAGCTTGTCCGGCCTAGTGTCAGCGCCGACGTGTCGGGACTGCCGCACATGGCCGCCGCCGGAGCCGTCGTTGGAGCCTGGCTCCTCCGCCTGCCACCAGAGCCGAAGGGAGTTGATGAAAGCCGACGAGTCACTGACAGATGACCCCACGAGCTAAGAGGAAATACAGCCTTTGGATCTGATTTGGATGGCAGAGATTGAGAGAAAGTTACGTTGTAACTTTACAGAGCAAAGTTACTCAATCCTTCTCCGGGTTGGGGTGCTTCGGCCTGACGGGCGCTTACGGATCGGCGCTCGACGACGAGGCGGCTGCCGCAGCCATCGCGCACGCCTTCCGTCGCGGTGTCACCTTCTTCGACACCTCCGACATCTACGGGCCCCTCACCAACGAGATGTCTGTGTCAGTAGTCCTGTCCTTTCTACAGCTATCTTATCTTCCTATCGATCGGAGTTGCTTCAAGGGCCTGTTTCCCAAAAGATTTTGTAAAATTTTTTAAATTCCTCATCATATCGAATCTTTGGACATATGCATGAAACATTAAATATAGATAAAAAATAAAACTAATTACACAGTGTAGACGAAATGGACGAGACGAATTTTTTAAGTCTAATTAGATCATGATTGGACACTAATTGCCAAATAACAACGAAATTTGCTACAGTATCATTTTGCAAAAAGTTTTGCAACTAAACAGGCCCAAGCATGGCTGCTGTTACAGGCGCTGAAGCAGCTGCCGCGGGAGCAGGTGCAGGTGGCCACCAAGGCTGTGTTGAGTTCAAAAAAAAAAAATACTGTGCAGAAAAAGATTCCCCGTCACATCAAACTTGCGATACATGCATGGAGTACTAAATATAGATGAAATAAAAAACTAATTGTACAACTTGGTTCTACTTTGCGAGACGAACGTTTTGAACCTAATTAGTCAACGTTTGGACACTATTTACCAAATAAAGCCAAAACGTGCTTCAGTACTTTTTTTTTTTACACCCTTTTCGAAATCTAAACACACCCAAGTTCGGGCTGACGCGGGACGCCAGCGGCGCCTGGACCGTGTGCGGCCGGCCGGAGTACGTGCGGGCCTGCTGCGAGGCCAGCCTCCGGCGCCTTGGCGTCGACTGCATCGACCTCTACTACCTGCACCGCGTCGACACCAGCATCCCCATCGAGGACACGGTCTCTGCAGCAGCTAGTTGATCTTGATCGATCCTGTGATGTGAATTTCTTTTGCTGTGTCATCCGTGCTCATCGATCCTGTGATGTGCCAAATCCAAATTCGCGGCAGATTGGCGAGCTCAAGAAGTTGGTGGAGGAGGGGAAGGTCAAGTACATCGGATTGTCAGAGGCGAGCCCGGACACCATTAGGCGAGCACATGCTGTGCATCCGATCACCGCGGTGCAGATGGAATGGTCCCTCTGGTCTCGCGACATTGAGCCCGAGATTGTGCCGCTCTGCAGGTGAGCTCGGCTGGACCATGATAACCAGGCGCATCATTCTTGATGATAATCATGTAACCGAATGCATTGTGCTTGGACGCTAGAGAATTGGCCATTGGAATTGTTCCTTACAGTCCGATCGGCAAAGGGTTTTTCGGCGGGAGAGGAGTTACAGAACAAGTGTCCGCTGCATCTAATCTGGTAAACATACTCTATCAATCTATGCTCCTGCGCGACTTAAATTTTTTTAAACGGAGTCTAGTTTTGGCTATCGAATTGTTTTTTTTATCTCAAATACGCATGAGCTCTCTGTATCATTGGCTATTGAATTGTTGCCCACGGTCTGATTTTGGCTGCCATCAAATTTCAAAATCGAACATGTTTGGCCATCGAACTATCAAAATCGGATAACTTTGGCCCACGACTGGTTTTAAAGGTGGCTTTGCCTATGTACTCTCTGTGTCTACAAAAGAATGCAACTCTAGACTCTATCTAAGTCCAAGAAATAATACAATTTTAACTAGTCTTTTTAACCTCCTAGCTTATCTCGGGAACCAAGAGTTGCTTGCTTTGCCGAACATAAGAATATTTTTAAAATAATAAAAAATGGCTAAGACTTAAAAATCATAACTAATTCATTTTAAATCAGAAAAATATGAAATTAGTATCATTTTTCTAAAAAAACGATCTATCTATTTGTGTCCTATATAGAGTTTGTTGTATCTTATTTGTTCCTGATTCCAGTATTTTATTATTTGTAGTCACAAATGTTGTTTATTTGATTTTTTTGTGATTTACTTTAGAGTAAAGTTCATGGTCGGTCCTTAAACTTGTGGGGTATGTCAACTCAGTCTCTAAACTTAGAAAGTGTGTCATTCTGGTCCTCAAACTCTGTTTGGGTCTCATGTTTATCCAAACGGGTATGGATCTATACGCGCGTATCGAAAAAAAACTTGATTGCTTGAAATAGAAGATTAGCGGAGATTATATACAAAATCACCTGGACACAAAAATTTCACAAATATTTATAAAATTTATGAGGGTTGTTTTTGAAAAAAAAAACTCGTCTTCTATCTCTCGCCGTGACGCCGCCGCTACCTGAGGCCTGCCTGCCTCCGCGTGGGCACGTCACCACCGCGGCCCCTGCTGGGTAGGTGTGGGCGGGCCATCGCAGCGGCCGGGCGAGCAGCCACCACAGCCACGCAGGCGTGCGGGCAAGCCGGTGGGGGCAAGACGCCGCCGTCACCGCCGCACAACGGCGCGGCCGAGTTGCCGCTGCTGTACAGGGGCGCGGGCGAGCCGTCGCCGTCGCCGCCGCTCACAGGCCGACGTGAGTTAGACGTGAGCACAGGCCGTCGAGGACTCGAGGCTCTTGACCCACTGCTGCACGGTGTTCTCGACAGCCCAGAAGATGCTGTGGCCGCGTACAAGTTTGCCGTAGTGGTCACAGAAGTCGAAAAGCACGTCGGAGTCGTAGTTGAGCTGCCCCTGCTGCGCCTCCGTGTGGTACCACTTGAGCTGCCCCAGTCGAAGTGCTTGGCGAGAAGTCGACGAAGGCCGGGTTCTGGATCACGTTCGTGTTGATGCAGGTGCCGAACGGGAAGCTGCTGTCCATCTGCATGCAGACGAGCCGTGTCGTCGCCGCGCACAGGCACGCGCGCGAGCTGCCGGCTGCCGCCGTGCAGACGAGCCGCCGCCGCCGCTGTGCACAGGCGCGTGGGTGAGCCGCCGCCGTGCAAGACTATGCAGGCAAGCAGCCGCCGCCATCGGTGCACAAGCACGCGAGCGAGCAGCCACTGCCGTCGGCGCGCGGGCAAGCACCACAGCTGCTGCCGCCAACGTGCAGGCGAGCCGCCGCCGCAGCCTCACGGGACGAACAACGGTGCTCGGACTGACCATGGCCACGGGGACGATGAGAGACGAGAGATAGAGCTGACGTGTGGACTCAGACCCGTTTGGATGAATATGAGACCCAAACAGAGTTTAAAGACCGAAACGACACACTTTCTGAGTTCAGGGGCCGAGATGACACACCTGCACAAGTTCAAGGATCGGCCATGAACCTTACTCTTTACTTTGGCCTGTTCGCTTGAGCTTATCAGCCAGAATCAGCCAACTATTCAACAATGTTTTTCTCTCACAACAAATCAGCATCAGCATCAGCCGTTTTTCCAGCCAACCGGCCACACGTTGATTGCACGATGTTTTAGGCTGCTACCTTATTTGAAACATATACTGCCTAGTTAAGCAATTTAAATAAAGTTAAGCACTAGACAGCGATGCCCAAATGGGATTTATATGTCTTGGAGCATGCCACGAGGTTGGCATCACCTTTGAGATTTTCCATGTACTCAGAATTTATTGGGTCCTTTTGGTTATGGTCAGGGGCGGATCTAGCGGGGGGGCTGGGGGGGCTCTAGCCCCCCCTACCGCTGCAGATCCCCTTGAGCCCCCATGGAGTCCCTGCAAAAAAATTCCACCATGGCTGTTGAGTAGGAGGGGCTAAAGATGTCGAACTCTTCAGTCTGGAGGTTGAAGACGACATTGCTTTTCTTGGGCCAGCGAGATAGCAGGCCTTTTTCATTAATTCCCACCTGGATGGCCTCGGTTGCAGCCCAAGAAGGCCCAGGCGACGACCCTCCAATTCAGCCGATTGAAGGCCCAGGCAAGATAACACCCAGGCAGGCCTCTAGCCAGCACGGTGCCGAACTGCCAATCAAGAAGGCCCATCTCCCTGTATATTTGCTTATTGCTTTTACCTTATTTGATGTTGTGGCATGCTTTTACCTTATCCATTTTACCAATTTTGTTTTTTACAACATTTTACCAATTTTATTAAAATTTGTGATTCGAATTGCTGAAGGAATATGGACTAAAAATTATGTACAACCAATAATAGACCTTTTTCTATAGCGATATTTCTTCAGCCCCCCCTATAAGTATTTCCTGGATCCGCCACTGGTTATGGTCCTGGTCTAATATAGAGCAAAACAATAACTTAAATAAATAACGGTCACAACTATGAGCAATAAAACACTAGTAGTAGGAACAAGTAAGATCTAAATAATTCTAAATAGATCAGCAATGGATAAAGTATATTTAAAATGAAATAGCTATATTTTTTTTAGAGATTTAGCCATTTTTTTTATTTGTATATTGTTTTTGTAGTAATAATTCTAATTTTGATAGTTGGATGGTCAAAGATATTCGATTTTGGAGTTTAATTTGATGGCTTAATTGGACTCAGACGATAATTCGTTGGTCAAAATAGACTTCTTTCCATTTAAAAAGATAAGTTTTAAAAGTTTGTATGTAATAATACCCAACTAGTTAAAATTATTTATCTTCACGCACTCTATTATCTTTGTTTATTTTGTAGCACGATACCCATATACATACTCTACGTTCTCTATCCATTTGTGATGAATTTACTTTACACGTTTTACCATCCCTATACACGGTTCTCTCTCTTTGCATGTCACCTTCATGTGTCTTCGAAATGCATTTCATTCAAACATTATCTTAAGTTATGATAGCTCTTGTTACAACCGGATATTTTGTGATACCATGATTCTATATTTTGACGATAAAATTTTGATCTTATTAGTTGCTACATTTTTTTGCCCGCATGTCTTGTTCCTATTATACTTTCTATTTGAAAACTCTCCCTTTGTTCTTTGTTAAAATATGGATTTTATGTCTTAAACTACACTATTAATTACTATGATAGGATAAAAGATCATTTGAGCTTGCACAACACCACTCATTATCGCGATGTAGCTTCAATAGGAGGGGACAACAGTTCAAAAAATAGAGTACTAACAGTTCTTTTTCAATATAGATATATCACAATGTTTCGGTCAAATGTATAGATTTATCCAATTAACAACTTACATAAATTATTTCCATGAATATTCATATAATTTAAAATGAATTGTCAGAACCATTTTATACATGGGTTGACAATGGAACATGTGTGCTTATTGTAAGTTAGCTTATTACATAATAATAGAGATACAAGTGTGTAGTTTAGAAACATATATAGATATAAGCTTATGGTTACATTTAGATTTTTTATAATAGTGTATGATTATAATTTTGATGTAGATCGAGTAGTATTTTAGTTTACTTTTAATAATGACATGGGTAATTTAGATGAAAATATAAAAACATTACTTAGATTATCTATTATAATGCCAGTTGGGTATTTTTTATGGCAAATTTAGGGGGTTAGTTTATGTTTCTCCTAATGGCACAGGTGGGCTTTTTTTTAGAAAAAAATATTAGATCCAGTGATTATTAGTATCAATATCGATTAGAGTCCATCAAATTGAGGTCAGATCTATCGAATTTTCATGGTAATTTTTAGGGTTTATCTTTCCTTCTAGCGTGTCTCGTAAAAATTAACATGGAGACTTGTTAGTGTGTCCAATATTAATAGTAAGATTTTTCCTTGAAACATCATTCCTTAAGCATTTTTACTTTGTTTTATCAGCGAAGGCACCCAAGATTTTCAGCAGAAAATCTGGAGAAGAACAAGCAAATTTATCTGAAAATGGAAGAGCTGGCCAAGAAGCACCGGTGCAGCCCTGCTCAGCTAGCTCTAGCTTGGGTTCTGCATCAAGGGGACGATGTGGTTCCTATACCAGGTGTAGCCTTGTAATTCCAGTTTGATAACATTAATGCCATATCAATACCCTTCTCAATACTTCATACAATATATAATTATCAAAAAGTTTGTTGTCTATTCTTTTAGTGAAAACTGAAATCTAGCATTCCGAAGTCGTAAATAGGTGCAGAAAATAAGATAAATGATCTAAAAGGCATCCATCTTTATCTTTAGTAATGACTATATTTGGTTTGACCGAGGAGCAACAATATACAGAAAGCACATTCAGATAACATAGAGAGATCTCTTTCAAATTTATATGTAAGTGGTAAGACCTTTTGCTAACTACTGAGTGATGTATGATCCATTTGCTGAGCTGCAAAATGTCAATATTGGTTCCAAACATAGCATATGATTATATGAACCATTCTTTCACCCTTCTTTTTTTTTAATGTCACCGGGGGGGGGGGGGGTTACTCCCCCACCTGAATATGTATTGATGAATTAGCCCAAAGCGGCTCGCTTGATGTTTACATCAGAGAGAATAATTTTTTATTCAGCTCAGTCCTTGGTTTATTATTCACTTCCAAGTTCCAAGCAAATCATCAGTGGTCAAGCTTGTGATCTGAGTCTGAGTGTTTGAATAGTTCCACTGCCAGCATTTAGTTTGACTGAGATATTCTCTAAAATTTACTCAGGAACAACCAAGATCAAGAATCTGGACGCCAACATTGACTCCTTGAAGGTGAAGTTAACGGATGATGATCTGAAAGAAATCAGCAGCGAGATACGCGAAGAAGATGTTGCTGGTGCGAGACAGAACACTTCTTTCGGACCTACTAATTGGAACTATGCAGATACACCAAGGAAGTAGAGTCGTTAAAATAATCATAATAAAATGTTGTAGCAACAGATGAGCTATTCTGCCTGCAGTTCTGCTAAATTATGGGGATAGTGTATCTTGAGAACACTCTGTCCCAGATAATGTACGACAATGCATAATGCCTCGTCTCATCAGGAAACATTAGTAATAGCAAGTTGATTTTATAAGACTAGCCACAGTGTGTAGGAATAATGATGCTTCAAAGTCTTTTTGTGATCACAGCCTCGATGCCTGCGCGTTGCAAGAGTGAATTCAAGCATTGAGAAACATGGCATCGAGGAAAGAACATGCATCGGTGCTTGCTCTAGGAGAAAATGACATGGTCCCACTTGCAAGTGACATGGGGAGACGAGAGAGGTTATGAGGTGCAAAAATAAAGTGATGTTTAATTCAATAATTAAGCATCTTTAGCCACTGCAACTCAGATGGGAAATGAAGTATCGGTCATCGCTTGGTATTTGGAGCATCGAATTGGATTTATTTTGGAGCATCGAATAGAGTTGGACCAGGGCGCTCTGGGAAGAGTTTGGTGAAGGGACGTGGGCCTTTGGGAGTGTCCGTGCCGGAGCCTTGGGCTGTGTCGGCCGAATGGGTGCTCGGTGGTTTATAAGGCGGAGCGTGTAATTGGCGAAGGTAGGAAAGATGATCATTCTGAAACCATCTCTAATTCAGTAATTCTTCCTCTGCACTTACTTGAGTTCGTCTCTAATCTTCTCATTTCCCGTTCTTAGACACAGAACCTCTTTTTGTTGATGTGAGTCAGCGCGAGAGTGTGACAACGTCCCGTCCTGGTTGGTGATGGCGTGGTGCACGTGCTTTCGTGTGGTTGTCTCAGGGCATGCCCAACGCAGTGAGTCAGCTTATGGTCTCGTCAGACCATGTAGGCTGTGATGCCACCTGAAAATAAAGTGGTGATTTGTAGAATGTCAGTGGCTTTTTTGCAGAATCCTATGGCTTATGAGAGAGAGTATTGTCCCGGAGAAAAAGTATAGTAGTAAAAAAGAATAGGAAAGATAGAAAAAGGACGTGACGTGAGTGTGACGGTATAGTAAAAAGCAAGGTTGCCTCTGATGGAACTTTGTTGGCCTAAGAGCATAGCTATCAACGTGTACCAATACTTTTAGCCTAGGGCCAAGAGAGGGTGTTGCTCCGATTGAGGAAAAAAATTCTATGTGGCAGTACCGCGCGGGAGCCCGGCGTGCGACACTGCTCAATGCTCGTTCATTTTATGTGTCTGAGATCATGGGTGGTGGTTACAACCACCCTGCATGCGCACGCTCAGAAATAAATCCAGTAGACCAGGTGGTGCCACACGCCAGGTTGTAATGCGCCGTCGCATAAAATTTTTCCCCCGGTTGGTGGTGCCCTCAGCTCAGCAAGGTAAACGCGTCATGTGCCGTCGAAATCCTTCCCCTGCGACAGCGGCGAGGGCATGGTGTTCCCCGTGGTTCCCCGCGTCATGCTCGGCGCCCAAAGACTAGAGTTGACTTCTCTTTCCACATCCCCACGGAAGTTCGTCACGATGATTACTCCTTGATTAGGGCCCTATTTGTTTCATCTTCCTGGAAACTTTTGGACCTTAGCTTTGGGTCAAAGTGAGCTTTCGAGCTTCTTGTGGAAGTTTTTTTTTTTGCTTTTGGAAGGTCAAAAAGCTAAGGTCTAAAAGGACACAACCTTTGTTTAATATCCACTCAATTCATCACCTATCCATCTCCTACTCCGCCGCTCGCCCTGCTCCTCCTGCTGCTGCTCCCACGTGCCCGCCCACTCCTCCTGCCGTTGTTCCGTGCGCCTGCCCTACTGTTCCTGCTCCGCTGCCCGCCCCGCTCGACGACACTAATAGGCACCACCAGCGCAAGGAGAAGCGTCGGGCCTTGGCGCGGAAGCCCTCCGACCTTGTCTCCTGCTACGGCTGCGGCGCCCCGATGCAGATGGCGGAGAAGGCCGCATTGGGATACGATGCATGTTGCAAGTGTACATTTCAAATGTTTTAGAGGTATGTTTCAAGTGTTTCATATGGATGTTGCAAAAGTAGATTGGGATGTTGCATATGTTACAATGGTTGTACACGTATGTTGTAAGCGTCTGTCCTCAATGTTTCATATGTTACAAGTGTGTTTATTTGGATGTTGCATATGTTTCACACATATGTTGCACGTGTTTTATCTGGATGTTGTGTTTGTTTGCAATGGTTTTTAATTGTTTTTTCAACTGTTTTAGATGCATGTTTCAAGTGTTTTATCTGTCTTTTTTTATTGCGAGTGTTGCATCTGGATGTTTGTAAGGTCCAAATAGGCTAGAGGGGGGGTGAATAGCCTAATTAAAACTTCTACAAGAATTACTTAACCACACGTGTTAGTACAAAAGGTGGCGAAGCAAAATGCACTAGCTCTAACTAATTAAGCAAGCCACCTACACAAGTCTAGTACAAGACTATCCACTAAACACAACAACAACAAGCTAGATACAAGAAGTAATACGAGAGAAGAGCTTCGAGTGATTATACCGCCGTGTAGAGATGAGAAGTACCAATAAATCAATCACATAAGAGAAATCCTCGGGAAGAGAACGACACAAGAATTTATCCCGAGGTTCACTTGCTTCCCGGCAAGCTACTCCCCGTTGTGGCGATACACCCACTCGTCGGTTCGCGAGCTAATCGACTATCAAGAGTCGAGCCCTCGGCGGGCGCCGCACAACCGCACATAAGATGTGGATCCTCCAAGCCACGAGCTCTACTAGAATATCCAATTCGCGAACTCCCGCAGGGAAGGATCAAGAACCCCTTACAACACTTGGTGAGGGCTTCAACAATCTTCAATTGCGAGCTCAATCACCTTCACTACTCCAAGCCGTCTACCGCGTCGGGAAATACGGAAGAGTAACAAGAAATCCGCAGCAACTCGAAGATCAAGTGCCTTTAGAATGCAACTCTCAAGTAATGCACTTGAATCTCACTCAATCTCACTCAAGATGTGCAACCAAGCAAAGAGATGAGTGAAGGGGTTGCTCTCTAGCTCAAAGGATGTCTCAAAGTCTCAAAATGTGCAAGAGTTAACTCCCCAAACCCGGCCAACTTCTATTTATAGCGAAGGGGTACGCAGCTAGCCGTTACCGGACGACGCAGTGAAAAACGTGACGACCGGACGCACCGGTCAGGGTGTACAGGACAAGCGGCAACAGTGCGCGTCAGAGAGAGCCGTTGCCGTGACCGGACGCGCTTCACCGTTTGACCGGACGCGCTGCACCCGGTGTCCGGTCAGAGTCCAGAGAGCTCCCACCGCGACCGGACGCGTCCGATCGCATGTGACCGGACGCGCCACGCGTCCGATTAGCTCTACGTCAAGCACTGTACCAAAGGGTGTTCGACCGGACGCGCTGGTTCTGCGAGGGACCGGACGCGCCGGTCCACGACCCCCTTGCGCGCGCGTCTGCCTGAGGTTTGAACTGACCGGACGCGCCTGCCGCGTCCGGTCACTTCGACCACAGCGTCCGGTCACTATTTTTCAGTGAAAAACATTCCGGACTTTCGCCACCTTTTCTCGCCTCCGGCGCAATGGAAGATAGGCATTTTACTTCCCCAAAAAGCGTCGAATCCCGCCTCGCAAGCTCGGCGGGAGGGAGAGAGGAACTCAAACCCCTCTCTACTGCTCAAACTCTACCGCCTTCGCAAATATGCTAACACCACCAAGTGTACACCACCATGTGCATGTGTGTTAGCATTTCACAAACATTTTTCAAGGCGTTATGTTAGCTCTCTACTAGATCCTAATGCATATGCTCAAGACATTGATCTAGTGGCACTTCATTTCCGAGCTAACTGTGATTGCCCCTCTTGATAGTCGGCTATGTATCCTAAATCCGGTCAATCACTTCTCTATTCATCTTAGACCGGCAAAAGAAAAACCCTATGGTTATACCTTTGCCTTGCACTTTAGTTTCTTCTCCTCTACTTGATCATCATGTCCATCATTTTATGTGCATTCCTTCATGATCTTGCTCATCATTTTATGCACCAAAACATGTGGTCTTGTGGCCATCTCTCTATGCCATTTGCTCCTTCATCACGTGTGTTGCTTATGCCTAATTCAAACCACTTGACACAATGGCATGAGCAACTTGGTGTCATTAATTATCAAAACCAAACTTGGGCTTTCAATGTTTCAAAAGTAGATCGGGTTATGCGCGTGGGAAGCGGGAGGGGGGCACGAGCGGTCCCGTGAAGGCAACGTTCGGGTGTGGCAGGGCCCCCGCGTTGGTGCGGGTGATGCAGGCGCGGTCGAGCAACGTTGGACGGCGCGGGCCCATGCGCGGACGTGTGAAACGAGGGGAAAACTGACTGCAGCCGTGGACATCCGTCCGGACGTCCGGGCGCTGGCGGTACCATTTCTCTCCTCATGCTTCGGTGCCTGCGTCGGTAACGCACCGCCAACGCGTACGGCTTCACCAACTAGACGCTCCTCGGCAAGCTCGGTCGGACCGAGCACCGACATTGTGCCGCTCTGCAGGTGAACTCTGTTTCAACTTTCAATCTGATCATGGTGGCCAGGAGGTCCTGATTGAACATCATCATTCATGTAACCGAATCCGCTGTGCTCTGTGGATGTAAGAGGAGTGTGAGGACAAGTTTCTACTGGATCTACTCTGGTACGGCAACAATTTACGTTACCTTGAAATATCGTTTCCTTGTGATTGCATCGGACTTTTTTTTCTCTCTTCCTTTACCTAGGCGTATATTAACTAAGTTTTTAACTGGCAGCAACGACAGCCAAGGTTTTCGGCAGAAAATTTGGAGAAGAACAAGCATATTTATCTGAAAGTGGAAGACCTCGCCAAGCACTCCTGGTCTCCTGCTCAGCTAGCTTTAGCTTGGGTTCTGCACCAAGGGGAGGTGATGTAGTTCCTATACCAGCTGAACTTTACAATCCCATACCGATTTCATTGATCAAATGCAGTGTTCTACTGGATCTACTTTCTAGTTTGTTCACTCACAAGCTCCAAGCAAATCATTAGTAGACCAAGCTCGTTGCTCCATGTCATCTGGCTGATGACAATTTTTCTCTAAAATTACACAGGGACAACCAAGATAACAACCTAGACGCCTGATTCCTTCAGAGTAAAGCTGACAATTACACAGGGACAACCAAGATCAACGACCTAGACGTCTGATTCCTTCAGAGTAAAGCTGACAATTGCACTAGCCAGATACGCGTTGAAGATGTGGCTGGTTAAAGGCAAAACGCATTTTTTGCACATACTAACAGGAGCCATGCAGAGACACCAAGGAAATAGATGTTACATTGTTCTAGAAACAGAAATGTTTTGTGCTGTGCGACAGTTGTGATAAATCATAGATAACAAATATTTGGCAATACTAAGTTCTAAATAATGGATGACGAAATTATTGTTGCCTCATCGTCAGTGGCGGATGCAGGATGAGAATCAAGGGGGGGCTAAAACAATAGAGATGTTGATTTGCATAAAGATTTAATGGTGATTTGAGGTTTTTGCTACAATATTTTTTGTGGTAAATCAAGCCATTAGGGGGGGCTGGAGCCCCCCCCCCCAGCCCCCCCTGTAGATCCGCCACTGCTCATCGTGAATGATGAGTCATTCACGATGAGGTAACAATTTTAAGTGAAGATTCGAGTGTAGAGCTCATGGTTATATATGGTCACACCAAAGATTGAACCTACTGAGTACATGTATGCTGACTCCAATCTCATTTCGTAATGTTGTAAAAAAAATCTCATTTGGTAGCTGAGACTGAGAACAAAAGCAAGAGATTAAACAAAATACGATTCTCTGGTATTGTTCGCAAATGTGTTGAAGAGTTCATGAATGCAACTGATTTCAGAAAATTAGACTGCTGAAGTATCTGCATGTGCTCAAGGACTTACCTGCAACTCCAGATAAGGGGACTGGGTCAAACTTCCCATGATTTAATTCAATTTGAACTGGAATTAATCCTCAGAATCCAAACATGCACTAATATGGCACATGATCACAAAGAAAAACAAATCATATTTGGAAGGAGAAAAATACCCATCAACAGTCACCAAAGTTGGATATGATGAAACCCAGTTGTGTTTGCACACGACCATACAAAACAAAAATAAATCATACTATTTTGGAAGGAGAAAAAGAACCCATCACCAGTCAGCAAAGTTGGATACGATGAAACCCAAATGCGTTCGCTGCAAGCTATTTTGGCAACATGAGGAATCGTGCGGTTTACAAGGCTTAGGGTTGGTCCTAGAGCACACCGGAGCCCTGTAAACCGCACTGACTCTTCGCGTCGATGAAGAGCTCATCCTTCAGAAGAATAGATCTCCAGAAGAAGGAAAGCAGAAGAATCATGGAGACCGGAGAGCATTGCAGGGGAAGCATGAAACACAAATGGGAGCACTACGGTGAGGAAGGCGTATGTGAGGAAGGTAAAAGCAGCAGTTCTGAAGACTGCTTTAGTTGTTGTAAGTTGGCCAGGCTAGGATTTCGAGATGATATAGTAAGCCAATTTGGTACAGTGAGGTCCTATTAAGATGTCATCTGGGGATGGTTGCAACCTAAACAGATTAGACTGATATGATTATCTTATTCATTATATAAGGTCGTTCCCAGTACAATGTGTTCACTATCACAAAATTTGGTTTAAACAACTGCAGATGCAGTGTGCTGCAATGATGAAATCTACTTGCCTGTGCTAGACTGCCAGTAAACTATGGTTGCTTGTGGAAAACCCAGAAAACTTCTCCAGGATGGAACAGGAACAGGAAGACGTCAAGAAAGGGTAGTACAATGCAGTTGGTATTAGAATAAAGAGAGCTAAAGTAATGAATTGACAAAAATAAGAATATAAGAAGCTATGTTTGGTATGGAAAAGAGTAAATATGAGATCGAGACAGTCATATATTTAACATCTATGCAGCAGGGGAAAACAACAAATTAACCGCTATGATTTTTCGTGCCTTAGACCTTTCGCAAAGATTTTAGTGTATTACTCCCTCCTTCGCAAAACAAATCAACTTCTAAAGTTGACCTAAGTCAAATTATTTTAAGTTTGACTAAATTTATAGAAAAGAGTATTAATACTTATTAACTTACGACATTAAATTAGTATCACTGGATACACCAAGAAGTATATTTTCGTAATCTACTTACTCCTATTTGGTGTCATAATTTTTTGTTATTCTTCACTATAAAGTTGGTCAAACTCAAGATATAGTTTGACTTAGGGTGATTCTAGAAGTTGACTTGTTTTGGGACAAAGGTAGTACAGTAATTCTTAGATTAATCCGAACGTACAGGATTGGTGAAACCAAACTGGATCTCTGAATTTTATCTGTCAAGCTGAAAGGACAGGCACTCGCTAAAGATCTGGTGTGAAAAAATATGGTCTAAAACCTGAAGCTATAATGTCATCTGAAGAGAAAAAAATTGGAACTACAAAAAGAATCTAAATTCACCAAAATCTCCAAGGATCCTTGTAGGGAGGAACATAGTTTTCTGTAGGGGGGAGAAGGCGAAAGGATGCCACAGTCTGTTGTAGAAAGGGACCCATCTGTGTTGCAAAAATTCAACATTGGTTAGAAGCTGATATATAAACATATTTGCATGACAAATACATGTTCATCCTATTATTGAAGTCACAAAATGAAATCAAACACTAAAAAATATTTATTTTTTGAAGTGGTATGCAACAATGGGACATTTGAGACGTACAGATTCCCACTGTTTGCTCAGGGTGGAAGCATTCAGTGAGTACAGGTATCCTATTAAAAGAAAGAAAGAAAAAAAGGTGAGTGAACAAAGAAATACTTCAAATATAAGGGAGTGAATGGTCGATGACAAAAACTGGAAAGATAAAGTAATACCATCACGCTCAGCAGTGCAGGCTACATTGTGTCGAAACAAATTTGGTTCTGGTGCCTGATGAAACAACGAGTATCATTAAGAACATCTAAGCCGCCTTATGCACTACTTGGATATCAAATAGTTAATACAGTGCACCATGAAGTTTAGTCTAAGCATATGTCTCTCTTTGACACTTCATAAAAGTATATTTGTTGTCAAATGTATATGTGCCATATCTTCTTAATATAATGATGCGCAGCTCTCCTGCGTTTTCGAGAAAAAATGTATATGTGCCAGGAAACTTACAGATTTTGTTGGTGATTTCCGAACAAGATACTCATAATACCAGTATGGTTCTCCGTCGACCTACAAATAATTTTCCATATGTACTGGTGCATGTCAACTCCGAAAAACGAAAGTACTTAAAGGATGATAGCAATGGTCAGAGCTTACCTTTGTAGCGTGTGCATCAAGGACAGAACTCTCTGTCATGCGCTGGCCGGTCGTCACCTTCTACAAGGTGATAAGTTCGGTGTAGAATCAATATGTCAAATATAGACATTAAAAATTGCATTCAAGGAACTTAAACCTTTTTCAGCATGTCAACAATCTCTGATCAGTTCTATGGATTATTTATACTTTGTTGTTTAGCAACCACCATTGCTTCAGTCCATGAGACAATGAATCTCTGATCAGTTCTATGGATTCTTTATACTTTGTTATTTAGCAACCACCATTGCTTCAGTCCATGAGACAATGTGCATGTTTCTTATGGCACACTTGACACTAAGGCGCATCTGAGTTTAGATTTATGCTTGATTGAATCAGCTTTCTAGATGTATTAACTGCTCAGCGCATGACAGAAAGTTCTATCATGCTTATCCTTTTTTTCTTTTTGAGGAGATCACCGGGAGGGATGAACTATCCCCACCTCAATTTCATCACCACAGACTCCGGCAAAAGCTGGTAATGGTAGTTACATTGTTGGGTTATAAGCTCACAGTTACAAGCAATGGTGCTCATCTTTGCTTCGCTCCATGATACAATACATATGCTTCTTATGACACACAGAGAGATAACTAAGGAACATAAGAATTTAAATTTCTGCATTTATTTGCTTTCTGGATGTATCTTATAAACTACTCAGTTCCTTCTTTTATTAATCTATACAGTTTGTTGGACACAATTTAGCTAAAGAAATGCAAGAAATGGCATATCTAAAAGAAAGCCAAAAAGTATGTACCAGGGTAGATCTATCAGACAAAATGCAATCAGCAACATCTTTTGGATCCCACGAGTTCTTGTCTTTTGAAGGCAAAAAACGTGAATTCGGTGGCCCAATCTGCAACAGAAAAAATTATGGATGTTACCATGTATACTCAAATTTGTTTTTCAGAGTTTCGACTGATGTATTTCCCATCCAAATAATCAAGCCACATAACAATTTGCACCGAAAATGAAATATTTAGTCACAGACACAGCAATTTGCAAAAATAACAAAATAAAGAAACTTAACTATTAAAAGATGATACTGGGTTAGGACAGCCCAACAAATTGCAGATTTATGCATTTCCTAGTATCATAGAGTATTTGAGGAGTTACCGAGACTGAGATGACAACATTATGTATCATGTCAACTCGCTCCGATACGATACGTTGCCGTGCATCAGCTGCATAGAGACCTAGTCAGTTTGCTACATTACGAAATATATGGTTATTTCAAAAAGCATAACTGTGGAAGTCCTTATGCTTAATAATCTAGTTCATTCATGTGAACAAAGTAATAAGACCATTTCTTATCATTGTTATGCCAGAAGCTACTCACGTGATAGTGGCGCTGCAGAGGAATATCGCTCTGGTTTTCTGGACTCTACCCTAGGAACAGAATAATAGGATAGTAATTTGTAAGTGACAAGTTTTATCCTAGTTCTCATGAGAAGCCATGAGAAACCACTAAGTACACAAACAACAGGGTAAGAATGACAACACAGTAGATTGGACAAAATATTGTAGTGCAAACAACTGAAATACCATTTGAAGGAAAATTTCTTTCCTGGCAGTTTGACCGGGTAAAGAAAAGAGTATGCATTGATCTCATCAACTTGTGTGTTCATCTTCACGTCTTCATCAGTCTCCATGACAGCATATGCTTCTACATAATTGTTGCGAGCAAAGCACTTATGAGCATTCAAAAATTGATCTTTCGAGAAAAGAAGCACATTATGCATATATTCATAAAAAGGTACAGCTCATGAATTTTACTCTAAATTTTGCAATCCCATGCCTCAAAACTGACACGCCTGACAAATTCAGCGTGTGGAAATTAGCAGAGAGTAAAAATGCTAACTCTTCCATCCAGAAGACCCGAACTGGTGAACTGAGTTAATAAAGAATCATGAGGAGCGGAGGCTTCCCCTTCCCGTAAACTCAACCTGAAATCGGGAGCACGATTGTGAAAGAAGACACGAGCCCGGACATGAGAAGGCGCCTCCTCTCCACCTCCAAGCAGCGGTTCCTGGCGGCAGGCTCGCGAGAGCACGAAGCGAGCACACGGGCCCTCCTCCTCGGTGGCAGAACACGCGCTGCCCCAGCGCCGAGCGGTCCCCTGCTCCTGCGCAATCCCCAGGAACCAACCATCCAACAATCAGGAGCGCAGTCAAGGAGGGTGGGTGTTCTGTGCACAGTAACACGAATGGGCGGCGAGTAGGGAATCGTGGTGGCGGCAGAGCGAGCGCGTGCCTGGGGCGAAGCGAGAACTGAGAAGTGGGGCTCGGGAGAGTGTGGGGAGAGGAGAGGAGAGCCCCCGCCATGGCTCGCCGGCGTCAAGTCCCCTCTTCCTGCCACACTCGGGCTAGACCAAAGGACGGAGAAGCAGAAAGTTCTATCCAAACCGTTTGTTGCGTGAGAGCAAAAGATCTCCTCCCTGTTCTATTGGCGTGTACGGCCATTTCGGCATATCCACCACTAAAATTTGAAGTAAACTGAAAATAAACTTGTTTTTATGTACCCTCCGTTTAAACAGTACTCTCTCCATTTCAAATTATAAATCATTCTAGATTTTTCTATTCCATCCTAAAAGAATACAATTCTAGATTTGATACTAGTTAAACTATTTTATAGGAAAAAACAACACTTATGTCTCCAAATAGATTTACTATAAAATATATATTATAATCATCTAATGATCCTTATTTTGATATAAAAATTGCTAGTACTTTTTTGTATCGAGGTAGTTCAAGTTGAAATTGTTTTGACTCCATGAGAAGTAATAATTACATTATTTTTAGGATGGGGGAGTAGCTTTTATTATGTATCATTACATAATGTATATCTCGCCGTGTATCTAGAAAAGCCACAACCACTTATAATTGAAATGGAGGGAATATAGTTTTGTCTTAAATCAATGAGGTCTAACTTTGACTTTTGACTAACTTTATAGAAAAAAACGTTAACATCTACAATGTCAAATAAATGCACGATTAAAATATATTTTATGGTGTATCTGTAAATATTATTTGATGTTGTATATGATTATGATTTTTCCATAAATATAGTTAGAACTAGCAAAGTTCGATTTAGAACAAAACTTAAATGAGATTACAATTTAGAATGGATGAAGTAATTAAACATCTTTATAGTTAACAAACACACCCACGACTACACAATCCGCACATACTTCACACCATGCACATAGGGATAGAGACGCAAATTAAATACTCTCCCATCTCAGAATATAATTATTTCAACTTTTATCTAAAGTTTTAATATTCTCCTCAATCGATTTGATCAAATTTAGAATAGGTTGTTTTGAAATAAAATTAAAAAGATTCTCAAAAAATTATAGAAATTTTGTAGCTTGGGACCAAGGGATTAGAATTATGATAGAAAGTTCTTCTTTTACAATAATGTTCCTTATAGGGCGTCCGGATGGACGGACAGACCCCGCACGCGTCGCACACTTGGTCTGCGCGCTGCGCACCCCCTCGCTCTGCGGACCCCGCCCTCGCCCGCTCATTCTGCATGCCGCGCGCCCCTGCTCGCGGGACAGATCCCGTCCTCGCCCGCGCCACGTGCCCTCGCCCGAACTCACGTCTCCCGTCGTAGCCACGCTGAAAGTCCTATGTTTGGTGTTGGTAATTAGTGACAATGTCTAAGCACTAATCCTATGTCTAAGTTGTATGTAGCATATGAGGATTAGTACATTCCAAGGTTGGTGGCAAGATGGACATGGTGATCATGATGGCCACACTTGGATTTGAACGCAACCCTACGTGATGAAGGCAAAGGTATATGCTTAAGGGTTGTGTTTTAGTAACCAAGACACCTAGTGGGTGTGGTTACATTATAGGATAGATAGCCATACTATAAAGAGGAGAATAACGCGGCTATTGAACTCCTAAGTGCCTCTAGGTGTGCATTTCATAATCATATGCATTTGGATAGAACTAATAACGCCTCGATAAATGTTTATGAAAATGCTAACACACTCGCACATGACGTGATCACTTGGTGGTGTTAGCACATTTGCGAAGGCGGTGGAGTTTGAGCGGTAGAGAGGGTTTGGGGTCCTCTCTCCCTCCCGCCGAGCTTGCGAGGCGGAATTCAGGCGTTTTCGAGGAGTTGAAATGCCTATTTTCCACTACGCCGGAAGTCGGAAAAGAAACGGAGGCGAACGGAGGTCACTGGAGTGACCGGACGCTGCACCGGACGCGGTCTGTGTTTGACCGGACGCGTCCGGTCAGTGTTCAGCTTGTGCGCGTTTTTCGGTTTGTTGATCGGACGCGTGGCGCGTCCGGTCACAGTCGACCGGACGCGTCCGGTCGATCAGGGAGCTTACTGGACTCTCACCGGACGCTGACACTGTGGCGTCCGGTCAGTTCTAACAGCGCGTCCGGTCATTGTTTCGTTGTGCGCGACTCAGACTTGACCAGCGCGTCCGGTCAGTTACGGGACCGGCGCGTCCGGTCGATCCCGGCGCGTCCGGTCGTTGCGACCAGCGCGTCCGGTCAGTGCTTCGCGAAAGAGCCGTTGCGCGACCGGCGCGTCCGGTCAGTTGGACCAGCGCGTCCGGTCAACGCGACTTCGGCTGTTTAAGTTTCTAACGGCTATATTCGAAGGGGTACGTCTATAAATACTCGTTGGCCGGCTCAAGGCTCCATCTCTTGGACATTTGACATACTTGTGAGCACTTTGAGCTAAGCAACTCCCCTCCCACTCATCTCTCTTGCTTCTTTGCATATTCGAAGTGAGATTGAGTGATCCAAGTGCATTTGCATTGTGAGATTGCATCTAGTTGGCACTTGGTGGTTGATTTGCTGCGGGATTCTTGTTTCTCTTGGTGGTTGCCGCCACCTAGACGGCTTAGAGCAGCTTGGAGGCGTTGGCAAGAGTTGGTGATTGTTCTTGGCCACCTCCGGTGTTTGTGAGGGGTTTGTGCCTACCTCGGCGAAGCGCCAAAGGCAACATTAGTGGATTGCTCGTGTCATTGCAACCTTTTGTCATTTGGTAGGTTCTTGTGGCGCCTTTCGAGAGGCTCGGTGTGAGACCGATTAGCCACCGAACCACGTGGTGAAGAGGGACACAACGGGGACTAGCGTGCCGGCAAGCACGTGAACCTCGGGATAAATCTTCGTGTCATCACTTTCATATTGTGATTGATTGATCCCGGTGTTCGGTTGTCTTGGTATTCATTATTGATCATATTGGTTGGCTCAATACTTCGCCCCTCGGTGATACCCTTCTAACTCTATCTTGTATTACTTTCTTAGTTATCTTTGCTAGCTTGTTAGCTTTGCTAGAGTAGCTCTTTTGTGTAGCTTGCTAGTTATAGTTGTAGTTACCTTCTCGGTTTGACTTGTGCGGTTGAGTGCAATTATACTAGAATTGTGAATTGGATAAGTGGCTTGCAAACACCCCGTAGGCTAAGCAAAACTCGTATCTCGCTACTTGTTTTATTGATAAACTTGTTTAGCTTGTCTTTGTAGAAATTTTTAAAAGGCTATTCACCCCCCCTCTAGCCATCAAGACCTTTCACACGCTCCATCCGTCTGTCGCGGCCCCTGCCGAGGTCTGTGCCGCCGACGAGCTCCACACTAGCGACCTCCGCGCCACTCTGTGGCATCGAGCTCTGCGTCGACGAGCCTCCATTTTTGTCAAAGCAGCAAGTAGATGTTTGCGCTTGAAAGTGCATGTTGCAAGCGTCTGTTTCAAGTGTTTCAGATGTTTAGAGGTACGTTGAAATTGTTTTATATGGATATTGCAAAAGTAGATCGAGATGTTGTATATGTTACAATGATTGTACACGTATGTTGCAAGTTTTTGTTCTCAATGTTTCATCTGTTTTTTCACATGTATGTTGCAAGTGTGTTTATCTAGATGTTGCATATGTTTCACACATATATTGCAAATATTTTATCTGGGTGTTGCGTATATTTTTACACTGATTTTCAAGTGTTTTTCATGTGTGTTTTTTTTCAAGTGTTTCAAATGCATGTTTCAAATGTTTCATCTATCTTCGGCGAACGAGGTCTCCCCCTTTACCGGGCTCCTAAAGAAAACCGACCGGTTCGTGTGGACAGCCGAGGCCCAGGAGGCGCTTGACAAGCTCAAGCAAGCCTTGATGAAGGCCCCGATCCTAGTCCCACCAGTCGAAAGGGAGCCGCTCTTGCTATATATCGCGGCCACCACACAAGTAGTCAGCGCCGCACTGGTGGTAGAACGGGAGGAGGCAGGGCATGCCCTCAAAGTGCAATGCCCTGTTTATTTCATCGGCGCGGTCTTGACCGACTCCAAAACCCGTTATCCTCAAATCCAAAAACTCCTGTACGCCATCCTGATCGCCAGGAAGAAGTTGCGACACTACTTCGGGTCACCCGGTGACGGTAGTTTCGTCCTTCCCTCTTGGAGAAGTCATCCAAAACCGTGACGCCACGGGGAGGATTGCCAAGTGGGCGCTCGAGCTGATGGGTGAAGGAATCACCTACGCACCCCGGACAACCATCAAATCCCAGGCGCTGGCCGACTTCATTGCGGAGTGGACCGAGATCCAGACATCGCCAGCGGCCGTTGATCATCAATATTGGACGATGTACTTCGATGGCTCGCCGGCGCGGGGCTCGTCTTCATCTCCCCCTTGGTGTGCGCATGAGGTGCATGGTCCGCCTCCTATTCCCCGCCTCCAACAATGTGGCTGAGTATGAAGCACTCATCAATGGCTTACACATCGCCATCGAACTGGGGGTCCGACGGATGAACGTCCGCGGTGACTCGCAGCTCGTCATCGACCAAGTCATGAACGCGTCAACCTGCCATAACCCCAAGATGGCCGCGTACTGCCAAGAAGTACGTAGGTTGGAGGACAAGTTCGACAGCCTCGAACTCAATCATGTCCCCCGCCGGCTTAACGAGGCAGCCGACAAGCTGGCAAAAATGGCGTCTAGCCGAGAGCCAGTCCCGACCGGCATTTTTGCCAGCGATCAGCACCAGCCCTCAATCCGTTACGAGGAGCCAGAGCAGGCTGACCTCGGGTTGCCTGTCTTCGGCTCGGGGCTGGTACCGACAATCAACACCTTGCCTTGGGATCAGAGGCTAACCCACTGGCGGACTTGCCCGACCCCGAGGTCATGGAAATCGACGAAGAACCATCGGCAAGGCTCAACCCCTTGCCAGACTAGAGAGTCCCGTATCTCGACTGCCAAGTCCGAGAGACGCTTCCGGTCGACAAGATAGAGGCGCGATGACTCGCACGCCATGCCAAGTCATTCGTTGTCATCGGGGATGATCTCTACAGAAAAAAGCCGCACAGGAATCCTGCAACGGTGCATCCCCACCGAGCAGGGAAAAAAGCTACTAGGTGACATCCACCGTGGCTCTTGTGGACATCACGTGGGGCCGAGGACCCTAGTCAGCAAAGCTTTCTGACAAGGCTTCTACTAGCCCACCGCAGTAGCCGACGCCGAGCGAATCATCCGCACCTGCAAAGGGTGCCAATTCTACGCCCGGCAGACCCATCTGCCAGCTCAAGCACTCCACACGATCCCGATCACATGGTCGTTCACGGTCTGGGGGCTCGACCTGGTTGGGCCCCTCAAGAAGGCGCCCGGGGGCCATACCCACCTACTTATCACCGTGGATAAGTTCACTAAGTGGATAGAGGCCTGGCCGATCACGAAGATCAGGTCCGAAGAGGCCGTTAAATTCTTCACAGACATCATCCACCGCTTTGGGGTCCTAAACTCCATAATCACGGACAACGGCATGCAATTCACAGGGAAGAAATTCCTCAGATTCTACGATGACAACCATATCATGGTCGACTGGGCGACCGTGGCCCACCCCCGTACCAACGGACAAATGGAGCGCGCCAACGGCATGGTGCTCCAGGGCCTCAAGCCCAGGATCTTTAATAAACTCAACAAGTTCGGTGGGCGGTGGGTCGCGGAGCTCCTTGTGGTTCTTTGGAGCCTAAGGACAACACCTAGCAGGGCCATGGGCTACATGCCTTTCTTTATGATTTATGGCGCCGAAGCAGTCTTGCTAACCGACCTTGACTACGGGGCACCCAGAGTAATTGCATACAAAGAGCTGGAGGCCAAGGAATACCTTGAGAATGTTGTGGACCAGCTCGATGAGGCCTGTGGTGTCGCCCTTGCCCGCTCGGCCAAGTACTAGCAGGCGCTACGCAAGTACCACGGCCGACGGATCAAAGGCCGAGCCTTCAGCGTCTGCGACTTAGTGCTCCGACGCGTCCAGAGCACCAAGGACTGCCACAAGCTCTCTCCGCCATGGGAGGGGTCGTACGTCGTCACCGAAATACTCAGGCCAGGAACTTACAAGCTGGCGACCGCTGGTGGAAAATCTTCACCAACACATGGAACAACGAGCAGCTATGTCGTTTCTACCCCTAGCTCATCTCTTAATGCGTGCATGTACATACAGGGAATAAAGAATGATGTTTTTCGAAAACACCGCTTCTTGCCCGTTTTTGCTTTTTTCTCCCTCTCGGCTACTAAGTAACGCCCGACCCTGGCCACGGGGACTGATAAGGAGTGCACACATGCAAATACACCACACGTCCGACCCCTTTTGTGTCAAAGATTTCGAAGTTCGAGTCACAGGGAGACACAATGAGTAAAATTGGTTGAACTGTGAGAAACCTACGCCCCGGCGGCTACGGCACTCTCGCTCACCAGCGTAATCAGGGTCACCCGTCTGCGCCTCAAATTTTAGGATCTTCACGATGAAAAGGAATGGACCGCAACAACTTTTTATACATTAAAAAGAAAAGAACACATAATTGTTCACACGACCGACCCTAAAAACAAAAACGTTTGTTCGAACTCATTATTCATTCTTCGGCGCTTCGGCTCGAGTTTGTCTAATTAGTCACCTGCTATCCTATTCGCTAGGTCCTGCAAGAGGGAGGCCACGTCGTCTTCTATCTTCTCTAGCTCATCGACCTCGTAACCTGCCGCATAACCCTGGCTCATCACTTCCAAGTTGATAGTCTCCGCGTAGTGCGAGCAAGCGATGGCGAAGGAGCGATGAATACTAGCCTAGAGGGCGCTCCTTTCAAGCTCTCGCACGTGGTCCGAGATGAGAGTGATGCGGGCCACGAGCGAGCTCATATCAGGTGGCTAAGGCACCCAAGGTCGTGGTAGACCAGGTTGGTAGCGAGGCGTTCATTGTCATGGGCCACGACCTCCCTCAGCAGGGCTTCCTTGACCTCGGCCAGTTCCTTCTAACTCTGGCCAAGGTCCAGGGTGAGCCTGGCAGATACGCCCTCGGCCTCCCGTTTCTGGACCTTCTCCCTCTCAAGATCACTTTGGAGGGAGTTGGCCCGCTGCTGCGCACGATCGAGCTCTCGCTGCGCTCTGTCGCACTCTGTGTGGAGCCTCGACTCGGTCTGACGCAAGTCGTCTCGCTCCTGGCGAAGCCGCTCGGCCACCACGGCGTCTTAACGGGCTTTCGCCTCCAGCATAGCAATTTCTCCTGGGCTGCCAACTTCAGCCCCTTCACCTTCTCGAACTCGCCCTGGAGGTTGAGAATCTGCTGGTGGGACTCGGCATCCCACTGATGAAACTCATCGCTTTCCTCACGGTTTGCGTGGCATCCTCGCCGTCCTTGCGTGCCCTCTCGGACAACTCCGAGACCATCTTCTCCGCCTCCTTGGCGTGATGACGAGCCTCCGCCTCCCGGGTCTGGAGGTCGGCCACCTCCGCGATGAGGTGGTCCCAGGCCTCTTTCTGCCGATGGAGGAACAAGGACTTGTCTTGGGTACACGCCATCAGCGACTGCAGAAGGAACGCAAGTTAGAAGCAACAAAACAAGAAGCGGCAACCAGAGCACGAGCGCGCCGTACCTCGCAGGGGTCGACGGCGCTGTTTAGCTGCTTCATCCCATCGTTTGCCGTGACCAGCGCGGCGTTCAAGAGCTGTGCCACGCCCCTATGATTATGTGGTAACGGCGCCACTCCTTCTCCTCCACAAGGTCATCCAGGATGAACAGCGGGCACCCAGGTTCTGCAAGTCTGCTAGCTCGAGCCGAGGCATGTTGGTCCCCATCCGGACCAGGGTCTGGGATGGGCGCGGCCTCTCCCTCGGGGCGCCCCCCCGCTGGCAGCAGATGACGACCGCTCGGACGCGGCGCATGGCACCATCACCATGACTCCTAGGGACGCAGCGGACGAGTCCCCTCCCGTTCACCCCGCTTCGGGTACCTCCATCACCATCCGCGGGGGCTGGGTCGCACCCGGCTGTGCAACACCCGCCGCCCGCGCCGTAGACGCGTCGCCCTCCGTCGACCGCCTCTCCTCCATCCACTCCACCGCGGATGTTGCCACACGCGTGGCCAGCTGTAAGGTCCTAGATGGCTAGAGGGGGGGTTGAATAGCCTATAAAAATTCTACAAAAAACACTAAGCAAACTTGTTAGAATAACAAACGGCGTAAAGCGAGTTTTGCTTGGCCAAAGGTTGTGATGCAAGCCTCCTATCCACAAGACTAGTAGATTATGATCTCTAGTTCACACAAGAGCTATGTCACTAATTTTACACTAGAGAACAAGCTAACAACACTACTAGCAAAGCTACTACTAGAGCTACACAAGATAATCTAGTAAAGATAAGTGCAAGAGTGAGGATTGTGATTCTTATACCGACGGTGGAGTGAAGATGTTGCCAATCACCAAGATGATATACAATCAATCAATATTGACAACAACACAATATGAAGACCAATCACCGGGAGACAAGAGACACAATATTTTTGTTCACCCGGTGTTCACTTGTGCACCGACAAGCTACGTCACCGGTTGTGTCGACCAACACTTAGATGGTTCCCCGGTGTGACCCTCAAGTCACTTGCCCCTCAAGGCACGCCCCGCAAGGCACCGCAAGACACCACTCTCAAGTGAGGTAACTCAATGACACGCGCAATGTAATAGAGTTGCTTTTGGCGTCCCGCCGAGGAAAGCACAAGAACCTCTCACAATCAACCGGAGGTGGCCAAGAACAATCACCTTCTCTTGCCAACGCCTCCAACAATCTCCAAGCCGGCTAGGAGCGGTACTCTCCAAGAGTAACAAGAAATCCACCGGCTAAACCACCCACAAGTGCCACTAGATGCCCTCAAGCTATGCAATGCACTTTGGGATCACTCAATCTCACTTTTGATTTGCAATCAAGCAAGAGAGATGAGTGGGAGGAGTAGCTTTAGCTCAAAGGATGCACAAGTGTGTTAGAAATGCCAAGAGACCTCCCCAAGGGCCGGCCAACGAGTATTTATAAGCATCCCATCCAAATAGAGCTGTTGCTAATCCACTAAACGTTTTTTCGGGATGACCGGACGCGCCGGTCGAAACTGACTGGACACTGAATTCAAACGCGACCGTTAGATCTTCCAATGGTCACTGAGCGCCAACGGTCAAACGCGATGACCGGACGCGCTGCTCAACCGACCGGACGCGCCGGTCGCACAGTACCGCGCGCCCGCGAAGCAACGACCGGACGCGCTCCACGCAACGACCGGACGCGCCGATGCGCACAGTACCCGCGCCCGCGAAGCAACGACCGGACGCGACAGTGCCAGCGTCCGGTCGGAGTCCAGTAAGCTCCCTCGACGACCGGACGCGTCCGATCGCGAGTGACCAGACGCGCACCGCATCCGATCAACCTTACGAACCGCAGTTCCCTCAGGGCGCCTGACCGGACGCGCCGGTTGCAAACCCTAGCCCGCGCGCCTGACTGATGCGCTATACTGACCGGACGCGTCCCGTCACACCGTGACTGCGTCCGGTCACCTCTGTGACCTCCGTTCGCCTCCGTTTCTTTTCCGACTTCCGGCGTAGTGGAAAATAGGCATTTCATTTCCCCGAAATCGCCTGAAACCCACGCTAGAAAGCTCGGCGGGAGGGAGAGAGGAACCCAAACCCTTCTCTACCCACAAACCACAGCGCGACCAACGCCACCTTTGCAAATGTGCCAACACCATCAAGTGTACATCTCCATGTGCTTATGTGTTAGCTTTTTCTCAATCATTTTCAAAGGTTTTCCAGTTAGCTCACTAGGCCCTACATGCAATGCACTTCATGAATTCACCTAGTGGCATCCGTGCGTCGAATAACCAATAAGACTTCCCCTCTTAATAGTTCGGCTATCGACCCTAAACCACTTACACCCTTCTATGGTGTCTTGAGTGTAAAACAAAATGGCCCTATGGTTATACCTTTGCCTTGAGCCCATTTTGTTTCTCCAAATGATATGATCCACTTCATATCATCACATGACCGTCTCGATCCATTGACCTTGACTTCACTTGCTCTTCACCGTTGCATCGGTCCGTCGGCGCCAAGTCTTGCTCGAGCTTCACCATCGCATGGTCCTTCGCTTCGAAGCCTCGACTTGCCCTTCACCTTCACAACCGGTCCATCGAGCCAAGCCTCATCTTGGTCTTCACCATCTTGGTCACATGAGTCAATGTCATGTCTCATATGCAATGACCACCTTTATCTAAATCATCCACTTAGATACAAAGGTTAGTCCTAGGTTTCATCAATTAGCCAAAACCAAACTAGGGACTTTCAATCTCCCCCTTTTTGGTAATTGATGACAACCCTCACAAAGATGATTTTGATAATAAAAGTTTTGAACTTGTCATACTTGTCCAATCATTTTGCTTATAAGTAAAATTTGGATAATTATCACAAGCTCGGTTTTTGGTAGCATTAGCTCCCCCTACATATGTGCATAGAGTTTGGATTGAAAGCTTTGCACATATGCATGGATAGAAGTGTTGAGAGAGTAATTCTACCAAAATGATGCTAAGGTGTAAGAAATGGACCTTTGAAGCGTGATACCAATCGGAGTTGCCTTTTACACCATCCTTAGCATCATGAAGTAACTAGACATCCAACAAAACTCAAGAACCTCGTGAGATCAACATTATATGTAAAGGTTCTTGGACCACTTGTAAAGCTTTAGGCAAGTCTAGATACCATAAGTAAACTATTCCTATGCATGCTAGTAGATCATTTCATCATCCAAGTTCTATACTAGCATTGCACCACACAAGCATGTATATTGAATTTAAATACATGTGCAATGAGCAAGTCATATGAGAATGCACAAACACATGCAACAACTTTGTTTATGAGCTTGCTCCCCCTACTTGTGTGCATCAAAAAAATTTATTTACCCCTTTATCATGTTGAATCATCTTTCTCTCTCCCCCTTTGTTAACAACTTACCCAAAAATGGGATCAAATTGTGGAGAGAAGAAAAAATGTTTAATGGAGTAGATTAAAATTCATCAAATTTGGTTCAACCTAGAACACTTGCCAAAGATATTTAATTCGATTTGAACCAAAGACAAGCTTCTTCACACCTCATAATAAGGGTTATCTTGCCTATGTTGAATTAAACACTTATAGCAAATCTTCTAGATTCAACACTAGGTGTGCAAGCTCACAAACATGTCATATGCCACCACTAGATCAAAACAAACATAGAGGCAATAGTGGTAACATATATCCATTAAATTTGTTTGATTTGTCATGAATGCTCATGCATACCACTTATTATGTCTACATGCTCTAGCAAGTCCTTAGCATAGGATGAATGACATGTCAATCAACTTTACCTTGCAATGTCGAAGGAGAGGCATGTCAATAAGTGGGTGGGGTGCATTCAACTCATGTTTGAGAAATCAAGAATGTTCAATTCATTCCTTAGCTTGCAAAACCTCTTTTCATCAAGTGGCTTAGTGAGAATATCGGCAAGTTGATCATCGGTGCCAACACTTTCAATGGCAATATCTCCCTTTTGTTGATGATCTCTAATGAAATGATGTCTTATGTCAATATGCTTTGTTCTTCCATGTTGAACCGGGTTTTGTGTCATCTTGATTGCACTTTCATTATCACATAGCAATGGCACATTCTTGAAGTTGAGGCCATAATCCTTCAAAGTTGATTTCATCCATAGTAATTGTGCACAACAACTCCCCGCACTCACATATTCGGCTTCGGCGGTAGAGATTGCCACACTATTTTGTTTCTTTGAGGACCATGACACAAGTGATCTTCCAAGTAATTGACATGTGCCACTTGTGCTCTTTCTATTGATCTTGCAACCCCCATAGTCGGAGTCCAAATATCCAATCAATTCAAACTTTGACCCCTTGGGATACCATAGTCCAACATCTCTTGTTTGCTTCAAGTACCTCAATATTCTCTTTGCGGCCGTGAGATGACTTTCTCTAGGTGAGGCTTGATATCTAGCACACATGCAAACACTAAACATGACATCCGGCCTTGATGCGGTGACATAGAGTAGACTTCCAATCAAGGACCGATATTTCTTTTGATTCACCATTTTGCCATCAAGATCACTATCCAAATTTCCATTTATACCCATTGGAGTTGAAATTGGCTTTGCATCTTGCATTCCAAACTTCTTCAACATGTCCCTTATGTATTTCCCTTGACTCACAAATGTCCCATTCTTCAATTGCTTGACTTGGAGACCAAGAAAGTAGCTAAGTTTACCAATCATAGACATTTCAAACTCTTTGGCCATCATAGCATCAAATTCTTCACAATAAGCTTGATCGGTTGATCCAAAGATGATGTCATCAACATATATTTGCACTATGAATAGATCTGTAACGGATCAACATGATTATATGAGATTAAGTAAGAAAATCTTCCACCGAAGCAGATAATTTATCAAACTTAAGCCCGTATAACCCGAGATTCCGTGAAATCGTGAGGGATTTCAAACCAACCAACATACAAGCAAGATCGTAGTGGTCCAACATAACAAGTCATATGTTACATCCATTTCATAAGTAATTCAACATATATCGGAGTTCAGTAGAGTTATTACAACTCAAGTTCAAAAGTAGCGGAAGCAAAGTAGTTTGAAACTAATATCACCTTAATTCAAATACATGCCAGTACCAAGGTCAATTTCCCATAAAAGCATGATAGACAAGATAGTTCAGATGGATCGTGCCCATGATCACACTCCGCCACTACAGCCGGAGTCTTCCAATTCTTGCAGTAGCTATGATACATCACAACCTGCAACAAGTGGGAATAAACCCTGAGTACGAGAAGGTACTCAGCTAGACTTACCCGTCATAAACCAGAAATAAAGGACACCAAGGAGCATGCAAGGCTTTTATACAGTGGGCTAGCTTGACTCATTTGCGAAAAGCAAGAGTTTTTAAGAAAAACTATACTAATACTTTTTGCATCATTTTTATTATAACCTATTCAAGCTAGGTAAGCACCTATTGCTAAAGCAATCACTTGATTCATCATCAACATCTAGATTACCATATCAGGTTTAGCATTTCCAACATCATTCACTTAACCATCAGTGTTCCATTATTGTTACTACGATGCCGTAGCTCGAGTCAAGTGCTCACTAACCGGGAGCGACAGCGATTCGAATCGAATTCCTATCCAGCTGGAGATTTATTCCTCACACAAACCATGTTTCCCCCGTCAGGGTCGCGTAGATCACCAATGACACTTTCCAAGAAGCCGCGGGATAACAATCATGGATCGCACTACCCAGGGACCGCCCGACTGCCAGGACGCACCTTGGGCTCACTCTTCACGTCCCCGTACACCCCCTTCATCACCAGTCTGCCAACCCGAGTTTATCCCGGCTCGAAAAGTATCACTAGCTTCGCGGTCGAAAGGTACTTTATTCGGCCAGCTAAATGTGAGGCATGCGTTCAACATGACAAGAGGGACGAGCAACGATCGGTCCTTAATCGACACAGACGGAATCACTATAATCCAAAACCCTATAAGACTCCGCCCGGTCTCCGCTTATCCATTAACACTTGGTTACTTTTCAAGATTCACAAATACTGCTAACCATAGCCAGGTATTCACCTATAGCTCGCAGGTGATAGGAAATCACCCGACTTCTACCGATCTAAGCATGGCTAAGCAATTTACTCGATCCTAACCTAATAAGGTAACAGTAATCTGGTGGACAAGGATAGTAATGCAACAACGGTTTCACTCAACTCCTATAACTTAATGCATCAATATATAATTATAATTCAGTAATAAAGAATAGCTTTTATAAAATAGGAGACTTATAATGCTCCGGGGCTTGCCTGGGATCGAACACTTAGGTTAGTGGGTGACAGATGACACTCGCTTGGCGAGCATCTCCCATCCTGACACTTGCTTAATCCTTTCATCTTCAGGATAGGTCCACCAAACACCGTCTTCGGGTTTGGCTCCAACATCTCATCCTTCACGTGGTGCATCTAGCGAACCTAAATGAGATGCAAGATGCATGTGTATGAATATGATGAATGATAACACAAGATGCATCACATAATAATTCAAGGTAAGTACAAGGTTACACTAGATACACATAAGCACTTCACATTGCTTAATTAAACATTACGCCACCTATCATGCTAAGATAGCAAGGGAAGCAATACCAAACATGACACAAGATTTGCAAAGCCTCAGGTGTACTAACTTCATCACCAAGGACACGAATCACACTTAGCAACATGCAAAGCAACTCAAGGTGAAGCAACAACGATAACTGGAATATGCCAATTTCTGGACTAGCCAACAGTAGCTTCATAAATCAATCATATCTGGAGTTTTATAAATCCAAATGACTTGCAAGAAGACATTCTGGAAATCTTATAAAATTATCTACATTTCATATAATATAATCACAGCATGATTCATAAGTTAAATAAGTCAAAATTACAAAGTTCCAGAATCTGTTCCTGACAAACAGAGAGCAAGCAATTCTGTACCCCAACTTTAAACAGCTATAACTCCTAAACCACATGGCTAAATGTCACCAAATTTTAACAGCAGCTAGATACATAAATTATCTACAACTTTTGTATAAACAAGTTTTACAACAAAGCACATTATCATGAAGAACTTTGCTAAGTTCCCAGATCTGTCCAGAAACCTCATTTGCAAGAAATAATTATTAACTTATGTTGCAAACATATAATTGGACAAGACCAACTTTACCAACATGTCACACATGACTAATGAACACCAGAAAACATAGTGTCCATTCCTAAATAAATTATTTTAATACATTTCTTAATTTATCTAGATAATTAGGTGGAATTATGAACACATATCAAAAGTGCACAATAAAATCTACCAAAATTACAGTGGCTCTCATATACCCCCAATAGTCTACTGTCCAAATTTCAAGCCATTTGTACATGCATAGCAACCTCTATGAAAAAGACAAATTGATATTGCAAGAATTCATGTGAGAGCAAGATGAATCAATAACTCATTCATACTACAAACAAAAATCATGAAATTTTTACCACACACCAAACATCACATGAGTAGCATGCCACAAAAATTTCACTTCATTTGGAGCTCTATATTTGCAGTTATAAAAATGACAAATACAACTAACATTAAAAACCTAGCTGCACAAATCTATTTTTACAGAGAAAACTTTAAACTAAAATATGCCATATTATAGATCTACTGCATAGAGAATTTTACAAGGATTCCAAAAAGTCCTTATTTACTATTTTACGATTTTTCTACAATTTACTATGAATTTCCAAATTTCCTGCAAAATAATTACGAATCAGTCCCGAGAGCACTATTCATCTGAGTCTATGACAGTGCAGAAAGACCCCTGGATTTAGTCGAATTCCCCCCGCGAGGTCCCTGACGTGAATTGGAGCAGGGGACGCACAGGAGCTCGTGGTTCCGGCGATGGGGATGCTCCCCGGCGGCAAGGAAGGGGCGCGGGAGCATGGAAGCAGCAGGCCGCACCCGCAGGTGGCCTCGGCTTGGCCCGAGGCGGCCCGTGGTGGCACAGCCACGCAAGCCCGTGGCTCGGCGGCGGAGCTGCACGGCACCAGCGGCCTCCGGCGACGGTCGGGGCCGGGGAATAGGCGCCGGAGGTGCGCCGCACGACGGTGAAGGTGCTAGGGCTAGTGGCTAGGGCTGAGGAGGCGCGGAGGTGGGAGAACGGCGACGGCGGCGAGCTCAGCCACCATGGCCATGGCTGTGCGTGCCCGCGAGCAGCACTGAGGCGAGGGTGCGAGGGATAGAGTGAGCCCGATCGTCCACTTCGGCCTGGGGCGCGTGGAGAAGCAGCGAGGCGGCCGCAGGGAAGCGAGGGCACGCGTCAAGGGAGAGGGCGCGCGGCGTTCATGCAAGCAGACCACGTCGGCAAAGCGTCGAACACGTGGTGTGCAACGGCGTGGTCACCGCGGGATGCCGTTTTGGGCTCCTTCCGGGCCGATTTTGGGCATGGGCCCAAAGCCAAAGTTGGAGCCCACATGAAGCTCTACGTTTTTCATTAAGGAGGCAAGGTCATTAGAGCAACCGATTAGTGGTTAAACAGCTTCCAAAACAGCAATGTCAACACCCTAATAGCGATCACGGAAACTCAAACTTGATGATCAAAACTAAGTCAAACTGGTGTCATCCTTTTGCATACTCTTCTCCACATTATCTACTCCAACTTTTGTATTTGGCTCAACTTGAGTTGTTTAGCAAAAACACGAGAACGCGACGTGCCAACCGTCTTGTCCTTGGCGGTCCAAGTCCATGAATATGACGAAACTAGCAGTTTTGTGAATTGATTTTGAAGGTTCAACCAAGCTCCAAATTTGGTGAGACTTGATCTATTCTTTCCTTCACAAGGTGTACTCCAACTCGTATTAAGGACTCCAATTGAGCTTCCACATGAATTTGGAAAATAAAAGGTCACAAACATAGCAACTCACTGCTGTCAATCCAGGACTTAGAATTATTTCTAGGGCTGAAAAACAGCAGCTGGTCCAAACTTCGAGCATCTGTTTAACAAGCTTACAAGCTGATCTAGCTCTTGGTCCAAAAACAAAGTTTCTTCTACACAACATGAACTACAACTTTCATTTAAGGTCCAACATCAAAACTGGTATGGAAACTATATTTCTACTTTGACCAAAGTAGGATCACGATAAAGCTTAAATTATCCTTTTTGATCAATTGGAGCATTTTCTGGGCATTTGCTCAACACGAACCTTTCATGACTTTTGTTGTAGAGTCCATCTAGAGTCATTTGGGCAAGGTTGAAAGGTTTGGTTGATGACCTATATTTCCATCCACTTAATAATGCAAATTCCAGTACTTAGTAAAGTCATTCCAACAAGCATATAACTTATCATTTCATGTGACTTTTTGATTCCAAACGTCATGAAACTTTTCCAGGGACTAATATAGATAGATACTAAGGTGAGACACATGAAGATATTGCAATAACACCACCCAAGCATATATATTGAAAACTGCATATATGTAAAGCGAGGTGCAACATCCAAGTTTAGGTTGGGGCTCGTTTCCATAGGTTGACCTTGACATCATCATCTCCCCTTAATCTATCATATTTGAGCTCAAACCCACTGCTTAACTGGTGGCAAACACCTCGGGTGTTACAAGATCATTTCCAATCTTCTTGGTGAATAGAGTTGTATCAACCTTGCCCATCTTGAATCCCTTAGAGAGAAGGAAATCCCTTAGCCTCTCATACCATGCTCTAGGTGCTTGCTTTAAGCCATATAAAGCCTTCTTTAACTTGTACACATGGTTGGGTTTCTTGTCATCTTCAAATCTGGGCGGTTGCTCAACAAAGACTAACTCATTGATGATCCCATTGAGAAATGCACTTTTGACATCCATTTGATATAGTTTGATGTTGTGTGCACAAGCATAAGCCAATAGAATCCTTATTGCCTCCAATCTTGCCACGGGAGCATATGTCTCATCATAGTCAAGGCCTTCAACTTGAGTGTAACCTTGAGCAACTAGTCTTGCTTTGTTTCTCACTACAATGCCATCTTGATCTTGCTTGTTTTTAAACACCCACTTGGTTCCAATCACATTATAGTCATTTGGCCTTTCTACCAACTCCCAAACATCATTTCTTGTGAAATTGTTAAGCTCTTCTTGCATAGCCATGATCCAATCGGTATCCCTCAAAGCTTCTTCTATCTTCTTTGGTTCTATGGTTGACACAAATGATGCATGCTCACAAAACCTAGCCAATCTTGATCTTGTTTGCACACCACTTCTAATATCACCAATAACACTATCAATGGGGTGATCTCTTGCAACATGTTGTGGTTGGAGTACTTGCACTTGATTGCTTGAGCTTGGTTGATCACTTGATGTATCTCGATGAGATGAACTAGCACCAAGATCTTGCACTTGAGAGTCACTAGCTAGCTTGAATGGAGAATTTAGCACTTGATCTTTATCATCATCATCTTGAATATCAATTACTTGCTTTGCTCTAATGTCCCCAATGTCCATGTTCTTCATTGCTTCCACTAATTGAGTTCCACCAACATCATCTAGATTCTCTTCTTCATCTTGTGACCCATTGGTTTCATCAAATTGCACATCATGGACTTCTTCTAGAATGCCACTTGAGTTGTTCCAAACTCTATAAGCTTTGCTTGTAGTTGAATAACCAAGTAGGAACCCCTCATCACATCTCTTGTCAAACTTCCCCAATCTAGTGCCCTTCTTCAAGATATAGCATTTGTAACCAAACACCCTAAAGTAAGATGTAACACCCCTGGGTGTTAAGCATGCATTATCATTTGAAAGCATAAGCATTCAACATCATTGCATGATTAGCATTGTTTTAATTGTAGCCCTTTTCAAATTAAACTTGAAAAACAAATAAATGGGAACCCTAAGTTTAATATAAATGTTAAAAAGTTGGTGTACTTTTTAGAAGTAGCAATTTTAAATAATCTAGAATAAATCAACTTGATTATTGGAGCAAATTTTGGATTTAAGTTTTCCTCAAATTCTGTTTTAAAAATATTCAAAATAAATGAGTTTTTGATTTCTAAATTAGCTTTAAATCTCAAATTCAAAACCTATTGGGAATTTTGAAAAGTGCTCTATATGAAAGTTGTAGAGAATAAAATTCTGAACAACTTTTATTTTGGGCCAAATTTCTGAAAACCCCTTTTTCATCTCCAAATTCGAATTTGAAATAAAGAAATATTCTAAAAAATATTAATTATAAAAGAAAAATCGGATTTTTCGCTGTTGGGCTTCGGCCTCCTTTCCGGCCCAGCGGCTCTGGCAGCCCGGCCCGCAGCCCCGCGCCGGCGCCCTCCCGCGCGCGCGCCCGCACGCGACGCCGTGGCGCCGCGGCAGAGCTCGGCCGCCGCGTGGCCGGCCGTCGTCGACACCGCGCGACACGCGCCCCATGGCCCCCGCAGCCCCGCGCTTACCCCGCCCGGACTCGCCTGCTCCCGCTCCCTCACCTCATTTCGCCTCCGCTTGCTCGCGTGCCTCGCCAACGCCGCAGCACGCCGAGCCGCCACCGCCGCGCCATTGCCGTGCCTCACCTCGCCACCGCGGCTCCACCGCCAAATTCCGCCCGACCTGGCGTTCCCCTTTCCCTAACCGACCTCGACGAGTCACGGGACGCGCACCTCGGCAAGGTAAGCGGTCGAATTTGGCCGTCTTCTCCCCCGCCGGTGAGCCCGCCGCCGCGGCTTCCGTCGACCTCGCCTTTCCGCCATCACATTTCCCTCCTTCCCGTGCGCACCATGATCGCCTCCGCTCGCTGGAGCTCGTGCGCCCGTCCATGACCTCCGCCATGGCCTGCTCCGGCCTAGCGCCGGCTAGCCGCGCCACCGCCTCCGCCATTGCCACCGCGGCCCATGCTCTGCCTTTCCTCTCGCCCCGTTAATCACCTCGCTGGGTTCGCATGCTTGCAGGGAGTCGACCGGTACCGACCTCGTCGCCGGCGACCTCGCCGACGGCGAGTTATCCCCGGTCAGCGCCTCCCCGACCCGGCTCCGGCTGACGGGTGGGCCCGTTGACCCGTGGGTCCCGCGTGTCAGCGCGTGTGGGTTCACTGCACCGGGTGTAGTTAGCGTTTTCACCGGCGATTCTCAAAAGAATTAAGGAAAATGATTTTCTCAGAAATTATGAAATAGCTTTGAAAAATTGTATCTCAAGATTTATAGCTCCAAAAATTATGAAATAAATTTTGAAATGTCCCTTGTGAATAGATCTACAGTTTAAAAATATCTCATGTTATTTTTGTGACATTTTACTGTGCAATTTTATTTAATTATTATATATGCTGTTATCTTAGAAAAAGTGTAGTAAATAAAATAATAAAGGGAAAAATGTGATTCTTGTTACATTAGTCTTTATTAGTAATGTACTTTCTAGGAAAAATGTTAGTCAAGCATGTTCTATGGGAAATTTTTGAAGTGTAGTTCAAATGCTTTTAATTAGCAATATTTGTTATTTTTAGTAGAGAGCAAAATTTGTATACAACATACATGTGATAATTTTTGTAGCATGTTAGTTTACTGTTAGTAACCTAGGAAAAATGTGAAATCTGTTGTTTGATACTTTTTCTAGTATAAAACAATTTCATGCTCACATTTAGGCTATAATTTGTTTATTTTGTACAGGCAGTTTTACATATCCTTTTCTCATGAAAATTTAGTGGTAGGTTAGTTAGAGCAAGGGTACTCTACTGTAATTTTTGTAGATTTTTACCTACACCAGAGATAGGTGTTGCTGTACAACCCTAGTTAAATAAGGAATAAATGATTATTCTTTATGAGAAAGTAAGAATAATAAAATACGTTTGGTGTATCTTTGAAGCATCACTAGGTCTTGCTGATGTTGTGAATGAGTTAGGTTGGTAAGGTTTGGTCATTTAGGGCCACTTGCTGGTGTAAGGTGTATGATAATTAGTGGAACCGCAATGTGCCTGCTTTAGGGTACATGTTCTTAGATGACGTGGACTACCTTGTAGAAGATGAAGTTTTATCTTAACTGCTCATTCCATGTGCTCGTCTGCATCGCATGTCATTCCATCACTCCATCATAATCCGATGCATCATTTGCATGCACTTATGCACTTGCATCATACAGGATCGCAGGAGGAGTCGCAGGCAGCAGTACCGGAGGAGCAGGCTTGGACCGACCAGCAGGAGCCCCAGGCACAGGAGGTGCCCGAGGAGGAAGAGCCAGGCGAGGAACTGCCGGAGTGCGTCGACCACCATCCTAGCTCGTTCGAAAGAGGCAAGCCCCGGAGCATTATAAGTCTCCTATTTTATAAAAGCTATTCCTTATTACCTGAATTATAATTATATATTGTGCATTAAGTTATAGGAGTTGAGTGAAACCGTTGTTGCATTATTATCCTTGTCCACCGGATTACCTTTTACCCTGTTAGGTCAGGATCGAGTATATTGCTTAGCCATGCTTAGATCGGTAGAAGTCAGGTGATTTCCTGTCACCTGCGAGCTATAGGTGAATACCTGGCTATGGTTAGCAGTATTTGTGAATCTTGAAAAGTAACCAAGTGTTAATGGATAAGCGGAGACCGGGCGGAGTCTTATAGGGTTTTGGACTATAGTGATTCCGTCTGTGTCGATTAAGGACCGATCGTTGCTCGTCCCTCTTGTCATGTTGAACGCATGCCTCACATTTAGCTGGCCGAATAAAGTACCTTTCGACCACGAAGCTAGTGACACTATTTCGAGCCGGGATAAACTCGGGTTGGCAGACTGGTGTTGAAGGGGGTGTACGGGGACACGAAGAGTGAGCCCAAGGTGCGTCCTGGCAGTCGGGCGGTCCCTGGGTAGTGCGATCCATGATTGTTATCCCGCGGCTTCTTGGAAAGTGTCATTGGTGATCTACGCGACCCTGACGGGGGAAGCATGGTTTGTGTGAGGAATAAATCTCCAGCTGGATAGGAATACGATTCGAATCGCCGTCGCTCCCGGTTAGTGAGCACTTGACTCGAGCTACGGCATCGTAGTGTTAATGATGGAACACGGATGGTTATGTGGTTAATGTTGGAAATGCTAAACCTGAGATGGTAACTTTTGATATTGATGGTTAATCAAGTGATTGTTTTAGCAATAGGTGCTTACCTAGCATGAGTAGGTTATCCTAAAAATGATGCTAAAAGTACTTATTTTAGTTATTCATAATAACTTATGCTTTTCGCAAATGAGTCAAGCCAGTCCACTATACAAAGCCTTGCATGCTCCTTGGTGTCATGTTATTTCTGGTTTTTGACGGGTAAGTCTAGCTGAGTACATTCTCGTACTCAGGGCGTTGTTCCCATTGTTGTTGCAGATGGTCAGTTGTACTACGGGTACTGCTCCAATTGTCTGTATCCGGCGATGGGTGACAACTAGGACCTTGGGCAAAGGTCGTTCTGCTTGTCTTATCTACTGCTTTTGTGGAACATGACTATCTACTGGCACTGTAACTGAACTAAGTGTGTGTGCGTAAAACTAATTGCTTCCGCTACTTTATGTTGAACTATGTTGTAATAACTTTTATTTCCGAACTCCGATGTATCTTACTTTTATGGTCAACCTTATGTATCGTGTGAACTGTGGCTGCTAAATCAGTACGATCTTGGTTGTGTGTTGGTTGGTTTGAAATCCTTCGTGATTTCACGGAATCTCGAGTTATACGGGCTTAAGTTTGTTAAATTAACCGCCTCGGTGGAAGATTTTCTTACTTAATCTCGTATAATTACGTTGATCCGTTACAGCTGGCATCGGAGCATGGTTTAGCATGTTACTGTTCACATGAGTATTTAAAAACAGAACTGTGTTTTCAAATAAGCTTTTGAACTTAAGAGTGTGCCAGTGGTCATATCCTTTATGCCCGATAAGGACTCTAGGTGGCTTATTTAAGTACTAACTTGGGGGTTTGCATCATATTTTAAATTTCGTCGCTCATACGGCGTGCTATTGTATGAGTGTCATTCACTTGAGTGGTAATGTATGGATCAATCACCTCTACGCCTTGGTAAGTGAGAGTTGTGAGTGCATGGTCGGATACACTGCCGATCTAGGGGAGTGCTTATGTGATTCCAAAGTACTCGCGTGCCATGCGCATGTTTGTATGAGGGTATCCAATTGGTGGGGAATTCCGTCATGCAGTGACGATGCCGTCAATAGGACGACGATTCGGGTAGTTGTTACCGTTATACTCGTATCGGGGGATGCGTGTAGAGCGAGGAACTTACTTTACTGCTTTCTTGCATGTTTTCATACTGTGAGGTTTGGGCTGAAGTGATTTTCTGCAGGTACATAACAGCGCTTTCGAGTAGTACGTATTAGTTACGTTACAAGAGATCGTGTATGCCACCGATTATTCCGATAGTAGTGATTGATTTCCTAAGTTTGTGAGGACGTACGGAACATGCATGCATCATGTTATGCATTTCATTCATGGCATTGTTCCTCCCCTTATAAGTTGCTTATCTCATTTCGATAAAAATGCCAACTTAAAAATTTGTTCTCACCCCTGTAATAAAAATTTTGCTACAGATGGCACGTACCAAGCAGACAGCCCGCAAGTCCACTGGTAGAGCTCCCCGTCATCAGCTTGCTCCGCGCACTCGCCAGCGCCACACTTTTCTTGGAGAGTTTGGGATGCCTACACTCTTGTGGAGAGTGCTCAGCTATGTAGGCTATCCTGATGGGATGGAGCCCCGCTACTTTTGGTCGAATGAGCGGTTGGGTGAAGGACTTTTGGTGACTGTGGAGGCAGTAGTTCGTCCCCGAGGTGATGGTTCTGAGTGGACCGGTTGGCGTTTTGAGTCAACTGGCAGGACCCCTGAAGAAGCCGCTGAGAGGGCAGCCTTTGGGATCCTGAGGGATATCATGGATCGCTTTCCTCAGGAGTTGGCAGCAGCTATAGTTGGAGTCTTTCCGAGGGGCAACCCCTCCACTGACTCGTGGCAGCAGGCAAGGGGCAGATCTTTGGAGATTAGCGCAGCAGAGGCACAGAACAGTGACAACCCTGCTATGAGTGCCATGTTCGCAGTGATGAGGGCCTTCGATGGAGTGGAAGGTAGTCTGAGACGTGTTTCTAGTGCTCTTGGTCAGGCTCGTGATGACCGCCGTCAACTTCAGAGAGATCACGACGCCGAGATTGAGAGGCTCACTGCTGAGATGGCTCAGTTGACTCGTCAGAGAGATCAGGCCACTCAGAGGACTGTGGTTTTTGAGGGGGATGTGCGTGCCCTGAGAGAGCAGCTTGGGCGACTGACCACCGCCCACAGGAATGCTGAGAGTATGTTGGCTCATGTGCTTCATCAGAGGAATGAAGCCTGGTCCGCAGAGAATGTGTTGAGAGCTAGACAGTTTGAGCTCGAGCAGCGGCTGGCTGATGCAGAAGAGTACAATGATAACTTGCATGAGGAGGTCCATCGGTTGAACAATCAGCTTAACCCTTATGACCTTCCTGGCGCAGCAGAGATGGATTTGGATGCAGACGAAGATCCTGAAGAGCCCGTGGCGCCAGCTGAGGAGCACGACGACACCAACGTCTCTGACCTAGACAGTGACCACGATGAGTAGGCTAGTAGTTGTTGCGTTAGCTACTAGGTTCCGCCTGCATGATCTTTTGCTTTGTTGGCACTTTGGGCATGTAATAATGAGTAGAAAGACTAAAGCTTGATGTAATGTTGGAAAACTTGGATGTGTTTGTGGCGGTATCCGAACGTCTAAAGTCCAGTGTATGTATGCTGACAACTTGGTTGTAATGGACGCGATGTGTGTGCTTTAAGTAATAAAATTAGTGATGTTGTGTTAATTGGAATGACTTATTATGCCCCTGTTTTATTGTATGAATTTATTCTCTCCAGTGAATTCAGTTCGGCATAATTTTTCATTCGGTTGCAATTTCTATAACATCACCTAATAATTACTGTTGCTGAAACATGCAGATGCCGAACACTCGCCGTACCGTGTATGGTGCCGCTGAGGCTGGTGGCAGTGCAGCTGCTAATGATGACCGCGATCCACCACCGCCTCCTCCACCCTACACTGCAGAGCAGTTTTTCGCCCAATTCCTGGGAAGCCAACGTAACATGGAGAGCATGCAACAGAATATGGAAGCTGCGCTGCGCAGTATCGCAGATAACACCCGTCGGGGGATAAACCAGGGTGGGCACGAAGCAAACCAGTACAGCAGTTTTAAGGACTTCATGGATACTCGTCCGCCGATCTTCAAGGAAGCCGCAGAACCCTTAGATGCAGAAGAATGGATTAATACGATGGAAGATAAGTTCCGTGTCTTGAGGATGACTGAAGTGTTGAAGACTGAGTATGCAGCTCATCAGCTTCAAGGTCCGGCAGGAATGTGGTGGAAACATCACCGCACCACTTTTCCTCCCCACGCCCATATCTCTTGGAGGGAGTTCACTGACGCCTTCCGTGGAACATACATTCCACCAGGTCTGACCGAGATGAAGCTTGGGGAATTCCTGGCTTTAAATCAAGGCACGAAGACTGTGACTCAATATCTGCATGCATTCAATAACCTGAGCCGTTATGCCCCTGATATGGTGAATACTGATGCCAAGAAGATTGCTAGTTTCAAGAGAGGTCTGAGTCCCAAGATGATGAAACATGTGGGTACAAACATGAGGACTAGTTTCAATGACTTCGTTAGTGACTGTCTAAAGCAAGAGAAGAACAACAATGTTTATGCCGCTTCCAAGATTCGTAAGAGGGCTTTCGAGTCGGGTTCGTCCCAGTCCAGAGCCCCAGTGGCCAACCGCCCCGCTTATCGATCGCCTGCCCCAGGTGCAAGGTTTAGGCCACCGCAAAGGAAGAATCAGAATGCTCATCCACCCCAGAGGAACCAGAAGCCGTTCAAGATGGCTTTGCCTCAAGCAAAGACAGGACAAGGCAGTTCATCTGGAACTGTGGCTCAAGTGAAGGGACCGTGCTTCAACTGCAACCAACCTGGACACTTTGCGAAGTATTGTCCCTACCCTAAGAAACAGCAAATGCAGTATCAAGCTCGTGTGCACCACACCACTGTGGATGACATCCCTGAAGGAGAACCGGTGACAGCTGGTATGTTTTCTATCAACAATCGTCCTGCAGTAGTATTGTTTGATTCTGGATCATCTCATTCCTTTGTAAGTCAAGCATTTGTTAAGAGGCATGAGCAAAAGATAGTTGAATTGGAATGTGCATATAAAATCAGTTCAGCTGGGGCTGATCTGTTGACTAATCAGATAGTTCAGGGAGTAACCCTAAACATATCAAACCGGCAATATAAGCTTAATCTGATAGTCATGCCAGGGTTAGTTTTGGATGTGATCATGGGTATGAACTGGATGAATCAAATGGGAGTTGTAATTGATGTTGGAGGAAGGAGTATCTCTCTTAAGGAACCCAGTGGGGAAGGCACCTTTCGGGTGGTCCTACCTCGGAGGGTAGACCTAGCTAGCACATCTTGTGCGGTCCAAACTACTCTGCTAGCCCAGATCCCAGTGGTCTGTGAGTTTCCAGATGTGTTTCCAGAGGAGTTACCTGGACTTCCACCAGACCGAGATGTTGAGTTTGCCATTGAGTTAATTCCAGGAACAGCACCGATCTCAAGAAGGCCTTATCGGATGCCTCCCAATGAGTTAGCAGAATTGAAGAAACAACTTCAGGACTTGCTAAAGAAAGGCTTGATTCGTCCCAGCTCGTCTGAATGGGGATGCCCCGCTCTGTTTGTGAAAAAGAAGAAGGATAACTCCTTACGTATGTGCGTGGATTATCGGCCACTGAATGCAGTGATAATTAAAAACAAGTATCCTCTTCCTCGGATTGATATCTTGTTTGACCAATTGTCCAAAGCCAAAGTGTTCTCTAAAATAGATTTGAGGTCAGGGTACCATCAAATAAAGATTAGGCCGCAAGACGTGCCTAAGACTGCGTTCTCTACCAGATATGGTTTGTACGAGTATCTTGTCATGTCTTTCGGATTGACAAATGCTCCTGCATACTTTATGTACCTGATGAATTCGGTTTTCATGCCCGAATTGGACAAGTTTGTGATCGTGTTCATTGACGACATTCTAATATACTCAGAAAATAAAGAAGAACACACAGAACACCTCAGGATAGTCTTGACTAGACTCAGAGAACATCGACTGTATGCTAAGTTCAGCAAGTGTGAGTTCTGGCTTAGGACAGTTCCTTTTCTTGGTCACGTGTTGTCTGAAAATGGCATATCCGTAGACCCTAGTAAGGTACAAGAGGTTATGAACTGGAAGTCACCAACTTCAGTTAACGAAGTTCGCAGTTTCCTTGGTTTAGCCGGTTACTACCGTCGCTTCATACCGGATTTCTCGAAGATTGCCAAACCAATGACAAGCCTGTTACAGAAGGATCATAAGTTTGTATGGACAGAGGAGTGCGAAGCAACTTTCTGTACTTTGCGGAAGTTGTTGACCACTGCTCCTGTTCTGGCCCAACCAGACATAGAAAAGCCGTTTGATGTTTTCTGTGACGCATCCAAGAATGGGTTAGGATGTGTGCTGATGCAAAATGGAAGAGTCATTGCTTACGCCTCACGACAATTGAGGAAGCATGAAGTTAACTACCCTACCCATGATTTAGAGCTTGCAGCAGTGGTGCATGCTCTAAAGATTTGGAGGCACTACCTGTTGGGTAATGTGTGTAATATCTTCACAGATTATAAGAGTCTCAAATACATCTTTACCCAATCTGAGTTGAACATGCGACAGAGGAGATGGTTAGAGTTGATAAAGGACTATAATTTGAACGTGCACTATCACCCTGGAATGGCTAATGTAGTAGCAGATGCACTGAGCAGAAAATCTCATGCTATTGATGTGCAACCGTTGTTTGAAGAAGGGTTCAATTTGTTACATCCGGCTGTGTTGCATAATATTCAGATCAGTTGCACTCTAGAAAGCCAGATCTTTGATGGTCAGAAAACAGATAAGGGAATCTTTCATATCAAAGAAAAGATGAAGAGAGAACCCACCAAACACTTTCGCTTGGATGACCAAGGAGTGTTATGGTTCAAGGATCGCCTGGTAGTACCTAAGGATAGAGAGCTTAAAAACAAGTTGATGGATGAGGCCCATCGTTCTAAGCTATCTATTCACCCCGGAAGTAGTAAGATGTACCAAGATTTGCGACCCCGTTTTTGGTGGACTAAGATGAAAAAGGAGATTGCAGCATACGTTGCTCGTTGCGACATGTGTTGTAGAGTTAAAGCTCTTCACATGAGACCTGCAGGACTTCTGCAACCTTTGTCGGTACCCGATTGGAAGTGGGATGAAATAAGTATGGACTTTATCACTGGTCTTCCCACCACACAGAAGGGCCATGATTCCATTTGGGTAATAGTTGATCGACTTACCAAGTCAGCTCACTTTCTGCCAGTTAAAACAAGTTTTCGACCACCTCAATATGCAGAAAAGTACGTTGCTGAGATTGTCCGATTGCACGGGATACCAAAAACGATCGTGTCTGATCGCGGTTCGCAGTTTACCTCTCACTTTTGGGAACATCTGCATCAAGGTCTGGGTACTAGTTTGATTCGTAGCACTGCTTACCATCCACAAACAGATGGGCAGACAGAAAGAGTGAATGCAGTGCTAGAAGATATGCTTAGAGCTTGTGTGTTGTCATCCAGAGGCTCATGGGAATCCTGGTTACCGTTGGCAGAATTTGCTTACAACAACAGTTACCAAGAGAGTATCAAGATGGCACCTTTTGAAGCTTTGTATGGACGGAAGTGCAGAACACCGTTAAATTGGGTAGAGCCCGGAGAAAGAAGGTTTTACGGAATTGATTTTGTAGATGAGGCAGAGAAGAAGGTCCGTGTTATTCAACAAAACATGCAAGCAGCACAGTCTCGTCAGAAGAGTTATGCAGATAAGAGAAGAAGGCAATTGGATTTCCAAGTAGGTGACTATGTTTATTTGAAGGTTACCCCAATGAAGAAGAAACGGTTTGGAATTAAAAAGAAGCTGTCCGCTAGATATATAGGGCCATACCAGATCATAGAGAAAAAAGGTCCCGTGGCGTATAAGTTACAGTTGCCAGAAGAGATGAGTTCGATCTTTCCCGTCTTCCACGTATCCCAATTGAAGAAGTGTCTACGTGTTCCAGAAGAGAGAATAGAACCTCAGGGTATTCGGATCAAGGCAGATTTGGAATATCATGAGCAACCAGTTCGAATCCTGGATACCAAGGACCGAGTCACTCGAAATAAAGTGATCACAACCTACAAGGTTCAGTGGAGTCATCATGACGAGAGCGATGCTTCTTGGGAAATGGGAGAATATCTACAAACCGCTTATAAAGATTTTTACGATAAATGGTTCGTAACTCAAAAATCTCGGGACGAGATTCTTATAAGGGGGGAGGGCTGTAACACCCCTGGGTGTTAAGCATGCATTATCATTTGAAAGCATAAGCATTCAACATCATTGCATGATTAGCATTGTTTTAATTGTAGCCCTTTTCAAATTAAACTTGAAAAACAAATAAATGGGAACCCTAAGTTTAATATAAATGTTAAAAAGTTGGTGTACTTTTTAGAAGTAGCAATTTTAAATAATCTAGAATAAATCAACTTGATTATTGGAGCAAATTTTGGATTTAAGTTTTCCTCAAATTCTGTTTTAAAAATATTCAAAATAAATGAGTTTTTGATTTCTAAATTAGCTTTAAATCTCAAATTCAAAACCTATTGGGAATTTTGAAAAGTGCTCTATATGAAAGTTGTAGAGAATAAAATTCTGAACAACTTTTATTTTGGGCCAAATTTCTGAAAACCCCTTTTTCATCTCCAAATTCGAATTTGAAACAAAGAAATATTCTGAAAAATATTAATTATAAAAGAAAAATCGGATTTTTCGCTGTTGGGCTTCGGCCTCCTTTCCGGCCCAGCGGCTCTGGCAGCCCGGCCCGCAGCCCCGCGCCGGCGCCCTCCCGCGCGCGCGCCCGCACGCGACGCCGTGGCGCCGCGGCAGAGCTCGGCCGCCGCGTGGCCGGCCGTCGTCGACACCGCGCGACACGCGCCCCGTGGCCCCCGCAGCCCCGCGCTTACCCCGCCCAGACTCGCCTGCTCCCGCTCCCTCACCTCATTTCGCCTCCGCTTGCTCGCGTGCCTCGCCAACGCCGCAGCACGCCGAGCCGCCACCGCCGTGCCATTGCCGTGCCTCACCTCGCCACCGTGGCTCCACCGCCAAATTCCGCCCGACCTAGCGTTCCCCTTTCCCTAACCGACCTCGACGAGTCACGGGACGCGCACCTCGGCAAGGTAAGCGGCCGAATTTGGCCGTCTTCTCCCCCGCCGGTGAGCCCGCCGCCGCGGCTTCCGTCGACCTCGCCTTTCCGCCATCACATTTCCCTCCTTCCCATGCGCACCATGATCGCCTCCGCTCGCTGGAGCTCGTGCGCCCGTCCATGACCTCCGCCATGGCCTGCTCCGGCCTAGCGCCGGCTAGCCGCGCCACCGCCTCCGCCATTGCCGCCGCGGCCCATGCTCTGCCTTTCCTCTCGCCCCGTTAATCACCTCGCTGGGTTCGCATGCTTGCAGGGAGTCGACCGGTACCGACCTCGTCGCCGGCGACCTCGCCGACGGCGAGTTATCCCCGGTCAGCGCCTCCCCGACCCGGCTCCGGCTGACGGGTGGGCCCGTTGACCCGTGGGTCCCGCGTGTCAGCGCGTGTGGGTTCACTGCACCGGGTGTAGTTAGCGTTTTCACCGGCGATTCTCAAAAGAATTAAGGAAAATGATTTTCTCAGAAATTATGAAATAGCTTTGAAAAATTGTATCTCAAGATTTATAGCTCCAAAAATTATGAAATAAATTTTGAAATGTCCCTTGTGAATAGATCTACAGTTTAAAAATATCTCATGTTATTTTTGTGACATTTTACTGTGCAATTTTATTTAATTATTATATATGCTGTTATCTTAGAAAAAATGTAGTAAATAAAATAATAAAGGGAAAAATGTGATTCTTGTTACATTAGTCTTTATTAGTAATGTACTTTCTAGGAAAAATGTTAGTGAAGCATGTTCTATGGGAAATTTTTGAAGTGTAGTTCAAATGCTTTTAATTAGCAATATTTGTTATTTTTAGTAGAGAGCAAAATTTGTATACAACATACATGTGATAATTTTTGTAGCATGTTAGTTTACTGTTAGTAACCTAGGAAAAATGTGAAATCTGTTGTTTGATACTTTTTCTAGTATAAAACAATTTCATGCTCACATTTAGGCTATAATTTGTTTATTTTGTACAGGCAGTTTTACATATCCTTTTCTCATGAAAATTTAGTGGTAGGTTAGTTAGAGCAAGGGTACTCTACTGTAATTTTTGTAGATTTTTACCTACACCAGAGATAGGTGTTGCTGTACAACCCTAGTTAAATAAGGAATAAATGATTATTCTTTATGAGAAAGTAAGAATAATAAAATACGTTTGGTGTATCTTTGAAGCATCACTAGGTCTTGCTGATGTTGTGAATGAGTTAGGTTGGTAAGGTTTGGTCATTTAGGGCCACTTGCTGGTGTAAGGTGTATGATAATTAGTGGAACCGCAATGTGCCTGCTTTAGGGTACATGTTCTTAGATGACGTGGACTACCTTGTAGAAGATGAAGTTTTATCTTAACTGCTCATTCCATGTGCTCGTCTGCATCGCATGTCATTCCATCACTCCATCATAATCCGATGCATCATTTGCATGCACTTATGCACTTGCATCATACAGGATCGCAGGAGGAGTCGCAGGCAGCAGTACCGGAGGAGCAGGCTTGGACCGACCAGCAGGAGCCCCAGGCACAGGAGGTGCCCGAGGAGGAAGAGCCAGGCGAGGAACTGCCGGAGTGCGTCGACCACCATCCTAGCTCGTTCGAAAGAGGCAAGCCCCGGAGCATTATAAGTCTCCTATTTTATAAAAGCTATTCCTTATTACCTGAATTATAATTATATATTGTGCATTAAGTTATAGGAGTTGAGTGAAACCGTTGTTGCATTATTATCCTTGTCCACCGGATTACCTTTTACCCTGTTAGGTCAGGATCGAGTATATTGCTTAGCCATGCTTAGATCGGTAGAAGTCGGGTGATTTCCTGTCACCTGCGAGCTATAGGTGAATACCTGGCTATGGTTAGCAGTATTTGTGAATCTTGAAAAGTAACCAAGTGTTAATGGATAAGCGGAGACCGGGCGGAGTCTTATAGGGTTTTGGACTATAGTGATTCCGTCTGTGTCGATTAAGGACCGATCGTTGCTCGTCCCTCTTGTCATGTTGAACGCATGCCTCACATTTAGCTGGCCGAATAAAGTACCTTTCGACCGCGAAGCTAGTGATACTATTTCGAGCCGGGATAAACTCGGGTTGGCAGACTGGTGTTGAAGGGGGTGTACGGGGACGCGAAGAGTGAGCCCAAGGTGCGTCCTGGCAGTCGGGCGGTCCCTGGGTAGTGCGATCCATGATTGTTATCCCGCGGCTTCTTGGAAAGTGTCATTGGTGATCTACGCGACCCTGACGGGGGAAGCATGGTTTGTGTGAGGAATAAATCTCCAGCTGGATAGGAATACGATTCGAATCGCCGTCGCTCCCGGTTAGTGAGCACTTGACTCGAGCTACGGCATCGTAGTGTTAATGATGGAACACGGATGGTTATGTGGTTAATGTTGGAAATGCTAAACCTGAGATGGTAACTTTTGATGTTGATGGTTAATCAAGTGATTGTTTTAGCAATAGGTGCTTACCTAGCATGAGTAGGTTATCCTAAAAATGATGCTAAAAGTACTTATTTTAGTTATTCATAATAACTTATGCTTTTCGCAAATGAGTCAAGCCAGTCCACTATACAAAGCCTTGCATGCTCCTTGGTGTCATGTTATTTCTGGTTTTTGACGGGTAAGTCTAGCTGAGTACATTCTCGTACTCAGGGCGTTGTTCCCATTGTTGTTGCAGATGGTCAGTTGTACTACGGGTACTGCTCCAATTGTCTGTATCCGGCGATGGGTGACAACTAGGACCTTGGGCAAAGGTCGTTCTGCTTGTCTTATCTACTGCTTTTGTGGAACATGACTATCTACTGGCACTGTAACTGAACTAAGTGTGTGTGCGTAAAACTAATTGCTTCCGCTATTTTATGTTGAACTATGTTGTAATAACTTTTATTTCCGAACTCCGATGTATCTTACTTTTATGGTCAACCTTATGTATCGTGTGAACTGTGGCTGCTAAATCAGTACGATCTTGGTTGTATGTTGGTTGGTTTGAAATCCTTCGTGATTTCACGGAATCTCGAGTTATACGGGCTTAAGTTTGTTAAATTAACCGCCTCGGTGGAAGATTTTCTTACTTAATCTCGTATAATTACGTTGATCCGTTACATAAGAAATATTGGGCTTTCTTCCATGAAGTAGCTCATATGGGGTCTTCTCTAGTAATGGATGACAATATAGTCTATTGATGTAGTAGCAAGCGGTATTGATTGCTTTATCCCAAAAAGATTGACTCACATTGTACTCATGAAGCATTGATCTAGCCATATCAAGCAATGTTCTATTCTTCCTCTCAACTAGGCCATTTGATTGTGGAGTGTACTTGGCCGAGAATTGATGTCCAATACCATAATGATCACAAAGTTCTTCAATTCTTGTATTCTTGAACTCACTTCTATTGTCACTTCTCACTTTCTTGATTCTAATCTCAAACTCATTGTGAACTCTAGTGAGAAATGTTTTGAAGGTGTCAAACACTTCACTTTTGTCATTAAGAAAGAATACCCATGTGAATCTTGTGAAGTCATCCACTATGACAAAGCCATACTTGTTGCCGCCTATGCTTGTGTATGTTGTTGGTCCAAATAGATCCATGTGCATCAACTCAAATGCCTTGCATGTGCTCATTGTACTCTTCTTTGGATGTGAGCTTCCAACTTGCTTCCCGGCTTGACATGCACTACAAAGCTTATTCTTCTCAAATTCAACATCTTTCAAACCATTGACAAGATTGTGAGTTGTAAGCTTCTTCAATTGTTTTATGCCAACATGACCAAGCCTTCTATGCCAAAGCCAACCCATGCTTGATTTGGAGACTAAGCAAGTTGTCAAAGAAGTTTCTTTAGCATTGAAGTCAACTAGGTAGAGATTCTCATATCTAAAGCCCTTGAATGCCACATTTGAACCATAAACACTAATAACTTCTACATCATCAACCCCAAAGATGCATTTGTAGCCTAGATCACATATTTGTGCCACGGATAGAAGATTGAAATCCAAGCTTTCAACTAGCAACACATTGGAGATACTCATGTCATTTGATATTGCAATCTTGCCCAAGACAATAACCTTGCCTTTCTTGTTATTGCCAAATGTGATAGAATCAACACCACTATCATTGTCATTGATTGAGTCAAACATTCTTGATGTACCGGTCATGTGTTGAGTGCACCCACTATCAATAATCCAATGCCTTCCTCCGGCTTTGTAATTGACCTACAAGCAAATCAATGAAGCTTAGGTACCCATTTTTGCTTGGGTCCTTGTAGGTTAGTAACTAAGCTCTTTGGTACCCAAATAGCCTTCTTCTTTGGGCCCACAATTGGTGTACCAATAAACTTAGCTTGTACACCCTTCACACCCTTGGTAAGCACATAGCAAGAATCAAAAGGTATAGCATTAACAAGGTTCTTGCTTTGGTTCTTTTTATTGCAATTATGCTCTAGGTGCCCAACTTGCTTGCATCTATTGCAAAACCGACCATTGCCCTTCACAAAGCTAGGCTTTGGAGTTGCAAAAGCCGACTTGCCTTTCTTGGGGGTGTAGCCCAATCCCTCTTTGTTAAGAGAGAACCTTTGGCTACCCAAGCACTTAAGCAAGCGGGCCTCACCACCATAGGCCTTGCCTAGGGCGTGAGTGAGCTCATCCACCTCTCTCTTGAGAGTCTCATTCTCAACCATTAGTGAGGCATCACAAGTGAAACCATCACTAGTAGTGGAGGTAGAGTTGGTGGTGGTGGATGAAGAGCTACAAGAAGGGTTAGCATTTGACATGATGATAGGTTCATAAGAGGATTCATCAATTATATCACATGTAACACCTATATCACATGATACAACAACCTCCTTCTTTGCTTGTTGCTCAAGTAGTAATGAGTGAGCCTTTTCAAGCTTGGAATGAGCCTTACCAAGATCCTCATGGTCTTTCACTAGACTCTCATGAGTGGTCTTAAGCTCACTAAGAACTTTCTCAAGTATTGCTACTTTCATTGAAAGCTTCTTACACTCCTTGTTCTTGGCAATAGCTATGTCTCTAGTTTGTTGCATCAAGTCATATCGTTGTTCTTTAGTTGGTTCATCATCATCATTTTCATTATCATTATCATTATCACTATCATGAGCATATTCCATTTCACTTTCATCATCACTCTCATCATATAATACTTTAGCTTCTTTAGCCATGAAGCATGAAGAGGATGAATCAAATAGTGATGGCTTCTTATTGATAGCAATGGAAGCAAAAGCCTTGTTGGATGATTCTTCTTCTTCTTCATTATCATCACTTTCCCAAGTGATCACATAGGCACCATTTTTGCCTTTCTTGAATGTCATCTTGGCCTCTCTCTTCTTCTTCTCAAACTTGTCCTTCTTATTCTTCTTCTTATCATAAGGACATTTCGCTTGAAGGTGCTCGGTGCTATCACAATTGAAGCACTTCCTTTGTTGCTCATTTCTTTTGAAGTTGTCATTTCTCTTCTTAAAGCCTCTTCTCTTGATGAACATGTGACCCATCTTCTTGACTACAAGAGCAAGTGCCTCATCATCAATTTCAAATTCCCCATCTTCATTGTTGTCTTCTTCTTCTTCAATGATGGTAGCTTTGCCCTTGGAGGAGGTGGCCTTGAATGCCACGGTCTTCTTCTTCTTCTCATCTTCCACCTTCTCCTTGTCATCAACATCTTGATCATATTTGTCATAGGTCAATACTTCACCAAGCAAATCATTAGGCTTCATTGCTTCAAGCCCATCTCTTTACAACATCATGATCAACATCTTGAATCTTCTAGGTAAGCTCAATAAGAACTTGTGACAAAAATCTTGATCTTGAGTCTTGTGCCCTAAGCTCTTGAGATCATTGACTATCACTTGCAATCTATGAAACATTTCAATGATTGTTTCATCATCCTTTTTCTTGAAGTTCTCAAACTCACTCTTGAGCCCATATAGCTTGGCACTCTTCACAACCTTAGTGCCTTCATATGTCTCACTCAACCTTGTCCATACTTCACTAGCCAATTCCAAATCCTTGATGCCCTCAAACACTTTTGTGTCAATACCATTGTAAAGTATATTGAGAGCCATTCTATTGCATGTTCTATTTGCTCTATCTTCATCGGTGAGATGATCGGGATCAATGATAGCAAAATCATTCTCGGTGACTTGCAATACTCTCTCATGAATAGAACCAAGGTACATTGTCATTTTTCTCTTCCAATGAGCAAAAGAACTAACACCATCAAAGAACGGTGGCTTGCCCCCAACATGATTGAACACAATTTGAGCCATTTTTCACATCGAAGGATGTTAAGCCTTTATTAAGACGGTGACCACGGCTCCGATACCACTTGTAAGGTCCTAGATGGCTAGAGGGGGGTGAATAGCCTATAAAAATTCTACAAAACACACTAAGCAAACTTGTTAGAATAACAAACGGCGTAAAGCGAGTTTTGCTTGGCCAAAGGTTGTGATGCAAGCCTCCTATCCACAAGTCTAGTAGATTATGATCTCTAGTTCACACAAGAGCTATGTCACTAATTTTACACTAGAGAACAAGCTAACAACACTACTAGCAAAGCTACTACTAGAGCTACACAAGATAATCTAGTAAAGATAAGTGTAAGAGTGAGGATTGTGATTCTTATACCGACGGTGGAGTGAAGATGTTGCCAATCACCAAGATGATATACAATCAATCAATATTGACAACAACACAATATGAAGACCAATCACCGGGAGACAAGAGACACAATATTTTTGTTCACCCGGTGTTCACTTGTGCACCGACAAGCTACGTCACCGGTTGTGTCGACCAACACTTAGATGGTTCCTCGGTGTGACCCTCAAGTCACTTGCCCCTCAAGGCACGCCCCGCAAGGCACCGCAAGACACCACTCTCAAGTGAGGTAACTCAATGACACGCGCAATGTAATAGAGTTGCTTTTGGCGTCCCACCGAGGAAAGCACAAGAACCTCTCACAATCAACCGGAGGTGGCCAAGAACAATCACCTTCTCTTGCCAATGCCTCCAACAATCTCCAAGCCGGCTAGGAGCGGTACTCTCCAAGAGTAACAAGAAATCCACCGGCTAAACCACCCACAAGTGCCACTAGATGCTCTCAAGCTATGCAATGCACTTTGGGATCACTCAATCTCACTTTTGATTTGCAATCAAGCAAGAGAGATGAGTGGGAGGAGTAGCTTTAGCTCAAAGGATGCACAAGCATGTTAGAAATGCCAAGAGACCTCCCCAAGGGCCGACCAGCGAGTATTTATAAGCATCCCATCCAAATAGAGCCGTTGCTAATCCACTGAACGTTTTTTTTGGGATGACCGGACGCGCCGGTCGAAACTGACCGGACACTGAATTCAAACGCGACCGTTAGATCTTCCAACGGTCACTGCGCGCCAACGGTCAAACGTGATGACCGGACGCGCTGCTCAACCGACCGGACGCGCCGGTCGCACAGTACCGCGCGCCCGTGAAGCAACGACCGGACACGCTCCACACAACGACCGGACGCGCCGATGCGCACAGTACCCGCGCCCGCGAAGCAACGACCGGACGTGCTCCTCGCAACGACCGGACGCGACAGTGCCAGCGTCCGGTCGGAGTCCAGTAAGCTCCCTCGATGACCAGACGTGTCCGATCGCGAGTGACCGGACGCGCACCGCGTCCGATCAACCTTATGAACCGCAGTTCCCTTAGGGCGCCTGACCGGACGCGCCGGTCCCGCGAGTGACCGGACGCGCCGGTTGCAAACCCTAGCCTGCGCGCCTGACTACTGCGCTATACTAACCGGACGCGTCCGGTCACACCGTGACCGCGTCCGGTGCAGCGTCCGGTCACCTCTGTGACCTCCGTTCGCCTCCGTTTCTTTTCCGACTTCCGGCGTAGTGGAAAATAGGCATTTCATTTCCCCGAAATCGCCTGAAACCCGCGCTCGCAAGCTCGGCGGGAGGGAGAGAGGAACCCAAACCCCTCTCTACCCGCAAACCACAGCGCGACCAACGCCACCTTTGCAAATGTGCCAACACCATCAAGTGTACATCTCCATGTGCTTGTGTGTTAGCTTTTTCTCAATCATTTTCAAAGGTTTTCCAGTTAGCTCACTAGGCCCTACATGCAATGCACTTCATGAATTCACCTAGTGGCACCCGTGCGTCGAATAACCAATAAGACTTCCCCTCTTAATAGTTCGGCTATCGACCCTAAACCACTCACACCCTTCTATGGTGTCTTGAGTGTAAAACAAAATGGCCCTATGGTTATACCTTTGCCTTGAGCCCATTTTGTTTCTCCAAATGATATGATCCACTTCATATCATCACATGACCATCTCGATCCATCGACCTTGACTTCACTTGCTCTTCACCGTTGCATCGGTCCGTCGGTGCCAAGTCTTGCTCGAGCTTCACCATCGCATGGTCCTTTGCTTCGAAGCCTCAACTTGCCCTTCACCTTCACAACCGGTCCATCGAGCCAAGCCTTATCTTGGTCTTCACCATCTTGGTCACATGAGTCAATGTCATGTCTCATATGCAATGACCACCTTTATCTAAATCATCCACTTAGATACAAAGGTTAGTCCTAGGTATCATCAATTAGCCAAAACCAAACTAGGGACTTTCACCGGCGGCTCCTCCTGTGTCACCGTCAATGTGCCCGCCGCCGGCTGGTCCTCCACGGAAAGGGTTGCCGCCTCCGGCGGTGTCTGAATGGGTAGCCCCGCGGATGTCCCGGTGACACCCCCACCCGACCTAGGCGTGGCGGTGCTTGCCGGCAGCTGCTATGCCGCTCGAAGAGCGGCGTCCTTCCTCGGCACCGACGCCAAAGGAGTAATATATCGCCTAGCACTGCAACATCAATAAAGAATTAAAACCATGATGAAAGTTGTCGAAAACGAAAAGGGCAAGGGGATTCACAGGATGCCTCGGTGCCACTGCGCGATGAAGCTTTGTGGCGGGCGCGCCCGACCCCGGTCGCGCCTCGGCAGAGCGGGGCCGCTTTTGGCCGGCCAGTCGCTCGGGCGGACCGGGTGACGCGGGACGGCTCTCTTCCGACGGGCCCTGCGGCACGTCGGAAGAGCGGCCCGCCTCCACCGGTCACGAAGACGAACCATCAACCGTAGCCTCATCCTCGTCATCGCGGGCCATGTCATCCCAGTCGGCGGACGTAACGCCACCGACCCCCTCTTCCTCCTCGTCATCTTCATCGTCGCCATCATCTTCGTTGTCATCGGTATCGGTGTCCTCTCCCCGATCCCGCTTCCGCTGCCTCTCCGCCTTCCTTGCCTTCTTGGCATCCTTCTTCTCCTTCTCCCGCTCGGCTACGAGGTGGTTCGCCACCCTTCGCCCCGCATCCTCTAGCAACGGCACTACGAAATCCTGAAAGACAAGTCTCGGCTGCAAAGGTCCGACTCGCGGGGTCAGGCGGCATGATTTGGGAGATCGAAAAGGAGCGAAGTCCGAACAACATCCGAAAAAGGAAGGACTTACGAATTCAACGAAGCCCACGTCCTGTCGGATTGGCGGGTGCCTCGGGACTGAGTATATGGGGACGATCACCCCCGCCGATGACGCCAGCACCTCTGTCACCTCCTTGAGACGCTGCTTGTTGGTATTTATTAACTCGACACTTGTTTTGGACAGTCACATATTAATCACCTATACCTCTAGCTTTATTATACCAGGTTGTCATCCCCGGCGTTGGAAGCTAAAAGTGTTTAATGGCCTTTCTATCATTTCATGTGACTAAAATAATTATAAAGATGTATATGATAAAGTAAATGTATCCGCAAGCGCACAGATGAATATACCACTGTAGCATTTTACCTAGAGTATTACCAGGTTGTCGATTTATATTTATACCACTGGCAAGAGAAGGATAAAGGAATATATCACTTGTATGTATAAATGATGGACAGAGTCAACTATACTCAATCTATCTACTCATAAAAGGGGTAAGTCATAAGATAAAATAATAATGATAAGTATATGATAAGTCATAAATAGTAATCAACCTTAGAGCATTTCCAATCTAAGCATTAGCATGGATTAGGTAGGTATAGAGAAATATTCCTAAGTTATTCTTAACTACATGTCAATATATACCATGATTAGTCCAATTATGTTTAGCAATCATAGTAAGAAGGCATTATATCTACACATAAGGGACATTACTAATAAGGTAGTTTATGAATATAGCATAAAATCTACCCTGGCAACCGGGTCCAACTTGGCCTATATTCGAGGAGTGGACTACAAAGGACTTAACGAAAGTGTCACATTTGCATTCTAACGCTACTTCGCGATCTACCACTAAGCCTGGAATATAGGGTGTTTTCACAGGTAAACAACGTCTAAGCACCATGCTTACACAATATCGACCACCCACCCATGATATCAAAGGGCGAGAGCTTTGCAATCCTATGTTTGAATATAAAGACAATCTAACTATGCTAGACATATAATCAAAGTATATAAAGAACAATATAATTGCAAATATAATAATATAAAGCAAAGTCATATCAATTGTACCTAGCAGAATATAAATAGAAAGATACAAAAGAGAGGTTACAAGGGCTTTACCAAGCCGCGCTCGTAGACAGATCCAGAATCCAAGACGAAGCTTGCCTCCCTCTAGATCTAGCCTATGTAGCTATGCTATAGATAATGGTGGACCTCTAAGAAGACTAGGGTTGCTGGCTCTGATGACTTGATCAGGCTTGAGACTTATGAATTGAATTGGATGTCAGGGGGTGGAGGCTCTGCTTATATAGCCCCATAGAATGCACCGGAGCCCTCGGATCAAACCGACTTGAAACAACGGCGTAGATGCAAACCCTAAGGCGGTGGAGAACCGACGTAAGAAGGGGGAGGCTGACCCGTGGGTCCCACGATCAGCCGACTAGGCCCACGGGCGGTCGCCCGCCCCTCTGCTAGGTGGGTCCCACCTTCTTCCATGCGTCTTCTCGTGTCTTCTAGAGTCTTCCTAAGTCGGTGCCGCAGATAAATATCAATTTTAATCCGATATGTGGGTCCATCCTTACGTATTTCTTGATAACCCCCTGCAGAAACACAGTTTCACCAAAACCTGTGGAATTATGTCAGTGTAAACCCTATCTCTACATTTGGTATTGAATTATGTCCATTTTTATGCTTGGTTGATGGTATATTTTAGTAGTTATTGACCGTCAACAACTCCTCCAAGCTTAACCTTTGCTAGTCCCTTAGCAAAACCAAACTTAGCAACAAGTCAGGAGTTCTTAAAAGATTTGTGAAACATTTATATTATCTCCTAAAAAAAATCACAAGTAATTAGACAGAAATTCTCTACTGAACTTAGAGCAAACTTATTCTAACTTTCAAACTTACTCACATTACCTTTTACCATAGAGCTTATAGCCTTCACTTGGGTCTTGAGCAATTGAAAGACAGAACAATCAAGTCAAGCACTATGTCTCAAGCTCTTTGTTCCACTATTATTCTGGAGTTTTTTTGCAAGTTTTCAAATAAAACTCAGAGATTCCATGTACGACCTTTCTAGTCCCTCATATATGTGGTATTTGTGGATTCTCACCTTCTCTCATACCCTATACAACTAAGGCTTATGTGGAGCTCATAGGTATGGAGACAACACATACATACTTGCGAGGCATTTATTGTAAAGTCAAAATATGGATCCAAAGAGAGTTAAGTCATACAGTCGAGCGAAAACCTATGGAATTCTGTTAGTGTAAACCCTATCTCTATGTTTGGTATTGAATTATGTTTATTTCTATGCTTGGTTGACGGTATATTTTAGTAGCTATTGACCGTCAACACTGCTCCACCTCACCAACACTGAGGGTGTCCCCGACGAGCAGCACCGTACCGTCGAGCGATGATTGGGGCGTCATCCGGTACATTGGGAGGGCGCGCGCCATCAGCGGCGCAAGCCTCCTCACATGGTACGCCCCGATGACGCCGACTCCGCGGAGGCCACGCTCCTTCAGGATGGCAATGGCCTTCAGGTGGTCTTGGAGCCTATCTTGCTCCTTGGCGGGGGGACCCCACACCCACATCTTCGGCGCTGACTCGATGAAGCTGCCGGAGAAGATCAGGAGGGGGGCGGCGGGGTCATTCTTCAAGTAGAACCACTGTTCATGCCACCCTTTGTTTGACATCGTCAACAAGAGTGACATGTACTGCACCGCCCGGTTCCCCCGAAGACGGATGTTCGCGCTTCCCACCGGCACCTTGAACTTTCTCTTCTTCCCCTTCTCTCTCTCCATCCTCTTGTGCAGGGAGACGGCAAAGAAGTACCTCCACAACTTGAAGTGTGGGTCGATCCCCAGGAACCCCTCGCACAACGCGATAAAGGTCGCGATGTGCTGGATCCCATTGGGGTTCAAGTGTTGCAGCTCGATGTCGTAGTAGTCCAGCAACCCCCGGAGGAACGGTGCGGGGGCATCGCCAGGCCACGCTCATGGAAGGGGACGAAGGAGACGACATACCCATCCGGTGGCATCAGCTCGTCCTCATTGTCAGGTACGATCCACTCGTTCACAGCGGTCCTCGCACATGGAGGCCCTTCTTGACGAGGCCCTCTATCCGCAAATGGGTGACGTCGAAACGAGGCAACGGGTCCATTGCTAGAGCAACAGGAACCAGGAAGCGAAAGCTTCGATGGCGGTGCTAGCCCTAACCCTAACTGTGCTGCGGCAACGGCGGCGGCGAGATACATGAGCGTAGGCAACGGCTCGGAGGCAAAGGGGGCAGGATGATGAAAGGTCTTGATGGCTAGAGGGGGGTGAATAGCCTAATAAAATTTTCTACAAAAATGCTAGACAAGTTGATTAGTATATCAAAAGGCGAGATGTGAGTTTTGCCTAGCCTAAGGGGGTGAAGCAAGCCACCTATCCAATTAGCAATTCTAGTATGGTTCACACAACCGCACAAGTTTAGACCGCAAGAGTAACAACTAAGGCAAACTACTCTACTCAAGCTAACAAGGCAACTAGGTAAGACAAAGACTACAACAAGATAGTAACAAAAGTAATGCAAGAGTAGGTCTAGAAGTGATTTCACCGAGGGGCGATGAATAGATCCAACCAATTGATATATCCAAATAATGATCCAATCAAGTAGCCAATCACCGAGATAAACCAATCACAATCACGAATTGATGACAAATGATTTATCTCGAGGTTCACGTGCTTGCCGACACGCTAGTCCCCGTTGTGTCCCCTTACACCACGTGGTCCGGTGGCTAATCGGTCTAACACACCGAGCCTCTCAAAAGCGCCACAAGAACCTACCAATGGCTAAGAGTTGCAATGACACGAGCAATCCACTAGAGTTGGAATTCGGCGCTCCGCCGGGGGAACCACAAGAACCCCTCACAAACCAATCACCGGAGCTAGCCACGAACAATCACCAACACGTGCTGGACCTCCACCGTTGCTCCAAGCCATCTAGGTGGCGGCAACCACCAAGAGTAACAAGAAATCCCATAGCAACACAATCCCTCAAGTGCCTCTAGATGCAAAGCAATGAACGATGCACTTGAATCACACGATCTCACTCAAGAAACGCAATCGAATGCAAGGAGATGAGTGGGGAGAAGTGTGAGGGCGTTGGCTCAGCTCAAGATGCTCACAAGTATGTCAAAGTGCCAAGAGTAAGAGCCCAAAGCCGGCCAACACATATATATAGACGTACCCCTTCGAATAGAGTCGTTATTCCAAAACGCGAGGTCACCAGACGCATCTGTCGCGTTTGCAACAGACGCGGCACACCGCGTTCGATGCTCACAAAGCTATCACGTGTTCAGTGTAGTCAAATTTCCAACGGTCGATAACAGAGCAACGGACGTGTTTGTCGCTCGGGGTTCCAGCGTCTGTCGCTCCATCGGACGTAGTCCAGTAAGCACCCGAAGGTGATTTTTGGTCACCAGACGCATCTGACGGAGGGGCAGCGAACGCACCGAGCGTCTAACGCAGCTGCGGCTTGCAAAGTGGCTGATGTCACTCATGACAGACGCTGACGATCAGCGTCCGACGCAGCAGCACCGGCGCGTCTGGTGCTCACTCGCCAGCTTAGAGCCACGTAGGGTAATCCACTGGACGCTGACGTCAGCGTCCGACGCTCCTGAGACCAGCGTCCGATGAGTGTTTCTCTCCCGTGACTTCGCCTCCTTTTCCATCCTTCGGCGCAATAGAAAATAAGTGTTTCATCTCTGCGAAAACGCCTGAATCCCACCTCGCAAGCTCGGTAGGAGGGAGAGAGGACCCCAAACCCCTCTCTACCGCTCAAACTCCACTGCCTTCACAAATGTGCTAACACCACCAAGTGTACATCACCATGTGCATGTGTGTTAGCAATTTCACAATCATTTTTCAAGGCGTTACGTTAGCTCTTTACTAGATCCTAATGCATATGATCAAAGAATGACACCTAGAGGCACATGTAGGACTCAATTGCAAAGAGAATTCCCCTCTTCATAGTACGGCTATCGATCCTAAGTCATTCACACCCTCTATGGTGTCTTAGATGCAAAATCAAAAACCCTATCATATATCTTTGCCTTGAGCTCTATGATTTGACTTTGCACCTTCATCCAACTCCATCATGGCAAGCACTTGATCACATCACCATTGCTTGATCCTTGCTTCACCATGTTGTTGCACCAACCATATCATAGCTACACATATGTCTTTGCTATATGGTTAGCACTAGGTATTGTCACTAATTACCAACACCAAACATAGGACTTTTAGATGACGATTCGCGTAAGATGAGAAAATAGGGGAAACCCCCCCCCCCCCGTATTTAAGAGGGGGGAAGCGGAAGGCAAACCGCTTGCCTAGATTCGCGCGCCGCCCCATCCCGTCAAACCCGCCGCGTCGGTTCAACCAGCTACACGTGTGCCGCTTCCTCGAAAGACGCGCCACCGGGCTAGGAACCATCACAGGTAAGAAAGGGATATGGGACTAAAAATGCCCTTACGGCCCAAGAAAGCCCAGGAGTTCAAAGGCTGGCCCATCGGAGGGTTCGACGGCCGCTCTGGGCACCCATAGAGTGAGGGGCGAAAAGGGATGGGCCCGCTAGCGGCCAATACCCAGGCACACGTGCGCCGAGGACACCCTGACCCACGTTCGAGTCCTGACTGCGGCTAGAACATAGTTTTTCTCTGAGGAAAGGCAACGAGCCCCCGGGACCGGTCGAACGGACCCGGGAACTATACAGGCTGGCCGTCAGGAACCTGGAGTCGGTCGCCAGCCGACCCAAGCTGGATCCTCGCGAAAGGGAACTAGGGCCCCACTCGAACTGACCCGTTAATAACTCACCGAGCACCATGATTCGTCCATCGACGAAAATTATGGCGTGGCTCAACCCCTCTATTTTATTGCTAAAACGCGCGAAGGTAACGAACAAAAGATGAACCGACTCTCTGGCCGGACCCCCCGCTACGCGCAGGGGTTCGGGGGCTCAGAATCGCAAAAAGACCCTGTGCGAGGTCACGAATGAACTAAGAGACGGACGCCCAAGCACGAGAGCGCCACGGGCGTCCCGACCCCGCGACCCAACACCGCAAGCAGGGGCGCTAGGGTTGGCCATGCAAAATACAAGCAACACTTGAAACATAAACAAAATTCCACGAACAACGGAAGATGGAAACGGATTATTTTTATTCATGAAAGGCCGGTCCTAAGTACAAGCTACAGGGCCTCGAGGATAACCTCCTCGGTGGGCACTTCGGCGATGACGACATTCGTATGCCTCTCGTGATCAGTCGCTCCCTCGCCCTTCGGGAAGCCGACGAGGAAGCGAAGATCATGGCCCGACTAGACCTGGGCTGCGGCCAGGGCAATGGCTGCCCCACTGTGAACGTCGTACTCCACCGCGCTCAGCGATGTCGAGGAGGTGCTCCTTGAGACGCTCACCCTGGGCGCGCATGTAGACCACGGCTGCGTCAGTGGCCTGGCGGAGTGTCTGCAGCTCCATCTCTAGTTCTGACAAAAGCAAGCGAAGGTCAGGGAAAGGGCAAACCAAGGGAAAAGGAGGGGGGCCGACAGTCACCAAAAAGGGACTTACCGGCCACCCGGCCGTCAGTGTCCGCCGGCTGAGCGTTCGTAGCCCGAAGTGCGGCCTGGGCGGCCTCAAGGCATTCCCGGAGTCGCTCTGACTCCAGGACCGGGTCCGTGTCTGACGTGGCCCTGAACCAAAAGAAAGGTGAGAAGAAAGCACGACAGCCGCAAAGGGCGAAAGCATAGAGGCACCATCCTTACCCCCGCTTGAGCAGACGACGTTGTGTGGGCCTCCTCTCCTTGGACGCATCTCCGGCCGAACACTTCCCACATTCCATGGGTGAAGCAGCGGAGAGGAGAACACAAGCGCTGAAAACCGGCCGATTGGGGCTAGTGTGGCGATGAACAGCAACGCGCTGTGGAGGCCATGATTTATAGAAGGCATGTGGGAAGCCCAACCGTCGCAACGGATGCGACATGACACGCCCCCTCGACTCCCCCACGCACCCATAAAGGGCGATTTACAGACAAAGATGGCGCGGCGGTTCCCAGCCTCGTTCTTGGGTTAAGCACGGCTCCCAATGCCACGGGAACGAAGAGACGCGGGGCCGAAGATGCTCCCACAGCTCGCTAAGGCCCTGGGGATTGCCATTTGGCTTGGCGACGTCTTTGACGACCACTCTGAGACGCCCCCAGAGTACGAAGGGGCGAGGGACAGGCCCGCTAATGGCCAACGCCTAGATATCCGGGCGCCGCGAACGCCCTGGTCCACAATCAGAAGCCCGAAGCCTCGAACCCGCAAGGGGAAGCTCGGGACGCGGTAGCATATGAATGACCAACCGTCGAAGACCGCCTAACTGGACCGGGACCCCAAGGTCTCCCCGAACGAAAAAGCCTTTAGCGAAGTAGCTAACTTCTCAGAAGGCTCGGAGGCTACACCCAGCGGGTGCGCTCACGTGCACCCCTAGAAGAACAAAGACCTTGCTGTCCTACGGTAAAGCCTATGGAGGAGTATCCAACTTCCCCACAGGCTCGGGGGCTACTGTCGGGTACCGATAGTACGGTACCCATAAGACAAGAGTCAAAGGACATTGGCCTTGGCCCGCCTAAAATAATTGTGAGTGAAGCTACGGCCCAGTCCGGCCCAACAGAGGAGGTCCCTGGCTCGTCCGACCCCCCTAGAGGGCATTCCGCCTCGCCCGACCCCTCTAGCGTGGGTCTCGCCTCTTCCGACCCCTAGGAGATGACTCCACCTCGCCCGACCCTTGGGGGTCAGATCCACTCTTAGGAGTGGAGGAAAGATCCCGAAAGAGGCCCATGCCGCCTCGACCGCCATGAGCGCACGCCCCTGACACAAAAAGGGAAGCAGATATGCTTCCCACGGCCTGCAACCGGACGGGTCATCCCTGTGAGCAGGTATACTTCCCACGGCCTGCGATTGTGACGGGTCACCCCCGTGAGCAGGAATGCTTCCACACAGCCTACGATTGCGATAGGCCATCTCTGGAAGCTCGTGTCGCCTCGACATCAGTGGGGTGATCATGTCTTGCCAGCTCCGCGTGCAACCCCCGTCAGACACTCACGGTTCTACACTGTGCCTTCAACTCCGGCGTGGCCTCCGTCGACGGAGTCCGTTGACTATATCGTCCTCCCGGACGGTATGGAGCACCACGAATGACCCACGACACCCCCGTGTGGGATCAGTGGCAGGCGAGACTATGGCGTGGGGATGTCCCCATCATCTATAGACCACCAGGGCCTGCCGACAAGAGAAGGGGAACATCATAGCTCTAGGCCTCCCTCTCTCTTTTTGGGTTACTCTTTTCCTTCTCCCCCCATTCCCTTTGTTGTATGACTAGCCTTTCCTTTGGAGTTATAAAAGGAAAAGTCCAGTGCCTTTCGAGGGGGCGACTCGACAGGCTGATCACAATCCCTCGAACCGGGAAAACACACTCTCAACCTCAACCCACAGAAACTTGGAAGCTCGACCCTCTCTCGATCATTTGTAACCCCTACTACGAACTCAATGCTAGTAACACGAGCAGCAGCTCGCAACTGGACGTAGGGACATTCAGCCCGAACCAGTATACATCCTCGTGTCCTCTCTGCACAGTCATCCGAGCCCAAACGCGCAATCCACTAAATTTACTAGTCGACGGTTTCTAAACACCGACAATTGAGATACGACAAATCCAAATAAACTACTTAAAGCTCGTGAAAACAACTTTAGGAACTTAAAAATTAGGTTTAGCCCTAGAAAAGTAGAAAAATATCTAGGAAAATCTCAAAAAATATCTAAAACATTATAGTCGATGTATAAACATGTTTTAAAAACTTTTCAAGATGAAAAAAATGAAATTCGACCAACATGAGTGTAACATACATTAATGTTGAATGCATTCATTCCGTACATTCGTGTTGGTTGTGTATTACGTTTTTTCTTGCGAAAAGTTTTCAAAATACGTTTAGATAACAATTAGATGTTTGAATTTGTAATTTTTTTGGATTGTTTTTTTCTAGTTTCCTAGATGTAAATCTATTTCAATAATCTAGAGATATTTTGATGAGCTTGAAATATTTTTAGTTTGTTCATATAATTTCTTTATTATTTTTCTAATTTTGCAAATCTTAAAGATATTTTCTGGCTTTAAAACCTTAATCAAGTAGTCACCAATTTTTTTAAACTTAAAAATAAAACCAATGTAAAAATGGAACAGACAGATAATTTAAACGGTATTGAGAGTTTAGAGGTAAATATCTAGCTTTAGAGTTTTAGACAAAAATTATTACTAGATTACAACGATTTTTCTTACACGTAGAATAGACCTTTTCCCCTTTCCTTTTTTTTTTTTTGAGGAAGTTTTTCCCCCTTTCCTGTTGCCCTAACAATCAGGCCCCGCACCTCAAGTGTCAGCCCCTAAACTACACGGCCCGACTCGGCCCATTCTATTATTACGCAGCCGTGTGGCGCCGAGCCCTACTCCTCCCGCCGCCGCCGCCGCCTTCAGCTCTTCCCCGCGTCGTGCCGCTCCTCCGAGCTCCTCGTGTCCGACTCCAAGGTCTGACTACTACGCCGCTCCTACGACCCGGAGGTTTCTCCACCGCGCCACTGGCAAGCTAACACACTTTACAGGAGCACCATGGGAGAGCCGAGCAAGGAGCTCCTGGACCTGGCCTCCGACCCCAGGCCTCCCGCCTCCTTCATCGGTAGGCTTGCCCATCTATCTAACCCTCCTTACTCTCGCCTCGAACTTTTAACCACTTCGGCGATTTCTCTTCTCTTCACCCCCTTGACGACGTTTTGGTCCGTGTTACCGGCAGAGTCGCTTCTCGCTGGCAGGGAGCAGCAGCAGCAGCAGGACAAGGAGGGGAAGCGTAAGTCGGGGCCGCCCACTGATCCCCTCCCCAAAAGCCAAGGTACAACTAGCTCTTGAGCTCCTAGCCTCCTACCAGTGGCTGATCCAGGAACGGGGTAAGTAAGGGGGCTAAATAGAGGCTCGAAAACTTGCTAGCGGCACAATAGATGTAACAAGTAATGATATCAATTTCATTGCCTGTAGGCAGAAAATCATAACGCTACATGCAACTCTGGGCTAGTTATTAAGTCTAAACTAAGCAGGGGCACTTACCAAAAGAATTTTTTCAATGGTGCAGTCAGCAGCTCTTCCTTTGCACACGAGCCTCTAAACAGGTTCCAAAACTCACCAACATTAGATTCACAAATGTCCAACAAGCTCCCCATCCTCTACAATAAGTGACAATGTAAATAAAACTAGAATTAGCATTTTTTTAGCCATTTCTTTTTGCAAGATCAACTGTCGATAGCTCTACCTATTGCTGCGATATCACATCTGCTCAAGTGTCGGTTCTCCTTTAGATGCTTAACTCCACCCAATACTTTAAACCTTATTTCCGTGCTAAAATTACAGCCACTGAAAAAGATCTTAGATGGCCTATCCATTATAAAGACTGATTTGTGATACAGGGAGGACCGTGAAAACAGAACCTGAGACAGGATTGGAAACGCAGCAGGTTGTCTTGCATCAGCATTTGGCAGATAATGAAAAAATCTTGAAAATCTTGATATAGTAGCCCTCTTACTTGTGCGACGTGACAAATGTGCTCTTCTATGTTCCCTCTCGATTCGACTTGGTTCTCGGTTGGGCACCAAGTCTGCTGTGGCGGTAAGCAGCGAGGCCTGAGGAAGAGGAGGCAAGGTCTCGAGCGGCGAGAGGCGAGGGGCGGAGGGCTGATGGTGAGGCCGGGGGGCACCACCGCACCAGCACGGAGGAGAACGGACACAAAGTGGAGGGGCGCGGTCGAGGGGCGGCTTCTGTGCTCGGCAGTCGGAGAAGTGGGAGGCGGCCGATTCAGCTAGGGTGGGCTGGAGTCCTTTGGTGGACTGTTCTTGTGGGCTACACAGAAGAGTTGTAGTGGAATTTTTCTGGGCTGGCCCAGGGCTGCAGCCACCCCAGCCCGGGCCTGAATCCGCCTCTGTTTCCTACAATACATAGTGTTAGGAACTTAGGATTCTAGCGGTACATACTTTTTATATTATAACATTTTTCGACTTTGATGGCTAACCCTAGCTCCCAAGTCATCACATTAAGTTTTTGTTTGTACTGTATTTCCTTAGTCTTAAATCACACCACCGAATCATGTAGTTTTCAAGGTTTAGGGCTGCAGTTGGCATAGTTAGTAGGTGGTACGCAAAAGATTTTTTGGTATTCTTTCGTGTGCCAGTTCACTGAATTTTGATTGTTTTGGGGTTTCAGTTATTGGGAAAGTCAAGGATTTCTTGGGGGAGATTGCAAGGGCCAACCAGAAGTTGCAGCTCGACGCACAAGTACAATTCTAAGATTCTAACCAGTCTTGCATTAACCATGTTATTCGCGATGTGGTTAAATCATATTCATGCAATTGCAGGACAAGCCTCCTGTGGAGTACGATATTGAAGCCCTTACCGGGAACGAGGAGGAGTACATTGAGATGGTGAGAGGGATCATATATTAGTATATTGTCTCAGCTGCATCATGGAGGAAACTTGAGGTCCAAGCTGTTTGAACTGATGTTTGCATGACGTTCTTTCTATGTATTTGTTTTCTACAGGATCTGCTTCTTGGTGTTGCTGATCTTCATTCAGAGCAAGCTGTGGAAGCTGCTGAAGCAACAATAAACGGCTCCCAGCCTTCAGAAAAGCCATTTGCTTGCAGCTCATCTGAATCGGAATATGATAGTGATGACAGCGATGAAGATATTGGCGACAAACCTATCGTGTCTGACAAAGATAATAAATGTAAAGGTCCAGATGACGCGGAGATGGGTCCAGCCAAAGGAAAGAAGCCCAATAAAAGACAGAAAATTGTTGTTCTCAACTAGTATCCTTGTCTTTTCTACCTAAAAACAAGGCCTGGAGTCTCATTCAGAAAGCAGAGCGCAAGTTACTGTGTAGGCCTGGTATCATCAGAAATTACGTATTATTTTCAGTGTTCTACAATGTTCAGGCCAACTAGGGTAACTTCCATAAGGGGCTAAAAGATGTAAGGCATGTTCCAGTTTATACAATGCGTGCCAATGTTATGGCCTCTGTATGGTTTCCTTGTGGTGATTTAAGGAAGAGTGGAAAAGGCGCATCCTTATAGCGTGCCATAAATCCTGCAAAGGGTCAAATACGGTTCTAGCTCTGTTTAGATGGCTGGAAAAACGACTGATGATGATGTTGATTTGTTGTGAGCGAAAAACACTGTTATTTCGCTGAAACGGTACGGCTGATAAGTTCAAGCGAACAGAGCCTATATGTTGTTTCTTTCGTAGATTCTTTGCATTACGTGGTAGTCAATCCTATCCAAAATTAAACAGGGCATTGGCATCATCATACTCACCACCTGCTCCCTTTGTCCCCTTTCCTACTCCCTCCGTCCCACATGTCTTCGGAGACCAACCTTAAAAGACCAAAATACAGACATCTCATATCTCTTCAAAAACCAACTTTAAAGCCAAAAGACCATTGAAAAAAGATAAAGATGTACTGAGAAAAAAGAAAGGTGCACTGGGAAGTAAAAAGGTCATGTATTTTAGGACAAAATTTGAATGCTCTAAGATCATTTATTTTGGGACAGAGTGAATATCATCTCTTTGGAAACTAACTTTGAAGACAAAAGACCAAAATACAGACGGACATGTATTGGAAAAGGAGAAAGATGTATTGAGAAAAGAGAAAGGTACATTGGGAAGTAAAAAGATCATGTATTTTAGGACAAAATTTAAATGCTCTAAGATCATTTATTTTGGGATAGAGGGAATACATAGAGGCAGGACATTTAGACCTCAAAGACAATCAAGTGTTAAGCCGTTAGCCAATGCTGCTAGCGCTGCTCAATGTTCCACGATCTAGGCCATTGGTCTCAGACAAATTATGCAGGTATGTTGGCCAATACTGCTAACAATGCTCCACGATCGAGGTCATTGCTCACTCAGACTAATCCTTGCACACAAGTTAGCAAAGTAGACAATGCCATTCCTGACGTACCACACAAACGGCTTTACAGGACTTTGAACGGTGATCTTTATGCCTCATTTCTTTACTTTTCTTATAACGAAGGAATGAGATTTTCCCTTTCAAAAAAATGTTATTCTTAATCTATAACCCAGATCTTATTTTGCAGTGCTCAAGGCCACAACGACTGTATGGTCAGAGAATAGCTGGAATCTAGTGGCACCCGTGCATCCGCATGATATTTACAGGTGTGTTATCCTTCTTTTTTCTTCAGCTCCAATTGGTCAGGATATTTATCTTGGTATCGCATCTTAAATTTGAAAACGAGAAGACAAGATAAAATAAAATCAACCAACACGAACACACATCTAGGACCAGTAGATACGTGCCAGCCAGCTCTGATTCAGCTGTAAGCTGTGAAAAAAAAAACGTTCGAGTTATGAGAAAGTTTTTTTTTTTGCACTCGAGTTATGAGAAAGCTGTTAAAAGCTATGTGATATAGAAAAGTTATAACATGTTTGGTTGAAACAACAAACAGCTAAACCATCTCTTTCAATCTCCCTTAAAACAGCTATGAATTGCCTCTATTTCTATCCATTTTAAAAAGCAGAAAAACAAAAATAGAATCCAGACTCCATAGTGCTACAAAAAGTGTACTACGACAAGGCACCTTCCAGAGGCTGAACCTCAAACTGCCTTACTTATCTGGCAACGGTATAGTGCTACAAAAAGTGTACTACGTGAAGGCACCTTCCAGAGGCTGAACCTCAAACTGCCTTACTATCGAGCACCACTATGTATACCGCTGGAAAACTCATAGCATCTGCACATCAGCACATGCAAATGCTATTTCGCAGCCTAGACTCCACGTATCGAAAAGCCGAAGTGGAAATATCGCATCCAAAGTAAAAGATACTGACAACCATTGGATAGGACGTCTGCTAACTTTTCAAGTTCGTTCGAGAGAAAAAAAAAACTTTACAAGTTCACATGCATTTCGTTGTCCACTCCAGTTCCACGGATACATGTCAACATCACATAAAGTCAGGTGACAAAGAAACAGGTCACAAGGCGTGATCCTCTTAGGAAAATGTGGCTTGTTTAGTACTTCGCGGATTTAGCGACAAGATCTGAATACTGGTCAGGCACGAAAGATTTCACTTTCAATGTTCTCTTGCCATCTTGGCCGGGAGAGTATGCTTTGATGCCAATAACTGCAGGCAAAGCTGGAAAAGATACAAGTATTTGATTAAAAATGTAGCTGTTCTACTTTATTTATACACAGAATAAACACAGGGATCTTGCATCGGGCCAACTAGGTAAGCAAGTAAAGCTGTGAAACGCATAACAGAACTTCGAATAGTGTTATGTGATTATGTCAGTATTAACTATAGGGTGCTAACTGATAGGAATCGATCCCCTTCCGATTCTTGGCCGTAGGTGGTAGGAGTGCTGGATCGCAGGGCGAGGTTTGAAGGCTCGAGAGCGACGTGCGGGAGCCGTGGTCGTC